>JAWZYU010000032.1:10891909-11610909 GCA_038380435.1 Ryuthela nishihirai
ATAAACATATCCTGTGAATCTATTCACTTGGGGCTGTCAACCCACAAACAAACAGAAAATACAGCGGAAGATTATCCCTCCACAGAAGCCCACCAGTGCAGCAAAATCAGGATCCATAATCAAGCTCAGAGTCATATATCTGTCCAGTCCAGTGGGTTTATATGGTCAGCACCAGAACCCTGTATGGTTGACCACTCCTCAGCAGGGTAGAAAAAAAAGAAAAGTAGCCATAGTTGTCCAGATCAGTAGGCCACACTAATCTGGCAACCCTCTCCTTCCGTTAGATTAGAGATATTATAATATCTATTGTCCATACAATCAGACACGACGTATTTTTTTTTGTTATGTCCCGCTGAAACCAGAAGTTAATACAGCTTTATGGTTACATACGCGAATAATTTGCTACGTTTATAAAATCTCACTTGTCAGCGTCTTTTAATATGGCGAAAGATACAAATAATAATTACTTGTTTTTTATATTATCTTTGCGGCCCGCACTAATTCGGGTGCAAGTTTAAGTGGTCCGCGTTCCTATTTGAGTTTGACAACATCACCTTCTAACCTATTCTTTCGCTAAAATGACTTATAGATTTTACCGCATATTACTTGATTTCTTCGTGACACCATTTATGTCGGGGGAAAAAACAACCAAGTTGCCTCATATGTTAGAATTTAATATTTGTGTAATATTCATCATTTAATACTGCTCTCACACATGACAGATTACTGAGATACATATGTTTGAATCCCACTCACACCAAAACAATTTTTTTCAGTTAACTTTCCAAGAATTCCATGTCTACAGGCGGACAGACAGTGGATCAATCTGTCGCGTGCCAGACTCGTAATCTGCAGTTCCCAGGTTCGAGTCCCAGCTGGGCCAGCGTTGAGATTTATCTCCACAAAACTCCCCACCTGCTCTCGGTCAGAAAGGGGATACTATAATTTCGAAAGGCCGCCGTTCGTCGAATAAGATGTTAAGCCATGGCTCCGTGTGTGGGAGAGCCATACCCTGTGCACGTTAAAGAACACACCTGGATGGCCTTGACTTTCAGGCAACAGCTGTTCCAATGGATCCCTCCCCCAATCTTCTCTGAGCTTTCGGGGTCCTTTTGACTTTGCCATTTAGCCCATTTTGTGCACAAAAGTGCCGCTCAGAGGTAAAGCAACCCATCCACTCATATAGGTCATCTCTTGTGATACGTTATTTCTGGATTATTGATTTAATGCCATTTAGGGTGAGTGACAAATATTAAATTCCATCATTTGAGACAACCTGGTTGTTTGCTTCCCGACGTTGATGGGGACACGAGAGAATCAACTAATATGCGGGAACGTCACTCACATTAGCTGAAAAAAAGGTCAGTCACAGATGGTGTACTGGTTAGCACACCTGGCATATTAGTGGGAGATGTGGGTTCAAATCCCACTCACGGAAAATAACTTTTTCCAGCTAACTACACTGGTTTCCATAAATTAAGGAAAAATGAGAAAAATCGCGATAATTTGCCAAAACATTGTGTGATACTCACCAAAATTTTTCATGTAACTAGTAAAGTCATGCCGAGTGAGCATATCGTATGCAAATTGGCTACTGATCTACGGGTCCTGGGTTCGAGCCCCGGGTAAGGCATGGATGTTCGTGTTGTTTTTCTGCTGAGGTCCTGCCATCCTCTCAGACCTTCTACTCCGGCATATAAACTGACAGGCTCCTGTCAGACCTCTGTGGCAAGCAGCTGCTTGAGGGGGTATTTATTTATTTTATTTTATTTTTTATTTATTGCGCCAATTTGCGTAATCGGATATCGGCATAAAAACAGGTGTTTTGGAGTGGATCTATTTTGTGTTGTAAATGTGAATAAAGAAATTCGAAAAAGCCATTTTGTAGGAATGACCTCGAGACATCATTTGTCAAATGAACTGTGGTGGTGAGCTATTGGCCGGCTCGAAGCAGGCCAAAGTCAGTCAGACATGGCACGATGGCTGAATGTGAGTTCTTCTGTGGAATTAATTTCTTAGCACGGATTCCACGTCTCGGAGTTTTAGCCGAGAAAGATCTAGTTACGACTGCTCTACAATATCTGCGAATAGCAACACAAAGGAGCAAGACGTCCACTCCCTCTCAGCTATGATCTTCTCTTATGGCAGCCACTGAGAGGGCTGTATCAGTTTCTAATGTGCGTAGAAGGCTTGAAGAGGGAGGTCTGTACGCTAGAAGGCCATTAATTTGTATACCCTTCAGGTCACGTCACAGGAGAGAGCGGTTGAATTGCAAACGCATGCATGCTAACTTTACAGAAGAGCAATGGAAGTCCGTCCTCTTCACAGATGAGTCCAGATATTGCTGGCAGAGTGATTCCGGACATTTTTTGATATGGAAAGAACGACGTACCTGCTATCACCCCAGTAACATCCGTCAAAGAGATAGTTATAGCGGAGGTAGCGTGTGTGTTTGGGATGGCATTTCCTTAGGTGGACGCACAGACCTCTATGTTTTAACGAATGGGAACCTCAATGCTCAAAGGTATAGAGATGTACGTCCTTACGCTGGTGCGCATTGTTTGGGTGGGGTTGTTTTATCTCTGAGTGGCACTTTTTTGCACACAAAGGGCTAAATGAACAGGTTAGAAGTACCCCAAAAGCTCAGGAAAGGTTGGGGGAGGAGATTAACTGTAAAAGCTGTAAAACGGAGGAGATTAACTGTAAAAGCTGCTGTCAGGTGTTAGCCTCCCGTCAAGGCCATCCAGCATGTTCTTTAACATGCACATGGGTATGGCTCTTCCGCAAACGGGGCCACGGTTTGCATCCCATCCGATGGACGACGGTCTTTTCCAAGCCCATCGGTATCCCTAAATGAAAGCGGTTATGGCCGGGAGTTTTGCAGAGATAAATCTCAATGCTGACCCAGCTGGTACTTGAACCTGAGAACCTGAAGATTGAAGAAGAACTGAAGAGCCTGACGCGCAACCGACTGAACCCCCCCGCCCCAAATTTGCATATGTGGATATTTATTGATTATGTTCAAAACTATTTGAAGTATGCTTTCAATTATAATATTATTTTCTTGAATATGTATATTATTTTTCTATATATTGGTTATCGAAACTGCCATTATTTTCCGGACACTCTCTAAAAAAAATAAAAAATAAATACCCCCTCAAGCAGCTGCTTGCCACAGAGGTCTGACAGGAGCCTGTCAGTTTATATGCCACAGTAGGAGATCTGAGAGGATGGCAGGACCTCAGCAGAAAAACGACACACACATCCATGCCTAATCCGGGGCTCGAACCCAGGTCCCTTAGATCAGTAGCCAAGCGCGCTAACCACTCGGTCATGGGACGGCGCACACTCTCTATACAGAACTCTTAACACTGATTATGTAGATCAAGAAATGTAACAATTTATATAGAAAACGTTTTACTAAGGATCACTTTGTCGTTGCCATAAGCAGTTGTTGCAACATAGAAATCGAGTGGTCGTGTTCTAAATTAAGGAACAGAGTATTTTTTTCTCTGAATCTGGCAGCGTGTTTCCCAAGAACAGAATGAACAGGAACTACCCCGAAGGCTCAAAGAAGGCTGGGGGAGGGGACTTACTGTAACAGCTGTTGGGAGAATACAGACCTAGGAAAACTCGACTTAGAATATAGACAACTTACATCACTTCTCTCAGTCCCACCATTAGATGACTTCGGGAAACTTGGTATCCATGACACAACTCGTTGGTAATTTTACATGAGTCAGTAATTTAGCAATGTTAAATTTTAACAGTTAGTGTAGTTTACAATCAACATATAACAGACATGAGCTCGGCCCCGGATGAGTCCGAAATTAGCCAGGCGCAAAACTAGCGCAGACAACTTTCAGAACAGGATCAATAATAATTTAATTTAAAATATTTCTCGTAATTGTAAAAAAGAAATTAGTAAAAAAAAAAATTCCTATTTTTTTAATATTTCCTATATTTTTTATTGAGAATTTTAATACTAAACAAAATAAGTTTAATGTAATTTCTGTTGATTTTTTACTTCAAAATTTTAATCAGTCTTTAGTAATTAAAAAATTAACACGTTTTGCTTTTTTTCAAATATTTATTTTTTTTTCTTAATGAATCGCTCCTAACATTTATAAAGATGCTACACAAGAATCTTTAGTTACTACGAATAGTTTATAGTATTTTTATTTCCATATAATATGTAGAGTTGAAAAAAATGGCTTGGGAGCAAGCTTTTCTACATAAATATATATATTATTAAGTGTTAGCGAAATTTTTCCCCCTTATTGGGCTCGGCTCAGTAATTACGTAAATGGTTCGATGTGAAGCACAAAAATTCCGGATTCAGGCACAGAAATTATTCAAATGGTTCGGTTTCCAGCTCAATAATTGTCGAAATGGTTCGGTCTCAAGCTAAATAATTTCGTGCTTTTGCTCAGTTAATTGTTGAAACGGTTATAGACCGAACCGCTTCAATAAATCTTTGATTTATATTAGATATATATAAATTATATTTATGTAAATAGGAGGTCCTGCTCTGGCTCTTATTAATATAAATGGTTCGGTTTCGAGGTAATTAATTTGCGGCTCGGGATCAGTAATTATCGAAATAATTCAGTCTCGAACTCAGTAATTTCGGATTCAGAAATTATTGAAATGGTTCTGTCTGGAGCTCAATAAGTTTCAGCTCGGGGAAGGTAATTATCGAAATAGTTCGGTCTCGAGCTAAATATTTCGGACTCAGAAATTATTGGAATGGTTCGTTCTGGAGCTCTGTAAGTTCTGGCTCGGGCTCAGTAATTATCGAAATGTTTTGGTCTAGAACTAAATAATTTAGGACTCGGTCCCACTATTTATGAAAACGATTTAGTCTTAAGATCAATAATTTTGGGTTCAGTAATCATGGAAACATTTTAATTTAAAACTCAATAATTTCTCCATCGAATCAGCAACTCTCATATATCTGAAGAGTTGCGGGTTCGATTCTCGCTACGTCGGCAGTAATATTTTACAAGAACATTTCTTGAATTCAATAATTTCTATTTGGGGCTCGAAAGTTTCGATTACGAAGATATCTCTGATACGAAATTATAAAGAATGTTATGGGAAAGATTTCTTTATAAAAAAAATTAACTCTATTTTGAATTTCAAAATTGTTTCAATAAGGTAACTGGAAAATAAACATCCTTTTTTTTTTGTTTTTTCGTCCTAACTCAAAGAGATTTGTACTTAACGAAACAGAAACAGATAAATGTTTTTTGCTTCGTAATTTTATGAGGCTTCCTTGTTTGGAAACGAGTTCTATTCAACAGAGAATAGCGTTTACGAAACGTTTTCCAAATTGTTGAGTAAGAAAGAAAAAACATCGCAAAATCTGCAAAATAAAGAAGTAACAGCAGAAAAATCCTTTTCCTCGAAATTGCAAGTCTCATTATCAGTCTTCCCTTTCTCTATCCTCCTCAGAGACTCTGCTGATTGTTCTTTAATCGCTTCACACTCTCTGTTCACGAAGATGTCTCGGTGCAGTTCTCTGATTCTCACTTTAGAATAAAATTGAGGTCACCAGCCGTAGAAACCTGAGGTGAGAAGCGTCAGCCCCTAACACCGTTGTAATTTCAGTTTACCTTTTCCTTTAGTCGTGGTCTCTCCTTATGTGCGTGTGATAGCGGTGGTACAGTAATGCTTAGAAAAAAGAAAAGGGGCAGAAGTAGCACGGGGAGGGAGTAAAGGCTATCGCATCTCCTCGTCGTTACCAAGGGTTCCCGAGCCTCTGATCCGAGGTTTCCCTTTCGGATGCAGCGTCTAAACCTCATTGGCCAGAAGGAATGCCAGGGAAAAAGAGAGAGAGAGGCTGCATCCTCTGGCGCCACGGAAACATGGCGTGGCACATCCTCAGATCTCCCTTAATCCGGACAAGTGGTGGCTGTTGCGGGCGTACGTGAGCACGTGACCCGTGGCGGAGAGCACGTGCGGCTCCGCCGGAGCCAGTAGCGGCTATTGAGGAGGCGGCGGAGACGCATTACGGAGATGCGGAGCGAAGGAAGAAAGGGAGGAGGGAACAAAAACATCGCAGGGAGCAAATGTTCGGCAAAGAACAGCAAAGTTTGCTCAGTTTCGGAGGACTGTTTAGAACCAATCAAACAATGACTAGCGGAGGATTATTGTTTCTCTGGAGACTATCTTGCATACGCATATGCGCAAAGATGGCAGAGGAGAAGAAATGTTCGGTGACGCTCTCTGAGGACTTGTTTGCCTAATAGTGAGATGAGAAGAAAAGGCAGCGGATTGGGTCCAGATGAGGAACGGAAACGATAAAAACCCGCAATAACAGTCGCGTAAAAATAGGAACAAACCAAAGTCATGGAAAGGGAAGGAGACGCATGAGGTGGGTGAGCCAATAAAAGAACTGCATTCTAGCTTAAAAAACAAATTCTGGATTCTACTCGTGAGTGTCCTTTAACGTTTAAAATAAGTATCATGATGTTAGTTTAAAATCTGTCGCATGTGATCTTAGGTTTTGAAATGAATTAGATATTTGGAAGTGACTCTTTTATCAGTTCCGACAGTTTTTATACCTTAAGACACTGTGTACATTACAATGTACATTACATTTAAGAATTTTTTTAAACACAGGAAGTAAATTATCTGTAGTTTTGTCTGTAAAGTGTAGTCCAAACTTTTACAGAAATGGACTAAATTTGGTGCCTGGATATGATAAAAACGACACAAAAAAACATTGAAGATAACTGTGCCTGACTACGCAACAAGAACTGTTTTGCTACATTCCTCAGTAAACCATAAGTACCATAAAAACTGACTTGCTACATTTCACAAGAAAACCATAAGACATAAAATGTAGAAGATTTACTACTTTTCATAGGAAATCCCAAGAACTAGTTTGCCACATTTCACAGGAAACTTCCAAGAATTAGCTTGCTACATTTCACAAGAAAATCATAAGAACTCGTTTACTACATTTCACAGGAAACCATAAGAACTGGTTTCTTATATTTCACAGGAAATTCCAAGAACTAGTTTGCTACATTTTACAGGAAACCCCAAGAACTGGTTTTGTATATTTCACAGGAAACCAAAAGAACTTGCTTGTTAAACTTTACAGGAGACCCCAAGAATTGATTTGCACATTTCACAGGAAATGCCACGAACTGGCTTGTTACATTTCACAGGAAACTCCAAGAATTAGTTTGCTACATTTTACAGGAAACCCCAAGAACTGGTTTTGTATATTTCACAGGAAACCAAAAGAACTTGCTTGTTAAACTTCACAGGAGACCCCAAGAATTGATTTGCACATTTCACAGGAAATGCCACGAACTGGCTTGTTACATTTCACAGGAAACTCCAAGAATTAGTTTGCTACATTTTACAGGAAACCCCAAGAACTGGTTTTGTATATTTCACAGGAAACCAAAAGAACTTGCTTGTTAAACTTCACAGGAGACCCCAAGAATTGATTTGCACATTTCACAGGAAATGCCACGAACTGGCTTGTTACATTTCACAGGAAACTCCAAGAACTAGTTTGCTACATTTTACAGGAAACCCCAAGAACTGGTTTTGTATATTTCACAGGAAACCAAAAGAACTTGCTTGTTAAACTTCACAGGAGACCCCAAGAATTGATTTGCACATTTCACAGGAAATGCCACGAACTGGCTTGTTACATTTCACAGGAAACTCCAAGAATTAGTTTGCTACATTTTACAGGAAACCCCAAGAACTGGTTTTGTATATTTCACAGGAAACCAAAAGAACTTGCTTGTTAAACTTCACAGGAGACCCCAAGAATTGATTTGCACATTTCACAGGAAATGCCACGAACTGGCTTGTTACATTTCACAGGAAACTCCAAGAACTAGTTTGCTACATTTTACAGGAAACCCCAAGAACTGGTTTTGTATATTTCACAGGAAACCAAAAGAACTTGCTTGTTAAACTTCACAGGAGACCCCAAGAATTGATTTGCACATTTCACAGGAAATGCCACGAACTGGCTTGTTACATTTCACAGGAAACTCCAAGAACTAGTTTGCTACATTTTACAGGAAACCCCAAGAACTGGTTTTGTATATTTCACAGGAAACCAAAAGAACTTGCTTGTTAAACTTCACAGGAGACCCCAAGAATTGATTTGCACATTTCACAGGAAATGCCACGAACTGGCTTGTTACATTTCACAGGAAACTCGAAGAACTAGTTTGCTACATTTTACAGGAAACCCCAAGAACTGGTTTTGTATATTTCACAGGAAACCAAAAGAACTTGCTTGTTAAACTTCACAGGAGACCCCAAGAATTGATTTGCACATTTCACAGGAAATGCCACGAACTGGCTTGTTACATTTCACAGGAAACTCGAAGAACTAGTTTGCTACATTTTACAGGAAACCCCAAGAACTGGTTTTGCATATTTCACAGGAAACCAAAAGAACTTGCTTGTTAAACTTCACAGGAGACCCCAAGAACTGGTTTGCACATTTCACAGGAAATGCCACGAACTGGCTTGTTACATTTCACAGGAAACTCCAAGAATTAGTTTGCTACATTTTACAGGAAACCCCAAGAACTGGTTTTGTATATTTCACAGGAAACCAAAAGAACTTGCTTGTTAAACTTCACAGGAGACCCCAAGAATTGATTTGCACATTTCACAGGAAATGCCACGAACTGGCTTGTTACATTTCACAGGAAACTCCAAGAACTAGTTTGCTACATTTTACAGGAAACCCCAAGAACTGGTTTTGTATATTTCACAGGAAACCAAAAGAACTTGCTTGTTAAACTTCACAGGAGACCCCAAGAATTGATTTGCACATTTCACAGGAAATGCCACGAACTGGCTTGTTACATTTCACAGGAAACTCCAAGAACTAGTTTGCTACATTTTACAGGAAACCCCAAGAACTGGTTTTGTATATTTCACAGGAAACCAAAAGAACTTGCTTGTTAAACTTCACAGGAGACCCCAAGAATTGATTTGCACATTTCACAGGAAATGCCACGAACTGGCTTGTTACATTTCACAGGAAACTCCAAGAACTAGTTTGCTACATTTTACAGGAAACCCCAAGAACTGGTTTTGTATATTTCACAGGAAACCAAAAGAACTTGCTTGTTAAACTTCACAGGAGACCCCAAGAACTGGTTTGCACATTTCACAGGAAATGCCACGAACTGGCTTGTTACATTTCACAGGAAACACCAAGAACTGGTTTACTATATTTTCCAGGAAACTCCAAAAATTGCTTTGCTACATTTCACAGAAAACTACAAAAACTAATAATCTACATTTCAGAGAAGTCATTCATTTGATCATGACATCACTGATCATGACAAAGTGCATATGAATTAGAATTATTTCAATATTCTTTTTACTGCTTTCTGAGAATTCATAATTTTTAACTTCTGGAACGGCTTCCATTTTATAATGTGCAATCTGAATTTCAGAAAAATTATTTTAAATAATTAAAAAATATTTTGCTATATTTTTGCTTTTTGATAATAAATAAAGATATTTAAAAGGGAATAATAGTTCTTCTATAAACATTATTCATGTCTAAAGGGCAATCTGTAGTTCCCAGGTTCGAGTCCCAGCTGGGTCAGCGTTGAGATTTATCTCCGCAAAATTCCCCGCCCTGCCCACGGTCAGTAGGGGACACCGATGGGCTTGGAAAGGCCGACGTCCGTCGGATGGGACGTTAAGCCGTGGCTCCGTGTGCAGGAGAGCCATACCCTGTGCACGTTAAAGAACACGCTGGATGGCCTTGACGGGAGGCTACCATCTGTCTCCCAACAGCTGTTCCAGTGGGTCCCCTCCCCAACCTTCTCTCAGCCTTCGGGGTCCATGTGACCTGGCCATTTAGCCCATTGTGTGCAAAAAAGTGCCGCTCAGAAGTAAAACAACCCAACCCAACCCATGTCTAAAGGAATTGCTTATGGTTCGTTTTGTACCAGATTCAGACTTATTACCATTGAAATCATAAACGTTAGAATAAAATTACCAAATAATCACGCATCATCATTAAACTAAAATGTTCGTGTTGAAGTAATGATCGATTTCAACCATGAAGATTAAGCGAAAATATTAATGGTGAAATTGTAATAGATTTCGCCCTGAAGATTAAACGAAGATCAAAATCCTCATGGTGAATTAATCATAAATTTCGCTATAGAGATTAAACGAAAAATGTTCATAGTGAAATAATCATTGATTTTTCACCACGAACTCCTCGTGACAAAATAGCTATCGTTTTTCCCCTTAGTGGATATTTCTTGCAATTTAACCCTGCTCCTGAAGTTATCGAAATGTGGTAGTGACGTATCCGCACCCCAATCTCAAATTCCTAAATAATTCGAATTTAGATACAGCTTCTAGGTTTACTCCGTGTTTTGTTTGAGGTAGTGACTTTTTTCATTTTTAATTTAAAAAAAATCAATGAATACAGTGATTATAAAAATATATAGTCTACTAATGGAGGAGAGGCGTTAGAGTTTTAGACAATAATTAAAGTGGTGGCCTGCGACACTCTAAAAATTCTCCTCCTTCCAACCGATGAGAAATGATTCCTTCAATAGAGTGCCAAGAAGATATACTTCGACTATACCCTATCAGTTGTCCATTTGATTCCCCATCCTCAAACCTTCTGAGAATTTAGGGGTCCTTGTGACCTGACCAACGAGACCCTTTTGCCAATCCAACACAAATAGATTTGATATGATTTAAGTGATATAGTTCCCGTTTTTATGCTCACAATGAAATTTTCAATCTGTAACATAAGTATGATTAAAGCAATGATAAAGCTGGAATGACAAGCCCAATTTATCCTATACTCTACATATGGAAAAAGGGAGTACGAAACGAAACGTTATTTTTTAACATAGAGAATACCTTTCAGGAATTTTATGGTGGCTTTACAACATCTTCAATCATTTTGATCGATCTATAAAACCTTCCAAGATAATGGAATATAATCTAAGGATCAAACTTCCACTTGTAAAGACTACTTACTCTCCAGCGATGAGCAGCGGGTCAAATAGAAATAATTCCATAAGATGTTAAAGAAAAATCTCCGTAAAGGAACAGCAATTCAGAGAAGTGAAATGGCAATTACCTTTTCTAGAAAATTTAACGCAAATACGCTGTTCTAGCAAATTATTCGAACATTTCTGTGTTATGGCAGTGGCCAATGTAATTTCGAGGCTCTCTATAACTTTTAAAATATGCATTAATGGAAAAATGGAAAAAAAAAGATCATATGAAATCTATTTAAATCTGGATTTTCCGCCGTATCCATTCTGTGCTTAAAGAGTTGTCAAAGATGGATTGTTTAACAACAAATTATCTTGTTTTACAAAAATCATTCATAATTGTCTAATATTGAAATAAATATTACGCAAACTTTTGAAATGTGAATTTATTTCATTCAGTGGTTTAAAAAAATATTTATTATTTTAGTTTTAATTAATATCTGAATGAAGTCTTAGGAGACATTACAGTTGCGAACTAGTCTAGCTTTCATAACCCTTTAAATACGGAACGAATAAGTTCAAAAATTGAATATACTGAACGAATGAATGAAATATTGTTGAAAATCGAGATTTAAATTGATTTTTTATCCTTATCTGAATGCCCTTTTTTTTCACTTAAATTAATGCATATTTAACACTAAGATAAATGGAAATTAATGCATATTTTAGAAGTTACAGAGCTTTGACTTTAGATTCCCATTGACATAATAAGGATATTCTCTAATATTTCAGTAGTGCAGTGTTTAATCATCAAAATATTATTTGAACCTAATGCCTTTTTAAGTCGTTAAAATATTAAGAAAATGAAATCTACTGACATTATTTTATTTATTAAGTAACGAAAAAAAGTATTTTTGATTTTCACACGATTAGTTAATTTGAACAATAAATATACTACAAGTAGTAATTGTTTAAGCATACCATTGGTTTAAGGAAAATAATTTCACAACTTTTCACTTAATAGTTAGACAAGTTTAGTGATAATGCACTATTAAAGCTTAGGGCTGTCTAAAGTTAAACCCCTGCATTTACTGAATACATGATTATTGATATCTTTATACATTGTTTCAGAATATTGCCGAAATCGGGTTCTTCAGAGCACAGTTGTTCCCAGATGTGGCGTTGGATGTTCCTTGTTTCCAAGATTACTGCAGCATTTCACGTGTAATATAAGTTCACTCTACCACAGAAAGTCCGGTTTGGTGGTTCGAGCTTCCTTCTGCTTTTATTAATTTTTATTAAATGTCCAAGGACTGTGATGTTTTATTGTGCACAGCGCAGTTTTTTTTTTTTGAAAACACACAGAGCAGTATTTGATTTTCACTATTATGTAAAGTTTTGTTTCGATAGCTTAAACTTTACTGTTGGAGTTCGCAATAGCTCTTCTTAAATGTTTCTTTTTATATTCACAATATTAAACCAGTTACGAAGAGCTATTGCGAACCAACAGTGAACTTTAAACTATCTAAACAAAACTTTATACAATAACGAAAATCAAATAAGTGTTTTAAAAAACATGTGCACTGTGCACAACAACATATCATAGTCCTCCGACATTTAATCTCAATTACTATATAACCTATTAGAAAATTGATATGTTAGACCAACAATATATCCTCACCCGTTTTCCCAATCCCCATCTTTTCTCTTTGTCTGGATTATTCGTAATCCTTTTTCCCCTCTTCGTTCATTTACTATTACTCTCTGTTGTCTTAAACCTTCTTTTTCTTCCCCCTCATTTTATTACATTTCTTATCATATTTCATATTATATTTATGTATTTGTCTTTGCAACTTTGCATTTTATTTATATGCATGAAATAATTATACAATTCCTATAAACATGTTTGCATTTTTCTACTATTCTTAACATTTCTTTTTAATTTTTCAAATATACTGGTGCATCAAGCCACTTGAAAATTTAAATTAATATCTAAAATTACCTGTACCTTGGGTATTACTCTAACCCCCTTCATGGATTAAATTATTATTTTATTATTAATAAAAGCAGAACGAAGCTCCAATCACAAAACCGGACTTTCTTTGAAATAATGAACTTCTTCTACATGTGAATCAAAGAATTAAAAAGTGCTGCTTTCAAACAAGGAACCTTCAACTCCACATCTGGAAACAACTCTGCTCTGAAGAACTGGATTTTGGCAATATTCTGAAACAGTGTCTAAGTATTATTAACCATGTATTTAGCCAAGGGTCTGCTTCTCAGTAGACAGGCTAGTGATGCTCTTCTAGGATATGAGTTAATTAATGAAAGGTTTCTTACAGCAAAATTTCAGACTAGCATTAAAGACTTGAATGTTATCTGCTGTTATGCCCCCACTGAGGATGCCGATGAAGATGAGAAGGATAGGTTTTACCGACAACTTCAGGATATTTTGAATTCTGTCAAGAAAGGAGACTCTTGTTCTAGGTGACTTCAATGCCAAAGTTGGTACTGACTCTGACCTTTGGAGAGGTGTGATAGGACCTTTTGGTATTAGTAGCTGCAATGGCAATGGGCAACGTCTCCTACAGGTAAATAAACTCAATGGTTTCAGAATAACTAACACTTATTACAAACACCGCGACATACATAAGTACACATGGGTTTCACCTGATGGGCTGCATAAGAATATGATTGATTATATATTAATTAACAGCAAATGGGCTAGTTCTGTTAGGAATACCAGGTCATATAGGGGAGCTGAAATTGGATCTGACCATTACCTTGTTAAAACTGTCTTGAACTTAAACTTAAAAAGTGTTGTGCTAGGGTTAAAAAATTTACTTTTAATACTGAAGCTCTGAAAGACCCAGTTATAGCTAAAGCTTACCGTGATAGGTTACTTAGTCATTATGACAGTCATGGTTTGCTTACTACTGAAGTTGAGGAAGAATGGGAGAATTTTAAACAGGCTTTTTTGGAAACTAACAGTACTTTTTTAAAAAAAAGGAGCAGAGGAGACAGAATTATTTGAGTGATAAGGCACTTGAGCTTCTTTCATAAAGAAAGAACTGCAGGAATGTACCCTACTAGCCCTAATAGAAAGCATTACAAAGGGTTTAATAAACGTGTAAAGAATCATGTAGCTACTGATAAGAATATTTGGCTTGATGGCTTGGCTGACAAAGCCGAGGAAGCAGTTAGACAGCACAACAGCAGAGAGCTGTACCGGATAGTTAATATTTTGTGTGGTAGAAAATGGACAGGTTATCAGGGATTCAAGGATAAACAAGGTAAGGCTATAGAGGCTGAGGATTCAGTCATGGCTAGGTGGGCTGAGCATTTCAGTGATGTTCTAAACAATTGGTTAGTTCTACTCCCATTGTTTGTAATGATGATAGATGCATTATTAGCTCTAATGTTGGCCCTATAACACAATCTGAATATTATTTTGGCTATTTCTAAACTTAAATTTCATAAATCCCCAGGGGTAGATGAAATTACTACGGAAATGCTAAGAGCTGGGAATGTTTCGGTTACCACTTGGATAACAAAAATTTTATTATCTTTTATGATAAAGGCATTGTTCCTAAGGATTTTACCAGAGCTATTGTTATCCCTATTTTCAAAAAAGGTGATCGCAGTTCTTGTGATAACTATAGGGGTATCAGCCTACTCTCTGTTCCAGGTAAAGTTCTTTCCATGATTGTGCTTAATAGAATTAAGAATCTGGTTGACAGTCAATTGCGTGATGAGCAATGTGGATTCAGAAGTGGTAGGGGATGTGTGGATCAGATATTTTCACTTAGGCAGATTCTTGAGAAATGTTTAGAGTTTCAGAAACCTTTGGTTGCTAGCTTTGTTGATTTCAAAAAGGCTTTCGACTCTGTTGATCGTCATAATTTGTGGTTGATTGTGAGATCATATGGTATACCAGACAAGTTAGTTAACATTATGAAAGCTCTCTATAATAACACTGAGTCGTGTGTGAGAGTTGGTAAGGCTTGTAGCAATTGGTTTAGCATTACTTCTGGTGTTCGACAAGGGTGCATTTTGTCTCCTTTTCTCTTTAGCTTGGTTATTGATTATGTTATGCGAAATTCACTTCAAGGGAAAGATTTTGGCCTTAAATGGGCTGGAGATACGAAAATTTCTGATTTAGATTATGCTGATGATTTAGCCCTTTTGGCAAATGATGTTGATGAGATGAACAATTTCATTCGAGCTGTTGATGAGACTGGTAGTAGAGTTGGTTTGGTTATAAACAGAGAGAAAACTAAAGTGATGAAAATTGGTCAGGCAGGCTGTGATTCAGTTAATCTGAATGGTTGCAGTCTTGAGCAGGTGTCACAGTTTAATTATCTTGGTAACTACGTATCAGATACTGGTGATTTGCGGTATGAGATTAACAGACGAATAGGGATTGCTGCCGGGACATTTAAGAACCTATGGAGAGTGTGGAGAAATAGGCGTATACACCTAAAGACTAAAATTAGACTGTATAATAGTTTGGTTCTTTCTAGGGTGCATTTTGTCTCCTTTTCTCTTTAGCTTGGTTATTGATTATGTTATGCGAAATTCACTTCAAGGGAAAGATTTTGGCCTTAAATGGGCTGGAGATACGAAAATTTCTGATTTAGATTATGCTGATGATTTAGCCCTTTTGGCAAATGATGTTGATGAGATGAACTCTTTCATTCGAGCTGTTGATGAGACTGGTAGTAGAGTTGGTTTGGTTATAAACAGAGAGAAAACTAAAGTGATGAAAATTGGTCAGGCAGGCTGTGATTCAGTTAATCTGAATGGTTGCAGTCTTGAGCAGGTGTCACAGTTTAATTATCTTGGTAACTACGTATCAGATACTGGTGATTTGCGGTATGAGATTAACAGACGAATAGGGATTGCTGCCGGGACATTTAAGAACCTATGGAGAGTGTGGAGAAATAGGCGTATACACCTAAAGACTAAAATTAGACTGTATAATAGTTTGGTTCTTTCTAGGGTTAGTTATGGTAGTGAAACTTGAACGCTTTATAAACGAGATAACAGGAAACTAGATGCTTACCCAGTATCATGGGCATTAGATGGTTCAACTTTGTAACTAATGATGAGTTTAGGCAAAGGAGTCGCAACCTCCTTTAAGCAGCATATTGTGTAGAGAGAGACTCCGTTGGTTTGACCATGTTGTCCGTATGGACAATTATAGATTGGCAAATAGGGTTATGAACAGTGTGCCTAAAGGCCTCAGAAAGACGGAAAGACCTAGGATGCGGTGGGCAAACAATGGTCAAACTGGACCTTGTTAGAATTGGTGTGAAGTGGCCAGATGCAGCAGATGTAGCTCAGGACAGATATGCTTGGAGAACTAAATTGTTCGGTCTGGTCGGACCTCCGTAGCCCATGGCTGCTTGATGATGATAATGATGATTTAGCCAATGCATGTATTTAGCGTTAAACTGCCCATAGCTTTATTAGTACATCATCCCTAAACTTGTCTAATTATTAGTGCTACAAGTAGAACCTTCGGCAATCCGAACATCATTCATAGAAAAACGAAATATTTCAAAACTGAGACTCACTTCCCATTTGCATGATATTGCCTGAATTTGGTCTTTTCTTTTATCAAATGGTTTGATAACTGTTAAAATCACTGTAATCACTGTTAAAATTTTGGTCTGCAGAAAGATACTGTCTACTTTATGAGTTCTTATTTCAATCATGGGTAGCTTTTCTTTTGCTACAATGTATCTCATACAGTAATCTCCCTTTTATCCGGCACTCAAACATCCGAAATTCTCATGCAACCAGCGTAAATTTTAAATTGAACATTTGAATTTCGACCGTTGTGCTGGGGTGTTTTACCTCTGAGCGGTACTTTTCTTGCATACAGTCGGTTAATGGCCAGGTCAGAAGGCCCCCTAGGATTCAGAGAATGTTGGGAGAGACCCACTGTACAGCTATTAGAAGATAGATGGTAGCCTTCCGTCAAGGTCAACCAGAAAGTTCTTTAACGTGCCTAGGGTTTGGTTCTCCACACACGGACCAAAGCTTAGCTTCTCATCCGACGGACGGCGGCCTTTACCAAGCCCATTGGTGTCCCCCTACTTAATGAGGGCAGGGCGGGGAGTTTTGTGGAGATAAATCTTAAAGCTGGTCCAGGTGAGACTCGAACTTGGGAACTGCAGTTTACGAGCCTGGTGCGTTACTGACTGAGCCAACCTTGCCCCACAGACAGACATAAGAAATTTGATTAAGAAAACTGCTATACCTAATTTTACGTCTCCTCAACCCTCGACATCAGTGCTACTCAAGAATCAAATGCTAGTTAAGTGGATGATCCGAAAAAATACCATACCAGTTTCTAGAATCTAACCGCACACTGCTGTACATACGCAGGGTTGGGTTGTTTTACCTCTGAGCGGCACTTTTTTGCACACCATGGGCTAAATGGCCAGATCACATGGACCCCGAAGGCTCAGAGAAGGTTGGGGGAGGGGACCCACTGGAACAGCTGTTGGGAGACAGATGGTAGCCTCCCGTCAAGGCCATCCAGCGTGTTCTTTAACGTGCACAGGGTATGGCTCTCCCGCACACGGGGCCACGGCTTAACGTCCCATCCGACGGACGGCGGCCTTTCCAAGCCCATCGGTGTCCCCTACTGACCGTGGGCAGGGCGGGGAATTTTGCGGAGATAAATCTCAACGCTGACCCAGCTGGGACTCGAACTTGGGAACTACAGATTACGAGTCTGGCGCGTTACCGACTGAGCCACCCCCGCCCCTTACGCAGAGGAAATTGATTGTTTGTGTGTGTGTGAAATTAAAGTTTATTTTAGTTTCGCCTATTTTCGCCTCTCATATAGTATTTTTCGTCTTGTATATATTTTTCTACCGCTTTACCTTTTAAAAATTCTGTTTTATATTACTTTATTAGGAAAATACGATACGGCAAGAGATCAGCGCCATCCAATAGGTAAAAAATTAGAACTCTTTCCATTGTGGCTTTCAGTGAAACAGTTCCTGACAGTTTTGTCAAGTACACGGAGAAAAAGGGGCGGTGTGGCGCAGTCGGTAGCGCGCCATTCTCGTAATTTGTAGTTCCCAGGTTCGAGTCCCGTTTTGGCCCGCGTTGAGATTTATCTCCGTACTACTTAAATTATTCATAGTCTACGTCGTTTTATGAGATTGAAGGTCAAATAAAAATTAACAAAATTCTCATTAAGAGAAGAATCTCTAAGATAGGCAGGACCTCAGCAGAATGTAAGACAAACATTCATGTCTTACCCGGGCTCGAACACAGATCCCTTAAATTAGTAGCCAAGCACGCTAACCACCCGGCAAGACAAAGATTAAATGGAACCAGTCGTTACTGATTAGAGATCTGGGATCTGAGATCATCCAGCGTTTCAATATGAATGTTTATTCCCAATGAAGAATTAGCAAGGTGGACAATCTGAACGGAACGCAGGAAAATACCATTCATAATCGGCAGACAAAATTATTAACCTGCATCTCAAGTATCGAGTCTGAAACACACTACTTTTAATAAATAATTATTCAGAAATTTGCAGCTGCTCAAAATTTATCAAACATTCGTTGGGATTACATCTGTCGGTCACTCTTAAGTTTCGTGTTATCCAAAGAAAATTTAATAGAATTTTATTCGCCGGACCAAAAAAAAATTTTCCTCTTAAGGGATTTTTTGTGTTATCCGTTTCCCATTAAAGGGATATTTATGCATGTAAAAAGTACTCTTTTAGTAATATTTATACATGTAATAGTACAGTTACAGCAAAACTTATGCATGTAAAAATACTGATACAGTATTATTTATGCATGTAATAGTACTGTTACGGTAATAATTATGCATGTAGAAATACTGATATAGTATTATTTATGCATGTAACAGTACTGTTACAGTTAATAATTATGCATGTAAAAGTACTCTTATAATAATATTTATGCATATAACAATACTGTTACAGTAATATATTATAATTCTGCATGTAAAAGTACTCTTATATATTTATGCATGTAACAATGCTGTTACATAATATTTATCCATAAATATTACTGTAACAGTATTGTTACAGTGATATAATAGTAATGCATAAATACAGTATTACTATAACAGCGGTTAGCAACAATTAGAGTTCGATAATACTTAGATCATGATAAATCAGTTAAAAAACATGGTTACTAATTCCTGAAAGAATAGGAAACAATTAATCAAAGCACTGATGAGTTTACTTATTGAACCAAATTGCGTGTAAAAAAAAATCAATGAAATTAATATTTTAATGACTTGCTTTACATTTTTGTACACATTATTAGAATACACATACTTGTAATATAAAGTACTTTTACTCTTTCTTATTCATATAAACACTCTAAAGTGATACACTGTGCAGCTTAGCAATGCGCTGCCTGCCAAAGTATTATGAACACCTGCTTAATACGTCGTCAAATGTATCATGGTACAGTTCCCAAATTCCAAGGTGCGGGGGTGGCTCAGTAGGTAGCGCGCCAGGCTCGTAATCTGTAGTTCCCAGGTTCGAGTCCCAGCTGGGTCAGCGTTGAGATTTATCTCCGCAAAATTCCCCGCCCTGTCCACGGTCAGTAGGGGACACCGATGGGCTTGGAAAGGCCGCCGTCCGTCGGATGGGACGTTAAGCCGTGACCCCGTGTACGGGAGAGCCATACCCTGTGCACGTTAAAGAACACGCTGGATGGCCTTGACGGGAGGCTACCATCTGTCTCCCAACAGCTGTTCCAGTAGGTCCCCTCCCCCAACCTTCTCTGAGCCTTCGGGGTCCTTGTGACCTGGCCATTTAGCCCATGGTGTGCAAAAAAGTGCCGCTCAGAGGTAAAACAACCCAACCTACCTGTGAAATACTTTTTCTTCCCACATTTGCCACAATTGACGGACGTTTCTTGATATCGTTGCCATTCCTCATACACTTGGGATGTTGTGTTCAGCTGAGTTTCATCACCTCCGTTACGGATGATCCTACCCATCGCTCGCCAACGATGAACCCCCTTTCGAAATCAGTTGGGATCAGCCTTTTTACCCATGTCGCACTTAACTCTGCTTTCCATCATGCCTTTACGACTTTTATAGGACTTTGTAGTAACTTAAAATACTAAAGTCACTTAGAAACGTTGTACACATTGTCACAGGAGGGACCAGAGAATATCCGGTTTCATCCCTTTCCCCAGAAGAAGCTCAAATCAAAAGGGAAAACGAATTTCCTCATTTTATGTCCTTATAACATGCCCTGATATATAAAATGTACCTCTATTTCAGAAGGGAATATTGAGAAAAAAATTTAAAATATTTAGTTTTGGTGACATATTGGGTGACATTTTGGGTGCGCGCCTACATTGGCATACTTCATGGTACTTTGCGCGTGATGCAATATTCATAATAATTTGGCCAGACATTGCACATTTAATGTAATAAAAGGGTTAAAAAATCAGAGGGGACAAAATTTTATGACACATTGTCAGTGAGGAAGTTTCAGCTACCTACAGCATTTGAACGATAACTAATGAATCAAAATCGAAGCCAGAACAGGACACATCTTCGAAAAATTGGGCGAGATATGAACTCGGTTGTATCAGAAGAAAATCCATCACATCTATCTGGTCACAAAATATTTGCTAAATTAGAAATTTATTTACAGTATTTGGTAGTTTTTAACATTTCACAATGCATAATGCCTTCACAAGACCGCAGAGAAACAGCGAGTGATAACATCATACAAAAGGATTGTCAAACACAATTCTTTCGTTTTTTTACATTAGCAAATCATGCAGTGATACAAGGTAACTCTTTATTATCATCGGCAATTAATTATTTGTTCATTTGTCTTTTGCAAAACGAAATTAACCAATGATGTAGTGAGGAATCAGTTTCATAAATCTTAGCGAAATAAACATTTTAAACAATATCAGTTTTTTCCATTATTTGTCACTCGCAAATATTCTGATAAAATTAAAACTTTAACAAATGGTAAAAACTGAAATTCCGTAGAATAGTGTGATGATAATAAAGTCTATGAAAAGAAACAACTTCGCATAAAATTACAACAGCAAAAAAAAACGTTGAATAACAAATTTCAGTACAGAATGTTCACATATTGCATTAGGAGTATGATCAATCAGTCTTATTTTGTTGTTATTGTTCCTCTAAAATTGAATTACGTTAATATTTACCCGTGGCATTTTAGGAACTAAATGTAGCTATGAAAAAAAATAACAACAGCAAAAAAAGATAAAAAATATATACATAGAAAAAAGGTTTTTGAAATTGCAATATCGAAAACCAAGATACAGTCGCTCAAAAAAGTATCCGAACACTATGATTGATTACAGAATTCAGGAAAAATATCTGGCAACGATTATTTAGAAATTAGTGATCTGGCAACATTCGTGTCACGTGACACGAATGTTGCTAATTTTTTAAAAATATCACTAATTTCTAAACAACCAGTTGATTACAGTATTCAGAAAAACCAGATATGTTTCTGAATACTGTAATCAACTATAGTATTCGGATACTTTTTTGAGCGACTGTACACTTGGCGCAAGTCCACGTTTTGAGTACAAGTAATAAGATTTCAAATATGAGTGATTTTTAACCTCTTAGTAATTTTTTAGACAATTCAGTAATTAAGTGTCACATGAAAATGTTCTGTAGAAAAGAAACCCATGAAATAATTTGATGAAAAAATTTGGTTTTGTCCTGAGTGGGATTCGAAACCACGTCTTCAAAAAAAAAAACACATGCCAGGCGTAAAACCGCTAGATTATTTGAGACTAGCCCTTTATTTCAACTCTTTGACATAGAAGCATTCCGGCATGTTTTGGTGATTTACCACTGGCGCCATCTTTGTCTGAAATCGGGCAACCATTTATTATATCTCATATGATAGACGTAATATTCTCGACTTAGATGGCGCCAGTGGAGAATCAAAAAAAAATATTCGGGAATGCTGTGGCCGAGTGGTTAGAGCGCTTGGCTACAGATCTATGGGACCTGGGTTCGAGCCCCGGGTAAGGCATGGATGTTCGTGTTGTTTTCTGCTGAGATCCTGCCATCCTCTCAGATCTTGTACTGTGGCATATAAACTAACAGGCTCCTGTCAGACCTCTGTGGCAAGCAGCTGCTTGAGGGGGTATTTATTTATTTCATTATTTTTATATGTCACATTTGTTGAAGAGAACGGTTAGTCTCTTATGACCTAGAGGTTATGACACCTTGCATGCTTTTGGGAGATGTGGGTTCGAATCCCACTCAGGACGAAGCCAAATTTTTTTAGCAAAATTATTCTAGATGATGTTTAAATTTTTCAATTTATTTATCATTCAATATTTGCTTTAAAATGACTTCAGAATTGATTACTGAAATTCGTTTACCTGGAACTTGAATTCAGTTAATTCTAGTTTTACCCAGTCACTACCAAAAATGTCGAAAGCTATTTGGATAAAATCTGAATTCTCTTCAGAAATTTCAATATTTACTAAAATTTTAGTTAAAACTAGTTTTCTCACTGATACTATTATTCAATACTAGTTTAAGCTGTAAACTAGGTAGATTTGGAAATAAATTGTGATTTTTTTAAATCCAAACTACAAAAGAAGAATATTATCAGTCATTATTGGAAACCAAGATACATCGAACAACAATCAATAAACAAATATCTTTTTAGTTGATAAGAAACTTCTTCATCACGTGTACTTGTTAATGTTAGCAATGATATAAAATTTTTAAGTGGTCTTGACAATTGAGCCAGAACAAGAATAAATTTCGACTCACCGTCTGCTTATCAATTAGGTCCACCTGGCAACGAGTTTTCAACTCAGAATGCAAAATAAGTTTCAATACTAAACCTTTTCCCTCTTATCTTTCTTATGTTGGAAAACTTCACGCATAGACAGATAAAGTTTAGTATTTTTGGTTGTTACTTTTGTGCATTTCATTGACGTCTCCAATTTTTTAACCTATCATGACTAACATGCTCCACTGCTAAATCATCAGATTTAATGACATCATATGTTGCATCCGCTGTTAAAATATATAGCTAAGATTTGGTTGTTAATAAAATAGCTAAGATTTGGATGTTTTACCACTGAGCGACACGTTTTATGCACACAATGGGCTAAATGGCCAGGTCAAAAGGACCCCAAAAGCTCAGAGAAGGTTGGAGAGAGGATCCACTGGAATAGCTATTGGGAGACAGATGGTAGCCTCCTGTCAAGGTCATTCAGCGTGTTTTAACGTGCACAAGGTATGGTTCTCCCACACACGGGGCACGGCTTAACGTCCCATCCAACGGACGGTGGACTTTACAAGCCCACCGATGTCCACTACTGACCAGGACAGGCCGAGGGGTTTTTGTAGAGATAAATCTCTACGCTGACCAGCTAGGACTCGAACCTGGAAACTGCAGATTACGAGCTTGAGCGCGCTACCGACTAGTACCTCCCGCCCCCAAAATAGCTAAGTGTGTTAGAACTTGTATGAAGTAGCATTGAAATGCCTGTAACAAAGAGTTTTAACTGAAATTTAAGTAAATATTAGAATTCCTAAAGAGAATTCAGAATTTCCCAAATAGCTTTCTTTATTTCTAATATTGACAAGATAAAGCTAGAATAAACTGTAAAATCGAGTTTTAACTCTAACAATACCTTATGAAACATAACAGCGGGAAAAGGAAATTGATATTTCGATTTTAACAAATAATGTGGAAAATTATGAGTAAACTAAAAAAGCAGCCAGGTGAAACCAAGTAAAGATCGGAAGGATTTGAAAGCAATATATGTTTTGTTTCCAGTTTAAATCAATAACAAAATCAACCCATTATTAAAATTGATGTGCAGTGGCCAGATGCAGCAGATGTAGCTCAGGACAGATATGCTTGGAGAATTAAACTGCACTGTCTGGTTGGACCTCCGTAGCCCATGGCTGCTTCAGGATGAGGATGATGATTTCACAGTGTTGATTTCACGAAGTTGTAAACTTCGTTCGTCAAAAAACTGAGTAACCATTTCTACATTATAAAACCAATTTCATTAAGCATAAATATATTAAATTGCTTCATAACGTTTTAAAAACAAGTATTAATTTTTTACGAAGAAACTTTTACTACTACTCAGAACATAATTGCACAATATTTAGGTACATATCTATTACGTCTAGCTGAATTCATATCAAAATTCATTACTGTTACACCTGAAACTCGATTTCAGTTAATTCTAGTTTTACCTAGTCAATACCAAAAATGTCGAAAGTTATTTGGATAAAACCATCATTCTTTGTGCACTGAATACCTTTCATACTATTAATAGCATGCTCACTGACCAAATTTTTTTTTTTAGAACTTCTATATGTTCAGAAATACTAAAAAATATGTTTTAAATGTTAATATAAGGAAGACAGAACTGACTACTAATCATTAAGAATTCAAATAAGGTACGAAGATTTCAAACATTATTTAAGAAAAATATAATTTTATATGTAACAGCAGAATTAAGAAATTAATGCGTTTGATTGCCCTACCAAAGTATTACAGTTGGGTTGTTTTACCTACGAGTCACTTTTTTTGCAAACAATGGGCTAAATATCCAGGTAACAAAGACCCCGAGAATTAAGAGAAGGTTAGGGAAATCACTGGATAGCTGTAAGGAAACAGGTGGTAGCCTCCCCTCTTTAACGGGACATAGAGGTATGAGTCTCGCACACACGGGGCCACGGCTTAATGTCCTATCCGACAGACAGCAGCTTTTCCAAGCCCATCTTTGTTCCTTATTTATCGTGGGCAGGGAGATTTGCAGAGATAAATTTCAATGCTGGGACTCGAACCTGGAAACTACAAATTACCAGCCTAGCGCGCTTCCGACTGAGATACCCCCGCCACCGAAAGTATTATGCAATTTGTATGTTTTATCGATGGTTTCCATTGAACAACTCAGTGTTTCACTGAGCAACACACAAAAAGGCTTTGAAATGAAAATAGGCAATCTTTACTAATTTCGAGGTGCTGAACACGAAAATGACAATAAAATTTGTCGATTGCTCTTTTTTAGGAGAGACACAGATGGTCATGTATAAACGACTCAGTCTGCATTGAGTACATAGGTAACCATTTCACAACGCTGTATTTTAAACTCCAGATTGCAACATATTGGCTTGTATTGCATTAGCTCGCCAATACACACAACCCCCGAAGGTATCGCATCATTGTCTGATGAAACGTACCGGGTTGCTGCAAATGAAATGGCCGTTGAATGACATCAGGTTTCTACTGATTGCGGAAGGTTGGGTTGTTTTACCTCTGAGCGGCACTTTTTTGCACACCATGGGCTAAATGGCCAGGTCACAATGGACCCCGAAGGCTCAGAGAAGGTTGCGGGAGGGGACCCACTGGAACAGCTGTTGGGAGACAGATGGTAGCCTCCCGTCAAGGCCATCCAGCGTGTTCTTTAACGTGCACAGGGTATGGCTCTCCCGCACACGGGGCCACGGCTTAACGTCCCATCCGACGGACGGCGGTCTTATCCAAGCCCATCGGTGTCCCCTACTGACCGTGGGTAAGGCGGGGAATTTTTGCGGAGATAAATCTCAACGCTGACCCAGCTGGGACTCGAACCTGGGAACTACAGATTACGAGCCTGGCGCGCTACCGACTGAGCCACCCCCGCCCCCTGATTGCGGAAGAAAGCAAGCGCTGAGGTTTATGCATTTTTTTTTATGTCATGTGACAACTCACACGTGGGTGATGCAATCGTAGTATTTGTTTCGTTCAACGAGCATTAAACATTGAATACTACCGACATCAAGTCAATCATGGAACCTAGTCAATTAAGGTTGCTATACCTTTAAGAGTTCAAATTGGGAAATTCTGCAGCGGCTGCGGTAAAAAACATCAATAAAGCATTCGATGGAGGAACAACTAATGAGAGATCCAATCGCCGTTGGTTTGCAAAATTTCGCTCAGGAGATTTGAGGCTACAAAACGAACCCCGTGGCCATCGTCCTTCCTCCATTGATTCAAATGAATTAAGGGATTTAATCGAATCAGATCCATGACAAACTGTACGAGAGATTACCCAGACACTAAATGTACACTTTTCAACAGTTTCACGGCACTTGGCAATAATAGGAAAAGTAGGGAAGCTCAACAAGTGGGTGCCTCACGAACTCACTGATGAAAACAAAGCACGGCGTTTGGAAGTGTGCTCTTCTCTCTTAAGAAGAAGTAAAGAAGAGAGGTTCCTGCAACGAATTGTGACTGTGGATGAGAAGTGGATATTCTACGACAATCGTACACGTTCGTCGCAGTGGTTGGGGGTGAAAGACGCTCCAGGAAGGACTCCAAAGACACCTTTGCATCCAAAGAAGATGTTGTTTACTGTATGGTGGTCTTCTGCTGGTGTTATTCACTACTCATTCCTTCCACGAGGTGAAACGATAAATGCAGCTCGATATTGTACAGAGATGCGGCAAATGCATGACAAATTGTGCCTTAAGCAACCAGCACTTGTGAATAAACATGGAGTCCTATTGCTTCAGGATAACGCCCGACCACATACGGCAGTGTCAACCATACAGCAAATCAACAATTTGGAATACGAAATTGTGCCTCATTCTCCATACTCTCCTGACATTTCCACCAAAAGATTACCATTTTTTCCGGCACTTTTTTCCGGCATTTTTTGTCCAAGAAATGCTTTGCCAACGACGCATCAATTGATCGGGCAGTGGAGGGCTTAACTTCCAGAGACACTGATTTTTACAAACGTGGAATATATGACCTTACCACACGGTGGCAACAATGCTGGAGATTACTTTGATTAAGACAAGCATTCTTCTTCTTTTTATTCTCTTTTTTTTTCAATCGTCCTTAAAAACGGCCATTTCATTTGCAGCAACCTAATAGTTGAGTCATGACATCGCGGCTTTACGATCACGGACAATAGATAATGCAATCATTAGTTGTAAGTGACGCCTCGTAGGGTGAGCAAGTCTTTTGAGCGACTCCCATTTACCCCTGAGTCATAAGTACAACACAAGTGATCCTTATAGTTTTAATCCAGTAGTAGTGATGGCTCGTAACTCTGTTAATAGTGCAGATACATTTTGTTACATTTGCGGGGAAGTGACATTTGCAAGCCAAAAAACGGCCATCACTCCAATGATGAAAGCGGCGTATGAGGTTTATTTTGGATGAAAGATCGGGGACCAGGAAAAGGCCTGGGCCCCACACATATGCTGCAGTACGTGTGCAATAAATCTTCTGAAGTGGCTGAAAGGCAAAAAAGCGGCGATGCCGTTTACTGTTGCTATGATTTAGAGAGAGCCAAGCAATCACCCAAATGACTGCTACTTCTGTATGGTTCCACCTGTTTCTGGAGGCATCACACGTAAAAAGATGTGGACAATGGCGTACCTGAATATACAATCTGCTCTCTGACCAGATCCGCACGGCAAAAGCCTTCCCGTTCCTGAACCTCCAAAAGAATTTTTCATCGATTCAGACAATAAGGAAGAGGCGAATCGACGTCAGGTTCTCTGCAGCCTTCCGTGTCTAATGATGATCCATACGTCTGCCACGATGCGTCATCTGTACCAAACATTCTCACCGATGAAGAAATGAACGATCTTTTTCGAAATCTGCAGCTGTCCAAGGCCAAAGCAGAGTTACTTGGATCAAGATTTAAACAATCAAATCTTCTGAAGGAAAATGTCCAAGTGACTTGGTTTTGAACTCGTCATGAGCAGTTTGCGCCTTACTACAGAAAGGAAAATGACTTTGTCTTCTGCTCCGATGTAGACGGCCTGATGAATGCCCTCGGAATCAAAAATGACCCTCAAGAATGGCGACTATTCATAGACTCCTCTGAAATTGAGTCTCAAGGCGGTGTTGCTGCATAATGGAAATCGACTTCCATCCATTCCGGTCGGACACGCTATCTACATAAAAGAAATCTACGACAACCTAAAACAGCTGTTGAACTGTCTTCAATACAGGAAGAATGGCTGGCATCTGTGTTGTGACTTGAAGGTAATAGCTCTGTTGATGGGTCTGCAGCTGGGATATACGAAGTACGTTATACGAAGTACTGTTGTTTCTTACGTGAATGGGACAGCCGAGCAAAGACTTTGCACTACATGGAGAGAAACTGGCCTCAGAGGAAATCTCTGAAGATCAGAGAGAAGAATGTGGAACACCCAGCACTGGCAGAAACGCACAAAATCCTGCTACCGTCCCTACACATCAAACAAGGTGCGATGAAAAACTTCGTAAAAGCCATGGACCGGACTGCATCAGCTTTCAAGTACTTGGCTGACAAATTCCCTCGACTCAGCGAAGCGAAAATTAAAGAGGGAATTTTTGTGGGTCCTCAGATCCGTGAGCTGTTCAGAGACCAGATGTTCGACAACCTGGTTTAGGGTGACGAAAAAAGGCTTGGGACGCATTTCGTTTGGTGTCAACTAATTTCCTCGGGAATGTCAGAGCAGACAACTACAAGAAACTGATTAAGGACTTGTGGTCTCGGTATCGCAATATGTCCTTAAAGAGCCACTTTCTCCATTTCCACTTAGATTTCTTCCCTGACAACTGCGGCATGGTTAGTGATGATCACGGTGAACATTTTCACCAGAACATTGCAACGATGGAGAAAAGATACCAGGGAAACTGATCCATTTCAATGTTTGCTGACTACTGTTGAACATTCGCCAGAGATGACCCTGAGCAGCTATAGAATCGACGGTCAAAGCGACGTCGGAAGTAGATGCGGAGTTTTACCGATACATGCGACACCTACATATTACTCTATTATATAAGAAACTATCGCGAATTTCTCAGAAATCATAGCCAATTTTGCATTTTCATTGTCATATTCGTGTCCAGCACCTTGAAATCTTTAAGAAATGGCTACTTTTATCTCAGAGACATGATGTTTATGAAAATTTGCTGCCCAGTGAAATCTAACTTCGGAGCTTTGTAACTTCCAAAATATGCATTTCATGGGAAAATATGACTGAACATAATTTAAATATCATAATCAAATATATTTAAATCTCGATTTTGAAAAGTGTTCGTTCAGTATTTAGAGTCATAAAAGCTAGAATGTTTCACAACAGTCATGGGTCATACATCTTCACCTCAGAAATTAATTAAAACTTAAATAATAAGAATTTTTACAAACCATTTAATAGAATAGATAAACATTTTATAAGTTTGCGTAATGATTATTTCAAAATCAGAAAACCATGCATGATTTTTATAAAACAAAATGATTTACTGTTAAATAATCCAGCTTCCATAACTCTTTAAATGCTGAAAGAATATTGTTGAAAATCTACATTTAAATAGATCATAATCCAATGATCTTTTTTATCCAGTCACATTTTTCCATTAACTTCATATTTTAGAAGTTATAGAGCTTCGAAATTATATTTCTAATGGCATAGAAATTCCTTAATATTTTGATAGGATAGTGTATTTTCAGTAGTCTTAATAACACTTAATGAAATAATTATGAACACGGACAGCAAATTATGATGCGATTTTGAAGAACAGATCTAATGATACCTTTGATGGAGCGTCACTAATCATTAAGACATTCCACTGATCCACTGTTGCTCAGTGAAACTAACCAAGTGCTTCATTGCGTGATCATTACCATTATCTCTTCCAAAGTGGATACAATGCGATGCTTTTGGGAGAATACATCTTCAGTTATACGAACTGTTGTCAGATAATGACGCTAATTTTTTAACACGGAATGTTTCCATTCCGTGGTCATTAACATAGAGCATCTATTAGGAAACTGTCGTAAATTCTTATCGACGAAACCGAAAAGATTTTTAGAAATGAGCGACACTCTGCTACACTTCTTTATTCGGTCATGAAATCTTTTTCAATATTGAATATTATTTGAATTATTATCTGGACACTATAAACCCATATCTGGTTTGGTGGTTAACGTACCTGACTACAAAAGCAGCTGTCATGTCCTTGTGTAGGTAGTTACGTGACAAATCAAATAGAGCTTCTAAGTTTTCTGTGTCCTTTTTTTGTAGGGGAGTACCTTCTTCCCCTTTTTTTTAATAGAAAAACCGGAAACCCACAAATCTATATTTGATATGAAATCTCTTAGAATTTGCATACTTTTCTCACTGCCTGCCCAAATAAAAAGCTTTAGCTTTCAAAGCCCAACTTGCTTGTTTCATCAACGACTTAAATTTCCGATTTTCCCGATTTCTCTCGGAGTTTTATTCAAATAACTAAAGTCACAATTGCTAGCGAAAGAACTTAATAAATAAATAACATAATTATAATTATAAAACAAACATTTATATTAGTTTCATATTTATTATAAAACAAAACATTTATATCTTTATCACATTTATAGTAAAACAAACAAAAGAAGTTATAAATACATAATATATATAATTTAACAAATCTCTGGTTATAGTATTAATGAACAGACCTATTCACTATATCATGTTTAATTTTCAATACAACAATTTTAATTAAAAGAACTACTTACTCCAATTGTTTAAAGTGATACTTTGAAAAACATAAGGCATCAATTTCTTCAACTGCTAATCTTTTCCTTTGTTTTAAAACAAAAATTCCTCAAGTAGAGAAATTTATTTAGTTTTGTGCATGTTGGTTTCATAGTTAAAAGAAAATCCAAAAGAAGTTTTGTGTTAGGTGTTCTTTGTATGACACTTCAAAGAAGCTATCACAATGTCAGAGATCATCTAAGAGAGTGCCGGATGCATTGCACCAGGTATTGATACATTAACTTTTTTTGGTCTATTAAATATTCCAGCTTTCATAACGCTTTGAATAATGACGAAATATTGTTTCAGATCGAGATTTATAAAGCTGTGATTGAGATATTTAATTTATCCATAGACATATTTTCCATTAAAAATTGTATTGAAGAAATTATTGAGCTCTGAACGTCATTTTCTATTGAGATTTGTGTATGATTTGCAGTGTATATAAAACCATAAATATCTGACATAGAAAAAGTTTAAACATAACTTGATTTTTACTTTAACAGTTATTAGAGAGATAACATGGACCAGTTTCCATTTCTTTTACTAGTACCTGTAGATATTTAGTAATTTAGTAATTTTATAAATAATTAGTATCATAATGAAATAAAATTATTAAGCAATTAGTATCATTTAGTAATTCTTGTAAATGATGTAGGATAGCAATAACTGACGTCCAGGAACCATATGCCAGGTTAGGTCTTATTAGGAACTGTTCTGCCAGGTTAGGTCTTATCAGGAACTGTTCTGCCAGGTTAGGTCTTATCAGGAACTGTTCTGCTAGGTTAGGTCTTATCAGGAACTGTTCTGCCAGGTTAGGTCTTATCAGGAACTGTTCTGCCAGGTTAGGTCTCTTAACAAGACACAAACTGTTCCTATTCGGCACATTATTGAATTCAGTATTATTGGCGTTGTTTTGAACAGATAGCTAAGGACTTAATTCAGTCTCAAACCATTCAAATATCTTAATTAAAAATTTATTTAAGAAACAAATCTGAACCTAGCTCTGAGGAAAGTACAGTGCTCTATCAAAATATTAGTGAATTTCTGTATTTTGTTAAAGGGAATCTAACTTCTAAGCTCTATAACTTCTAAAATCTGAATTTAATGGGAAAATGCGATTGATGATAAATCAGAGATCATAATCACACCTATTTAAATTTCAATTTTCAAAAATATTTGTTCAGTATTAAAAAGTTAATAGAGCCAAAATATTTCACAATAGCAATGTGTCGTATACATTTACCTCAGAAATTAATTAAATCGTAAATGACAAGTATTGTTTGAAACCATTTATTAAAAGAAACGTATATTTTTAGAAGTTTGCTCAATGATTATTTCAATGTTAGATAATTATGAATGATTTTAGAAACCAAGATAATTTTTTGCTAAATATTCCTCGTTAAATATAACTCGTTAAATATCGAGCGAATATTGTTCAAAATCAACATTTAATTATATTTGATTATGATCTTTACTTTATTTTCTTGCCCATTTTTCCATTAAATGAATATTTTAGGAGTTTTTGAGTTTCGATATTAGATTCCCCTTAAAATACACATGCTTTCGTATTTCAACGGTTTCAAAAACTTTTCTTACTTTCTCAAATTTTGGAGCAGGATTCAAATTTTTAATTCCACCGATTTTCCTCTGTAGACAGCAGCATTTGGGCGACTGCGCGAGCATTTGAAGAAAAGATAAGTTTTTTCTTGGAAGCGTTTTAGAAAAGGTAAGGTGTCTTTGAAAGGCTTTCTAGAAAAGGTAAGCTTTCTTTGAATAAGTTTGCGAGAATGTGCAGTAAACTATTAGAAATTAAAAAAAAATAATTTCGAAGAGTACGAAAGACATTTCATGATGTTAAGAATGAACTCCTAAATATTAATGAACATTTAGTCACTGTAATTTCACATAAGCATTTTGAGGCATCAAATCCGAATCGGTTTTGAAGACTGATGTTAGAAAATTCTAAAAATGATATCATAAGACATGAGCTTTTCACTTGGAATTGGAGAGTGTTATAGAGTTAATGCTGATTCTGTTTTTTATAGTAAAGGCCGAGAAGATGAGATGGGGTTGGTTGATAGTTATTTCGAATTATCAGTGATTTACAATTACAGATACGTTTTTTGAATCGGTCTGGTTTTCGATCTCACTTTTAGGGTCTTAGGGATTTTTTTTTTTTCTGTTTGGTTTTAACGGAGCTTAACATGATTGGAAAAAAGGTTTCCTTCAGGTAACAACTTAATTCACAATAGAATTTTATTTGCATTCAGATGCCAGTAAAAGTTTTGGACAAGAATCACGGTTCCACTCTCATAACCCCCAATTTTTATATGTTAATATAGTTCACTAAATCTTGTTTACCGTTTGATATGGTTTAACAAAAGACCTATGCATTTACGTGCAAATTTAAACATATATCTTCGTTCTTCTTAAAAACACTGATTTTTATGAATATAAACAAACTATTGCATTCATCTGTTATTCAAAAAGGTTTAAATACTTACTACATTAAACACGTAGTGATTCAGTGTTACATTCATTGCAATATTTGTTTACGTCTATACAATGTATCTTACACGATCGGTGATTATTTTAACAATAGAAATTTCCAATTTTAACAATGGAAAAAAATTTGACGAACACTGTTGGAAAAAAAGCTTTCTTAATTTACAGTTTAATTCACAATTGCATCTCATTTTCTTTTCAGTTCTTTAATTCACAATTGCACCTCATTTTATTTTTAGGTGGCAATTTAATTCACAATTGCATCTCATTTCCTTTTCAGTTGACAATTTAATTCACAATTGTACCTCATTTTATTTTTAATTGACAGTTTAATTCAAAATTGCATTCCTTTTCATTTCCTTTCGATTGCAGTAAACATTTGGAAACTAATCATGAATAGAAACAGACAATTTGTTTTTCCAATTTTTACACGCTCTTATAATTCAATAAATCTTGTTTATTATTTGATGTTTAGGCGAAATATATACTGCGGTATTAAAATAAATTATACTACACATGGAAAAGTCTAGGTGTTTAAATAGTATTTTAAACAAATTACATCGTTTCCCTTCAAACTACTGATTTTATCAATATATCAAATAAACAGCAATAATTGCATTCATCAGCTATTAAAGAAGGTTTAAATACTTCATTAACCGTCGCGTGGTGATTTAGTATTACACTCATTTCAATATTTGTTTACATCTCTATGTATCCCAAACAATCTTATTTTTTTTCAAAACTTTTAATAACAGGACTTAACACTATTGAAAAAAAGAATACAATTTATATTTAATATTTTCTTACAGTGCATTTATAAAAGCTTTAATTGTCGGTTTATTTCAATAGACATAAGTCTTATTGCACTCATATTACGTATAATGGATCAAGGCATTTTTTCTCACAACTGCATAACAAGGTTCGTCACGCTTTAGAAAAAAGTCACTATTATTCTGCATAGTTTCTAATGAATAACAGGATTTACTTTCCGAACGGATTGGTCGAGTAATTTGTCTCCAGATATCATCGCTTTCTAAGTATGAAGTTAAGGCAGCTGCCTTTCTCCTTTCCTGACGTAAGCTTTCGGGTGCAGAAAGAAGATGTTTGTGAAGATGTTTAACTACCACAAAACTGCAGCAGGCATTAATCGCAAACATACTACATTCGAGATCTGGAAGTATTTATTACAGAAAAGTACGTGATGTCATTATGCTCAGTCTAAGCATAATTTTGTGATATTTTCCTAGAAATTTCTATTTATATTGACTAGCACATATTCTCTACTTTTCGGCCAAATATTGAGAATTACTAATTAGTTACACTATGCTTAAAAAAGTAAAATGAACTTTTCTGTTGATGAATGGAATATGAGAAATAGTCTGCAGATTTTCATTGAGTTTCGCTCTTCAGTCTGTAAATATTTGTGTTTTGTTGTCTGTCCACACAAGTCTGGAGCTACATCAAAATTTATGCCCATTTTTCCAAGTGCTGAAGATTTTTACTGGGCACAAAAAACGGCGCAAACTTTCCCACTTGTTATATAAGCAGACCCATCAAATTCATCGTGATACACGCAAGCATTTAAATTAAAATTAATTGTTTAGTTGCAAGCGAGTAATATTATTGCTTTCTACTTTCTTTAATGTAAAAAGGATCAAGAAGATTAGGGACTCACCACGAAATGTTAGAGTCGTTTAACACACATACCATCATATTACGCTCCAAACAATCTTTCCCATCAAAGGACCAGAACACAAATTACAGATAAAGATTCAGGAAATAGATGCATGCTATCTGTAACATCCAAACGTATTTGATCCACTAAACATTACTGTCTTTATCTAAAATGAAGTCTTTATCTGAAGTCATCAGTGTGTTCATCTAAGATGGTCTTACCTGAAGTCATCACTTTGCAAATCTAACCTGGTTTTTATTGAAGTCATCATTACGTCCATCTCAAATGAAGTCTTTGTGTGGAGTCATCACTTGTTCATCTCAAATGGAGTCATCACTGAGTTCATCTCAAATTGAGTCTTCCTGTGGAATCATCACTATATTCAACTAAACTGAAGCATTTCTATGAACTCATCAATGTGAACATCTAAACTGAAATCTTTCTGTGAAGTCACCGCTGTGTTCATTAAACTGAAGTCATTCTGTGAGTCATCACTGTGTTCACTAAACTGTTGTCTTCTGTGAAGTTTTCTCTGTGTTCATCTAAAATGAAGCCTTTTTGCGAAGTCACTACTATATTCTTCTAATCTTTTTCTAATTGATGTCTTTGCGTGACGTCATCGCTGTGTTCATCTAAAACAAAGTCTTTCTGTGAAGTTTCCATTAGATTCTCTAAAGAGTTTCTGTGAAGTTTTCACTGGGTTTAAAGAGTTTCTATGAAATCACCGCTGTGTTCACCTAAACTGGTCTTTTTGTGAGTCATCACTGTGTTCGCTAAACTCGTCTTTCTGTAAAATCATTGCTGTCTTCATCTCAACTGAAATCTTTATCTGAAATCATTATTGTGTTCATCTAAACTGGAGTCTTCCTTTGAAATAATCACTTTATTCTAGACTGGAGTCTTTCTTTGAAGTCATCGCTTTATTCTAAACTGAAATATTTCTGTGACGTCATCATTGTGTTTATCTAAAATAAAATCTTTCTGTGAAGTCACCGCTGTGTTCACTAAACTGAGGTCTTTATGTGAAGTCATTATTGTGTCGATTTAAACACTGTCTGTGAAGTCATCTCTGTTGTAAACCGAAATATTTTTGAAGTCATCACTATTCATCCAAACCGTAGGCTTTCTCTGAAGTCATCACTGTGTTCGCCTAAACTGAAATCTTCCTGTGAAGTCATCACGATGTTCATCTAAAATGAAATCGTTATTATGTTGATATAAACACTTTCTGTGAAGTCATCTCTGTTGTAAACCGAAATATGTTTTGAAGTCATCACTATTCATCCAAACCGTAGGCTTTCTCTGAAGTCATCACTGTGTTCGCCTAAACTGAAATCTTCCTGTGAAGTCATCACGATGTTCATCTAAAATGAAATCGTTATTATGTTGATATAAAGACTTTCTGTAAAGTCATCTCTGTTGTAAACCGAAATATTTTTTGAAGTCATCACTGTGTTCACCTAAACTGAAATGTTTCTGTGAAGTCATCACGATGTTCATCTAAAATGAAATCATTCTGTGAGGTCATCTCTCTGTTAATCTGTGTCTGTCCAATGTGTTCAAGCAACTTTGATGAAACCGTCTTGTTGGTGGTTTAGTAGCATGATTTTTCCCTGATGATATTAGAAACATCATCAGAGAGCTCCTTTTATGTGATGTTTAGTAACACCATTGGTATGGTGTCTCTGGAAAATCATTATGATGAACGTTAAGCAATAACATGGCAACGTTTTAGTTCAACATCGAAACTACTGAAGAAGCTCAATATAGTGTCTGAATGCTTCTTAAAAGTCACTTTCATCCACTATATGCACAATTAGATCTGATGCACCTAATCAAAAGATGCGAATCCTTCCTCTTACGTAGATTTGGGCGCCAAAGTGTAATCTTGTTTAGAAAAAGGTTATGTACAGCATCCTATACAAGTCTATCCCAGTAAAGAGACCAAATGAAAACCACTTATACTTCGGCAAAACCTGAATCTACTTATGTGTGCTACTGTAGTAAAAAGCTGTCTGTTAGCATAGAGTTCTTAACTATAATAAAATATTATATTTAAAAATTCTTCTTGGGCAGATGAACGTTAAGGGCGTGTCAGAGAACATCTTCAGAAAAATCTTTTTTTTATTATTATATTCATTAAGTCACTGTTCCAAGAAAGTAACACACTCCCCAGGGGAAAAAACGATGCTTCGTTGCGTCGAAAGAGTTCGCTTTCTCTTTCATCTAACTTCCCCTGCTCAGTTCGAGATTGTACAGAAAACAAATCATGATATTGATTGTTTATATCTAGCGATGAAATGTTTTATTGTGCTCTGCTTTGAAGCTCAAGGACGCGGATTGGATGGTTCAGACTCGTCCTGTAAAAGAAGTGAACAGCGAAAGCAAGGAACAGCTGAAGAGGGATCATCATACATCCTGACACTTTTCTTCTTCCTATGATTAAGAGAAAAAAGATTTGTGAGACACTCGCTAGGGAACTTTTCATTTTTTTATATTTAAATAATTTAAATTACGCTTCAGTTGATCATGTATCACTTTGTTCTCGTCCACTAGGTCACCCATTAGGTCATCTACGGCAATGCCGCAACCAAAGATAATCACAAGAAATAGTAAATGAATTTCAAATTTAGTATTCATTGCTTGTCAAAACTAAAACAACGTAATGTATTTTCATCTTTGTTTCGTAATCATTATTTGCGGTGTTATGTAGACAGTCAGAGCATTCGTGAATCAGTGCTATCTGGTCTGCTTTAGCTTATACAATACGAATATTTCCGTTACTTTATCCAGTCCTCTACGCACGTGGAGCCTGGAACTGTAGATTACGAGACTGGCAAGGTATCGTTTAGAACCTGGAACTGCATATTACGGGCATAGTGGGCTATCATGTATAACATGGAACTGCAGATTACGAGCCTGGTGAGCTACCGAGAGCAACCCGGAACTACAGATTAGGAGACTAGGGAACAACCGAGAGTGAACCAGGAACTACAGGTTACGAGCCTGGGGAACTACCGAGAGGAACCCCGACAGGAACCTGGAAATACAGATTATGAGCGCCTGGGGAAATACCGAGAGGAATCTGGAACCACAGATTAGAGCCTAGGGAACTACTGATAGGAACATGGAACTATAGATTACAAGGATGGAGAATTACCGACAGCAACCTGGAACTACAGATTACAAACCTGGGAAACTATGGAGAAGAACATGGAAATACAGATTAATGAGCCTGGGAACCTACCGAAAGGAACCTGAAACTGCAGATTACGAGCCTGGGGAAATACAGAGAGAAACCTGAAACTGCAGATTACGAGCCTGGAGAACTACCTGGAGGAATCTGGAACTGCAGATTACGAGCCTGGGGAACTACCGAGAGGAATCTGCAAATACATAATATAAGCCTAGGGACTGGAAATACGTATTACGACCTTGGGGAGCTACCGATAATAACCTGGAACTGCAGATTTCGAGCCTGGGGAATTACCAATAGGTAAACCGTAAATACATAATATGAGCCTGGGAACTGGAAATACATATTACGACCCTGGGGAGCTGTCGAGAAGAACATGGAACTACAGATTATGATCCTCGGAAACTACCGAGAGCAAACTGGAACTGCATATTACGAGACTGTGGAACTACCGAGAGGAACCTGGAAATACATATTACGAGCCTGGGGAGCTACCGAGAGGAACCTGGAAATACATATTACGAGTCTGGGGAGCTACCGAGAGTAACCTGGAAATACATATTACGAGTCTGGGGAGCTACCGAGAGGAATCTGGAAATACATATTACGAGCCTGGGGAGCTACCGAGAGGAACCTGGAAATACATATTACGAGTCTGGGGAGCTACCGAGAGGAACCTGGAACTATAGAATACGAGACTGGGGAACTACCGAGAGGAACCTGAGTTATAGAATACGAGACTCTTGAACTACCGAGAGGAACCTGGAACTACAGATTACGAGCCCATGGAACTATCGAGAGGAGCCTGGAACTACAGAACATGAGTCTGGGGACTAGAAATACATATTACGACCTTGCAAAGCTATCGAGAGGAACCTGGAAATACAGATTACGAGCCTGGGGAACTACTTAGAGGAACCTGGAACTATGGATTTTATCCTGGGAACCTACCGAGTGGAACCTGAAACTGCACATTATGAGACTATGGAACTACCGAGAAGAATCTGGAACTGTAGATTACGAGCCTGTGGAACTACTGAAAAGAACCTGGAACTTTAGATTACGAGCCTGTGGAACTACTGAAAAGAACAGAACTATAGATTAGGAGCCTGGGGAGCTACAGAGAGTAAACTGGAACTGCAAATTATGAGCCCGGAAAGCTTCCAATAGGAACCTGGAACTGCAGAATACGAACATGGGAACGATCAAGAGGAACATGAAACTACAGTTTTCTAGCCTGAGAAACTATCGAGAGTAACCTGGAAATACATATCATGAGCCAGGAGAGCTACAGAAATATTCTGGAATTACAGATTACAAGCCTGGGGAACTAACGAGAGTAACTTGGAACTGCAGAATACAAGCCTCGGGAACTACCGATAGGTACCTGGAAATACAGATTACGAGCCGGGAGAATACCGAGAGGAAACCTGAACTGCAGATTACGAGCTTGGGGAACTTCCGAGAGTAACCTGGAACTATAGATTACGAGCCTCGGGAACTTCAAAGAGGAACCTGGAACTATAGATTACGAGCCTGCGGAACTATCGAGAAGAACGTGGAACTGCAGAATATATGCCTGGGTAACTACTGAGAGCAACCTGGAAATACAGATTACGAGCCTCGGGAACTACCGAGAGGAACTTGTAACTATATATTACGAGTCTGTGGAACTACCAAGAGGAACCTGGATTATGAGACTGGGTAACTACCGAGAGGAACTTGGAAATATAGATTACGAGACTTGGGAACTACCTAGAGGAACCTGGAAATACAGCTTAGGAGCCGGGAGTACTACCGAGAAGAACCTGGAAATACAGATTACAAGCCTAAAGAATATCCGACAGGAACCTGAAACTACAGATTATGAGTCTGTGGAACTACCAAGAGGAACCTGGAACTGCAGATTACGAGTCTGGGCAATTACCGAGATGAACATGGAACTATAGATTACGGGGCATGGGGTTTCTACAGAGAAGAACCTGGAAATACAGATTACAAGCCTGAGAGCTACTGAGAGGAAACTGGAATTACAGATTACGAGCCTGGCAAACATCCAGAGGAACATAGCAATACATATTACGAGCATGTGGAGCTACCAAGAGGAACATAGCAATACATATTACGAGCATGTGGAGCTACCAAGCGGAACATAGCAATACATATTACGAGCACGTGGAGCTACCAAGAGGAACCTGGAAATGCAGATTACAAGCCTGGGGAGCTACCGGAAGAATCTGGAACTATAGATTAGAAGCCTGGGGAACTACAATGAGACACCTGGAACTACAGATTAGGAGCCTGGGAAACTACAGTGAGGAACTTGGAACTACAGTTTAGGAGCCTGAGGAACTACCGAGAAGAACCTGGAAATACATAATATGAGCCTGTGTAAGTACCAGGAGGAACTTGGATATACAGATTACGAATGTTTCGAGTTACAGAGAGGAACTGGAAATACAGATTACGAGCCTTGGGAACTACTGAGAGGAACCTGGAACTACAGCTTATGAGTCTGTGGAATTACCAAGATATACCTGGAACTATAAATTACGAGACTGGGTACTAACGGGAAAAATCTGGAAATGCAGATTGTGATCCAGGAGGAACCTGGATATGCAGATTATGATCCAGGAGGAACCTGGAAATGCAGATTATGATCCAGGAGGAACCTGGAAATGCAGATTATGATCCAGGAGGAACCTGGATATACAGATTACAAGCGATGAGGACTACCGAGAGGAACCTGGAAATACAGTTTACGAGCCTGGGAAATTAACAAGAGGAACCTGTAACTACAGATTACGAGTCTGGGAAACTATCGAGAGTAACCTGGAACAGCAAATTACTAGCCTGGGGAACTATCGAGAGTAACCTGGAACGGCAAATTACTAGCCTGGGGAACTATCGAGAGGAACCTGGAACTACAGCTTACTTGCCTGGGGAACTATCGAATGGAACCTATAACTACAGATTACGAGCCTGGGTGAACTGTCGAGAGGAACTGGAAATACAGATACAAGCTTGCAGCGCTACAGGCTGAGGCAACTCTCGCTCCAAATATGCAACTTGGTCCAGAGCACGAACCGCATAGTACATTTTAAAATTCATCAGCTCCTGTCCAACCGAAATAGAATTTGCCTTTTAATTTATCAAATGAAAAAGTTGAATATTTGTAGAAGTTTGGAAGGAAACACAGTGAAAACAATCATTCGAAAAACGAACTCAAAACGGGTACAAGCACTGTAAGAGAAAAACTTAACCTTTATCATATTTTATTCAACTATTGAAATTTACATTTAATTAATAAAAATGTTTCGAAGCATTGAATTGATAAACCTAAAGAAAATATTTTCTGTTAAATTTTTGGAACGTCACAGCTTTTACGAAACGGCCAATGTTCGGGTAGGTTGTTTTACCTTTGTGCTCCACTTTAGTACACACAAAAGGCTAAATAGCCAGGTCATAAGGACCCCAAAAGCTCAGAAAAGGTTGGGAGGAAGGAACCCACAGGGCAGTTGTTAAGAGACAGATGGAAGCCTAATATGATTAACTCCAGCCTGTTCTTTAAAATACCCAAGATGTGGCTCTCTTGCACATGGGGGTTATAATAATAATAAATAAATACCCCCTCAAGCAGCTGCTTGCCACAGAGGTCTGACAGGAACCTGTCAGTTTATATGCCAAAGTAGAAGATCTGAGAGGATGGCAGGACCTCAGCAGAAAAACAACACATACAACCATGACTTATCAGGGGCTCGAACCCAGGTCCCTTAGATCAGTAGCCAAGCGCGCTAACCACTACGGTATAACATCTCATTCCACGAACGGCAGTCCTTTCAAGCCAATCGGTGTCCACGTTTTGCGGGGATAAATTTCGAAACTCGGAACTATAGCTTATGAGCCTGGCTCGAACAGAAAGGTACTTCCTGGCTAGGGATACCAAACTCAAAAGCTGGGAGCTGTCGTCAAGACCGGCTACCACGTTGTTCAAAGTGATAAGTGGGGCTCACTGGCACACACAATCACTATTTAACGTTTCGTAGCAAGAACAGGATCCTTGGCTATCCCTATCTTCGTCTCTTATGATTAGGAAGAGAGGTCTCTGGAAATTCACCATAATAACGAATAAACAAGACTTGAAATTTACAAATTGGGTCAAAAAGTACACATTGGCATAGAGATATTTTTTTTCTTTTTTATTTGGTCATTCCAGTTCTTTTCTGTTGTTTTCTACAAAAAAATGGACGAACAGATAGCTAGAAGAGGGCCAAAATACAAAAGAGAAGCACCGCTTTTAGTCTTCGTTGTACGGGCATCATAGAAACGCTCCTATCACTTCAAATATCAAGCTGCTCCCAGTTTCCTACTCCTCCCATCACTTAGTCATTGTATCTAAAGAATAACACAATCGAGTTAATGCATTACGTGTCAGTGATGAAAGGCTGATGCTTTCTCCTCCAAGCCCGTCGCAAGCTCAACACCTGAAGCGCTGCTTGGTAAGCGAAGGGCGGCTGCTTGCTGGAAGCCGTTTTCGGCAACAAGTTTCCAAAAATCACATTTCATAACAGCATTCTTTATTTTACAAGATTTATTATTATTTGCCTTGGTATGTTTCTACGCAGACTTCTTCCTCTTGCGAAGAGAAAGTTCTGAAAAGAGAAAAAAATTTCAGAATGCGATTCGGGAAAATCGAATTCTGCTAATGTGAAAATTTGACGCGAGCACTATGGGCGTAATGGACAAATGCAACGGTGAGAAACAATTCGTCAATTACGTATTTTTAGAGTGAAATATTTATCTTTTGTAAATTTCTCGATAAGTGGTAATTCCGTTTCTCACTTTAGGTTGTTTTCAACGGAATATTTCTTAAAAAACAGCCAGAACAAACTATAAATAGAAATGTTATTAGCAGAAGGGCGGGACTACAGGAAAGTGGTTATTATTTGGGTTGTAATTTCATCATTTCTCCATTTATTTCGGTTAATAGCAACCTTCCCCCTTTAACTGAAGTCAATTGGCCCCTCCCTATAACTCGAGTTACTTGGCCCACTCATTTTCCCTTGCGTTGTCTGGCTACCACTTTTTTCTCTCGGATTATTTAGCACTTTACCATTCATTCGGTTACTTAATCCTTTACATTTAACTCAGTTACTCAGTCCCACTACCATATTAACTCGGTTACCTGGTCCCCTACTTCTCAGTTACTGGGCCTTGTTACCTATCTTGCACTAAGTTACTAGTTCACTATGTTACTAGTCTATCTTTCATTAAGTTACTACTTACCCACCTTCAACTCTGTTAGTTTTTAGCTTTACTTCATTACACTTTTGATAGATAAAACCATAAAACACAAAGGTTCAATTTTCAGCTTTACTTAATTACACTCTTGACAGATAAAACTATCAAACGCGAGTGTTTGATTTTTAACTCACTTCATTACACTTCTGATAGATAAAACCAAACACCGCGACTGCTCACGTTTTAGCTTTATTTCACTACACTCTTGACAGATAAAACTACCAATGGCGAGTGCCATATTTTTAGCTTTACTTCATTACTCTTAATAGATGAAACTATCAACAGCGAATACTCAATTTTTGGCTTTGTTTCATTACAATCTTGATAGATAAAACTACCAACTGCGAGCGCCTAATTTTCAGATATTCTTCATTACACTTTTGATAGATAAAACAATCGATTGCTACTGCTTAATTTTAGCATTACTTCATTACACTCTTGGTAGAAAAATCTATCAACCAAGAGTGCCTAATTTTCAGCTTTATTTCATTACACTCTTGATATATGAAACTATCAACCGCGACTGCTCAATTTTAAGCTTTACTTCATTACACTCTTGATACATAAAACTATCGGACACGAGTACCTAATTTTTAGCTTTACTTCATTACACTCTTGATAGATAAAACCATCGACCATGAGTACCTAATGTTTAGTTTTACTTCATTACACTCTTGCTAGATAAAACCATCGACCACGAGTACCTAATTTTACGTTTTACTTCATTACACTCTTAATAGATAAAACCATCGACTACGAGTACCTAATTTTTAGCTTTACTTCATTACACTCTTGATAGATAAAACCATCGACCACGAGTACCTAAATTTTAGCTTCACCTCGTTATAATCTTGATAGATAAAATTATCGACCGCGACGGTCTAATTTTCAGATTTACTTCATTACACTCTTGTAGATAAAACTATCGACCGTGACTGTCAAGTTTTCAGCTTTACTTCATTACACTCTTGATAGATAACACTATCGACCGCGACTGCCTGATTTTCAGCTTTACACTTTTGTTATATGAAACTATCAACCGCGACTGCTCGATTTTAAGCTTTGTTTCATTGCACTCTTGATAGATAAAACCATTGACCACTAGTACCAAATTTTTAACTTTAATTCATTACACTCTTGTTAGATAAAACCATCGACCACGAGTACCTGATTTTTAGCTTTATTTCATTACACTCTTGATAGATAAAACCATCGACCACGAGTACTAAATTTTAGCTTTACTTCATTACACTCTTAATAGATAAAACCATCGACCACGAGTACCCAATTTTTAGCTTTACTTCATTACACTCTTGATAGATAAAACCACCGACCACGAGTACCTAAATTTTAGCTTTACTTCATTACACTCTTAATAGATAAAACCATCGACCACATACTGTCTAATTTTTAGCTTTACTTCATTACACTCTTGTATATAAAACTATCGACAGCGATTGTCTAATTTTCAGCTTTTCTTCATTACACTTTTAATAGATAAAGCTATCGACCGCGACTGTCTAATTGTCAGCTTTACTACATTACACTTCTGATATATGAAACTATCGACGCCACTCTCTAATTATCAGCTTTATTTCATTACACTTTTGATATATGAAACTATCAACCGCGACTGCTAAATTTTTAGCTTTACTTCATTACACTCTTGATAAATAAAACCATCGACCACGAGTACCTAATTTTCAGCTTTACTGCATTACACTTTTGATAGATAAAACCATGAAACCAAATGCTCAATTTTTCGATTTATTTCATTACGCTCTTGCAGGTAAAACTATCAACCGCGAGTCCTGATTTTTAGCTTCACTTCATTACACTTTTGACAGATAAAACCAAACACCTGCCTGCTCAATTTTTAGCTTTACTTCATTACGCACTTCATAGATAAACCGATCAACACCGAGTGCCAAATTTTCAGCTTTACTTCATTACTCTTGATGGATAAAACTATCAACAGCGAATGCTAAATTTTTAGCTTTGCTTCATTATACTCTTGATAGATAAAACTACTAACTGCGAGCGCCTAATTTTCAGCTTTACTTCATTACACATTTGATAGATAAAACCATCGACTGGTACTGCTTGATTTTAGCATTACTTCATTACACTATTGGTAGAAAATTCATTAACCGAGAGTGCCTAATTTTCAGCTTTACTTCATTACATTCTTGATATATGAAACTATCAACCGCGACTGCTCAGTTTCTAGCTTTACTTCATTACACTCTAAATAGATAAAACCATCAACCACGAGTACCTAATTTTTAGCTTTACTTCATTACACTCTTGATATATGAAACTATCAACCTCGACTGCTCAATTTTAAGCTTTACTTCATTACACTCTTCATAGATAAAACTATCGACCACGAGTACCTAATTTTTAGCTTTACTTCATTACACTGTTGACAGATAAAACCATTGAGCACGAGTACCTAAATTTTAAATCTACTTCATTATACTCTTGGTAGATAAAATTATCGACCGCAACTCTCTAATTTTCAGATTTACTTCATTACACTATTGATAGATAAAACTATCGACCGCGACTGTCTAATTTTTCAGCATCACTTTTTTACACTATTGTTAGATAAAACTGTCTACGGCGACTCTCTAATTTTCAGCATTACTTCATTACACACTTGATTGATGAAACCATCGGCCATGAGAACCTAATTTTCAGCTTTACTTCATTACATTTTTGATAGATAAAACCATTCAAATGTTCAATTTTTAGCTTTACTGCATTACATTTTTGATAGATAAAAACCATTCAAATGTTCAATTTTTAGCTTTACTGCTTTACATTTTTGATAGATAAAAACCATTCAAATGCTCAATTTTTAGCTTTACTTCATTACGGTCTTGACAGAAAATACTATCAACCTTGAGTACCTGATTTTTAGCTTCACTTCATTACACTTTTGATTGATAAAACCAAACAACGCGACTGCTCAAATTTTAGCTTTACTTTGTTACAATCATGATAGATAAAGCTATCAAGAGCGAGTGCTATATTTTTAACTTTACTTGATTACTCTTGATAGATGAAACTATCAACAGCGAATGCTCAATTTTTAGCTCTGCTTCACTATACTCTTGATAGATAAAACTTCCAACTGCGAGTGCCAAATTTTTAGCTTTCCTTCATTACACTTTTGATAGATAAAACAATCGATTGCTACTGCTTAATATTAGCATTACTTCATTACACTCTTGGTAGAAAAATCCATTAACCGAGAGGGCATAATTTTCAGCTTTACTTCATTACACTCTTAATATATGAAACTATCAACCGCGACTGCTCAGTTTTTAGCTTTACTTCATTACACTCTTAATAGATAAAACCATCGACCACGAGTACCTAATTATTAGCTTTACTTCATTACACTCTTGATACATAAAACCATTCAAATGTTCAATTTCTAGCTTTACTTCATTGCGCTCTTGACAGATAACACCATAGACCACGAGAACCAAAATTTTACCTTTACTTCATTACACTCTTGATAGATAAAACCATCCATCACGAGTACCTAAATTTTAGCTTTATTTCATTACACTCTTGATAGATGAAACCATCGGCCACGAGTACCTAATTTTTGGCTTTGCCTCATTACACTCTTGGTAGATAAAAACCATCGACCACGAGTACCTAATTTTTAGCTTTACTTGATTACACTCTTGATAGATAAAACCACCGACCACGAGAACCTAATTTTTAGCTTTACTTCATTACACTCTTGATAGATAAAATTTCCAACTGCGAGTCCCAAATATTTAGCTTTGCTTCATTACACTCTTGTTAGATAAAACCACCGACTGCTACTGCTTAATTTTAGCATTGCTTCATTACACTCTTGGTAGAAAAATCCATTAACCGAAAGTGCCTAATTTTCAGCTTTACTTCATTACACTCTTGATACATGAAACTATCAACCGCGACTGGTCAGTTTTTAGCTTTACTTCATTACACTCTTAATAGATAAAACCATCGACCACGAGTGCCTAATTTTTAGCTTTACTTCATTACACTCTTGATATATGAAACTATGAACCGCGACTGCTCAATTTTAAGCTTTACTTCATTACACTCTTCATAGATAAAACTATCGAAAACGAGTACCTAATTTTTAGCTTTACTTCATTACACTCTTGATAGATAAAACCATCGACAACAAGTACCTAAATTGTAAATCTACTTCATTATACTCTTGGTATATAAAATTATCGACCGCAACTCTCTAATTTTCAGATTTACTTCATTACACTATTGATAGATAAAACTATCGACCGCGAATGTCTAATTTTTCAGCATCACTTCTTTACGCTCTTGTTAGATAAAACTGTCGACCGCGACTCTTTAATTTTCAGCATTACTTCATTACACACTTGATTGATGAAACCATCGGCCACGAGAACCTAATTTTCAGCTTTACTTCATTACACTTTTGATAGATAACACCATTCAAATGTTCAATTTTTAGCTTTACTGCATTACACTTTTGATAGATAAAAACCATTCAAATGCTCAATTTTTAGCTTTACTTCATTACGCTCTTGACAGTTAATACTATTAACCGTGAGTACCTGATTTTTAGCTTCACTTCATTACACTTTTGATTGATAAAACCAAACAACGCGACTGCTCAAGTTTTAGCTTTACTTTGTTACACACATGATAGATAAACCTATCAAGAGCGAGTGCTATATTTTTAACTTTACTTTATTACTCTTGATAGATGAAACTATCAACAGCGAATGCTCAATTTTTAGCTCTGCTTCACTACACTCTTGATAGATAAAACCACCAACTGTGAATGAAAAATTATTAGCTTTCCTTCATTACACTTTTGATTGATAAAACAATCGATTGCTACTGCTTAATATTAGCATTACTTCATTACACTCTTGGTAGAAAAATCCATTAAACGAGAGGGCCTAATTTTCAGCTTTACTTCATTACACTTTTGATATATGAAACTATCAACCGCGACAGCCCAATTTTTAGCTTTATTTCATTACACTCTTGACAGATAAACCATCGACCACGAGTACCTAATTTTTAGCTTTACATCATTACACTTTTAATAGATAAAACCATTCAAATGCTCAGTTTCTAGCTTTACTTCATTACGCTCCTGACAGATAAAACCATCGACCACGAGTACCTAAATTTTAGCTTTACCTCGTTACACTCTTGATAGATAAAATTATCGACCACGAGTACCTAATTTTTAGCTTTACTTGATTACACTTTTGGTAGATAAAACCATCGACCACGAGTACCTAATTTTAAGTTTTACTTCATTACACTCTTGATAGATAAAACCATCGACCTCGAGTACCTAAATTTTAGCTTTACTTCATTACACTCTTGAAAGATAAAAACATCGACCACGAGTACCTAAATTTTAGCTTTACTTTATTATACCATTGGTAGATAAAATTATCGACCACGACTGTTTAATTTTCAACTTTACTTCATTACACTCTTGTAGATAAATCTATCGACCTCGTCTGTCTAATTTTCAGCGTAACTTCATTACAATCTTGATAGATAAAATTATCCACATCGACTGTGTATATTTGAAATTTACTTGATTACTCTCTTGTGGATAAAACCATCGACCGCGACTGTCTAATTTTCAGATTTACTTCATCACACTCTTGTTAAGTAAAACTGTCGATCGCGACTCTCCAATTTTTAGCTTTACTTCATTACACTCTTGATAGATAAAACCATCGACCCGAGTACTTAAATTTTAGCCTTACTTCATTACACTCTTAATAGATAAAACCATCGTCATGACTCTTAATAGATTACACTCTTAATAGATAAAACCTCGTGGCCACATACTGCCTAATTTTTAGCTTTACTTCATTACACTCTTGTAGATTAAACTATCGACCGCGATTGTTTAATTTTCAGCTTTACTTCATTACACTCTTAATAGATAAAGCTATCGACCGCGACTGTATCATTATCAGCTTTACTTCATTACACTTTTGATATATGAAACTATCGACGCGACTATCTAATTTTCAGCTTTACTTCATTACACTCTTAATAGATAAAGCTATCGACCGCGACTGTCTAATTATCAGCTTTACTTCATTACACTTTTGATATATGAAACTATCGACGCGACTCTCTGATTATCAGCTTTATGTCATTACACTTTTCATATATGAAACTATCAACCGCGACTGCTCAATTTTTAGCTTTACTTCATTACACTCTTGATAAATAAAACCATCGACCACGAGTACCTAATTTTCAGCTTTACTGCATTACACTTTTGATAGATAAAACCACGAAACGCAAATGTTCAATTTTTCGAATTATTTCATTACGCTCTTACAGGTAAACTATCAACCGCGAGTCCTGATTTTTAGCTTCACTTCATTACACTTTTGATAGATAAAACCAAACACTCCGTGCTCAATTTTCAGCTTTACTTCATTACGCTCTTCATAGATAAACCGATCAACACGGAGTGAAATATTTTTAGCTTTACTTCATTACTCTTGATGCATAAAACTATCAACATCGAAAGCTCAATTTTTAGCTTCGCTTCATTATACTCTTGATAGATAAAACTACTAACTGCGAGCGCCTAATTTTCAGCTTTACTTCATTACACATTTGATTGATAAAACAATCGATTGCTACTTCTTGATTTTAGCATTACTTCATTACACTCTTGGTAGAAAAATCCATTAACCGAGAGTGCCTAATTTTCAGCTTTACTTCATTACACTCTTGATATATGAAACTATCAACCTCGACTGCTCAATTTTAAGCTTTACTTCATTACACTCTTGATAGATAAAACAATCGAACACGAGTACCTAATTTTTCGCTTTATTTCATTATACTCTTGATAGATAAAACCATCGACCACGAGTACCTAAATTCTAAATCTACTTCATTATACCCTTGCTAGATAAAATTATCGACCCCAACTCTCTAATTTTCAGATTTACTTCATTACACTATTGATAGATAAAATTATCTACCGCGACTGTCTAATTTTCAGCTTTACTTTATTACACTCTTGAAGATAAAACTATCGACTGCGACTGTCTAATAATTCAGCATCACTTCTTTACACTCTTGTTAGATAAAACTGTCGACCGCGACTCTCTAATTTTCAGCATTACTTCATTACACACTTGATTGATAAAACCATCGACCACGAGAACCAAATTTTCAGCTTTACTTCATTACACTCTTGATATATGAAACTATCAACCGCGACTGCTCAGTTTTTAGCTTTACTTCATTTCACTCTTAATAGATAAAACCATCGACCACGAGTACCTAATTTTTAGCTTTACTTCATTACACTCTTGAGAGATAAAACCATTCAAATGTTCAATTTCTAGCTTTACTTCATTACGCTCCTGACAGATAACACCATCGACCACGAGTGCCAAAATTTAACCTTTACTTCATTACACTCTTGAGAGATAAAACCATCGATCACGAGTACCTAAATTTTAGCTTTACTTCATTACACTCTTGATAGATGAAACCATCGGCCACGAGTACCTAATTTTTAGCTTTACCTCATTACATTCTTGATAGATAAAAACCATCGACCACGAGTACCTAATTTTTAGCTTTATTTTATTACACTCTTGATAGCTAAAACTGCCAACTGCGAGTGCCAAATTTTTAGCTTTGCTTCATTACACTCTTGTTAGATAAAACTATCAACTGCGAGCACCTAAATCTCAGCTTTACTTCAGTACACTTTTGATAGATAAAACCACCGACCGCTACTGCTTAATTTTAGCAATGCTTCTTTACACTCTTGGTAGAAAAATCCATTAACCGAAAGTGCCTAATTTTCAGCTTTCCTTCATTACACTCTTGATACATGAAACTATCAACCGCGACTGCTCAGTTTTTAGCTCTACTTCATTGCACTTTTAATAGATAAAACCATCGACCACGAGTACCTAATTTTTAGATTTACTTCATTACACTCTTGATATATGAAACTATGAACTGCGACTGCTCAATTTTAAGCTTTACTTCATTACACTCTTGATAGATAAAACTATCGAACACGAGTACCTAATTTTTAGCTTTACTTCATTACACTCTTGATAGATAAAACCATCGACCACGAGTACCTAAATTTTAAATCTACTTCATTACACTCTTGGTAGATAAAATTATCGACCGCAACTCTCTAATTTTCAGATTTACTTCATTACACTATTGATAGATAAAACTATCGACCGCGAATGTCTAATTTTTCACCATTACTTCTTTACGCTCTTGTTAGATAAAACTTGTGACCGCGACTCTCTAATTTTCAGCATTACTTCATTACACCCTTGATTGATGAAACCATCGGCCATGAGAACCTAATTTTCAGCTTTACTTCATTACACTTTTGATAGATAAAACCATTCAAATGTTCAATTTTTAGCTTTACTGCATTACATTTTTGATAGATAAAAACCATTCAAATGCTCAATTTTTAGCTTTACTTCATTACGCTCTTGACAGATAATACTATCAACCGTGAGTACCTGATTTTTAGCTTCACTTCATTACAGTTTTGATTGATAAAACCAAACAACGCGACTGCTCAAGTTTTAGCTTTACTTTGTTACACTCATGATAGATAAACCTATCAAGAGCGAGTGCTATATTTTTAACTTTACTTTATTACTCTTGATAGATGAAACTATCAATAGCGAATGCTCAATTTTTACCTCTGCTTCACTACACTCTTGATAGATAAAACCGCCAACTGCGAGTGCCAAATTTTTAGCTTTCCTTCATTACACTTTTGATAGATAAAGCAATCGATTGCTACTGCTTAATTTTAGCATTACTTCATTACACTCTTGGTAGAAAAATCCATTAACCGAGAGGGCCTAATTTTCAGCTTTACTTCATTACACTCTTCATATATGAAACTATAAACCGCGACAGCCCAATTTTTAGCTTTATTTCATTACACTCTTGATAGATAAACCATCGACCAGGAGTACCTAATTTTTAGCTTTTCTTCATTACACTTTTGATAGATAAAACCATTCAAATGCTCAGTTTCTAACTTTTCTTCATTACGCTCTTGACAGATAAAACCATCGACCACGAGTACATAAATTTTAGCTTTACTTCATTACACTCTTGATAGATAAAATTATCGACCACGAGTACCTAATTTTTAGCTTTACTTGATTACACTTTTGGTAGATAAAACCATCGACTACGAGTATCTAAATTTTAGCTTTACTTCATTACACTCTTGAAAGATAAAAACATCGATCACGAGTACCTAAATTTAAGCTTTACTTTATTATACCCTTGGTAGATAAAATTATCGACCACAACTCTTTAATTTTCAGCTTTACTTCATTACGCTCTTGTAGATAAATCTATCGACCTCGACTGTTTAATTTTCAGCTTTACTTCATTACAATCTTGATACATAAAATTATCCACATCGACTGTGTATATTTGAACTTTACTTGCTTACTCTCTTGTAGATAAAATCATCGTCCGCGATTGTCTAATTTTCAGATTTACTTCATCACACTCTTGTTAAGTAAAACTGTCGATCGCGACTCTCCAAGTTTCAGCATTACTTCATTACACACTTGATTGATAAAACCATCGACCACGAGAACCTAATTCATTACACTTTTGATAGATAAAATCATTCAAATGTTCAATTTCTAGCTTTACTTCATTACGCTCTTTACAGATAACACCATTGACGACGAGTCCCAAGATTTTAGCTTTACTTCATTACACTCTTGACAGAGAAATCCATTGATCACGAGTACCTAAATTTTAGCTTTACTTCATTACACTCTTGATAGATCCAACCATCGACCACGAGTACCTAATTTTTAGCTTTACCTCATTACACACTTGATAAATAAAAACCATCGACCACGAGTACCTAATTTTTAGCTTTACTTGATTACACTCTTGATAGATAACACCACCGACCACGAGTACCTAATTTTTAGCTTTACTTCATTACACTCTTGTTAGATAAAACTATCAACTGCGAGCGCTTAATTCTCAGCCTTACTTCAGTACACTTTTGATAGACAAAACCACCGACTGCTACTGCTTAATTTTAGCATTGCTTCATTACACTCTTGGTAGAAAAATCCATTAACCGAAAGTGCCTAATTTTCAGCTTTACTTCATTACACTCGATATATGAAACTATCAACCGCGACTGCTCAGTTTTTAGCTTTACTTCATTACACTCTTAATAGATAAAACCATCGACCACGAGTACCTAATTTTAAGCTTTACCTCATTACACTCTTGATATATGAAACTATCAACCGCGACTGCTCAATTTTAACCTTTACTTCATTACACTCTTGATAGATAAAACTATCGACTACGAGTTCCTAATTTTTAGCTTTACTTGATTACACTCTTGATAGATAAAACCACCGACCACGAGTACCTAATTTTTAGCTTTACTTCATTACACTCTTGATAGATAAAACTTCCAACTGCGAGTGCCAAATTTTTAGCTTTCCTTCATTACACTCTTGATAGATAAAACCACCAAATGCGAGTGCCAAATTTTTAGCTTTTCTTCATTGCACTTTTGATAGATAAAACAATCGATTGCTACTGCTTAATTTTAGCATTAGTTCATTACGCTCTTGGTAGAAAAATCCATTAACCCAGAGTGCCTAATTTTCAGCTTTACTTCATTACACTCTTGATATATGAAACTATCAACCGCGACTGCTCAGTTTTTAGCTTTACTTCATTACACTCTTAATAGAATCGAACACGAACACCTAATTTTTAGCTTTACTTCATTACACTCTTGATTGATAAAACCATCGACCACCAGTATCTAAATTTTAAATCCACTTCATTATACTCTTCGTAGATAAAATTATCGACCGCAACTGTCTAATTTTCAGATTTACTTCATTACACTATTGGTAGATAAAACTATCGACCGCGACTGTTTAATTTTCAGCATCACTTCTTTACACTCTTGTTAGATAAAACTGTCGACCGCGACTCTCTAATTTTCAGCATTACTTCATTACACAATTGATTGATGAAACCATCGACCACGAGAACCTAATTTTCAGCTTTACTTCTTTAAACTTTTGATAGATAAAACCATTCAATTGTTCAATTTTAGCTTTACTGCATTACATTTTTTATAGATAAAAACCATTCAAATGCTCAATTTTAAGCTTTACTTCATTACGCTCTTGACAGATAATACTATCAACCGTGAGTACCTGATATTTAGCTTCACTTCATTACAGTTTTGATTGATAAAACCAAACAACGCGACTGCTCAAGTTTAGCTTTACTTTGTTACACTCATGATAGATAAACCTATCAAGAGCGAGTGCTATATTTTTAACTTTATTACTCTTGATAGATGAAACTATCAACAGCGAATGCTCAATTTTTAGCTCTGCTTCACTACACTCTTGATAGATAAAACCACCAACTGCGAGTGCCAAATTTTTAGCTTTCCTTCATTACAAATTTGATAGATAAAACAATCGATTGCTACTGCTTAATTTTAGCATTACTTCATTACACTCTTGGTAGAAAAATCCATTAACCGAGAGGACCTAATTTTCAGCTTTACTTCATTACACTCTTGATATATGAAACTATCAACCGCGACAGCCCAATTTTTAGCTTTACTTCATTACACTCTTAATAGATAAAACCATCGACCACGAGTACCTAATTTTTAGCTTTACTTCATTACACTTTTGATAGATAAAACCATTCAAATGCTCAATTTCTAGCTTTACTACATTACGCTCTTGACAGATAAAACCATCGACCACGAGTACCTAAATTTTAGCTTTACTTCATTACACTCTTGATAGATAAAATTATCGACCACGAGTACCTAATTTTTAGCTTTACTTGATTACACTTTTGGTAGATAAAATCATCGACCACGAGTACCTAATTTTAAGATTTACTTCATTACACTCTTGATAGATAAAACCATCCACTACGAGTACCTGAATTTTAGCTTTACTTCATTTCACTCTTGAAAGATAAAAACATCGACCACGAGTACCTACATTTTAGCTTTGTTTCATTATACCCTTGGTAGATAAAATTATCGACCACGACTGTTTAATTTTCAGCTTTACTTCATTACACTCTTGTAGATAAATCTATCGACCTCGACTGTTTAATTTTCAGCTTTACTTCATTACAATCTTGATAGATAAAATTATCCACATCAACTGTGTATATCTGAACTTTACTTGTTTACTCTCTTGTAGATAAAACCATCGACTACGACTGTCTAATTTTCAGATTTACTTCATCACACTCTTGTTAAGTAAAACTGTCGATCGCGACTCTCCAATTTTCAGCATTACTTCATTACACACTTGATTGATAAAACCATCGACCACGAGAACCTAATTTTCAACTTTTCTTCATTACACTTTTGACAGATAAAACCATTCAAATGTTCAATTTCTAGCTTTACTTCATTACGCTCCTGACAGATAACACCATCGACCACGAGTACCAAAATTTTAGCTTTACTTCATTACACTCTTGATAGATAAATCCATCGATCACGAGTACCTAAATTTTAGCTTTACTTCATTACACTCTTGATAGATGAAACCATCGACCACGAGTACCTAATTTTTAGCTTTACCTCATTACACTCCTGATAGATAAAAACCATCGACCACGAGTACCTAATTTTTCGCTTTACTTCATTACACTCTTGATAGCTAAAACTGCCAACTGCGAGTGCCAAATTTTTAGCTTTGCTTCATTACACTCTTGTTAGATAAAACTATCAACTGCGAGCACCTAAATCTCAGCTTTACTTCAGTACACTTTTGATAGATAAAACCACCGACCGCTACTGCTTAATTTTAGCAATGCTTCTTTACACTCTTGGTAGAAAAATCCATTAACCGAAAGTGCCTAATTTTCAGCTTTACATCATTACACTATGAAACTATCAACCGCGACTGCTCAGTTTTTAGCTTTACTTCATTACACTCTTAATAGATAAAACCATCGACCACGAGTACTTAATTTTTAGCTTTACCTCATTGCACTCTTGATATATGAAACTATCAACCGCGACTGCTCAATTTTAAGCTTTACTTCATTACACTCTTGATAGATAAAACTATCGACTACGAGTACCTAATTTTTAGCTTTACTTGATTACACTCTTGATAGATAAAACCACCGACCACGAGTACCTAATTTTTAGCTTTACTTCATTACACTCTTGATAGATAAATCTTCCAACTGCGAGTGCCAAATTTTTAGCTTTCCTTCATTACACTTTTGATAGATAAAACAATCGATTGCTACTGCTTAATTTTAGCATTAGTTCATTACGCTCTTGGTAGAAAAATCCATTAACCGAGAGGGCCTAATTTTCAGCTTTACTTCATTACACTCTTGATATATGAAACTATCAACCGCGACTGCTCAGTTTTTAGCTTTACTTCATTACACTCTTAATAGAATCGAACACGAGTACCTAATTTTTAGCTTTACTTCATTACACTCTTGATAGATAAAACTGCCAACTGCGAGTTCCAAATTTTTTGCTTTGTTTCATTACACTCTTGTTAGATAAAACTCTCAACTGCGAGCGCCTAAATCTCAGCTTTACTTCAGTACAATTTTGATAGGTAAAACCACCGAATGCTACTGTCTAATTTTAGCATTGCTTCATTACACTCTTGGTAGAAAAATCCATTAACCGAGAGTGCCTAATTTTCAGCTTTAGTTCATTACACTCTTGATATATGAAACTCTCATCCGCGACTGCTCAGTTTTTAGCTTTACGTTATTATACTCTTGATGGATAAAACCATCGACTACGAGTACCTAATTTTTAGCTTTACTTCATTACACTCTTGGAACATAAAACCATCGACCACGAGAACTTAAATTTTAGCTTTACTTCATTACACTCTTGATAGATAAAACCATCGACCACGAGTACCTAAATTTTAGCTTTAGATCATTACACTCTTGATGGATAAAACCATCGACCACGAGTACCTAAATTTTACCTTTACTTCGTTATACTCTTGATAGATAAAACTGTCGACCGCGACTGCCTAATTTTGAGCTTTACTTCATTTACACTCTTGATAGATAAAACTGTCGACCTCGAGTACCTAATTTTTAGCTTTACTTCATTACACTCTTTTTAGATAAAACTTTCGACTGTAAGTGCTTAAACTGCTAGCCTCCTTAAGTCTGGGAAAATCGTCTGGCACCAGATTTTGCGCTTGGCTCTTAGCTACATACCAAATTTTTTAGCTCTTTTCTAAGCAGTTGTAGAGAATACTTTTAACTTAAGTAGAAAATATTTAAATATACAACTCCGTAATTTCAGAACTCACAGGGGTGGGGATGGCACAGTCTGTAGCGCGCCTGCTCGTAATCAGCCGTTCCCATCTTCGAGTGCCAGCTTGGTCAGCGTTGAGAATTATCTCCGCAAATTTCTTCGCCCTACCTACGGTTAGTAGGGGACATCGATGGGCTTGGAAACGCCGCCTTCCTCGGATGGGACGTTTAGCGTGTCCCCGTGTGCGGGAGAGCCATACCCAGTGCACGATAAAGAACACTTTGGATGGCCTTAACAGGAGGCTACCATCTGTCTCTCAACAGCTATTCCAGTGCGTCACCTACCCCAATTTTTTACAAGTCTTTGGGGTCTTTATGACCTAGATATTCAGCCCATTATGTGCAGAAAAGTGCCGCTCAAAGTTAAACAACGCAATTCAGATATCAACTCATATTTCTAGTACCAAATAAATAATCAATTCTCTAAAGAACTTCACCTAGAACAAAAAGTATACTTCTGTTCTTACAATTTTCTCAAGAACTGTCATCACCTTTTCTGAAAATAGAGACAATAACAGCTATGGTAAAATCCTTGGGAACAGCCTTTTATATCGTAGAAAACACTCAAACTGTCAGTAATTCGTGTGAATAAAGATATGATTATCAGTTCTAAGCACTTAAGAAGTAATTTCATCCAACCCTGCGATTTATGTCGCATTTATATACAGATAGCAAAAGTACCGTTAGATTGCCATGTAGGCACAACATTGAAGCCCGTTATGAATATATTTCCATTATAAATAACGGGAGTAGAATTAATGCATTATTCACGACATCTTGGAAATGCTCAGCCCACAAGTAGTACAACATGTGTCGCATGACAGAATACTCCCTTGAAATAACCGTACCATTTTTTATCTCATTTTGAAAAACAGAAGAAACTTAACGGGAAAATATTTCACTTTGTCGTCTGTTTGTCCATCTGTAGACATCCAACGGTTTTGTGTTTTCAAGGATAAAATTTAAAAAAATCTTTTTAGTTTGGATAGGTATTGATGAAACATTACGATTCGCAACTTTCCGATTCTCCCAAAAACTATAATTCGACCCACTAACGGTGGATCATTTCGAAAATTGAACAATTCCTACCGAATATTAAAAGCGATATATTTATGGCAGGAAAATCGAAAATTTGATAGTAGAAAGTGAAGGTCACGAAGTTTTCATTGGGAACAATGTTTGCTTCATTACAGCGAGTGCCGAATTTTTAGAAAGAGAAAAGTCACACAAATGTGACTTTTCTCTTTTAAGAGATTATTCAATAATTATTTTTTAATTCGATTGGTCTACTGAAATATCATAAATCTGTTTTCCAAACCCTTAGGTTGAAGTTTTAGAGCTGAATCTTTTGCACACAATGGGCTAAATGACCAGGTCACAAGAACCCCGATGGTTTAGAGAACGTTGGGGGAAAGGGACCCACTGGACAGCTGTAAGTACACATATGGATCCTCCCGTAAGGGACATACAGCGTATTCCTTAACGAGCACAGGATATGGCTTTACCGCATACTAGGCCGCAGTTTAACGTCCTATCCGACGGACGACGGTCTTTCCAGTCCCGTCCAACCGAGGGAAGGGTAAGAGTTATCCGGAGATAAATCTCAACGCTGGCCTTGAACTCAAACCTGGATTTCGCGGGAACTGCAGATTACAAGCCTGGCGCGCTACCGACTGACCCCCCCCCCCCTCCCGCTTCCCAAATCTTTAGGAACTTTTCATTTGTATCGTTAATGGTTATTAAATACTGAAAAGGAGCAACGAATATTGCAAGCGATTTGTTTAGAGTAGGAATTCGCATTTTCTGTGGTAAGGTGTCAAGAGATATTCCACTCACAACAACAACCTTTCCCCTTTTCTCAAATGGATGTGAGAAAAAAGGGCTTTTAATTCTATGGAATAAATGACAAGTAATTTTTATGTTGGAAAAACTACTAATAAAATATTATTATTTGCATTTTACCAATCATCCATTATTTCGTATAAAATATTTAAGGAGTGTAAAAAGTATCTAAGCGAAAAACTTCATTCTACTTGAAAAACGAGATTGCCATATGGGACAAAGGCGATATGCATTTTTCTAATTAACAGAAAGCATACCCCTTCTATTGACCTCTTTATCTACTTTTTTCTGGGCCCTAGAGATCTAATAATTCGACATATTTCGCTACAAAATATTGTCCCTCACGAGTACAACCAACGCAACTCAAAAGAAAAAATACACTAATTACCTTTCCAGGCATGAAATGCTAATTCACTAATTTAGTTTTTCCTTTGAATTCTTCCATGTCGTGCGTTTCACAGCACAGCCTTTCTCCTGATGTATTAACCCCATTTACTTGTAGCTTAAAATTTCTTTCCATGCGACAATTTTTTCCCCTTTTTCAGAGACTTTGTTCGCGTGATTCACTGGTGCTTAATTTTCCCAAGGGACACGGGTGTGGTTGAAGCAGACATGAGTTACGTGGGCATATGCAAAACAAAAAGGAGAAATATCTAACGAAGAAATTTGGCCAAAAACGAAAATCTTATTTCAATCGTGTTTGAAGTAATCTCACTTTTCCATGTTTACCTTTAAATAAATAAAGCATAAACAATTAGGTTTTTTGTTGATCAAAGAGCAGAATAGAATCTTCTGAAGAAAAACTTGACAAGTCGAAACATGTTAAGTGACGGTGGTCAAAACATCATTATGTGATCCGTGCAACACGGTTGGGTTGTTTTACCTCTGAGCGGCACTTTTTTGCACACCATGGGCTAAATGGCCAGGTCACATGGACCCCGAAGGCTCAGAGAAGGTTGGGGGAGGAGACCCACTGGAACAGCTGTTGGGAGACAGATGGTAGCCTCCCGTCAAGGTCATCCAGCGTGTTCTTTAACGTTGGATTGTTTTACCTCTGAGCGGCACTTTTTTGCACACCATGGGCTAAATGGCCAGGTCACATGGACCCCGAAGGCTCAGAGAAGGTTGGGGGAGGGAACCCACTGGAGCAGCTGTTAGGAGACAGGTGGTAGCCTCCCGTCAAGGCCATCCAGCGTGTTCTTTAACGTTCACAGGGTATGGCTCTCCCGCACACGGGGCCACGGCTTAACGTCCCATCCGACAGACGGCGGCCTTTCCAAACCCATCGGTGTCCCCTACTGACCGTGGGCAGGGCGCGGAATTTTGCGGAGATAAATCTCAACGCTGACCCAGCTGGGACTCGAACCTGGGAACTACAGATTACGAGCCTGGGCGCTACCGACTGAGCCACCCCCGCCCCCCGTGCAACAGGAAAGGACTTGTTTCGCCCACTGTACACGAAGTGCCTAGCATCTGTACCATCCTGTATTCACTGATCGAAATGCTACTTTGAATCACTAAAACGATACAGATCGGATAGTGATTGACTTTTGAACAGAATAGGGTTTTTGTTCGTAACGGTTATAGGAAATAATAATATATAATAGTAAAATAAAGTGTGTTGGTGAAAGAATTTCACTATATCTATATATTGAAATGGAATCCACACATGCAACAGTGAAAACGAGAGTTGTACTAGTGTGTAAAGGGAAGGATTTTTCTTCTCTTTACACAGATTTTTTACAGAAACGAATGAAAATTTTCTATATATGGTAGTAAAAGAAGTTTTGTTTGGAAGTAGATCAACAGCGCATTTTTATCTGTGTAGAGAGCGTCATTTCTTCCATATTGTGATGCATAAGCAATGGTAAGGTGATTGGTAAAAGTTGCACCTATGTTTATGATACTCTGCACGTTTCAAGCTTTCATTTGGCCCATAAATCATGACGTTTGTCCATTGCGTTCGAAAATTATGGTGGGACAACTTGTTTTGATAAACATACAACCCGACAAATGTCAAGCGAAAACCAATAGGAAGATAGGAAATAAAAAGGAATAGAGAGTTGTAATGGTGTCTAAAAGAAGGATTTCCTATGGTATGTGCGGGGAGACGATTGAAAATTGTCTATATATGGTGGTAAAAGTAGTTTTGTTTGGAAGTAGATCAACAGCGCATTTTTATCTGTGTAGAGAGCGTCATTTCTTCCATATTGTGATGCATAAGCAATGGTAAGGTGATTGGTAAAAGTTGCACCTATGTTTATGATACTCTGCACGTTACAAGCTTTCATTTGACACATAAATCATGACGTTTGTCCATTGCGTTCGAAAATTATGGTGGCGCAACTTGTTTTGATAAACATACAACCCCACAAACTAACAAATGTCAAGCGAAAAGCAATAGGAAGATTGGAAATAAAACGGATTGGAACGGAATAGGCAGTTGCAATAGAGTGTAAAAAGAAGGATTTCCTTTTGGTATTTGCGGGGAGACGAATGAAAATTTTCTATACATTGTAGTAAAAGAAGTTTTGTTTGGAAGTAGATCACACACATTGTGATGTATAACCAGTGGTGATTGGTAAAAATTGTACCTGTGCTTTGATTTGGGTTTCAAATGTTATATTGGTTTATCAGTTAATATTTATTGAATGTCAGGATCGTTTAGTGTAGTTGATTAGCATATTGCTGTTTCAAATGACCGATACTTAAATTTGTATATCATTCATGTGAATTTATTGTCTCATTTATTAAATCAGCTCGTTTACACTCTGTTCATTTATTACAAATTTTCCCAATGTTGAAAAATAGGAAAATACAACAATACTCTTCATAAAATACGCTCCAGCAGAAACGGATCAAGGGGGGAAAGGGGACATGCTCCACTCCCCCTTTGAGAATTATAGTAAAGGTAATGGAGACCAAAATTTGTTAAATTTTTTATATATTTCAATCATTCTTCAAGACTTTCTTTGAACACTTCTCAAACGAAGATGAAAATGTTACACTGCAATGAAATTCCAATCTTTCCCACCACTCCCCCTTTATCTTTTTAAGACTTGGTTGTGTCTCTCCCATCCATCCAACCATTTACATTTTTCTCGATGAACTGAACTCCAACATCTTTAGTTCTAAAATAAATATATAAGTCATGCTGCACCATGGATTTACTGGACCATGTATTCTATCTTTTATTTTTTTGTTTTATTATCATGAAAAAAACACAGTTCAATGCATTACTTCAATAATTCAGTGTTTTTACTTATTTATTTAAATAAAAAATAATTAGTATAGTACCATCACTTATATATCAGCGACCATTTCAAGCATGTTTTGTTGTTACAATACCACTCGTATTTTTCTATTAGCTGAACTGCACCAGGTGCAACCCGAGTCTCACTTTAATTCCATTTTGCACCATAAGCTAGTTTTATAAATACTTCCCCCTCTACGAAACACACACACCCTGAACCCATTCTCACAGATTCAACACGAGGAATTCTCCCTCGTTCCTCAGGTCGATGCTGACGTCAGTGCGCGCTCTCATAGCCCGTGGCTTCGTCGCAAACTGTCGAGATTTATACACTACAAGAAATAAAAAAATGCAACACTTGCAAGAAGTTATGCAAATGTGACAAAAGTTTGGGAGAGGGTAGTATATGGAAATGCATGGAAATGACTAGGTTTGCAGGACGATCGAAACGATTGGATAGGCGCGAGCTGACGTCACAGGTGCGAAATAGTCAAGCACAGATAAAGGCAACCAAAGCTCTCTGGTTGACAAAAAGTTGTGGAAATTGTTCTAACCGATAAATATGCCCATACGCAGATGTCGATAGCCGTTCCAACAGTTAAAAGACTTTGAGCGTGGAAGATCATCTGCCTTAGAGAAGCTGGTTTGTCGTACAAGGATGTGGTCAAAATTGTTGGCCGCAATCCAACACCATCGTACACATATGGCGCCATCGGATTCAAGAAGGATCCAAAACACGCCGACAAGGATCAGTAAGACACGCCGACAAGTATCAGTAAGACGACTTATGATCACGGAGCGACAGGACCGCCATTTGCGATGCTTGGCATTGCGTGAGATATTCGCGACTACAGCGCAACTGCAAAGAGACTGGCAACTGATAACACATCGAATATCTACCAGGCAGGTGGTAAATAACAGGCTTTTACAGTTTTCATTGCGAGCCTATCGTCCGGCACTGCGTTTACCCTTCACATCTGCCCACGTGCAAGCACGTCTTCAGTGGTGTCGCCGCACATAGAACTGAAACGAACAGGAGTGGAGTTCAGTCACGAATCTCGTTTTTGTCTTCATCATCACGACGGTAGACAACGTGTTCGCCGTCATTCAGGAGAAAGGAATGCCACCTAGTACGTGCGACATTGTCACCCAGCTCCAGCACCTGATGTTGTGGTGTGGGGTGCCATTAGTCGGACACCTCGGTCAGAACTGGTCATCCTAAGGGAATCTCTAACTGCCCAACGATATGCTACCAACATTTTGCAGCCAGTGGCTGTCCCATTTGTTCAGCAGCACGGAACCTTTTACCAGCAAAATAACGCCCGTCCCCACACGGCCCGCATTAATCTGCAGTATCTACACAAGCAAAACCTTCAGGCACTACCATGGCCAGTACGCTCCCGGACCTTTCACCTATTGAACACGTCTGGGACATGATGGGCCGACAGCTCCAACAACAACCAAAAAGTGCGCCAACCACTCTCACTGAAATGGAACAGCGACTTCGCGCTGTTTGGTATTTTATCCCTCAGGAAAACATTATAGAGCTGTACGATAGCTTTCCCGCCGTGTTCATGAATACATTGCATCATACTAATTATACCACTTTATCGGGCAGGTAAAGTGGTAATTTTCCATATTTTTTTTTGATAATATAATCAATTGCACATCTCAGTTTATGCAAACAGCTGCCTGCGTTTCAATAAAATGGCATTAATTTTTCCAGGCGTTGCAATTTTTTTTCCTCTAGTGTGTTTCAGACAGAATTTGGTATTCTGTGATTCTCGACAAACTTGATCGAAAGGTCCCAAATTGTATAGACCGGTTCAGGGCGTAGCTATGGGGGGAATGGAGAGAGGCTCCCCCCAAAGTAACTCGGAGTTGGCAAAATTCGAAGCGACTTCGTAAAATCTAGGTTGTGTTGGGTTGTTTTACCTCTGAGCGGCACTTTTTTGCACACCATGGGCTAAATGGCCAGGTCACATGGACCCCGAAGGCTCAGAGAAGGTTGGGGAAGGGGACCCACTGGAACAGCTGTTAGGAGACAGATGGTAGCCCCCCGTCAAGGCCATCCAGCGTGTTCTTTATCGTGCATAGGGTATGTCTCTCCCGTGGGGGGACATACCCTGTGCACGATAAAGAACACGCCACGGCTTACGTCCCATCCGACAAACGGCGGCCTTTCCAAGCCCATCGGTGTCCCCTACTGACCGTGGGCAAGGCGGGGAATTTTGCGGAGATAAATCTCAACGCTGACCCAGCTGGGACTCGAACCTGGGAACTACAGATTACGAGCCTGGCGCTGAGCCACCCCCGCCCCTAAAATCTAGGTGAGTTGTGGAAATTTGTAATCTTTTTTTTTTTGTAAAATTCAGGGAAGTTAACAAAATTTAAACAACTTGGCAAAATTTAGGGTAGTTGTCAAAATCGAGGCGACTTGGTGAATCTAGGGCTGTTGGGAAAATCGAGACGGCAAAATCTAGATCAGTTGGTAAAATTCGAAACCACTTAGTAAAATACAGGTGAGATGTAAAAATCGGGTCAACTTGGTAAAATCTTGGGGAGTTGGCAAAATTCGGAGTGATTTGGCAAAATCTTGGGGGACTTGGCAATATAGTGGGGAGTTGACAAAATTCAGGTGAGATGTAAAAATTGCGATTTTTTTTCTGTAAAATTATGGAGAGTTGGCAAAATCTAGGAGAGTTCGCAAAATTCTGAGTGACTTTGAAAAAACCAGGAGAGATGTAAAAATTGGGGTTTTTTTCTGTAAAATTATGGAGAGTTGGCAAAATTGAGGAAACTTGGCAAAATCTAGGGGCAGTTGGCAAAATTCGGAGTGACTTGGCAAAATCGTGGAGAGTTGGCAAAATTCGGAGTGACTTGGCAAAATCGTGGAGAGTTGGCAAAATTCGGAGTGACTTGGCAAAATCGTGGAGAGTTGGCAAAATTCAGGTGAGATGTAAAAATTGGAATATTTTTTCTGTAAAATTATGGCGTGTTGGCAAAATCGAGGCAACTTCGCAAAATCTAGGAGAGTTGGCAAAATTCAGAGTGACTTTACAAAAATCCGGTAAGATGTAAAAATTGGGATTTTTTTTCTCTAAAATTGTGGAGAGTTGCAAAATTCGAATCCACTTGGTAAAATACGGGCGAGTTGTGATAATTGGGATTGGGTTTGTAAAATTAAGGAGAGTTGACCAAATCGAAAAAACTTTGCAAAATTTTGGGGAGTTTTAAAAATTTGCAGTGACTTGGCAAATTCAGGAGAGATGTAAAAATTGAAATTGTTTTTGTAAACTTAAGGAGAGGTGGAAAAATCGAGGCAACTTGGAAATATTTAGGGGAGTTGTCAAAATTGGAAACCACTTGGTAAAGTGCAGGTGAGGTGTGAAAATTGGGATGGTTTTATGAAATTAAAGAGAGTTGGTCAAATCTAGACAACTTGGCAAAATCTTGGGGAGTTGGAAATTTTAAAGTGACATGGCAACTTTAGAATAGATGTAAAGATTGCGATTGGTTATGCGTAATTAAGCAAAGTTGGCCAAATCAAGGGGGAAATGGAAAAATTCGGACTGACTTGCTACAATTCAGGCGAAATGTTAATATTGGAATAAATTCTGTAAAAATATGGCTAGTTGGCAAAATTTCTAGTTACATGGCAAAATATACACGAGTTCTAAAAAATGCCCACGGAGCGAAAATCTAGTTACGAACCTGACAGAGACATTATTTGCCAGTTCGCAAAATTTGATTTTCGAGTTGGGAAATATTCGATTCCTCCGCTCCTCCAACCATAATCCTTCGATACGCCCCTGTGCCGGTTCCCCAAACCTGATACCTTGTTGGATTAAAAAATCATGTCCCTAGCTACAATGGGGAAGATTGAAATAATATTTTTTTTTATTTATTTATTTGCGACATATAGAATCCTAGAAGCTACTCCTAGCTTTTTACAGGCCTTCTCATACAAGGACATGCCCTACTACGACCGAAGTCACTGCTGACCACTGCCTTAGTTACAGCTAACACAACACACAAAGTTTGCCTTGCTGGAACAGTCTGTAAATAGCAACTATAAATTTGACAGCGAATAACCATTTACCGTAGGAATAACATAGTAAATATTTTCGCTTCTAGCAAGTTCCCCTTTAGGAGTTTCGACTTGAAATTCGGTACTGCAATCCGGACGATTACTAGAAACGATCTGTGAAAATTAGATCGTCTTTAGAAACATCTACGGCGATTTCCCGATGAGTTAGTCACAGACAGACAGATATCTATTTTTATTTCTATAGATATTCACAGCGATTCTTCGTTTAGTAATTAAACTACAATCTTCGCTGTATTCTAATAATCCTGAGTATTAGGCAAAATTGTGTTTAGCGGGGTGGGATTCGAACCCTCGACCTCCTTACAAAATATCAAGTACTCTAACCAGGGATCAAGATTCCTCCTCGTTGTTGTTAAGTCTCGTATCGCGATCTCACTTATATGTCTCGATTGCAGATGATCGCTTGCAATACTTCAAAGCCCATTTCATAGAGAACTATGTTCAGAGAATTGACACTTTTAAATTTGGTAATTGTACCATGATACATGCGACTAAGTATTAGACAGGTGTGAGGAAAACTTTGATCAAGCACAGTAAATGCTTCTGCTTCTTTAATTAAACGAATATTGCTTAAAAATAAGAAATACAGATATTAAATTGATATCTTCTAAAGTATTTCTAATTATATTATTCCATTAAATATTTGGGGCGGGGTGGCTCAGTCGGTATCGCACCAGGCTCGTAATCTGCATTTCCCAAGTTCGAGTCCCAGCTGGGAGAGAGTTTTGTTTTTATCTCCGCGAAACTCCCGCCCTGTCCACAGTCAAGTAGGAGACACTGATGGGCTTGGAAGACCGCCGTCCTTCGGATTGGACTTTAAGCCATGGCTCCGTGTGCAGGACAGCCATACCCTGTGCAGCTGAAAAGAACATTCTGGATTACCTTGATGGGAGGATACCATCTATCTCATAACAGTTGTTCCAGTGGGTCGCCTCCAACCTTCTCTGAGCTTTCGGGGTCCTTGAGACCTGACCATTTAGCATAATTGCGTGAAAAAAGTGCCGCTCAGAGGTAAAACAACCCAAAGCTTTATAATTCTGCCAATGTATTGGTCTGTAAAGGTAGCTAAGTATAAACTGGAAAGAGAGCTGTGTACCAATCCCCAGAGATGATGCACAGAACCGGCCAGGTCTAGCGCCTAATGTCCGACCCCGTCATCTCATGGTGCAGGCCGTTAGTACCTTTCAAAAGAGATATTCTCTTTTGAAAGGGAACGGAAGGAGAGGGCTTGATTTTCATTATGGCCTACTGATCTGGTCATCTATGGCCACTTTTTTCTTTTATTTTTTTCAATCCTGCTGAGGAGTAGTCAACTGGTACTGACCTGGTACAGTCGCTCAAAAAAGTATCCGAACACTATGGTTGATTTCAGAATCCAGAAAAAATAGCTGGCAACGATTTTTTTAGAAATTAGTGATCTAGCAATCTTCGTATCACGTGACACGAAGGTTGCCAGATCACTAATTTCTAAAAAAATCGTTGCCAGCTATTTTTTCTGGATTCTGTAATCAACCATAGTGTTCGGATATTTTTTTGAACGACTGTACTGACCATTTCTACCTACTAGACTGGACTTATGGATTTGAGCTTGATTATGGATCCTGGACTTGCTGTACTAGTGGGCCTCTGTTGAGGGAGAATCTGCCGCTGTGTTTTCTGTTTGCTTCTGGGTTGCCAGCCCTAAGTGAACAGAGGCATAGGATACCTTATATCAGCTGGTGGATAATCCTGATCAGAGACCATGGCAGGTACGTAGGAAGTGCAGGATTAATATGAACTTTACTTAGCTAGTTGGGCATCGTCAAGTCTAAACTGGAGTAATATGTCTCAGACAGGTCATTTGGCTCTTGAAAAGGTTCAATTGAAAAGGTGGTGCCTGAAGTTCCTACCAGCATCGGTGACTTCACCCTTTAGCAGAGGAGGAACAGGAATTTGCTCATGCCTGCGATCAGGGGACTGTTTGATATTGTTGGCCCTACTTATCTCAATAAGTACCTAATTTCTTTAAAAATCCAACTATTCATTTTCTCTCTGCAGGTACGTAGAACGTAATGACATTACATAAAGATTATTTTCTTGATGTCCTCACGTAGGAATTCCTGCGTTATAACCTAGATATTCTAGGCTTGCAAGGATCAAAAGCATCTCCAAGGCGTAGGTTTGCTTCTCAGCAGACACGCCAGTGATGCACTTCTAGGATATGACTGCATTAATGAAAGATTCCTTACAACAAATTTTGAAACAAAAATTAAAGACTTGAATGTCATCTGTTGTTATGCTTCCACGGAGTACTCTGATGAGAACGAGAAGGATACGTTTTACATTCAGCTTCAGGATATTTTGAATTCTTTGAAGGAGATATTTCTCATGTGCTAGGTGATTTCAATGCTCAAGTTGGTACTGACTCTGACCTTTGGGCAGGAGTTTTAAGTCCCTTTGACATTGGTAAGTCCAATGGCAATGGGGACGTCTTCTACATGTAAGTAAGCTTAATGGTTTACGAATAAATAACACATACTACAAAAACCGGGATATTTATAAATATACATGGGTTTCACTTGATGGATTGCACAGGATGATAGATTGTACTTTAATTAACAGCAAATGGGCCAGTTCAGTTAAGAATACCAGATCATATAGGGGAGCCGAAATTTGACCTGACCATTACCTTGTCAAAAGTGTCTTGCAGCTGAAGCTTAAGAAATGTTGTACTTAAGTTAAGAAAATTACCTTCAACACTGAAGGTCTGAAAGATCCAGATATAGCCAAAGCATACCATGGTAGGCTACTTAGTCATTATGACAATTGTGGTTTGCTTACTGCTGAAGTTGAGAAAGAATGGGATCAGTTTAAATAGGCTTTTCTGGAACCAACAGTACTCTTTTGGGTAAAAGGGAACAGAGGAAACAAAATTATTTGAGTGATAAGGCTATGGAGCTTATTTCTGAAAGAAGGAAGTACAGGATTAATATGAATCAACACCCTACTAGCCCTAACAGACGACATTACAATGAGCTTAATAAACGTGTAAAGGATCAGTTAACAGCTGATAAGAATATTTGGCTTCATAGCTTGGCTGACAAAGCAGAGTAAGCAGTTAGACAGCACAACAGCAGGGGGTTGTACCAGATTGTTAATGTTTTATGTGGGAAGAAACAGACAGGTACACAGAGATTAAAGGATAAACATAGCAAGGTGGTTGAAGGTGAGGATTCTGTGATGGCTAGGTGGGCTGAGTGTTTCAGAGATGTTCTAAAAAATGGGATTATTTCTACTCCCGTATTTGTAATTAGGATAGATGCATTACTGGCTTCTATGATGGTCCTATAATTAATATATAATATTTAGAGATAACCAATGCGAAGTCGCGTTGGCTATCTCTAAATTAAAACTGCATAAATCCACAGGGGGGGATGAAATCAATACTGAAATGTTTAGAGCTGGGAACATTTGTGGGCTGACTGAAATTTTAAATATTTCTTATGATAAAGGTATTGTTTCTAATAATGGGAGTAGAAATAATTTATTGATCAAATATTTTCACTTAGGCAGATTCTTGAGATATGTTTAGAGTTTCAGAAACCTTTGATTATTAGCTTTATAGATTTCAAAAAGGCTATTGATTCTGTTGATGACGTAATTTGTGAATGATGATCAGATCATATGGAATACCTGATAAGTTAATTAGTGTAATGAGAGCTCTCTAAAATAATAATAATACTGAGTCGTCTGTGAGAGTTGATACGTCTTGCAATGATTGGTTTAGCATTGCTAGTGGAGTTAGACAAGGGTGTATTTTGTGTCCTCTCCTCTTTTGTTCGGTTATTGATTATGTTATGCAAAATCACTGCAAAGGAAAGGATTTGGTCTTAAACGCTCTAGAGATTTCAAACTTTCTGAATTAGATTATGCAGATGATTTGGTCCTGTTCGCTAAGGGGCGGGGGTGGCTCAGTCGGTAGAGCGCCAGGCTCGTAATCTGTAGTTCCCAGGTTCGAGTCCCAGCTGGGTCAGCGTTGAGATTTATCTCCGCAAAATTCTTCGCCCTGCCCACTGTCAGTAGGGGACACCGATGGGCTTGGAAAGGCCGCCGTCCGTCGGATGGGACGTTAAGCCGTGGTCCCGTGTGCGGGAGAGCCATACCCTGTGCACGTTAAAGAACACGCTGGATGGCCTTGACGGGGGGCTACCATCTGTCTCCCAACAGCTATTCCAGTGGGTCCCCTCCCCCAACCTTCTCTGAGCCTTCGGGGTCCATGTGACCTGGCCATTTAGCCCATGGTGTGCAAAAAAGTGCCGCTCAGAGGTAAAACAACCCAACCCTGTTCGCTAATAATGTTGTTGAGATGAATTCGTTCATCAGGGCTGTTGATGAGACGGTAATAGAGTATATTTGGTGATAAACAGAAAATAAAACTAAAATGATGAAAACATTGGTCAGGAAGATGGTGCTTCAGTTGCTTTGAATGGCTGAACTCTTGAGCAAATGTCTCAGTTTATTATCTTGGGAGCTATGCAACAGATATTGATGATGTGTGGCATGAGATAAATAGAAGAATAGGAATTACCGCTGGGACTTTTAAGAATCTATGGAGAATGTAGAAAAATTAGGCTGCATAATAGTTTGGACCCTTTGTAAGCAGAATAACAAGAAACTTGATGCCTTTGATTCTGGATGCTTACACCGTATCTTGGGCATTAGGTGGTTTGACTTCGAAAGTAATGATGAGGTTAGAAGAAGGAGTCATCAACCACTTTTGAGCGGCGTGTTGTGCAGAGAGAGACTGCGTTGGTTTGGCCATGTTGCCCGTATGCATAGCTGCAGAGTGGCAAACAGGGTTATGAACAGTATGCCTAAGGTTATCGGAAAAAGGGGGAGACCTAGGATGCGATGGGCAGACAATGTCAAACAGGACCTTGATAGATTGGACCTAGAGTGGCCAAATGCAGAAGCTTTAGCTCAGAAGAGACATATCTGGAGAGTAAAACAGTCTGGTTGAACCTCTGCAGCCCAAGGCTGCATGAGGATTTTGTATGTAGGTAGGTATTAAATGTTAGATGTGAAGACCATTCCTGCCTGTTTATTAATGGCATAGCGATTGTAGGAGTCCTCCAATGAGCGATGAACTTTCCGAACCCAAAAGCATCTCCTTTTTCTGCACTGCTGATTTGAGACTCGAATCCATCTATTCTACAGAGGCAAGACTGTTAACTGGGCTCAAACGACCAAATGAGACTCTTGCTATTAATGACATCCGCAGTAATTTCTACGGGGAGGGGTGAATCCCGGATATAGTTCCGGGGGAGGGGACTGAGAATAAGACTTAAGTAGGGTTTCCCAATGGCTAAAATAATCCACCGAAAAAGAACAGGTTAAAATCATATTCTATATTGAATGAGATTTTATAGCGGTTGTTTTTTTAATGTTTTTAGTGTCGGACATAAAATATGACGATAAAATAAAATTATACAAAGACAACTATTTTGGATTACAAAGCACGTAGACAAGTTTGAGATTTCGTATAATAGGATTTTAGTGGGAGAGGGGGGGGCATGAATATTTAGCTATTTATTGTGTGATGGGAGTGACTTCTTTAGAATACGTTTCACTGCTTTTATTAATTGTATTTGCAACAAAAAAAATAATGAATTTAGAAAACGTTTTTAATTATTTAGGATAATTTTTAAACAATACATAAAACGTTTTATTTTCGAAAATCCAGAAAAAAATGTGTAGTTTAGGTTGTTTTACGACAACCTACCCAAAGTTAGGTTGTTCTGAGCGACACTTTTTTTTTCACGCAATGGGTTGAATTGTCAGGTCACAAGGACCCGGAGAAAGTTGGGGGAGGGACCCACTGGTGAGCTGTTAGGAGGCAGATGGTAGCCTCCCATCAAAGCCATCCAGTGTGTTCTTTAACGTGCACAAGGTATGGTTCTCCTGCACACGTGGTTACGGCTTTACATCCCATCCGACGGACAGCGGCCCTTCCAAGCAAATTGGTGGGGATTTAGCAGAGATAAATCTCAATGCTGGTACAGTGGGACTCGAACCTGGGAAGTGCAGATTACAAGCCTAGTGCGCTACGGACTGAGCCATTCCCGACCCATCCATGTGAAAATTCTAGACGGATTAAGAAAAATAATCGTTTAATATAAAATAATTTAAATTATGTTACAAACACAATTAATAGTCTCCTGAAATGTTGTCCAAAAATCTTAATTTCGCAATGAAAATTTCAAATACAGAAATGGTTATCTTCTATTAATTAGAATAGTTCCTATATCTTAACATTGTGCCAGAAATGTCATTTATTCTACAGTACTGTGCGAATTAGTTGGGACAAGCGAAGCCTGGAGAACCCGTTCGATCCTGCCACATCCAGCAATCCCCCCAAACACCCACCAAAGATCATGTTTTGGGGATGTTTCACAGCTTCCGGGCCACAGACGCTTCACCCCATTGAAGGAACGATGGAGAGCAAAAGGTACATAGGCGTTCTGGAGGCAAAAATGGTCCCAACACTGCAGAAGCTGTTTCCTAAGGGGCGGGGGTGGCTCAGTCGGTAGCGCGCCAGGCTCGTAATCTGTAGTTCCCAGGTTCGAGTCCCAGCTGGGTCAGCGTTGAGATTTATCTCCGCAAAATTCCCCGCCCTGCCCACGGTCAGTAGAGGACACCGATGGGCTTGGAAAGGCCGCCGTCCGTCGGATGGGACGTTAAGCTGTGGCCCCGTGTGCGGGAGAGCCATACCCTGTGCACGTTAAAGAACACGCTGGATGGCCTTGACGGGAGACTACCATCTGTCTCCCAACAGCTGTTCCATTGGGTCCCCTCCCCCAACCTTCTCTAAGCCTTCGGGGTCCATGTAACCTGGCCATTTAGCCCATGGTGTGCAAAAAAGTGCCGCTCAGAGGTAAAACAACCCAACCCTGTTTCCTAACGACGATGGGGTATTTCAAACAGGATCTGGCTCCATTTGGTATTTCCCTGTTTCCTAACGACGATGGGGTATTTCAAACAGGATCTGGCCACAATTCTAAGCTTGCTAAGAGCATCTTTACCCAGCAACATTTGAAGGTATTGGAGTGGCCAGGAAATTCATCCCATCTAAACCCCATTGAAAATTTGTTGGCCATTATTAAAGCGCGCTATCTAAGATGGATTGCACGACGAAAACCAAAATGATAGAAAGTGTCATGAAAGTGTGGTACCACGACCCTGAAGTGAAGGAGATATGTGGAAAGCTAGTGGCATCAATGGTTGGGAGGGTGAATAAACAAATAAATATTTTAGTTGTTCCTTTGTTACTGCATTTTTCTATTGTCCCAACTAATTTGCACAGTACTGTACTATTTACATACATATATGAAATACTTAGTTACCAAAAATAATTCTATTTTATTTAAATACAACTTTGTTAACAAACGTTTTATCACGTGAAGCATTCATAACCGAGGGGAGGGGCTCATTCCGTAGTCTAGAAGACTCGTAATCCTGCAGTTCCCAGGTTCGAGTATCCGCCTATTTATCTCCGTAAAACTCCTCGCCCTGCCCACGGTCAGTAGGGGACACCGATGGGCTTGGAAAGGCCGCCGTCCGTCGGATGGGACGTTAAGCCTTGGCCCCGTGTGCGGGAGAGCCATACCCTGTGCACGTTAAAGAACACGCTGGATGGCCTTAACGGGAAGCTACCATCTGTCTCCCAACAGCTGTTCCAGTGGGTCCCCTCTCCCAACCTTCTCTGAGCCTTCGGGGTCCATGTGACCTGGCCATTTAGCCCATGGTTTGCAAAAAAGTGCCGCTCAGAGGTAAAACAACCCAACAAAACAACCTCGGTCTGTAGGGAACAACAATGGGCTTCGAAAAGCCGCCGTCCATGAGATGGGATGTTAAGCCATTATGCAGTGTGCGGGAGAGCCACACCCTGTGGATGTTAAAGAACACGCTGGATAGCCTTGACAGAAATCTACCCTCTTTCGACTAATAGCTGTCCGTGGGTGCCTTACCCCAGTCTTCTCTGAAACCTCGACATAATTGTGACCTGCTCTTTTAGCCCATTATGTGCAAGAAAGGTTATGTGCAACCCTCATAACAAGGTCGCACCAGGGAGGAAAGGGGGCCACGCCCATTTCTTTAGACAATGCTAGTAAAGCTAATATATGCAAAAAAATATTACACTTCTGCATATTTCACGTATTTTTCAAGAATTAAAAAAAAACGAAGAGGGGATAGAAAAGGGGGAAAAACGAAGAGGGGATAGAAAAAGGAAAAGGGGGAGGGGTATTAGAGACTGGAATAGAAATCCAGTCTCTAATGCCCCTCCCCCTTTTCTGCCCCTCGGACAAAACACCCACTTTTTTTTGCAGATCCGGGCCTTCATCATAATACAAGCCAGAAAAATAAGTAATCCTCCAGTTTTGTAATTTCATAAAAATCACGTTTCCAGATTTTTAGGTGACAAATCCCCCTCCTTCTGCGAATCCCCCATATCTTGATGTGACACATCTCCCCATCACTGGCATTTCGACTCTTGCCTCACGATCGGAAGCAATTTAGTTTACCTTTCCTTCTGACCTAGTTGTATCTCAATGATTAACGAGTGTGATTTTCAGAGCGACCTAACATATCCTAATCTATATGCGGCATATTACAGCTTCTTGTAACCTAGTTTGCGACCTCAGTGAGAAGCTAGACTAAAAATACAGCGATGATTTGGGATGTCAGGAAAGCGCCTGATAGTTGTTCTGCTCTCACTGGATTTCGCTATTAAAATTATTCTTGTCATGCAGCGTGGATTAATGTATTTCTTGCGCTGCATTTTCAAGAGGCATATGCATCAAGTGACAACAACTTTGAAGAATTGAACGATTCCGTGTCTGCTGTTTTGAAGTGTGTAAACTTTTTTTTTACTGCATACTTTTCATCTTGCTTTTCGTTTCGAGATCGGAGAAATCAGAAGTAATTTTCCAATCTCAGTTCTTTAAACCATTTCTTGTAAGAGGAAGTCAAAGTCATAGCTAATTGGGAAGCGAATGTTGTCTGAGTTGGTAGCGCGCCAGGCTCGTAATCTGCAGTTCCCACTGTTGATTGGTTTATATCTGACAGGCACTTTTTGACACACAATGGACTAAATGACAAGATCACAAGGACCCCGAGGACGTGTTTTGTTTTGTTTTACCTTTGAGCGGCACTTTTTTGTACACAATGGGCTAAATGGACAGGCCACAAGGACCCCAAAGGCTCAGCGAAGGTTGGGGGAGGGGACCCACTGGAACAGCTGTTGGGAGACAGATGGTAGCCTCCCGCCAAGGCCATCCAACATGTTCTTTAACGTGCACAGGGTATGGCTCTCCCGCACACGGGACCACGGCTTAACGTCCCATCCGACGGATGGCGGCCTTTCCAAGCCCATCGGTGTCCCCTACTGACTGTGGGCAGGGCGGGGAATTTTGCGGAGATAAATCTCAACGCTGACCCAGCTGGAACTCGAACCTGGGAACTACAGATTACGAGCCTTATGTCTTTAAGAATTATGTTTTCTACTTAGAAATAAAGTACCGATTGCTAAAGGAATGCGGAGAAGGGGTGGCTTAGTCGGTAGCGCGCCAGGCTTGAAAGCCTGGCGCGCTACCGACTGCTATCTGCAGTTAATCTGCAGATAGCAATTGGCGCTATCTGCAGTTCCCAGGTTCGAGTCCCACCTGGGCCAGCGTTAAGATTTATCTCTGCTAACCCGCCCACAATTAGTAAAAGGACACCAATTGTTTGGAAAGACCACCGTCCGTCGAATGGGACGTAAAACCGTGGTCCCGTGTGAGGGAGAGTCATTCCCAGTGCACATTAAAGAACATGCTGGATGGCCTTGATGGAAGGCTACCATTTATCCCTGACTCCATGGGCAGAAGAGTCATACCCTATGCACGTTAGAAACACGCTGGATGACCTTGATGCGAGGATTTCATCTCTTTGCAAACAGCTGTCCAGTGAGTCAACACCTCCTATAACAGAAAGTCGAAGGACTTTCGTCTATAATATATACGTCATCGTAATCGTAATTGTTCAGCATTTATTTATTTGTTTTTATATATACGTATAACGTCATCGTAAGTTGGGTTGGGTTGTTTTACCTCTGAGCGGCACTTTTTTGCACACCATGGGCTAAATGGCCAGGTCACATGGAAACCGAAGGCTCAGAGAAGGTTGGGGGAGTGGACCCACTGGAACAGCTGTTGGGAGACAGATGTTAGCCTCCCGTCAAGGCCATCCAGTGTGTTCTTTAACGTGCACATGGTATGGCTCTCCCGCACACGGGGCCACGGCTTAACGTACCATCCGACGGACGGCGGTCTTTCCAAGCCCATCGGTGTCCCCTAGACCGTGGGCAGGGCGGGGAAATTTTGCGGAGATAAATCTCAACGCTGACCCAGCTGGGACGCGAACCTGGGAACTACAGATTACGAGCCTGGCGGGCTACCGACTGAGCCACCCCCGCCCCGTTATCGTAAGTAGTCCTATGTCTAGAAAAATTCTTGGAAATTTGTTTCAAATTTTACTACCGGCGTATTACAATTTATAACAATGTTTATTTATAAATATACTTTATTCAATAGAAACATATTCGTATTTATTTGAAATTATCATATTCCCACACACAACAATCTCCATATAATATCTATATGATATCTGAATTCAGTAGTGGATATCCAATGGTCATCGTAGATATCTTATGAACATATTGTGGAAATTGTGGCTGTGTGCGATGCTATTATAATAATATAGTATATATACGAATAATTTACCTTCTAAATATGGTATATTAATAAATAAACCTTAATATAAATATAATGGTCTGTAAATGGTAGCTAGGTAGTCACTGGAAGGAGAGCTTTGCACCAATCCCCTGTGATGATGCATAGAACCGGCCAGGCCTAGCACCTAATGTCCGACCCCGCCTTCTCGTGGTGCGGACCGTTAGTAACTTTCAAAAGAGATACTCTCTTGTGGAAGTGAACGGAAGGGGAGGGCTGCCAGATTAGTGTGGCCTACTGATCTGGACAACTATGGCTATTTTTCTTTTTTTTCTACCCTGCTGAGGAGTGCTCAACCACACAGGGTCCTGGTGTTGACCATATAAACCCACTGGACTGGACATATATATGGCTCTGAGCTTGATTATGGATCCTGAATTTGCTGCACTGGTGGGCTTCTGTGGAGGGAAAATCTTCCGCTGTGTTTTCTGTTTGTTTGCGGGTTGACAGCCCCAAGTGAATAGATTCACAGGATATGTTTATCAGCTGGTGGATAATCCTGAGCAGAAGTCATCGCAGGCACCTGAACTCTTTGCTTCTATTGGCATCGTCAAATTCTACATTGGAGGAAGTCTTCCAATGTAGATGGCTTCAGCCTTTAGTAGTGGGGGAACGGGTCTTTGCCCCATGTCTGCGATTAGGGGGCTGTTTGATATTGTCGGCATTCAATCTCTCAATAAACATAGTTTCTTTAAACATCCCACTAACCATTTTCTCTCCATAGGTAGTTGGAATGTGAGGACTCTGCACAGAGCTTTTTCTCTTGATGTCCTCATACAATAATTCCACTGTTATAATTTAGATATTCTCGGCTTGCAAGAGACCAGATGGACAGATAAAGGTCAGATTCTTAAAAATAATCTTAAATTTCTCTTTTCAGGGAGGGATGACAATAAGCATCACCAAGGCGTGGGTCTGCTTCTCAGCAGACACGCTAGCGATGCTCTTCTAGGATATGAGTGCATTAATGAAAGGTTTCTTACAGCAAACTTTCAGACACGCGTTAAAGACTTGAATGTTATCTGCTGTTATGCCCCCACTGAGGATGCCGATGAGGATCAGAAGGATAGGTTTTATGAACAACTTCAGGATATTTTGAATTCTGTCAAGAAAGGAGATATTACCCTTGTTCTTGGTGACTTCAATGCCAAAGTTGGTACTGACTCTGACCTTTGGGAGGGAGTAATAGGCCCTTTTGGTATTGGTAACTGCAATGGCAATGGGCAACGTCTCCTACAGGTAAGTAAACTCAATGGATTCAGAATAACTAACACTTATTACAAACACCGCGACATACATAAGTACACATGGGTTTCACCTGATGGGCTGCATAAGAATATGATTGATTACATATTAATTAACAGAAAATGGGCTAGTTCTGTTAGGAATACCAGGGCATATAGGGGAGCTGAAATTGGATCTGACCATTACCTTGTTAAAAGTGTGTTGCAACTTAAACTTAAAAAGTGTTGTGCTAGGGTTAAAAAATTTACTTTTAATACTGAAGCTCTGAAAGATCCAGTTATAGCCAAAGCTTCCATGATAGGTTACTTAGTCATTATGACAGTCATGGTTTGCTTACTACTGAAGTTGAGGAAGAATGGAATCATTTTAAACAGGCTTTTTTGGACACTAACAGTACTCTTTTAAGAAAAAAGGAGCAGAAGAAGCAAAATTATCTGAGTGATAAGGCACTTGAGCTTATTTCGGAAAGAAAGAACTACAGGAATGCCCTTAATCAATACCCTACTAGTCCTAATAGAAAGCATTACAGAGACCTTAATAAACTTGTAAATTATCAGTTAGCTGCTGATAAGAATCTTTGGCTTGATGGTTTGGCTGACAAAGCCGAGGAAGCAGTTAGACAGCACAACAGCAGAGAGCTGTACCAGATAGTTAATGTTTTGTGTGGTAGAAAACGGACAGGCATACAAGGATTGAAGGATAAACAAGGTAAGGTTATAGAAGGGGAGGATTCTGTCATGGCTAGGTGGGCTGAGCATTTCAGTGATGTTCTAAACAATGTAGTTAGTTCTACTCCCATTGTTTGCAATGATGATAGATGCATTGGTGGCTTTAATGTTGGCCCTATAACACAATCTGAAGTTATTTTGACTATTTCTAAACTTAAACTTCATAAATCCCCAGGGGTAGATGAAATTACTACTGAAATGCTTAGAGTTGGGAATGTTTATATTACCACTTGGATGAATGAAATTTTGAATATCTTTTGTGATAAAAGCATGGTTCCTAAGGATTTTATCAGAGCTATTATTTTCAACAAAGGTGATCGCAGTTCTTGTGATAACTATAGGGGTATCAGCCTACTTTCTGTTCCAGGGAAAGTTCTTTCCATGATTGTGCTTAATAAAATTAAAAATCTGGTTGACAGTCAATTTCGTGATGAGCAATGTGGATTCAGAAGTGGTAGGGGATGTGTGGATCACATATTTTCCCTTAGGCAGATTCTTGAGAAATGTTTAGAGTTTCAGAAACCTTTGGTTGCTAGCTTTGTTGATTTCTAAAAGGCTTTCGACTCTGTTGATCGTCATAATTTGTGGTTGATTGTGAAATCATATGGTATACCAGACAAGTTAGTTAACATTATGAAAGCTCTCTATAATAACACTGAGTCGTGTGTGAGAGTTGGTAAGGCTTGTAGCAATTGGTTTAGCACTACTTCTGGTGTTCGACAAGGGTGCATTTTGTCTCCTTTTCTCTTTAGCTTGGTTATTGATTATGTTATGCGAAATTCACTTCAAGGGAAAGATTTTGGCCTTAAATGGGCTGGAGATACGAAAATTTCTGATTTAGATTATGCTGATGATTTAGCCCTTTTGGCAAATGATGTTGATGAGATGAACTCTTTCATTCGAGCTGTTGATGAGATGAACTCTTTCATTCGAGCTGTTGATGAGATTGGTAGTAAAGTAGGTTTGGTTATAAACAGAGAGAAAACTAAAGTGATGAAAATTGGTCAGGCAGGCTGTGATTCAGTTAATCTGAATGGTTGCAGTCTTGAGCAGGTGTCACAATTTAATTATATTTTGAGCTATGTAACAGATAATGGTGATGTGCAGCATGAGATTAACAGACGAATAGGGATTGCTGCCGGGACTTTTAAGAACCTATGGAGAGTGTGGAGAAATAGGCGTATACACCTAAAGAACTAAAATTAGACTGTATAATAGTTTGGTTCTTTCTAGGATTAGTTATGGTAGTGAAACTTGGACAATTTGTAAACAAGATAACAGAAAACTAGATGCTTTTGATTCCAGATGCTTACGCAGTATCTTGGGCATTAGGTGGTTCAACTTTGTAGCTAATGATGAGGTTAGGCAAAGGAGTCTGCCAACCTCTTTTAAGCAGCATATTGTGCAGAGAGAGACTCCGTTGGTTTGGCCATGTTGCCCGTATGAATAATTATAGATTGGCGAATAGGGTTATGAACAGTGTGCCTAAAAGCCTCAGAAAGAAGGGGAGACCTAGGATGCGGTGGGCAGACAATGTCAAACAGGACCTTGTTAGAATTGGTGTGCAGTGGCCAGATGCAGTAGATGTAGCTCAGGATAGACGTGCTTGGAGAACTAAATTGCACGGTCTGGTTGGACCTCCGTAGCCCATGGCTGCTTGAGGATGATGATGATGATGATAAATATAATAAAGAAAAGTACACCATTAGTAATAATATAAATAGATATATAAAAATTTTCTAGATTACAGGACTACTAATGCAAACGTCATAACTTAGTCTACAGGCTTTCTGTTGTAGGAGGTGTTGAGTGAGTCCCCTTTCCCCCCAACCTTCTCTTATCCTCGGGGTCTTTGTGACCTTGCCATTCAGCACATTGTGTGCAAAGAAGTGCCGCTCAGAGGTAAACCAACCAAACCGATTAGTAGAATACATATAATATAAAATTTATTTTATAAATGAACAGTGCAGATGGTAAAGTATCTTTTTACCAACTAACAGCGGCTATGAGAGGAACACAAGAATAAATGAGCCTCAGAAGAGGACCATGATCATAAAAATGTTGAGAAACACCGATCTAAATAAATTACATAAATTCAATATTTACGTATGGATAAGTACTGCTTCCATTGGTGCAGGATGTTAAGTAGGTGAACAAGTGTAAGTTATCTCAATAATCTATCTCTAAGCCGTATGATGTTCAATATTAAAGTGTGGGTTTCATATTCAATAACGTTAAATTGGTAAAAAATAATTCATGTGTGTTTTGTCATTAAATAACCCACGTGTTTTAGTGTGAGACGAAAGACATGTTTTATGTTTGGCACATTATGAAAAAGAACTGCATTTTTATAGGTATTGGATATGAAAGCCTTTTATCTAATTGAGAGATGGGAACTTTACTGTGCTCATAAAATACCTTTGCCTCTACAGTCTCTCTGCCTGCGGGGCGGGGGTGGCTCAGTCGGTAGCGCGCCAGGCTCGTAATCTGTAGTTCCCAGGTTCGAGTCCCAGCTGGGTCAGCGTTGAGATTTATCTCCGCAAAATTCCCCGCCCTACCCACGGTCAGTAGGGGACACCGATGGGCTTGGAAAGGCCGCCGTCCGTCGGATGGGACGTTAAGCCGTGGCACCGTGTACGGGAGAGCCATACCCTGTGCACGTTAAAGAACACGCTGGATGGCCTTGACGGGAGACTAACATCTGTCTCCCAACAGCTGTTACAGTGGGTCCCCTCCCCCAACCTTCTCTGAGCCTTCAGGGTCCATGTGACCTGGCCATTTAGCCCATGGTGTGCAAAAAAGTGCCGCTCAGAGGTAAAACAACCCAACCCAACTCTCTGCCCGAAGCTTTCTCTTAAATGTGGTTAATCACAACTATTTACTCTTTATGTTCTATCCTCAAGGTGTTACTCATTAATATTATGACTTCTACGAAACGGGTCCTGCTAATACCCAAATTTATCATCATCATCATCATCCTCAAGCAGCCATGGGCTACGGAGGTCCAACCAGACCATGCAATTTAGTTCTCCAAGCACGTCTATCCTGAGCTACATCTACTGCATCTGGCCACTGCACACCAATTCTAACAAGGTCCTGTTTGACATTGTCTGCCCACCGCATCCTAGGTCTCCCCTTCTTTCTGAGACCTTTAGGCACACTGTTCATAACCCTATTCGCCAATCTACAATTATTCATATGGGCAACATGGCCAAACCAACGTAGTCTCTCTCTGCACAATATGCTGCTTAAAGGAGGTTGCAAACTCCTTTGCTTAACTTCATCATTAGTTACAAAGTTGAACCACGTAATGCCCAAGATACTGCGTAAGCATCTAGAATCAAAAGCATCTAGTTTCCTCTTATCTTGTTTACAAAGTGTAAAAGTTTCACTACCATAACTAACCCTAGAAAAAACCAAACTATTATACAGCCTAATGTTAGTCTTTAGGTGTATACGCCTATTTCTCCACACTCTCCATAGATTCTTAAAAGTCCCTGCAGCAATCCCTATTCGTCTGCTAATCTCATGCCGCACATCACCATTATCTTTTACATAGCTCCCAAGATAATTAAACAAGACTGCAACCATTCAGATTAACTGAATCACAGCCTGCCTGACCAATTTTCATCACTTTAGTTTTCTCTCTGTTTATAACCAAACCTACTCTACTACCAGTCTCATCAACAGCTCGAATGAAAGAGTTCATCTCATCAACAGCTCGAATGAAAGAGTTCATCTCATCAACATCATTTGCCAAAAGGGCTAAATCATCAGCATAATCTAAATCAGAAATTTTCATATCTCCAGCCCACTTAAGGCCAAAACATTTCCCTTGAAGTGAATTTCGCATAACATAATCAATAACCAAGCTAAAGATAAAAGGAGACAAAATGCACCCTTGTCGAACACCAGAAGTAATGCTAAACCAATTGCTACAAGCCTTACCAACTCTCACACACGACTCAGTGTTATTATAGACAGCTTTCATTAGGTTAACTAACTTGTCTGGTATACCATATGATTTCACAATCAACCACAAATTATGACGATCAACAGAGTCGAAAGCCTTTTTGAAATCAACAAAGCTAGCAACCAAAGGTTTCTGAAACTCTAAACATTTCTCAAGAATCTGCCTAAGTGAAACTATCTGATCCACACATCCCCTACCACTTCTGAATCCACATTGCTCATCACGCAATTGACTGTCAACCAGATTCTTAATTCTATTAAGCACAATCATGGAAAGAACTTTACCTGGAACAGAGAGTAGGCTAATACCCCTATAGTTATCACAAGAACTGCGATCACCTCTTTTGAAAATAGGGATAAAAATATCTCTGGTAAAATCTTTAGGAACCATGCCTTTATCATAAAAGATATTCAATATTTCAGTCATCCAAGTGGTAACCGAAACATTCCCAGCTCTAAGAATTTCTGTAGTAAATTCATCTACCCCTGGGGATTTATGAAGTTTAAGTTTAGAAACAGCAAAAATAACTTCAAATTGTGTTATAGGGCCAACATTAAAGCCACCATATATATCTATCGTCATTGCAAACAATGGAATAGAACTAACCGCATTGTTTAGAATATCACTGAAATGCTCAGCCCACCTAGCCATGACAGAATCCTCACCTTCTATAACCTTACCTTGTTTATCCTTCAATCCCTGTATACTTGTCCGTTTTCTACCACACAAAACAATAACTATCTTGTACAGCTCTCTGATGTTGTGCTGTCTAACTGCTTCCTCGGCTTTGTCAGCCAAACCATCAATCCAAAGATTCTTATCAGCAGCTAACTGATCTTTTACACGTTTATTAAGTTCTCTGTAATGCTTTCTATTAGGACTAATAGGGTATTGATTAAGGACATTCCTGCAGTTCTTTCTTTCCGAAATAAGCTCAAGTACCTTATTACTCATATAAGTCTGTCTCTTCTTCTCCTTTTTTCCTAAAAGAGTACTGTTTGTCCAAAAAAGCCTGCTTAAAATGATCCCATTCTTCCTCAATTTCAGTAGTAAGCAAACCATGACTGTCATAATGACTAAGTAACCTATCATGGTAAGCTTTAGCTATAACTGGATCTTTCAGAGCTTCAGTATTAAAAGTAAATTTTTTAACCCTAGCACAACACTTTTTAAGTTTAAGTTGCAACACACTTTTAACAAGGTAATGGTCAGATCCAATTTCAGCTCCCCTATATGCCCTGGTATTTCTAACAGAACTAGCCCATTTGCTGTTAATTAATATGTAATCAATCATATTCCTATGCAGCCCATCAGGTGAAACCCATGTGTACTTATGTATGTCGCGGTGTTTGTAATATGTGTTAGTTATTCTAAAACCATTGAGTTTACTTACCTGTAGGAGACGTTGCCCAATGCCATTGCAGCTACCAATACCAAAAGGGCCAATCACCCCTCCCCAAAGGTCAGAGTCAGTACCAACTTTGGCATTGAAGTCACCTAGAACAAGGGTAATATCTCCTTTCTTGACAGAATTCAAAATATCCTGAAGTTGTTCATAAAACCTATCCTTCTCATTCTCATCGGCATCCTCAGTTGGGGCATAACAGCAGATAACATTCAGGTCTTTAACGTTTGTCTGAAATTTTGCTGTAAGAAACCTTTCATTAATGCACTCATATCCTAGAAGAGCATCACTAGTGTGTCTGCTGGGAAGCAGACCCACGCCTTGGTGATGCTTATTGTCGTCCCTCCCTGAAAAGAGAAATTTAAGATTATTTTTAAGAATCTGACCTTTATCTGTCCATCTGGTCTCTTGCAAGCCGAGAATATCTAAATTATAATGGTGGAATTCTTGTGTGAGGACATCAAGAGAAAAAGCTCTGTGCAGAGTCCTCACATTCCAACTACCTATGGAGAGAAAATGGTTAGTAGGATGTTTAAAGAAACTATGTTTATTGAGAGAGGGAATGCCGACAATATCAAACAGCCCCCTAATCGCAGACATGGGCAAAGACCCGTTCCCCCACCACTAAAGGCTGAAGCCATCTACACTGAAAGACTTCCTCCAATGTAGAATTTGACGATGCCAATAGAAGCAAAGAGTTCAGGTGCCTGCGATGACTGCTCAGGATTATCCACCAGCTGATAAACATATCCTGTGAATCTATTCACTTGGGGCTGTCAACCCACAAACAAACAGAAAACACAGCGGAAGATTTTCCCTCCACAGAAGCCCACCAGTGCAGCAAAATCAGGATTCATAATCAAGCTCAGAGCCATATATCTGTCCAGTATAGTGGGTTTATATGGTCAGCACCAGGACTCTATGTGGTTGACCACTTTCCATCAGGGTAGGAAAAAAAAAAGAAAAGTAGCCATAGTTGTCCAGATCAGTAGGCCACATTAGTCTGGCAGCCCTCCCCTTCCGTTCACTTCCACAAGAGAGTATCTCTTTTGAAAGGTACTAACGGTCTGCACCACGAGAAGGCGGGGTCGGACATTAGGTGCTAGGCCTGGCCGGTTCTATTCATCATCACAGGGGCTACATTAATCTATGCGTTGTGATATTAGCATAACTATTTGAGGTTATAACAGAACGTCGTAGAAGAGTAACATTTCCCAAAATGAATCTCTCCAAGGAAGATGGGTTGTTGTACCTCTGAGCGGCAGCATTTTACACACAATGGGATAAATGGCTAGGTCATAAAGACCCCGAGGGCTCACAGAAGGTTGGGGAAAAGGGGACTCACTCAACATCTGCTACAACAGAAAGCCAGTAGAGCAAGTTGTGATGTCTGCATTAGTAGTCCTGTAATCAGAAAATTCTAATATATGGTTGTACTTTTTTTACTATATTTATATTGAGGTTTATTTACAAATATACCATATTTATAAGGTAAATTATTTGTGCATATTTTGTATATATTAGCATCACACACAACCACAATTTCCACAATATGTTCATATCTATAATGACCACTGGATATCCACTAATAATTTCAGATATCTTATAGATATTATATGGAGATTGTTGTGTATGGGATTATGATAATTTCTAATAAATGCGAATATTTTTCTTGTGAATAAAGTATATTTATAAATAAATATTCTTATAAATTTTAATACACCAGTAGTAAAATTTGAAATAAATTTCTAAGAATTTTTCTAGACATAGGACTACTTACGATGACGTTATAACTTAGTTCATCGGCTTTCTGTACTATAGAGTTGACTTACTGGACAGCTGTTTGGTGACAGATGGAATTCTCCTATCAAGGTCATCCAGCGTGTTTGTAACGTGCAGAGGGTATGGCTCTCCTACCCATGGAGTCAGGAACGTATCCAGAAGGGAGGAGGTCCGGACAAAAGAAAATTCTCGGAATCCCGCGCCTGAAACTAAATCCAAGGTACGTGACTGCATGGAGCCACGGCATAATGTCCCATCCGACAGACGGCGCTTTTTCTTTATAGAAGAACATTTCTTAATAAACTTTTACATTAGCCTGGGCTTTTATAGTACTTTTATAGTACTTTTATGGTACCCTAGTTTTTATCCTGTAAATTGAATAGTAAACTGCGCTTATGCTGTAGTACCCATTTCCATCGATGCTGTTTCATCATGACGCTGTTTCCATTTCCATCAGTGCTCTTTCATCATGATGCCGTTTCCATTTCCGTCAGGGCTCTTTCATCATGATGCCGTTTCCATTTCCATCAGGGCTCTTTCATCATGATGCCGTTTCCATTTCCATCAGTGCTCTTTCATGATCATGCTATTTTCATTTCCATCGATGACCTTTCATCATCATGCTGTTTCCATCGTTGCTGTTTCCATTTCCATCGGTGTCTTTGCGAGTTAGAGCAGAGTGCGATTTAACGGCGATAAATCTCAATACAAGCAGAGTCGAAACTCAAACCTGGGAACTGCAGATTATGAGCCTGGCTAGTTACCAATACTACTAAGCTAACCCAAGACTACCTGGATGGTTAAAAGTATGATGGCAGTTTCAATGGCAACACACACACATGGGGTGTCTCAAAAATATAGGTACAAACTTTTAGGGGAGGTAAATAACATCTAAAGGAATGAGAATTACATAGGAACCCATAACCAGAAACGTCACCGTAAGTCAATAGGCGGCGCTGTTCATCAGTGCGCTAGAGGGGAAATTTCGGATTTCCTCATTCGAGCGGTAGTCGGCTGACGAAGAGCATGCAAAGGTATTCGAACAGGGAGCTGGCAGACATCAGTTTCATCAAGAACGCTTCCCACACAGACATGTACCGGGCCACCGTTTGTTTGCGCATACGCATCAAAATTTGTCCGTCGGTGTCACGCATGCGTCGCGTCTCATGGTGGAAACTTCGAGCATCTGCTGTAACATTATGAAATGTATCATCTAGTACGCCATTTGTAATAATTATGTCCAATAAATGTTTTCCTAATAATCACTGTCTTGTGTCCTTTCAGATTTTGTACTTCTGCTACCACTTTCCCATGACGTTTCCGGTTATGGGTTCCTATACAATTCTCATTCCTTTAGATGTTATCTTCCTCCCTTAAAAGTTTGTACCTATATTTTTGAGACACCCTATACTTATATATAGGGAGGGAATATTTTTTATAAATTTCGCTACAATATAACGGCAGGTAGTTGCGGGATATGCCTAAAAAAATGAATAAAATATTAATATTATCACTCTTACGGTAATAATACAAAATAGCCCAATAAGAAAACTCTTAATTGATTCATCATCATCATCATCATCCTCAAGCAGCCATGGGCTACGGAGGTCCAACCAGACGGTGCAATTTAGTTCTCCAAGCAAGTCTATCCTGAGCTACATCTACTGCATCTGGCCACTGCACACCAATTCTAACAAGGTCCTGTTTGACATTGTCTGCCCACCGCATCCTAGGTCTCCCCTTCTTTCTGAGGCCTTTAGGCACATTGTTCATAATTCTATTCGCCAATCTATAATTATTCATACGGGCAACATGGCCAAACCAACGGAGTCTCTCTCTGCACAATATGCTGCTTAAAGGAGGTTGCAAACTCCTTTGCCTAACCTCATCATTAGTTACAAAGTTGAACCACCTAATGCCCAAGATACTGCGTAAGCATCTGGAATCGAAAGCATCTAGTTTCCTGTTATCTTGTTTACAAAGTGTCCAAGTTTCACTACCATAATTAACCCTAGAAAGAACCAAACTATTATACAGCCTAATGTTAGTCTTTAGGTGTATACGCCTATTTCTCCACACTCTCCATAGATTCTTAAAAGTCCCTGCAGCAATCCCTATTCGTCTGCTAATCTCATGCCGCACATCACCATTATCTGTTACATAGCTCCCAAGATAATTAAACTGTGACACCTGCTCAAGACTGCAACCATTCAGATTAACTGAATCACAGCCTGCCTGACCAATTTTCATCACTTTAGTTTTCTCTCTGTTTATAACCAAACCTACTCTACTACCAGTCTCATCAACAGCTCGAATGAAAGAGTTCATCTCATCAACATCATTTGCCAAAAGGGCTAAATCATCAGCATAATCTAAATCAGAAATTTTCGTATCTCCAGCCCATTTAAGGCCAAAATCTTTCCCTTGAAGTGAATTTCGCATAACATAATCAATATTATATTAATTATTGTTATATTATTGTAATTAATTATTGTTTTATTCATTTGCATGGTAAAATTTAGAAAATCTGCAATAATATTTAATCAAAATTTGTAAACAATTACCCTCCATACGTGACGTCATCAAAAGAGCTGTCACTATCGTTATCGTTAAGGTAGCCTTGGGTAATCTCCGCCCCATAGGGACCCTGCCCACGGTCAGTAAGGAACACCGATGGGGTTGGAAAGGACGCCGTCCGTCGGATGGGACGTTAAGCCGTGGCCCCGTGTGTGGGAGAGCCATATCCTGTGCACGTTAAAGAACACGCTGGATGGCCTTGACGGGAGACTACCATCTGTCTCCCAACAGGTTTTCCAGTGGGTCCCCTCCCCAAACCTTCTCTGAGCCTTCGGGGTCCTTGTGACCTGGCCATTTAGCCCATGATATGCAAAAAAGTGCCGCTCAGAGGTAAAACAACCCAACCCAAAGCCCATGGGGAAATGTGAGTTTGCAAATATGTAAAGTTTCAAATATGGAAATATGAATTTATTTTTTAAAGTGAAGAATCTTCAGGGAAAACATGAATTTGCAAGTTTCTAAATATAAAGTGATCAAATATGCAAATATGAATTTTTTTAAAGCGAGAAATAAAAAAAAAACAAATAAATAAATGCTGAATAATTGCAATTATTTTAACACGCTATATAAAGTCTTTATGAGAGAGTCCTTCTTTATTTAGTGAAGGTTGCTCATTCGGTAGCGCGCCAGGCCCGTAAAAAAGAGAAGAGGGGCACAGCTGGGGTTGGAAAGAACACCTTCCGTCGGTTGTCAGGTTAACTCGTCGCCCCGTGTGCAGGAGAGCTATACTCTATGCACGTTAGAGAACACGCTGAATGGTCTTGAGCTATACTCTATGCACGTTAGAGAACACGCTGAATGGTCTTGAGCTATACTCTATGCACGTTAGAGAACATGCTGAATGGTCTTGAGCTATACTCTATGCACGTTAGAGAACACGCTGAATGGTCTTGAGCTATACTCTATGCACGTTAGAGAACACGCTGAATGGTCTTGAGCTATACTCTATGCACGTTAGAGAACACGCTGAATGGTCTTGAGCTATACTCTATGCACGTTAGAGAACACGCTGAATGGTCTTGAGCTATACTCTATGCACGTTAGAGAACACGCTGAATTGTCTTGAGCTATACTCTATGCACGTTAGAGAACACGCTGAATGGTCTTGAGCTATACTCTATGCACGTTAGAGAACACGCTGAATGGTCTTGAGCTATACTCTATGCACGTTAGAGAACACGCTGAATGGTCTTGAGCTATACTCTATGCACGTTAGAGAACACGCTGAATGGTCTTGAGCTATACTCTATGCACGTTAGAGAACACGCTGAATTGTCTTGAGCTATACTCTATGCACGTTAGAGAACACGCTGAATGGTCTTGAGCTATACTCTATGCACGTTAGAGAACACGCTGAATGGTCTTGAGCTATACTCTATGCACGTTAGAGAACACGCTGAATGGTCTTGAGCTATACTCTATGCACGTTAGAGAACACGCTGAATGGTCTTGAGCTATACTCTATGCACGTTAGAGAACACGCTGAATGGTCTTGAGCTATACTCTATGCACGTTAGAGAACACGCTGAATGGTCTTGATTGGAGGCTTCCGTCTGTCTCCTAATAACTGTACAATGGGTCCCCTGTTACCAATTCTGAGCCCTAGGGGTCCTGGATTCATATTGTAGTCTGGAATTTTACATAGTCCAGACTTTTTTAGTAGCCCGAGTTTTTACCCTGTAAGATTAATTGTATATGGTGCTTATGCTGTTGCCTCGACTCTTACAGTATCCTGGACTCATATTGTAGTCTGGGGTTTTATAGCAGCCTGAACTCATATTGTAGTCTGGGGTTTTATAGTAGCCTTGACTTTTATAGTAGTTTGGTATCAGTTTGTAGTCTGGGGTTTTATAGCAGCCTGAACTCATATTGTAGTCTGGGGTTTTATAGTAGCCTTGACTTTTATAGTAGTTTGGTATCAGTTTGTAGTCTGGGCTTTTAGATTAACTGGACTCATAGCCTAGACATTTGAGGTAGCCTGGACTCATACTGTATTCCGGACTCATATTGTAGTCTGGTTTTCATAGTAGCCCGGGCTCAACTTGTAGTCTGAGCTTTTATAGTAGCTTGGGCCCAACTTGTAGCCGGATACAAGCAAGAAATTGTTGCCCGGATTACTACTAAAACACTTACGATATGTTTCTGCAGTTCCCAGGTTCGAGTTCCCTGTCCCAGCGTTCAGATTTATCTCGGCAAAAACTCCTCTCTTGCCTTCGGTCACCAATGGGCCAAACAGAGGTCACCAATGGGCTTGGAAAGGCCTCTATCTGCCAGATGGGACCTAAAGCCGTGGTGCAGTGTGGAGAGCCATACCCGGTGCATGTTAAAGAACACGCTGGATAGCAATGACAGGAGGCTACCATCTGTCTCCTGCCAGCTGTCAGTGGGTCCCCTTTGCCCAACTGAGTCCTCGGGGGCCTTGTGACCTGGCCATTTATCTCACTGCGTACAAAGAAAATGCCGCTCAGAGGCAAAACAACCCACAACACTTTTCGTCTCTGTTATTATTAACCTTTTCAAGGGGAATGGCTACGACCACTGACCCCCTCTCCCCTAATCTCAGATCAGGGCTTAATTAGCATTAGTACAGAGTGAACAATTTTGTTAGGGATGTTTAAATTCAAACTACTGAGTCCCAATTAGCTATGTAGTTATAAGAATAAGAAAAGGTTGTTGATTAGATTCATCAGTATTCCAATGCATTTGAAGAAGAAAGCTCCAACGTTTGTAATGTTGAACCTCATATATTAGATATTAGTGTTTTAAAAACCTCTTAAGCTGTTTGTAAACGACACGAAATATTGAATTAAGAGTGAAATTAGATATCTCACCTGAATTGCTAATCTGTGAAACTTGGAGCTCAGCTGTTTCGTGTCTGCCCTCGAAAAGAACTTCCTCCGTTCTTCTGAGGATCTCTTTGGCCAGAGTAGATTCGCACCGCAGCCTCAGTTCTCCTTGCCGTAGATGATGCTGTTGCACGTGGAACCTGAGACCGAGCACAGAGGACACGTGACCATTGAGGTGACGAAGAGGCGAATATTCCACGAGATGAATCCGAGGCACCTGACAGAGAGGGAGTGCATTGAGTGAATAGCTGTTCATTCTCATGCATAACTTGAAAAATCTCTAAACTGATACACAGTGAGGATTCTCATAATTAGTAAAATGCTTAGGAACTGATTTTGGTAGATTAAACTCGTTTTCAAACAAAAGGCTAATGTTCCCATTTTGTCTCTTTCTTCCATCTGTCTATCCGTCCGTCTGTCTATCTGTCCGTCTGTTTCTGTCTGTATGTATATCTCTCTGTGTATGTATGTATGTATGTCTCTATCTGTCTGTATATCCATCTGTCCAACTATATATCTATCTATCCACCCTTCCATTTGCCCGTCTGCACATCCGTCTGTTTATCAGTCCACCTGTCTGTCCGTCCATCCGCCCGTCTTCACATCACTTCAGTCCACCTATCTGTCCGTTCTGTGTGTCTTTCTTTATATTCTTCAGTCTGTCTGCCTGTCTGTAAAAATATCTGTCTGTCAGTCCATCTGTCCGCCCATCCACATGTCTTTCTGTATATCCGTCAGTCTGTTTGCTTGTCCGTCTGTAGACATTAACTTATTTGTGTTTAGAAAAAAAAATAAAATTAATTTTGTGTCAGATAGGTATTAATGAAATATCCACATTTTCCAAAATTCCATTTGCCATAATTATATTTTAGCAAATTACATAGTTATATTATATTTATGAAAGCAAATTTATAAATTATATTTATAAATTTAGATATAATATAAATATTTAAAACATATGGAAGATCATACTTATTTTTAAGGTAAATGGGAGATATACTTTTTTTTTTTCAGGGTAAATAGGAGATACACGTTTTTTTTTTTTTTTCAGGGTTGGGTTGTTTTACCTCTGAGCGGCACTTTTTTGCACACCATGGGCTAAATGGCCAGGTCACGTGGACCCCGAAGGCTCAGAGAAGGTTGGGGGAGGGGACCCACTGGAACAGCTGTTGGGAGACAGATGGTAGCCTCTCGTCAAGACCATCCAGCGTGTTCTTTAACGTGCACAGGGTATGGCTCTCCCGCACACGGGGATAGGGCTTAACGTCCCATCCGACGGACGGCGGCCTTTCCAAGCCCATCGGTGTCCCCTACTGACCGTGGACAGGGGGGCGGGGAATTTTGCGGAGATAAATCTCAACGCTGACCCAGCTGGGACTCGAACCTCGGAACTACAGATTACGAGCCTGGCGTTTTTTTTTCAGGGTAAATGAGAGTTAATACGCTATTTTCTTCTTTGACTGTAAATGGGAGATTATACTTTTTTTTGAGGCAGTGGGAGATCATACCTGCGAAATAATCAGTTCACTGATTGATTGGTTATTAAGCAGTTTAAGAAGCCCAAGAGTATGATGTTTGACACCCGTTTGTTATCCTTTTGATGCATTAGCATAGAATACAAAGCTTGTTTCCGTCCTTTGTGGCCCTTTCGGGGTGTACTGGCTCCTTCTGTTATTTGCCAAAATAGGTTCCAAGTTTCACAATTAGACTGCAAGATTATAAGCCTTCAGCTTGAAGCTCTATTCTAAATTCAGATATCGGATCATGAATCATTATTAGTTTCTAGTAAAAAAAAAGTTCATAAGCGAAATTAATTTTATCTTATGAATTACACTGCTCACAAAAATTAGGGGATATTTCTTCGCTTCATATTCATTTTGAAATATCCCCTAATTTTTGTGAGCAGTATATATTGGATTTTAGTTACATACCATGGCCGAGTGGTTAGCGCGCTTGGCTACTGATCTAAGGGACCTGGGTTCGAGCCCCGGGTAAGGCATGGCTGTTTGTGTCGTTTTTCTGCTGAGGTCCTGCCATCCTCACAGACCTTCTACTATGGCATATAAACTGACAGGCTCCGGTCAGACCTCTGTGGCAAGCAGCTGCTTGAGGGGGTATTTATTTTTTTTTTATTATTTCGCAAAATTACTTACCTTAGAGAAAATTCTAAATTTGTTTCGTTGTTTTAGATCATTTTAAAAAAAACGAGTTTTTTTAACTTTAGCTCGTTTTTTTTTAAGAAAAACGAACTAATGTTTTCATTTTGTTTGTCTGTCTCTCCGTTTTTTTTTTTTGTTGTAAAAAAAATAATGAAATATCAGGAATTCCAAGTTTCCTACAAATTCTAATAACTTTAAATTACACAAACTTTAAACGAATAATAACCTCGATCTGTTTATACTACAAACGAACTATTTATTTTAGAAAACTGAAATATCTTGCAGTGGAGTGTCCTAGAGTGTGGAACTCATCCTTTTCGTTTTGGGATATGAATGCAACCTAAAAAAAATTGTTCATGTAAACTTTTTATTGGGTAGGAGGTGCTTGATCACAGAGCTCCCAGAGTTGTGTAACGTTGAAATAAATAAATAAATAAATAAAACCCTTTTTGTAAAGATAGATTTAAATGTGGTGGGAATGTTAAAATCTCCTGAATACTGGGTTGGGTTGTTTGGGTTGTTTTACCTCTGAGCGGCACTTTTTGCACACCATGGGCTAAATGGCCAGGTCACATGGACCCCGAAGGCTCAGAGAAGGTTGGGGGAGGGGACCCACTGGAATAGCTGTTGGGAGACAGATCATCCAGTCAAGGCCATCCAGCGTGTTCTTTAACGTGCACAGGTTATGGCTCTCCCGCACACGGGGCCACGGCTTAACGTCCCATCCGACGGACGGCGGCCTTTCCAAGCCCATCGGTGTCCCCTACTGACCGTGGGCAGGGCGGGGAATTTTGCGGAGATAAATCTCAACGCTGACCCAGCTGGGACTCGAACCTGGGAACTACAGATTACGAGCCTGGCGCGCTACCGACTGAGTCACCCCCGCCCCTCCTGAATACTGGAGTACGACACAAAATTTGTTATAAATCTTCTAGTAGTTCCTATTTTCATTGTAGAGGGTGTAAAATAAGTAAAAATCCAAAAATCTTAAACGATCTACTTATGCTAATCTAAAATTTTGGTGGTGTAATCTAATAATCAAGGGATTTACAGTGAATGATTTGGCCCTTTATCACAACGGAGGAGAGGGATTGAAAATAAGTTTTTCTTTTTAAGATCTATGTGAAAAATTCTTTTAGTGTTGTATAGCTATCACTGAGGTATTAGCACTGCATTTTCCTAGTCATCCATTAAATTTCTACTATTAAACGATGCAAAAGTTGGAACTTCAAACTTTTTGAAAATGAGCGTCATATATTAGCCAGAGGCTACATAGATATATTCTTTTAGTTATCTCTATGTTGTCTTCTAGATGTGTCTTAAAATTATAATTGATCTTTAAAGTTCTCAAATGACATTTTGTAAATGTTTAGTTTTTTTATAATTTTTTAAATGTTTAAAATGTTTAGAACTACTACCTTACAAAAATCAACTACCAAAATGTGAAGGGAAGATTTTCATAGCATTTTATCAGTACAAAGCCTTTATAAAAAGAACATAATATTCAACAATTAATTTAAACAACTTTCATTGGTAATACACATAAATTAGAAATAACTCATTAGAAAAAAATACCAGATTCGAAACTAACGATTATTATTGTATCCCAGGCTTTGTTAATAATTCCGAGGGGAAAATTAATATCATATAAAATATCAGTTTTAAAGAACTTCTAAGAGAATTTTTACATCTGAAATCATATAAAGAAATGAAACGAAATGTCAAAAATTATTATTGAAATTTAATTGAGTAATATAACTATTATGCTTAATATAGGCAAAACATTGTTTGTACTTGTTAAACATGTTTAAAAATGTGTCGTATTTAATTTATTTTTCGTCAGTTGTGAGGAAACGTTTTTAAAATAACTGAAAATTGTTTTTCCACTCGTCTTATTTCCTGCAAATAAGTTAAGTAGCGGATTTTTTTTTTAATTTCCACATATACATATTTATTTCTTATGCATTGGTGAAAAATAAATAAATAAATAAATAAAACATCTTGTTCAAAATGTTATTTATAATATGTCAAAAAAAAAAGATAATAGAAATCTCAACTTTTTAAAGTCCATATTAAACTACAAATACATAATTTTATCATTTTATTGTAATATTGTATTAGGAAATTTTTTTGTGGAAGGGGGGCTCAAAATACCAAAATTGGTAATAATATTTGGTTTTTTATTCACTTAATTTTCCATTATTTTCAAATGTTTATAGGAGGCAATTTTCCATTATTTTATCTTCAAATATTTACAGGAGGGCAGCAGAACACTTCTAAACGTCATCACTAAATGGTTCTTACAAATCGGATTGTCTTTTTATTATAATCATGGAACAATATTTTTTATATATTCATTAACGTATTTGCTGTATTATTGGTTTTATATAAATTTTTATATCATAGACTTCTTTTTTCACTTCTTTCTGAGTGGTTAACGCGCTTGGCTACTGATCAAATGGACCTGGGTTTGAGCCCCGGGCAAGAAATGGATGTTTGTGTAATTTTTCTGCTGAGATCCCGCCATCATCACGGACCTTCTACTATGACGTATAAACTGACAGGCTCCTATTAGACCTCTGTGGTAAGCAACTGCTTGATGGGAATATTTATACTTATATTAATTTTCTTTTCGGCATTAAATACTTCCGACTTCTTTGGGGGGATTAGTTTTGAAATCTGCAAAATTTGTAAATTTATGAGTCCAATAATTTTTAATGATGATAATAATATTAAAAAACGTGATTTTTATTGTATTAGATTTTTTAATATTAATATTATTTCATACAGTGCATTATGAATATTATTTATTAGCATTTTAGTCATAGTACTTTTTTAAACACTAAGAGGAATAAAATGTAAATTTAAATGATGCAATGATTTAAAAAATGCAACTTTAAATGTACTCTGAAAAGAAGCAGAATATTGAACGTCTAGAAAATTGCAGTTCGTATTAATTAATATTCGATCTCCTAAATTCTATGGTGTGAAATAAATTGAATTTAGCAGGTTCTATGGCTGTATAGTATATATGGGAGAAAATTTTCATTATAAAATTATTATCGTTATTGAACCTTTTTAGTGAGAAATAAATTTTTAAAAAACTGGTTTTATTTTAGACTACCTATTGCAACGTAAAACAAGGTATAAAATATGTTGAGATGCAGAGATAGTAGAGCTACGAAACTTTTCGCCTAGGGGTAATCCGCCTAGTGGCCCCAAACGGTTAACAGACATTGTCACAGGTGATGAGACATGGTTTTATCACTATACAACTCCCAGAAATATCAACAACTATGTTTGAGTTACGAAAGATGATCGGCATCCTCAAATCCTTCGACAAAACATTCGCTAAAGGAAGAGGATGTTAACATTATTTTTCAATTCCCAAGGAGTGATGATAGCAGTGGACACTTTAACTGAAAAACAATGGCTCTAAATGGCCATTTCTACACCAAGACTGTTTTGCCCAAAATGGTTAAAGAGATGAAGGATATGTGTCAAGGGCTCTCCTTCTTCAGGGAAATTCCACTGCCCACAAAACCAGGTACGTTACGGCCTATCTGCTGTAGAGCAGGATAAAAATCAAATAACTACACCATCCTACATATTCACCCGATCTTGCACCAAGCCATTTTTGGTTGTTTCTAAAAATTAAAAAGGAGGTTACTGGGAAGGCTTTTTTCAGAGTGTAAACTGCTTGTAAAATGCGTTCATTCAAATTTCGGGAGTATTTCCCAACTGGAGTACCACATCAAGCATTTCAGAATTGGTATATACGTCTGCCACTTCGCGTAAATGCTGGAGGAGATTACTTTGAAGAATAGTAAAAGTTTTGTTGAGGAAGATGGAAGGTTACCTCAACTATGCAATTGTTTTTCTTCTGCAGATGCATGTCAAAAACCTTTCAACGCGCCTCGTAATTTAACACAGAACTTAAAATATTACCTCTAATAGTTAACTAATAAAAATTGAACTTCTCCTAGAACAGGATACGAACCTATGACATCTTGATTGTGTTGGGTTGTTTTACCGTTGAGCGGCACTTTTGTATAGGTAATGGGCTAAATGGTTAGGTCACAAGGACTCCGACGACACAGAGAAGGTTGGTGGGAGAGGATCAACTGGACGGCTGTCAGGAGATAGATGGTATGCTCCAGTTAAAGCTTTTCAGCGTGTTCTTCAACGTAAATAGGGTTGAGTTGGGTTATTTCACCTCTGAGCGACACTTTTTTGCACACAATGGGTTAAATGGCCAGACTACAAAGACTTCTGGCCTCACAAAAGGTTGGGGGAGAGGACCCGATGGACAGCTGTTGGGAGGCAGATGAGAGCATCCCGTCAAGTCATCCAGTGTGTTCTTTAACGTGCAAAGGGTATGGCCACGGTTTAAAGTCTCATCCAACAAATGACAGCCTTCCAAGCCTGTCGGTGTTCTCCACTAACCGAGAGCAGGACTGAGAGTTTGGAAGAGATAAATCTTAACACTGATTCAGACGTAACGCGAACCTGGGAACTGCAGATTATAACTCTGACGCTCTACCGACTGAGCCACCTTAGTCCCGTGCAAAGTGTATGGCTCTCCCGCACTCTGATGCGCGGTTTAACATCCCATCCGACGAAAGGAAGGACGACAGCCTTTCCAAGAACATCGGTGTTCCCTTCTGACCAAGAGCATAGTGGAGATTTAGAGGATATAAATCTCAATGCACGCCCAGATGGGACTCAAACCTAAGAACAGCAGATTACGAGCCTGGCGCGCTACCGAATGAGCCACCTCATCCCCTATGTTATCAGAAGGTAGCGAATTCGCAGAGAAAGTCCTTCCGTCTCTTTCTTCCCTTCTTTGTGCTCTTGAGGTCCTTGTAACCTGGCCATGTTTACAGCAAACCATTCAAGAGTCCCATTGTTCATACGATATTTTCGATATTCTCTTATAATGAATACAACCACTTTTAAAACTGACGCCTCCTGTTCTTTCTCACCATTTGTAAGTGCAAAACTAGCGTTCCTCCTCGAAAAATATACGATTTCCAAATACTCGCTTCTGTAGAATTTTTTTTTGTCTCGAAAACTCTGTTGTTAAAGTAATATTTTAATGTAATAAGAAATGTTTTAGTATATCATGTGTCACCATTTTCACATGCCCATAATTTAATACGTGAGATGTTCTATAAAATGTACAAAGTAACAACTAACATAATACTACTTTCGGCCACTCTTTATATTATTAGACCAATATTAGTTTTTATTTATTTTATAATTTAATTTTATTTTATATTATTAGACCAATACTAGATGCTTTTGATTCCAGATGCTTACGCAGTATCTTGGGCATTAGGTGGTTTAACTTTGTAACTAATGATGAGGTTAGGCAAAGGAGTTTGCAACCTCCTTTAAGCAGCATATTGTGCAGAGAGAGACTCCGTTGGTTTGGCCATGTTGCCCGTATGAATAATTATAGATTGGCGAATAGAATTATGAACAATGTGCCTAAAGGCCTCAGAAAGAAGGGGAGACCTAGGATGCGGTGATATAAAAACCAATGTCAAACAGGACCTTGTTAGAATTGGTGTGCAGTGGCCAGATGCAGTAGATGTAGCTCAGGATAGACTTGCTTGGAGAACTAAATTGCACGGTCTGATTGGACCTCCGTAGCCCATGGCTGCTTAAGGATGATGATGATGATGATGATTAACATAAAAAGAAAAATTTCTCGATTTTAGTAATATTTGTTTCAAACAAAAAAAACATGATTATCAGATGAAATGATCGATGCCTCATATTTTTTAAAGAATAACTTTAAATACAATGCTTAAGTAGTTGTTGTAACTAAAACTATTGTATTAAAAGCTGAGCACGAAACAGAGAATAGTTTTTCTATCAACGATGGGGTGGGGGTGGCTCAGTCGGTAGCGCGCCAGGTTCGTAATCTGTAGTTCCCAGGTTCGAGTCCCAGCTGGGTCAGCGTTGAGATTTATCTCCGCAAAATTCCCCGCCCTGCCCACGGTCAGTAGGGGACACCGATGGGCTTGGAAAGGCCGCCGTCCGTCGGATGGGACGTTAAGCCGTGGCCCCGTGTGCGGAAGAGCCATACTCTGTGCACGTTAAAGAACACGCTGGATGGCTTTGACGGGAGGCTACCATCTGTCTCCCAACAGCTGTTCCAGTGGTTCCCCTCCCCCAACCTTCTCTGAGCCTTCGGGGTCCATGTGACCTGGCCATTTAGCCCATGGTGTGCAAAAAAGTGCCGCTCAGAGGTAAAACAACCCAACCTATCAACGATTTTTTCTCTTTTTTAATAAATATATAAATACATAACTGTTTTGATTTATAATAAACATAATAAAATGCACGTGTTTATTCTTTTAATTAAAATTTTGTAGTTTGGGTAATAAGTTGTTAAAATTGTAATAAGTTAATAAAAGAATTGAGAAAAACCTAACAAAATATACAATTAGTTGTTTTTCGTTTTTCGAGAACAAAAAAACGGAATTCTCGAGAAGTCAGATATCTGATTTCCAATTCTCAAGAATTAAATATTGTCCAGAAATCAAAAAATCGTATTAAAAACTGTAAAATCCTTTCCGAAACACACACAAAAAAAAGCATCAACCTTAATGCACGGCGAAATCACAACCGATCCAAAATCCCACCGCAGATTTCCCAGCTAACAACGAACTTCATATTTAATAGAACCACTGATTGGCACTTTGCCACTAGGTACTTCCAGATTTAACTTTGGGGGAGTGTGATAAATACAAGTTTTTAAAGCGGAAACTACATATCCGCTTTATTGCGTAAATGCTTTAACGTCACCCAAGGGTGAGAAAATGGACTGTTCTCTGAACGTACAACAAGTGAATCCACTCTGTTAAATAACCTGAGCGAGTAGGAGCACTCGGTGCGTAATCGACACTTGATTAGATTAATGTATCACATCGAGCATTACGGGAGATAGGTGGAACATGCCGCCCAGCAGTGTTAAGATCGCGCATGAGCAATTAGCAAAACCATAAGGGCCAACGGTCGACACAGTTTTCTTCCAAGTCGATAGTTTTCAGTAGGAAGAAAGGAAACTTGAGCGTTCTGAGACGTCACATGTGAGAGCTTGTATGTGGAACTAATGGGAGGAGGCCAGGGTGGCCTTTCAAAATACTATTAATGATAAGAGAGGCAAAAAATTACGTAACTTGTGTACATTTCATGCGATTTTATTGGCATTTTGGGTTGGGCTGTTTTACCTCTGAGCGGCATTTTTTTTTTGCACACCAAGGGCTAAATGGCCAGGTCATAAAGACCCTGAAGGCTAAGAGAAGGTTGGGGGAGGGGACCCACTAGAATAGCTGTTGGGAGACAGATGGTAGCTTCCCGTCAAGGCCATCCAGCGTGTTCTTTAACGTGCATAGGGTATTGCTCTCCCGCACACGGCTCCACGGCTTAACATCCCATCCGACGGACGGCGGTCTTTCCAAGCCCATCGGTGTCCCCTACTGACCATAGGCAGGGCGAGGAGTTTTGACGAGATAAATATCGACGCTGACCCAGCTAGGACACGAATCTGGAAACTGCAGATTACGAGCCTGGCGCGCTACCGACTGAGCCACCCCCTCCCCTAAAATGGAGAGAAAATGTTATACTGGAATGAGAATACGTTCTCTTTGCTCTTCCCCCCCCCCCCCTTTTGATCTTTTACGACTCAATTGAGTTACTTGTCTCCTCCCCCTTTATGTTTTTTCCAGCTCCGGGCGTGCATGAGAGTTATATAAACAAAAACATTCCAAATCCTTTCAGTAAATTTTATACGCAAATAATTACCATATAATTAACATAAAAATAAAATTATATATAGAAACGATATTTTTTTTCCAATCAGAAAAATTTGCTCTCTGTTGTACTTAATCGGTTTTGGTATTATTTATTCCAATTCAATGTTCATAATTCATCTTTACTGAATACGTCAAATTGCTCATTGCTTTTTGGTTTAAACTGAACTTGGCGGATCAATGGGTAGCGCGCTAGGGTCGTTATCTGCACTTCCCAGATTCGAGTCCCAACTTTGCCAGCGTACAGATTTATTTCCGCTAAAAGTCTCACTCTGTCCTCGCTCACAAAGGGTACATGGGACGTAAAGCCGTGGTTCCCTGTTCCCTCCGCCCTGCCCACGGTCAGTAGGGGACACCGATGGGCTTGGAAAGGCCGCCGTCCGTTGGATGGGACGTTAAGCCGTGGCCCCGTGTGCGGGAGAGTCATACCCTGTGCACGTTAAAGAACACGCTGGATGGCCTTGACGGGAGGCTACCATCTGTCTCCCAACAGCTGTTCCAGTGGGTCCCCTCCCCCAACCTTCTCTGAGCCTTCGGGGTCCATGTGACCTGGCCATTTAGCCCATGGTGTGCAAAAAAGGGCCGCTCAAAGGTTAAACAACCCAACCCAACCCTGTTCCCTTTAGAGAAACTCTGAATGGCCTTGACGGGATGTAATTGTCTGTCTCCTAACAGCTGCCCAGTGGGTCTCTTTCCCCAAACTTCTCTAAGCCCTCGGGGTCCTTGTGACCTGACGATTTAGCTCACCGTTCGGAGATAAAACAGCCAAACTCTTGTGCTTCCTACTCCAACAATAAACAAATATTTTCTCTGGAATTTTTTTTGCTCACCTTTCCCTTCTGAGACAATAAGCAACGAATGCATAAGACAAGTGCAACCGGCTAATCTTTGCCTAATTGACGTCAACATTTTCTTAACCAAAGCTGCAAACAAAACTTGTTAATAATATACTGGGTGTCCGGGACAAAGTATACCAATAAAAGAGTAACACAATTCACTATAATGCAGCGACGTACATAAGCTTGCGCTGAAAGACTGGTAGGAGCGTGGTATCACTGTTCTGCACTCCTGCCAAGAAGTTGTTTTTCCAAAGTTTATGTTCAGTTCTCTAAATATTAGAATTGACGGGGATGGATTCATAGATTCAGGATTAAACAGTCTTGATTTCTTTCTTTGGAATTAAAGATACTGTCAAGCAAACTCCAGTTGTGTTGTTTTTCCTCTGAGTGGTAACAAAGTCACAAGAACCCCGAGAAGGTTGGGGGAAGGGAACCTATTGGATAACTGTTAGGAGACAGATGGAAGCCTTCCGTGTCAAGGACAGCGAGCATATTCTTTAACTTTCACTCGGTATGGCTCTTCCGCACACGGGGCCACGGCTTAACGTCCCATCCGACGGACGTTGCCCTTTCTGCGAGGGCAGGGCAGGAAGTTTTGCGGAGATAAATCTCAACGCTGGCCAGGTGGAACTCAACCCTGGAAGGTGCAGATTGCGGGGGCGGCTCAGTCCCAGGTTCAGATTTACTCCTCAAAACTCTCTGCCGTGTTCTCAGTCAGTAGGAGATACCGATGGGCTTGGAAAGGCTGCCTTCCATTGGATGGGACATAAAGCCGTGGCTCCGTATGCAGAGAGTCATACCCTGTGCACGTTAAAGAACGTACTGGATGCCTTGACTGGTGGTTATCATCTGTCTCCTAATTTTTCACTAAAATTAATCCTAACCACTAAGCTAATTCAAGAAATAATTTTGTGAGTAAAATGATTCGTTGATAAGTAGTATTCGAACCACATCTCCTAACCACTAAGCTATCACCAACGCTATCATTTATCCACTAATTTGTGACTTTTAAATAACACTCTCCCAACAGTTCTCCAGTGAGTCCCTTCCCTAATCTTCTCTGAGCCCTCAGGGTTCTTGTGGCTTGATCATTTAGTCCATTGTGTGCAAAAAAGTGCCTCTCAATCCAACTGAAAATTACGAGGGTGGCGCGCAAACGGCTGAGCCACCCAACGCCCAAACTCCAGTAACGTATTTGATGGATTTGCGTCACAGGATCACCGCTGCTTGTGCAAAAATCACTCCATAGATGCTTGCAAAAACCTCAGTCGTGCCGCTAAGGAAGCTCATGTGGAAATCTCTGTCGTACCGCTAAGGAAGCTCATGTGGTTCCTTAAAAACAAATCTCTCTCGTGCCTTAAGGAAGCTCATGTGCCGCTAAGGAAGCTCATGTGGTCCTCTCTTTCGTACCACTAAGGAAGCTCATGTGGTTCCTTAAAATCAAATCTCTCTCGTGCCTTAAGGAAGCTCATGTGCCGCTAAGGAAGCTCATGTGGTCCTCTCTTTCGTACCGCTAAGGAAGCTCATGTGGTCCTCTCTTTCGTACCGCTAAGGAAGCTCATGTGGTTCCTTAAAATCAAATCTCTCTCGTGCCTTAAGGAAGCTCATGTGCCGCTAAGGAAGCTCATGTGGTCCTCTCTTTCGCACCGCTAAGGAAGCTCATGTGGTCCTCTCTTTCGTACCGCTAAGGAAGCTCATGTGGTTCCTTAAAATCAAATCTCTCTCGTGCCTTAAGGAAGCTCATGTGCCGCTAAGGAAGCTCATGTGGTCCTCTCTTTCGTACCGCTAAGGAAGCTCATGTGGTCCTCTCTTTCGTACCGCTAAGGAAGCTCATGTGGTTCCTTAAAATCAAATCTCTCCCGTGCCTTAAGGAAGCTCATGTGCCGCTAAGGAAGCTCATGTGGTCCTCTCTTTCGTACCGCTAAGGAAGCTCATGTGGTCCTCTCTTTCGTACCGCTAAGGAAGCTCATGTGGTCCTCTCTTTCGTACCGCTAAGGAAGCTCATGTGGTCTCTCTTTCGTACCGCTAAGGAAGCTCATATGGTTCCTTAAAATCAAATCTCTCTCGTGCCTTAAGGAAGCTCATGTGCCGCTAAGGAAGCTCATGTGGTCCTCTCTTTCGTACCGCTAAGGAAGCTCATGTGGTCCTCTCTTTCGTACCGCTAAGGAAGCTCATGTGGTCCTCTCTTTCGTACCGCTAAGGAAGCTCATGTGGTCCTCTCTTTCGTACCGCTAAGGAAGCTCATGTGGTCCTCTCTTTCGTACCGCTAAGGAAGCTCATGTGGTCCTCTCTTTCGTACCGCTAAGGAAGCTCATGTCGTCCTCTCTTTCGTACCGCTAAGGAAGCTCATGTGGTCCTCTCTTTCGTACCGCTAAGGAAGCTCATGTGGTCCTCTCTTTCGTACCGCTAAGGAAGCTCATGTGGTCCTCTCTTTCGTATCGCTAAGGAAGCTCATGTGGTCCTCTCTTTCGTACCGCTAAGGAAGCTCATGTGGTCCTCTCTTTCGTACCGCAAAGGAAGCTCATGTGGTCCTCTCTTTCGTACCGCTAAGGAAGCTCATGTGGTCCTCTCTTTCGTACCGCTAAGGAAGCTCATGTGGTCTCTCTTTCGTACCGTTAAGGAAGCTCATGTGGTCCTCTCTTTCGTACCGCTAAGGAAGCTCATGTGGTCCTCTCTTTCGTATCGCTAAGGAAGCTCATGTGGTCCTCTCTTTCGTATCGCTAAGGAAGCTCATGTGGTCCTCTCTTTCGTACCGCTAAGGAAGCTCATGTGGTCTCTCTTTCGTACCGTTAAGGAAGTTCGCATGAAAATCTTTGTCGTGTCGCTAAGGAACCTCATATGGAAATTCATTAAAGTTCACTAAAACTTGCTGCGTTCCTCTGTCTTTTACCGCAAACATGTATTCAACAGCGAATTGTGTTACTTGTTTATTGCTATATTTTATCCTGAGCACTCTGTATCATCATGCAATTTTCAAGGTGAACTAGAAAGAGTGTCAGAGATTGGAATTGCAGAGCGTGTGTGGGACCGACCTCGCGGTCGTTGATGAACCACCTGAGGATTGCAGGGCTCCTCTCCTCGGCTGACGTGCAGTTGATATCCACGAGGTCTCCTACGTCATAACGACTCGAACTTCCACTTACGTGAGGCCTCCTTCTGCTCGGAACAACGTGAGGCGCTAAAAACATTAAAAAAAAACAGATTAAATAGTGTCCATAATTCCGGTTATTGAATTCAAATATAAATAAAACTCCTCCAAATTGATAAGATAAGACTTTTTAGGTCCCTTCATGTGAATTATAGGGGGTTAATCCAAATATTAAATCTCTTGTGGTTAGCGCGCTTGGCTACTGATCTAAGGGCCCTGGGTTCGAGCCCCAGGTAAGGCATGGATGTATGTGTCGTTTTTCTGCTGAGGTCCTGCCATCCTCACAGACCTTCTACTCTGGCATATAAACTGATAGGCTCCTGTCAGACCTCTGTGGCAAGCAGCTGCTTGAGGGGGTATTTTTTTTTCTGGCGGGTGGTTAAATTCATGTGATATTTCCCCCCCCCCCCCCGATTTCACATGAATTTAACCCTCCGCCAGAACAAGAGATTTAATATTTGGATTAATCACCAAAAAATACGAGGGAATGCATTTAATTAGAGTTTGTTGCTTTTTCATATGAAAAAAAAAGATTCGTATAGTCAGTAACAAATACCCAGATTACCTGTTCACATATAATTTAAGAAATAATTTTGTGGAAAAGATTCGAGGTTCAAGGTGTTGTTAGAAGATGGTGAAATTAGTCACCAATGAGGGGACTCCCTGCACCAGGCACAACAGAAGAGCGAGATAGCAGACGCAGAAAATAATACATTTTTGCTAAATCACATAGGTCTGAAGAAAAATATGATAAGGAAAAAAGTAGAGACAAAAATCAAAGACATTAGACGTTGCAAAAAAAAGGCCGATGTTCTGAAAGAAAGCATTGAGTAGTCGCATGCGCATTCGCAGCAGCTTCTTATTCTGGTGACTGCCAAGAAAAGTGGGGGGGGGGGTGATCGAATAATCCGTGGTTCCGATAGCATGAAGCTCCAGAAACAAAATTTCACTTTCAGCATTGTAGGGGGAACAGTTAAGCCTGTGGCACAGTTAAACTCTGCGAAGAGTGTGAAAGGGGTAGAGTTGCTGTAGAAGACTCTATCTCGGAGACGATGTAGGAGGATGTCCTCGGATTGGTTGAGGTTACCGAGGTTAGGAGCAGTGAGTGAGGGATCTATCAGGTACGAGGGATCTATTTCGTGACAGAGCACGCATGGCAGTTTTCACTGACGACTTTGATTCGAACCCGTATCTCCTAGTTACCCTAACCACTAAAGCTATCACCAGCGCTATCATTAATCCCCTAAGTTGTGACTTTTAAATCCCACTGACCTTGTTACTCATGGCGCCATCTATGATCAAGAAAGGCAACTTATCCAATATTGTTTAATATATAGATGTTAAATAAGGAAGCCACTCACACCAAAGCTTTATTAATGCAAGAATCAATCAATAATAAATTCACATATTTAACTATCTTCTAAATTGAGCAATATTAGATAAGTTGTCTTTCCTGATCCATAGATGGCGCTGTGAGTGACAAGGTCAGTGAGATTTAAAAAGTCACAATTAAGTGTACATATGACAGAGGGGTGATAGCTTAGTGCTTAGAGCACGTGGCAGGCGTGGTTCGAATCCCACTCATCGGTGATTAATTTTTCCCCCACTGAATTATTTCTTAGGTTACTACAGTGTTGCTTCGTTTGGGTTTCTCATTTGTCAACACTACATATGCATAGAAAAAGAGAACGAATTATTATTATTAATTTTTCTGTTACGTGGCAGAGCACGCGTATTCCTGATAGGAAATTAGAGATGTCACATTACGTTAAAATAAAATGTACTCATCACGCTATAACGCATTTATTGGTTATAGAATGTCATTCCTTAAAACGAAAATAAAAGTCTCATATTATGGTAAAAGAAATTAGTATATTCGTACCTGATAATAACAATATATCGAAAACGATCAGAGTACGAATATATTTATTAATAAATAAAACGTTATAGATACATTACTAGCATTGTAGGTACATTTAAAGCATTATAGATCATTATAGATGCATTACTAACATTGTAGATACATTACAATATTGTAGGTACATTACTATGAAGGTAGATATATTAAAAACAGTATTATACTGTATAATAGTTTGGTTCTCTCTAGGGTTAGTTATGATAGTGAAACTTTGATGCTTTGTAAACAAGATAGCAGGGAACTAGATGCTTCTGATTCTAGAAAAGATTCAAGTAAATGCACACAAAAATATGGAATCACAAATCCATCAGTAGCAAATGCTAGAAATCAAGAGATGCTGAAGGCATCAACTGATTTCTAGACTATCCCATATTTGACCTTGAACGTAACAGTGGATCTGAAAATCCCTCTCATTTCTCTGTTCTACTGCCTGAAATAGCTCTATTCACCAATTCGCAACTCTTCAACACCGGAATATCAAAATTTGACCTTTGACCTTGAAGAATACAAAATGTAGCCCAATTTTGAGATCTGCAACTCCAAGGCAGCAATTATTAGCCCTCTAACACCAGTAGATCTGTATTTGACCTTTGACCTTGAAAGACACATAACATCCAAAATTGATAACATTTCTGAGATTTACGACTCAAAATACCCACAGGAATTAATTTTCAGCATTCTAGCACTGGTAGATATAAATTTGACCTTTGAACTCAAAGGACTCTCCAGATCCGAAATTTCGCAACTTTCCGACATCTACAACCCGAAACATCCCCACACCCCAATTTCCACGTTTCTAGCACTCGTAGATGTTGGGTTGACTTCTGCGTGACCCCCATTTGATCTTAAAGGACAAGTCGGAGGTGGAATTTGGGATTTTTTCCCGAAATCTATGACCCGGATTACCTCCAAATGCAAATTTTCGAAGCTCTACCATTTCTACGTCATAGTTAGAATTAGCGTGATCCCCTATTAGCCAGTCAGTCAACTATCACAAGTCACTGAAATCACTCACAATACTGTTTACATGTTAGATAGAGATTACTTGTTGACATAGAATTAGAAAAAAGACTTTTGCGGCAAAATTAGTTTAACCAATGAGTGGATTTGGGTTGTTGGGTTGTTTTACCACTAAGCGGCACTTTTTTTGCACACCATGGGCTAAATGGCCAGGTCACATGGACCCCGAAGGCACAGAGAAGGTTGGGGGAGGGGACCCACTGGAACAGCTGTTGGGAGACAGATGGTAGCCCCCGTCAAGGCCATCCAGTGTGTTCTTTAACGTGCACAGGGTATGGCTCTCCCGCACACGGGGCCACGGCTTAACGTCCCATCCGATGGACGGCGGCCTTTCCAAGCCCATCGGTGTCCCCTACTGACCGTGGACAGGGCGGGGAGATTTTTGCGGCAAAATTAGTTTAACCAATGAGTGGAAAGACACAACTAGCGGATAGATGACGGATTTGGTGGTAATCTAGTGGTTACAACACCTGGCATGTAACTTGGAGGCGTGTGGTTCGGCTCACACTCATTGGTGAAACTTATTTTTCTGCAAAATTATTTCTTGAACTCGATGGCAACTGGTAATCTGTGTATTTAATATTGACGGATTTGTAATATCTATTTTTTTGGTTTTTAATTCTTAGCTTTCATCTCTTTGAAAATGGGGCGAGGGTGGCTCAGTTGGTGCGAGCCAGGCTCGTAATCTGTAGTTCCCAGGTTCGAGTCCCAGCTGGGCCAGCGTTGAGATTTTTCTCCGCAAAATTCCTGGGCGTTACAGAAGGCCGATGGTGCGAGCCAGGACGTAATCTGTAGTTTCCCATTTTACCTCTGAGCGGCACTTTTTTCACGCAATTATGCTAAATGGTCAGGCCTCAAGGACCCCGAAAGCTCAGAGAAGGTTGGAGGGGACCCACTGGAACAACTGTTATGAGATAGATGGTATCCTCCCATCAAGGTAATCCAGAATGTTCTTTTTAGCTGCACAGGGTATGGCTGTCCTGCACACGGAGCCATGGCTTAAAGTCCAATCCGAAGGACGGCGGTCTTCCAAGCCCATCAGTGTCTCCTACTGACTGTGGACAGGGTGGGAGTTTTGCGGAGATAAAAACAAAACTCTCTCCCAGCTGGGACTCGAACTTGGGAAATGCAGATTACGAGCCTGGTGCGCTACCGACTGAGCCACCCCGCCCCAAATATTTAATGGAATAATATAATTAGAAATACTTTAGAAGATATCAATTTAATCTCTGTAATTCTTATTTTTAAGCAATATTCGTTTAATTAAAGGAGCAGGAGCATTTACTGTGCTTGATCAAATTTTTACTCACACCTGTGTAATACTTAGTAGCATGTATCATGGTCCAATTGGGGTGGGGGTGGCTCAGTCGGTAGCGCGCCAGGCTCGTAATCTGTAGTTCTCAGGTTCGAGTCCCAGCTGGGTCAGCGTTGAGATTTATCTCCGCAAAATTCCCCGCCCTGCTCACGGTCAGTAGGGGACACCGATGGGCTTGGAAAGGCCGCCGTCCGTCCGATGGGACGTTAAGCCGTGGCCCAGTGTGCGGGAGAGTCATACCCTGTGTACTTTAAAGAACACGCTGGATGGCCTTGACGGGAGGCTACCATCTGTCTCCCAACAGCTGTTCCAGTGGGTCCCCTCCCCCAATCTTCTCTGAGCCTTCGGGGTCCATGTGACTGGCCATTTAGCCCGTGGTGTGCAAAACAGTGCCGCTCAGAGGTAAAACAACCCAACCCAACCCTCTTTGGCAATACTCATTACTTCTAAGAGAATCTTGTCAAATTCCTTATCGATTTGCATTTGGAAAATATGCGTTTCAAGCCCGATGCCAAAAATGTCGAAAATTTTTATTCAATTTTCGAAATATAAATAACTCATTCTGAAGCTTATTTTGTATTCAAAATTCTGAATTTGAAAAACAGATTAAAAAAAATTTGATGGAACTCAAACTATATTTTGAAATATTATTTTTGATGCAATTGATATTTTTTTACAGATTTTTCATCATATCAGTAGGATTTTGCTTTTTTTTTTTAAATGCAACATTTATTAAATCTTTTTTAAAAAAAATCATTAAATCTGCTTCTGTAGCACACTAAAATACTTGTTAAGGCAACTGACAACATTTGATCATATATACTCATATTATAGATAATGGATATTGTACTGATACTAAATTCATTGAATTAACATTATGATTAATATATATATTATCATTAAATTCCAATTGTCTAATAGGTGTACTTTAATAGTATCCCTTCGTATGCTTTATTTCCCTTTACGAACTCATTACAGACTTTGAATGCGTTTGAACTTATTAATTTCTGACAGTTTTTTGCCGTCCCATGGCCGAGTGGTTAGTGCGCTTGGCTACTGATCTAAGGGACCTGGGTTCGATCCCCAGGTAAGGCATGGCTGTTTGTGTCGTTTTTCTGCTGAGGGCCTGCCATCCTCTCAGACCTTCTACTATGGCATATAAACTGACAGGCTCCTGTCAGACCTCTGTGGCAAGCAGCTGCTTGAGGGGGTATTTATTTATTTATATACGAGTATAATAATATGTAATGATCATTTGGATGTTTTATTTCCCTTCAGTAATAAATTATTGAACATATTTATATATATAATAAAATACAGTGATCTCTCGAATATTTTATTTCTATTCATGAACGATCATATTTTCATATTATAATATGTAATAATCTCTCAGATGCTCTGCTTATTTTCATGAACGAAAAAAATGCTTTTTAACAGTGAACTCTCGAATGCTTTATTTTCATGAACGAACTGTTCAATGTGTTTTTATAAAATCACACAGAGTAATCACTTTGTTGCTTGATTATTCTATACAAATTTTATTAAATAATATAAAATAATCTCTTGTTTGTTTGATTACTCTATACGTATTTTTATAAAATAATATAGAGTAATATATTGTTTGCATCATTATTCCATATGTAATTTTTTTATAAAATAATATAAAGTAATCTTTTGGTCACTTGATTACTCTATACATATTTTTATAAAATGATATATACAGCAATCCCTTGATTGCTTGATTATTTCATACATTTTTATAAAATAATATAAAATAATCTCTTGGTTGCTTGATTACTCTATCCATATTTTTTTATAAAATAATACAGAGTAATCTCTTAGTTACATGATTACTCTATACATATTTTTTATAAAATAATGCAGAGTAATCCCTTGGTTCCTTGATTACTCTATACATTTTTTTTATAAAATAATACAGAGTAATCTCTTGGTTACATTATTACTCTATACATATTTTTTATAAAATAATGCAGAGTAATCCCTTGGTTGCTTGATTACTCTATACATAATTTTTTATAAAATAATACAGAGTAATCTCTTGGTTACATGATTACTCTATACATATTTTTTATAAAATAATGCAGAGTAATCCCTTGGTCTGTAAATGGTCTGTAAATGGTAGCTAGGTAGTCACTGGAAGGAGAGCTATGCACCAATCCCCTGTGATGATGCATAGAACCGGCCAGGCCTAGCACCTAATGTCCGACCCCGCCTTCTCGTGGTGCGCACCGTTAGTAACTTTCAAAAGAGATACTCTCTTGTGGAAGTGAACGGAAGGGGAGGGCTGCCAGATTAGTGTAGCCTACTGATCTGGACAACTATGGCTACTTTTCGTTTTTTTCTACCCTGCTGAGGAGTGGTCAACCACACAGGTTCCTGGTGCTGACCATATAAACCTACTGGACTGGACAGATATATGACTCTGAGCTTGATTATGGATCCTGATTTTGCTGCACTGGTGGGCTTCTGTGGAGGGAAAATCTTCCGCTGTGTTTTCTGTTTGTTTGTGGGTTGACAGCCCCAAGTGAATAGATTCACAGGATATGTTTATCAGCTGGTGGATAATCCTGAGCAGAAGTCATCGCAGGCACCTGAACTCTTTGCTACTATTGGCATCGTCAAATTCTACATTGGAGGAAGTCTTCCAGTGTAGATGGCTTCAGCCTTTAGTAGCGGGGGAACGGGTCTTTGCCCCATGTCTGCGATTAGGGGGCTGTTTGATATTGTCGGCATTCCCTCTCTCAATAAACATAGTTTCTTTAAACATCCCACTAACCATTTTCTCTCCATAGGTAGTTGGAATGTGAAGACTCTGCACAGAGTTTTTCTCTTGATATCCTCACAAAAGAATTCCACCGTTATAATTTAGATATTCTCGGCTTACAAGAGACCAGATGGACAGATAAAGGTCAGATTCTTAAAAATAATCTTAAATTTCTCTTTTCAGGGAGGGACGACAATAAGCATCACCAAGGCGTGGGTCTGCTTCTCAGCAGACACGCTAGTGATGCTCTTCTTGGATATGAGTGCATTAATGAAAGGTTTCTTACAGCAAAATTTCAGACAAGCGTTAAAGACTTGAATGTTATCTGCTGTTATGCCCCCACTGAGGATGCCGATGAGGATCAGAAGGATAGGTTTTATGAACAACTTCAGGATATTTTCAATTCTGTCAAGAAAGGAGATTATTACCCTTGTTCTTGGTGACTTCAATGCCAAAGTTGGTACTGACTCTGCCCTTTGGGTAGGAGTAATAGGCCCTTTTGGTATTGGTAGCTGCAATGGCAATGGGCAACGTCTCCTACAGGTAAGTAAACTCAATGGATTCAGAATAACTAACGCTTATTACAAACACCGCGACATACATAAGTACACATGGGTTTCACCTGATGGACTGCATAAGAATATGATTGATTACATATTAATTAACAGCAAATGGGCTAGTTCTGTTAGGAATACCAGGGCATATAGGGGAGCTGAAATTGGATCTGACCATTACCTTGTTAAAAGTGTGTTGCAACTTAAACTTAAAAAGTGTTGTGCTAGGGTTAAAAAATTTACTTTTAATACTGAAGCTCTGAAAGATCCAGTTATAGCCAAAGCTTACCATGATAGGTTACTTAGTCATTATGACAGTCATGGTTTGCTTACTACTGAAGTTGAGGAAGAATGGGATCATTTTAAACAGGCTTTTTTGGACACCAAGAGTACTCTTTTAGGAAAAAAGGAGCAGAAGAGGCAAAATTATCTGAGTGATAAGGCACTTGAGCTTATTTCGGAAAGAAAGAACTGCAGGAATGCCCTTAATCAATACCCTACTAGTCCTAATAGAAAGCATTACAGAGACCTTAATAAACTTGTAAAGGATCAGTTAGCTGCTGATAAGAATCTTTGGCTTGATGGTTTGGCTGACAAAGCCGAGGAAGCAGTTAGACAGCACAACAGCAGAGAGCTGTACCAGATAGTTAATGTTTTGTGTGGTAGAAAACGAACAGGTATACAGGGATTGAAGGATAAACAAGGCAAGGTTATAGAAGGTGAGGATTCTGTCATGGCTAGGTGGGCTGAGCATTTCAGTGATGTTCTAAACAATGTAGTTAGTTCTACTCCCATTGTTTGCAATGATGATAGATGCATTGGTGGCTTTAATGTTGGACCTATAACACAATCTGAAGATATTTTGGCTGTTTCTAAACTTAAACTTCATACATCCCCAGGGGTAGATGAAATTACTACAGAAATGCTTAGAGCTGGGAATGTTTCGGTTACCACTTGGATGACTGAAATTCTGAATATCTTTTATGATAAAAGCATATTTCCTAAGGATTTTACCAGAGCTATTGTTATCCCTATTTTCACAAATGGTGATCGCAGTTCTTGTGATAACTATAGGGGTATCAGCCTACTCTCTGTTCCAGGTAAAGTTCTTTCCATGATTGTGCTTAATAGAATTAAGAATCTGGTTGACAGTCAATTGCGTGATGAACAATGCGGATTCAGAAATGGTAGGGGATGTGTGGATCAGATATTTTCACTTAGGCAGATTCTTGAGAAATGTTTAGAGTTTCAGAAACCTTTGGTTGCTAGCTTTGTTCATTTCAAAAAGTCTTTCGACTCTGTTGATCGTCATAATTAGTGGTTGATTGTGAGATCATATGGTATACCAGACAAGTTAGTTAACATTATGAAAGCTCTCTATAATAACACTGAGTCGTGTGTGAGAGTTGGTAAGGCTTGTAGCAATTGGTTTAGCATTACTTCTGGTTTTCGACAAGGGTGCATTTTGTCTCCTTTTCTCTTTAGCTTGGTTGTTGATTATGTTATGCGACATTCACTTCAAGAGAAAGATTTTGGCCTTAAATGGGCTGGAGATACGAAAATTTCTGATTTAGATTATGCTGATGATTTAGCCCTTTTGACAAATGATGTTGATGAGATAAACTCTTTCATTCGAGCTGTTGATGAGACTGGTAGTAGAGTAGGTTTGGTTATAAACAGAGAGAAAACTAAAGTGATGAAAATTGGTCAGGCAGGCTGTGATTCAGTTAATCTGAATGGTTGCAATCTTGAGCAGTTGTCACCGTTTAATTATCTTGGGAGCTATGTAACAGATAATGGTGATGTGCGGCATGAGATTAACAGACGAATAGGGATTGCTGCCGGGACTTTTAAGAAACTATGGAGAGTGTTGAGAAATAGGCGTATACACCTAAAGACTAAAATTAGACTGTATAATAGTTTGGTTCTTTCTAGGGTTACTTATGGTAGTGAAACTTGGAAATTTTGTAAACAAGATAACAGGAAACTAGATGCTTTTGATTCCAGATGATTTACGCAGTATCTTGGGCATTAGGTGGTTCAACTTTGTAACTAATGATGAGATTAGGCAAAGGAGTTTGCAACCTCCTTTAAGCAGCATATTGTGCAGAGAGAGACTCCGTTGGTTTGGCCATGTTGCCCGTATGAATAATTATAGATTGGCGAATAGGGTTATAAACAGTGTGCCTAAAGGCCTCAGAAAGAAGGGGAGACCTAGGATGCGGTGGGCAGACAATGTCAAACAAGACCTTGTTAGAATTGGTGTGCAGTGGCCAGATGCAGTAGATGAAGCTCAGGATAGACTTGCTTGGATAACTAAATTGCACGGTCTGGTTGGACCTCCGTAGCCCATGGCTGCTTGAGGATGATGATGATGATGAATCCCTTGGTTCCTTGATTACTCTATACATATTTTTTTATAAAATAATACAGAGTAATCTCTTAGTTACATGATTACTCTATACTATTTTTTATAAAATAATGCAGAGTAATCCCTTGGTTGCTTGATTACTCTATACATAGTTTTTATAAAATAATACAGAGTAATCTCTTGGTTACATGATTACTCTATACATATTTTTTACAAAATAATGCAGAATAATCTCTTGGTTGCTTGATTACTCTATACATATTTTTTATGAAATAATACAGAGTAATCCCTTGGTTGCTTGATTACTCTATACATATTTTTTATAAAATAATGCAGAGTATTCCCTTGGTTGCTTGATAACTCTATACATATTTTTTATAAAATAATACAGAGTAATCTCTTGGTTACATGATTACTCTATACATATTTTTTATAAAATAAGGCAGAGTAATCCCTTGGTTGCTTGATTACTCTATACATATTTTTTATAAAATAATACAGAGTAATCTCTTGGTTACATGATTACTCTATACATATTTTTTATAAAATAATTCAGAGTAATCCCTTGGATGCTTGATTACTCTATACATATTTTTTATAAAATAATACAGAATAATCTCTTGGTTACATGATTACTCTATACATATTTTTATAAAATAATGCAGAGTAATCTCTTGGTTACATGATTACTCTATACAGATTTTTTATAAAATAATGCAGAGTAATCTCTTGGTTACATTATTACTCTATACATATTTCTTATAAAATAATACAGAGTATCCCTTGGTTACTTGATTGCTCTATACATATTTTTTATAAAATAATGCAGAGTAATCCCTTGGTTGCTTGATTACTCTAAACATATTTTTTATAAAATAATACAGAGTAATCTCTTTGTTACATGATTACTCTATACATATTTTTTACAAAATAATGCAGAGTAATCTCTTGGTTACATGATTACTCTATACATATTTTTTATAAAATAATGCAGAGTGTCCCTTGGTTACTTGATTACTCTATACATATTTTTTATAAAATAATACAGAGTAATCTCTGGGTTACATGATTACTCTATACATATTTTTTTATAAAATAATGCAGAGTAATCCCTTGGTTGCTTGATTACTCTATACATATTTTTTATAAAATAATACAGAGTAATCTTTTGGTTACATGATTTCTCTATACATATTTTTTTAAATAATGCAGAGTAATCTCTTGGTTACATGATTACTCTATACATATTTTTTATAAAATAATGCAGATTAATCCCTTGTTTGCTTGATTACTCTATACATATTTTTTATAAAATAATACAGAGTAATCTCTTGGTTACATGATTACTCTATACATATTTTTTACAAAATAATGCACAGTAATCCCTTGGTTGCTTGATTACTCTATACATTTTTTTTATAAAATAATGCAGAGTATCCCTTGGTTACTTGATTACTCTATACATATTTTTTATAAAATAATACAGAGTAATCTCTTGGTTACATGATTATTCTATACATATTTTTTTTATAAAATAATGCAGAGTAATCCCTTGGTTGCTTGATTACTCTATACATATTTTTTATAAAATAATACAGAGTAATCTTTTGGTTACATGATTACTCTATACATATTTTTTATAAAATAATGCAGAGTAATCTCTTGGTTGCTTGATTACTCTATACATACTTTTTATAAAATAATATATATTAATCTGTTGGTTGATTTATTTCTTTTCATTGCCATACGGGGATCAATATATTTTTATTAGCAATGTATATGTTACCGCTAAAGCTCGAAAGCCGTTCATGTGCACATTACCTAGCTAATCTGCAGATTAACTGATTTGCTCCGTTAACGTGCGGAATCAAGAGTTTTCCGCATTTTACCTAGGTAATGTGCACATTAACGGCTTCCGTATCGTTAAAGTTCAAAAGTTTGTTTCTCTCATAGTGGTGAATCTCTTGAATATGAATCTTCGTGTCACGTGATTCACTCGTCCGCATTATAAAAAACGCCCCGGATGAGCGGAGGCCAAGTGAGAACTAATCGGTAAAGTGATTCATTCTTGATAACGAATCACTAAAATGATTCGTTCTCACTTGGCCTTCTTTTTGGGGGCGTTTTTTATAATTCGGACGACTGATTCATGTTGACAGAGGGATGACCTTGGTTTGGATAAATAACATTATGTTAATTTAAGCGTACAGAAACGTTCCTGTTGTTCCAGCAAAGATCTTATTTTCACTCTAACGAGTGCCTAGTAGGTAATGTGCAGATTATCCAGGTAATTTGCAGATTACCTAGGTAATTTGAGAAATGAAACAATTTTCCGCACGTTAACGGATCACCCTAGTTAATCTGCAAAATACCTAGATAATCTGTAGAATAACTGATTTCTGCACTTTAGCGGTAACATATATATATAATTTTGGATACAATCTGAATCATCTTTAAGGATCGACATGCAGATAGTTCAATGCTTGAGACGCAAACCTCATTAATTCTAAAAATTTTAATAATGCGCAATTCGAAACGCATTAGAACAGATGAAAAAGGGAGATCTTGGATCCATGTACAATTTTCTGGCATCAATAGCAAGAGGAATCCCTTTCAATAGCAAGAGGAATCCCTTTCAATTCCCATAAATATGATAGGAAAGAAAATGCTCCTTCCTCCTGTTATGGCTTCGCCAAATGAAACAAGAATCTGTAAAATAATTAACGTATTTCAGTCTCTAGTAAAAAAAAAAAGCTCTCTATATTACGCTAAATTGCAGACACATTTCTTTCACTCTTAAGGCATATCAAGTTTCTTAAACATTTTGTAGAGTTCAGCTCATAAAAATATTCTGCGTTCCTTTAAGCAGGAAAAAAATTAACAAGAGTTCTGTGTTTAGCTTTTGATGTGTTCTAATTCGTGCTAGTACCGCTAAAGTGCAGATATCAGTTATTCTACAGATTATCTAGGTATTGTGCAGATTAACTAGGGTGATCCGTTAAAGTGCGGAAAATTGTTTCATTTCTCAAATTACCTAGGTAATCTGCAAATTACCTGGATAATCTGCACATTACCTACTAGGCACTCGTTAAAGTGAAAACAAGCTCTTTGCGGGAACAACAGCAACGTTTCTGTACGCTTAAATTAACATAATGTTATTTATCCAAACCAGGGTCATCCCTCTGTCAACATGAATCAGTCGTCCGAATTATAAAAAACGCCCCCAAAAAGCAGGCCACGTGAGAACGAATCATTTTAGTGATTCGTTATCAAGAATGAATCACTTTACCGATTAGTTCTCACTTGGCCTCCGCTCATCCGGGGCGTTTTTTATAATGCGGACGAGTGAATCACGTGACACGAAGATTCATATTCAAGAGATTCACCACTATGAGAGAAACAAACTTTTGAACTTTAACGATACGGAAGCCGTTAATGTGCACATTACCTAGTAAAATGCGGAAAACTCTTGATTCCGCACGTTAACGGAGCAAATCAGTTAATCTGCAGATTAGCTAGGTAATGTGCACATTAACGGCTTTCGAGCTTTAGCGGTAACATATTCATTAAAACGGAGAGAAAAAAAGGTTTTCTAGCGATTTTTATGCCATGTTCTACAAGATTTGTTTTTAAGCAACTTTACAAAATGTAAAATCTCGAAACCAAAACACCTACAGTTACTGTGCGCTGGTGTCAAAAGTTAAGCACAGTTGACAAAATGGATAAAATGAAAAATACGAGACCATAGATTGACATGTGCACTAAAGTGCAGATGGACTATAAGGAAGAAACAAATGCGAGATATAACTGACATAAAATACGGGATTAACTGGAGAACTGCACTGTAGTTCAATAGGGTGGCAATTGGAGAAGTTACCTAGAGACGCATTCGGACGTGCATGAGAGATCAGTACGGTGTCTGATGACCCCTTACAGCGACACAAACCGACGTCGCATGCTGTTGACGAGAGCAGCAAGAAGCTCCTGCAGCATTAAATCCCACTCCTGTACAAGAGCAGATCGGAGTTCCAGTAGAGTTCCAGAGGAGGTTAATGAGCTGAAATTCGTCTCCAAATGCATCCCACACATGCTCTGTAGCAGGCATGTCAACTCGTTACCCACCGAGGGCCATATTAAGTATTATATATCAAATCGCGGGCCGCAAAAGAAAAAAAAAACAGATGAAAATTGTTATGTGCAAACTAAACTAGAACGCAGTATTCTTTCACTGACTGCTAACGAATAGCTTCCGACTCTACTAGCATTTCGTGACTCATTGCCATGCGCAAAGGGGCGGGGGTGGCTCAGTCGGTAGCGCGCCAGGCTCGTATTCTGTAGTTCCCAGGTTACGAGCCTGGCGCGCTACCGACTGAGCCCCCCCCCCCCTCCCTTGGAAAGGCCGCCGTCCGTCGGATGGGACGTTAAGCCGTGGCCCCGTGTGCGGGAGAGCCATACCCTGTGCAAGTTAAAGAACACGCTGGATGGCCTTGACGGGAGACTACCATCTGTCTCCCGACAGCTATTCCAGTGGGTCCCCTCCCCCAACCTTCTCTGAGCCTTCGGGGTCCATGTGACCTGGCCATTTAGCCCATGGTGTGCAAAAAAGTGCCGCTCAGAGGTAAAACAACCCAACCCAAAAAGCCATGCGCAAAGTACGTACATTTGAATGACCTCGAGACATGTGTATACATGTCGGAGCCCGATCGTAGAATTGCTCATATCATGAAATGCCACTATTTCATGAAATGATCGGGCATTTCATGATATGAGCAATTCTACGATCGGGCTCCGACATATACATTTATGCGCAATAGTTTCCCTTATATAGAAATGGAAATGTTTTCTGAAATACGTTTATTTAATTCGTGTACCGTGTACATACTTATAATTTTAATTAAAGAATCCAGTGTTGTCAAAAGTTAAATAAACGTATTGGTTATCAATCTTGGCGGGCGGCAGAACAGTTCCCGGCGGGCCGCGTGTTTGACATGCCTGCGCTATAGGGTTAAGGTCTGGATGCCTTCATCTTCAATGAAATCATTCTCTACCCTACTAAAGTGCCCTAAGTGGACCTGCGTTATCGTCCTTAAACAGGAATTGTGGGCCAACAGCATCATGAAAAAGCCTCACTTAGGTTTCGAGGATATCGCCTCTATATCTGAGATCTTTTAAAGTTCCTCCAGAAAAGACATGGAGTGGTGTGCGGCCATGTAAAATAATGCCACCCCAGACCAGTTGGGTTGGGTTGTTTTACCTCTGAGCGGCACTTTTTTGCACACCATGGGCTAAATGGCCAGGTCACATGGACCCCGAAGGCTCAGAGAAGGTCGGAGAAGGGGACCCACCACTTGTCTCCAGCGCATTCTGTTTTTGTTCGAACCGATTTGTTGCTGTAACAATATATCACGCAGATATATAATATGGATATACCCTCACGTGGTCGGACTATCAGGGTTAGGTTGTTTTACCTCTGAGCAGCACTTTTTTGCACACCATGGGCTAAATGGCCAGGTCACAAGGACCCCGAAAGTTCAGAGAAGGTTGGGGGAAGGGGATCCACTGGAACAGCTGTTGGAAGACAGATGGTAGCCTACCATTAAGGAATCCAGCGTGTTCTTCAATATGTATAGGGTATGGCTCTCCCACACGCGGGGCCACGTGGATTGTTAATATCCAATCCGACAGACGGCGGCCTTTCCAAGCCCATCAGTATCCTCTGCTGACCATGGGCAGGCGTGGAGTTTTGCGGAAATAAATATCAATGCTAACACAACTGGGACTCGAACCTGAGAACTGCAGATTACGGTCCTGACGCGCTACGAACTGAGACACCTCTGTCCCTTTAAAGCAGTGTCTCGCAAACTGTGTGCCGCGAGAGATTTTCAAATTGACACTAGATATTCCAAAGATTTCATTTTGACTTGACTTGTGTTATCGACGTGCTTTAATAAAAATCTTTCAGATTTTATCAACTGGGATCTTGTAAGTATTTATCAAGCTTTTTCCAAATTTTGGTATTAATTTTTGATTATTTCAAGAAATAGAATGGACAAATATTTAAAACAAACACCGAGTTATGAATTAAAGAACGAGAGCAAATCTTCAAGTAAAACCAGGCTGATGACTTCAACGAAGCTCAAATATAATGACGATTATATAGAGTTTGCTTTTATTCTTTGTTAGGTGTGCCGCGGAAAAAAATTAGATTCAGTGTGCCGCGGAAAAAAAATTAGATTCAGTGTGCCGCAGAGTAAAAAAGTTTGCGAGACACTGCTTTAAAGGAAGGGGACCCACTGGTCAGCTGTTAGAAGACAAATGGAAACCTTGTATAAGAACAATTCAGTGTGTTCTTTAACATATTCAGGATTTGGCTCTCCTGAAAACAAAGACACAGCTTTATGTCCCATCCGACAGACAATGGCTATCCAAGCCGAATCCAATCCCCTTTCTGACCAAGGGCAAGGTAGGGGTTTAGCGTAGACAAATATCAACTCTGGCTCAGGTGGTTTAGGTTGTTTTACCTCTGAGCGTCACTTTTTTTTGCACACCATGGGCTAAATGGCCAGGTCACATGGACCCCGAAGGCCCAGAGAAGGTTGGGTGAGGGGACCCACTGGAACAGCTGTTGGGAGACAGATGGTAGCCTCCCGTCAAGGCCATCCAGCGTGTTCTTTAACGTGCACAGGGTATGGCTCTCCTGCACACGGAGCCACGGCTTAACGTCCCATCCGACGGACGGCGGCCTTTCCAAGCCCATCGGTGTCCCCTACTGACCGTGGGCAGGGGGGGGGGGGAATTTTGCGGAGATAAATCTCAACGCTGACCCAGCTGGGACTCGAACCTGGGAACTACAGATTACGAGCCTGGCGCGCTACCGACTGAGCCACCCCCGCCCCTGGCTCAGGTGGAACTCGAACTTGGTAACTGCAGATTACATGCTCATCCCAATATTTACGGAGATTACGTCTAAAAGAATGGAATGACTGTAGACTAACCCTGCATTTCTGAAAGAGAATTCTGAATCCACATAAAAGTCACCTAGTTGTCCGTCGGAAACAACTCGTTTCGGTTTTTTTATGTTAGGGATCGAAATAAAAACGCTCGAATAACATGATTTATAAATTTATTTTTTGACCGACAATCCCACATTGAATTACCATCTACGGGGCGGGGATGGTTAAGGCAGCAGAGCCAGGCTCGTGATCTAAAATTCCCAGGTTCGAGTCTCACCTGGGCCAGCGTTGAGATTTGTATCCTCAAAACTCCCTGCCCTGTCCTCGGTCAGTAGGGGGGACACCGATGGGTTTGGAAAGGCCACGTCCATCGGATGGGACATAAAGCCTCGTGTGCGGGTGAGCCATACACTGTACATGTCGAAGTACACGCTGGATGACCTTGACCGGAGCTACCATCTGTATCCCAACAGCTGTCCAGTGGTTCCCCTCACCCAACTTTATTGGAGCCCTCAGAGTCCTTGTGACCTGGGCATTTAGATCATTGTGTGCACAAAAAAGTGCCGCTCAGAAGTAAAACAACCCACCCCTTTATGAATTTCATTCCCAAACACTACATAACAAAGTGGTATTGCTACGAAGTTTCACTGATCTTTCGTCATCATTTGCTTTGTACTATTTTAACTTAAAAAAAGCTTTCTCTCAGGTTTTAATTTTCATTTCGCCCTGCTTATTGTCCACGTTTTAGTGGTGGGTGTTGGTTCACTTGGCAGAGCTGCAGGATTGAGATCTGCAGTTCCCAGGTTCGAGTCCCATTAGCTGCAGCATTGAGATTTATTTCTTTAAGAAACCTCCATCACAGGGCCGGACTTACGCATAAGCTAATTAAGCTACAACTGAGAGTCTCACGATTATGAGGGCCTCAAAAAACAAGTTTAAAGTTTACTGTGTCACGATTTTTTTAAATTGAAATTAATTTATTATGCAAACATTATTCATTTCAATTTTACAGTCATTTTTGTATACCAGTGCTAATATAATGTTTTCACCACATCAATTTAGAATTTATTTTTTAATGTTCCCTTCAATCAAAACAATAAATACATTTAGACAAATTTCTGTTTCACCGATGAGTGGTACTCAAACCCATGCATCCCACTTACTTGCCAGGTCGAATTCTATGTCAACAGATAATATTAGATAATATGTATATTTACTCTTAATTGATTCATATATTTCGACTTTCGAATTTTTGGTGCCCCTTAAATTTACTGTAGCTTAGGACCTCACAAAATCGAAGTCAGGCCCTCGTGCTCCATCGTGACTTGGTCCAAAAAAGAAGACTAACGGGAATGGAAAGACTGCCGTCCGTTGGATGGGACGTTAAACCCTGGCCCCGTGGGGAAAGAACCATACTCTGTGCACATTAAAGAACACACTGGACGAGAGGATTCCATATGCCTCATAACAGCTGTCTAGTAAGTCCCCTCCCCCAATCTTCTTCTTTCGGGGTCCTGGAGACCTGATCATTTAGCCCGTTGTGTACAAAACAGTGTCGCTCAAGGGTAAAACAACACAAACTTTTCTATTATCATAAACCTGTTCACGTTAAAATAAACGCTGGATGGCTTCAATGGGAATCTGCTACCTTTTTTCTATTGTCTAGTGGGTCCCACTTCCCCCAAAATTCTCTGAGCCCTCAGGGTCCTTGAGATCTGGCCATTTAGCCCATTGTGTGAAAAAAGGTGCCGCTCAGAGGTAAAACAACGTAGTCCGTTCTTTTGTAACAAATACCATTTCAAGTAAATTAAAACTTGTATCTAGTCATCCTCATAGATCTGTATGTCGTATTAAACTAACCGGTTCCTGTCAGACCCAAACAGCTGCTTGAGGGGAATTTTTTTCTGCCGTCCCGTGACGAGTGGTTAGTTCTCTTGCACTGACCAAAGGGTCCTGGGGTTCGATTCACGGATGTTTGTGTTATCTTTCTGCTGAGGTCTCGTCTTCCTCACACACTTTCTCTCCGGGGCGGGGGTGGCTCAGTCGGTAGCGCGTCAGGCTCGTAATCTGTAGTTCACAGGTTCGAGTCCCAGCTGGGTCAGCGTTGAGATTTATCTCCGCAAAATTCCCCGCCCTGCCCACTGTCAGTAGGGGACACCGATGGGCTTGGAAAGGCCGCCGTCCGTAGGATGGGACGTTAAGCCGTGGCCCCATGTGCGGGACAGCCATACCCTGTGCACGTTAAAGAACACGCTGGATGGCGTTGACGGGATGCTACCATCTGTCTCCCAACAGCTGTTCCAGTGGGTCCCCTCCCCCAACCTTTTCTGAGCCTTCGGGGTCCATGTGACCTGGCCATTTCCATGTGACCTAGCCCATGGTGTGCAAAAAAAGTGCCGCTCAGAGGTAAAACAACCCAACCCACTTTCTATACGGCGTATTCAACTGACAGACTCCTATCAGACCTCTGTGGCAAGCAGCTACTTAAAGGAATATTTATTTATTTTCTATTAGTTGGAAATCCTTCAGATTCCTCCTCATTCAGAATGTTTATTTTGACGTTATCAGCAAAATGTATCAAGTTCCTTTCCCATTTATTTTACCGAAATGAATCCTTACCATTTTGAGGTCCAGGCCCAGAAAGTCGTTCCCCTATAACCAGTTCCTCATGAGCTCGGGCATACACCATGCAAACTGCTGCTACACATTGGAGCCTCAGGCCTCCTCTTCTTATATAGATTCCGGTCATCATAAAGGCCAATCTCACTTCACTCCACTGCAAGCCATCGGCCGTACGTCGAGGAAGAAGATGCGTCACGTGGTGTGCTGGCGCCTGCAAAAAATAAATCACTTTTTACAATGAGAGAAGAAAATTATTGCTTTTAATTGTTTAGCTACGAACATATGTCGAAGTTGCACTTAACTTTGGTTACCACGAATAGCACGAACCACTTGACAGGTCACATGGACCCCGAAGGCTCAGAGAAGGTTGGGGGAGGGGAGACAGATGGCAGATGGTAGTCTCCCGTCAACGCCATCCAGCGTGTTCTTTAACGTGCACAGGGTATGGCTCTCCCGTACACGGGGCCACCGAACCACTTGAAATAGCACGAACCACTTGAATTAGCACGAACCACTTGACCGAGAATCCATTCAGAGATGTGGAACGTTCGAGATTCAATTATCAAAAATGTTGCACGGGGATGTACGCAGCGATGTCGAAAGTTCAGAATTCAGTTAAGAAAAAGTTACAGGAGAATGCATGCAGATATATCGAAATGCTAAAAATGTTGTAAAAAGGACGCACGGTACAGATGTCCGAAGTTCGAGATTCAGTTATCAAAAATTTTTCAGGAGGATGCATGTAGAGATTTCGAACGTTCGAGATTCAATATGTCAAAAATGTTGCAAGAGGATGCAGGTAGAGATGTCGAAGGTTCGAGATTCAGTTGTCGAAAGTTCGAGATTCAGTTGTCGAAAGTTCGATATTCAGATGCTTCAAGAGGATGCACGTAGAGGTGAAAAGTTCGAAATTTTCTCAGCTTAGTTGAATTGTTATGATTTCAAGTTTACAGAAAGGAAAATACATGAAACTAATTCTTCTCCTGGAGCTTTTTGCGTGCAGTTATAATAATTATTTCAAATTAATGTGACCAATGCGCTCATTGAATGAAATGTAAGATATAACAATATCATCTACTGCAGAGAAATCTTAACCACATAACATCTACCAGCTGGCAATCGAAAAAAACTCAATTGATTTTTGTTTCGAAAATTTGATTTTACTAATTTAAATCAAACGTTTTTGCATTAAATGACTGCTCCACGACGAACTTCTCGGCAACTGTCGATGGGAAATTGTTTACCATCCACTGTAGAGTCCACACCTGGCGCAGTAGGAATTTCCCTTGTTTGGGGAAGTTTGTTTGAAGTTTGTTTGGGGAAGTTTGTTTGAAGTTTGTTTGAAGTTTGTTTGGGGAAGTTTGTTTGAAGTTTGTTTGAAGTTTGTTTGGGGAAGTTTGTTTGAAGCACGCTTGGCTACTGATCTAAGGGACCTGGGTTCGAGCCCCGGATTAGGCATGGATGAGTGTGTTGTTTTTCTGCTGAGGTCCTGCCATCCTCTCAGATCTACTACTGTGGCATATAAACTGACAGGCTCCTGTCAGACCTTTGTGGCAAGCAGTTGCTTGAGGGGGTATTAATTTTATTTTTAGCTGATAGACAAATATCTCAACAACTCCCATGATTACGTGTAAAAATAATACACGAATATGGGGACATTTCCTACATATTGTCATCGGTTAGGTTATTTTACCTCTGAGAGGCACTTTTTTTGCCCACAATGGGCTAAATGGGCAGGTCACAAGGACTCCGAGAGCTCAGAGAAGATTGGGAGAAGGAGCTCACTGGTCAGCTATTAGGAGACAAATGGAAGTCTCCCGTCAAAGCCTTCCAGGTGCACAGGGCATGGCTCTCCTGCACACGGCTTTATCACGACTTTATCTGACAGACCGTCATGATAGACAGTTCCAAACCCGTCAATGTCCCATACTGATCGAGAATAAGGAGGGAGTTCTGCAGAGATAAATTTCAACGCTAACCGAGGTGGGATTCGATTCTAGGAACTGAAGATTACGAGCCTGGCATGCAATCGACTGAACAAACTCCCGCCCTTATTGCATTCGGTGTAATTACCTGCTCTCTGCAGAAATAAAATCTAGAGCCTTACTCTCTGACTTACCCTCGTACTTTTCTAAACTTTCCATGGATGTCCATATCTTGGTGGTGTGCAGAATGTCACCTCTTATAAATTGTTCCATAATGAAAACGAAAACGCGCACAACGAAACAAATTGGCGTAAAGCATTGCGCTAGAACATAACTTGAAACTTGAGATCAAAGTTGAAAACATTACCAAGATCATAACTGGATCTAGGGACTTGTTAGGTTGGGTAATTTTACCAATCATCGGCACTTTTTTGCATAAAGTGGGCTAAATAGACAGGTCACAAGGATCTTGAGGGGTCAGAGAACTTTGGGGGAAGGACCTGCTGGTCAGATGTTAGAAGACAGATGATAGTCTCCCCCGTCAAGGTCATCCAACGTGTTCTTTAACCTACACAGGGTATGGCTCTCTATCACACGGAGCAAAGTTTAACGTCCTATCCAACGGACGGCGGCCTTTCCAAGCCCATCGGTGTCCCCCTACTAACCGAGGGCAAGGCGGGGAGTGCTGCGGAGATAAATCTCAACGCTGGTCCACCTGGGACTCGAACTTTTGAATTGCAGGTTACCAGCCTGGCCCTCCATCGACTGAACCCCCCCGCCCCAGTATCTAGGGGGAAAGGAGCAATGCCCCATCCTCATCACTTTTGAGAATACTAGTAACGGACATAGAGACAAAACATTTATAAACTTCTGTATATTTCATGCAGTTTTCAAGAAATGTTTAGGACCTACAAAACTAGTCCCTTGTCTCCCACCCCCCACTCGTTACCTTTTTCCGGCTCAAATGAGTTTCTTGACCCCTGCCCTCCGCTTTTTTTTATAGATCCGGATCTCAAAGGACCTGGCAACAATTTTTGTGGTTTTCTTTGAAATATGGCAAAAACAGTTCTTGTGGTATTCTGTGGAATGTAGAAAAAACATTCCTTGTTGCGTGTAAAATCCGGACTTTTTGTTTACAAAAGAAATATTTTTTGTCCTTAATTGTGCTTTATTTATGACCTGCGGAACACGAATAAACAAAAAATATATTTCTCAACATCATTTCACTGAAATTCAAAATGCGCGTTGTAATGTAGAAACGGTCCCAAAAGTTGCAAAATTCTCTGAAATCTCAGAAAGCTGAAAAAGGAAACATAAAAGGACGAAATTTAATTTATATGTACAGTCGGTCAAAAAAGTATCCGAACACTATGGTTGATTACAAAATTCAGAAAAAATATCTGGCAACGATTTTTTAGAAATTAGTGATCTAAACTGGAGCGGTTACGGTTAATGTTCACAGCACATTGGATCGTGTGAGCTCACAAAAACCTAGATCGTGTGGGCTCACTCACGAAAATATTGAGCGTGTGCAGTTACCGTTCACAGCAAACTGGAGCGTGTGCAGTAACTGCGCACGCTCCAGTTTGCTGTGAACGGTAACTGGAGCGTGTACAGTTGCTGTACACGCTCCAGATATTTTTCCTGAATTCTGTAATCACGTGACACGAAGGTTGCCAGATCACTAATTTCTAAAAAAATCGTTGCCAGATATTTTTTTCTGAATTTTGTAATCAACCATAGTGTTCGGATACTTTTTTGAGCGACTGTACTCTCTCGAGATCAACGCAGCAAATGAATGGCACCTTTGAAAAGCAGCAAAATAGTTTTTGTGATTTTCCTGTGAAATACATCAGGACGATTCTTGTTGTGTTGTCAGGCAGTGTTACCTTCATGCTATTGTACACTGGTGGATACAAGTTACAACTCTGGGTTTATTGGAACCTAACGTTAAAACTTTATGACGTCTTTTTATTAAACGTGATAGCAGATAAATATCTCAAGCAAACATATCAATATCTCCATTTTTAATAATATTCGTTCAGTATTTAATGAGTTGTGGAAGTTTAAATATTGAAACAGAAGGAACACGTGCAACAATGAAGGCGAGACTGTGATACTATCACCGATGGGCTTGGAAAGGCCCCGTCCGTCGGATGGGACGTTAAGCCGTGGCTCTGTGTGCGGGAGAGCCATACCCTGTGCACGTTAAATAACACGCTGGATGGCCTTGACGGGAGGCTACCATCTGTCTCCCAACAGCTGTTCCAGTGGATCCCCTCCCCCAACCTTCTCTGAGCCTTCTGGGTCCATGTGACCTGGCCATTTAGCCCATGGTGTGCAAAAAAGTGCCGCTCAGAGGTAAAACAACCGAACAACCCAACTGTGATACTATATGACACTGAATATATAGCTCGGAGTGAGAATTGCATCACTAACCAGTTAGAACGATGAGTCAACTGAGTAAAAAAAAGACTTTTATTTATTTAGAAAACACTTTTATTTATCTGTGAAAAGGCTTTTATTTACCTGTGAAAAGGCTTTCATTTACCTGTTCGTCGTTGATGTACCACACAACACGAGCTGGAGGCTTCGAAGGTCCAAAGGTGCACGTGATGTTGACTTCATCACCTACCTGATACCGAGGCTGCAAACCCTCGATACCAGGTCCCTCAGTTGGCAATGCTGAAACACAAACCATCATGAAAGATTAGTTACGAACTGCAGATTTCTTTAAATCGACATTTTACAGGGAATAAAATTTATTCGTATATGACATTAAATACTTTAAATTCGATATTGTTTCAGGAAATCAGCAAATTGGATCACATAAGCATATTTTTAATCTACAGCACAGTTCAATTCCAAAATTATTAACTCCTATTACGCTGTTAAAGTAGGAGAGGGGATGACAGTCGGTAGCGCGACCGACTAGTGTTATGTACAGTCACTCAAAAAAGTATCCGAACACCATGGTCGATTACAGATTTCAGAAAAAATATCTGGCAACGATTTTTTTGGAAATTAGTGATCTGGCAACCTTCGTGTCACGTGATTACAGAATTCAGGAAAAATATCTGGAGCGTGTACAACAACTGTACACGCTCCAGTTACCGTTCACAGCAAACTGGAGCGTGTGCAGTTACTGCACACGCTCCAGTTTGCTGTGAACGGTAACTGCACACGCTCAATATTTCCGTGAGTGAGCCCACACGATCTAGGTCTTTGTGAGCTCACACGATCCAAAGTGCTGTGAACATTAACCGCAACCGCTCCAGTTTAGATCACTAATTTCTAAAAAAATCGTTGCCAGATATTTTTTCTGAAGTCTGTAATCAACCATTGTGTTCGGATACTTTTTTGAGCGACTGTACAACCCTGAGTTGATTTATCGCGTTGTATTTTCTTCCGTTCACTAATAATGGTTATATTGGTTACCAAAGAAAAGCCGCATTAACCTAACCTTACCCTTGGCGGAGGAAGTGCGAAAATGTTTCGAATGAATTCAATACTCACTCTGGTTTTGCACAAACATACAAAAATACAATTCAATACTCCAATTCCATTATGGGATAATTTGATATAATTTTGATCAATTTTAAGCACATTAATTCTCTATTTGTAGGTACAGTCGCTCAAAAAAGTATCCGAACACTATGGTTGATTACAGAATTCAGAAAAAATATCTGGCAACGATTTATTTTAGAAATTAGTGATCTGGCAACCTTCGAGTTACGTGACACGAAGTTGCCAGATCACTAATTTCTAAAAAAATCGTTGCCAGATATTTTTTCTGAATTCTGTAATCAACCATGGTGTTCGGATACTTTTTTGAGCGACTGTACTCCCAAAACTTAATTTAACATCCTCTAATTTAGACATGTGGCACTTTTAACCAGAGGAAAAGGTTGAGACTTCGTACTTCATATGTTAGGAGGGTTCTCTCAGATGACCCGCTGCTGATGTCCGTCATTAGCGGTGGCTAGAACGTTCTACCAAGGGGACTACGGGTAGCATGAGGTTGCATTCCGCTACCCCTGGCTGGTTAGGTCATTTCATTAGTCTTGGAAGACATTAGTAGCTTGCATCACACGATTGACGATTATCCAAGACCTTCACAACCTTGCAAGACCTTCGTGTCAGACATTTTTGACCTGGCTACTCTGCGGCTTTCACACTCTGGGGGCGGGGGTTGCTCAGTCGGTAGCGCGCCAGGCTCGTAATCTGTATTTCCCAGGTTCGAGTCACAGCTGGGTCAGCGTTGAGATTTATCTCCGCAAAATTCCCCGCCCTGCCCACGGTCAGTAGGGGACACCGATGGGCTTGGAAAGGCCGCCGTCCGTCGGATGGGACGTTAAGCCGTGGCCCCGTGTGCGGGAGAGCCATACCCTGTGTGCATGTTAAAGAACACGCTGGATGGCCTTGATGGGAGGCTACCATCTGTCTCCCAACAGCTGTTCCAGTGGGTCCCCTCCCCCAACCTTCTCTGAGCCTTCGGGGTCCATGTGACCTGGCCATTTAGCCCATGGTGTGCAAAAAAGTGCCGCTCAGAGGTAAAACAACCCAACCCAAGCTTTCACACTGACCATCTCAACTTATGAACTCGTCTATATCGTTCGTTTGTCGCTCTCCCGTTTAATACGGTAATTAATACCCCATTTGATTGATGTGGTCGGCGCGATTGCTGGCCTAATTTTCCAATATTCCCGTGCTGGGTCATTCTCAAGGGTTAGGGCGGTAGTATCGGATGACTTCTGACTCGTTTAATGTCCAGCGAGGATAGGCTAGCTGGCATTCCAAACTGAGCATGCGCTACATGTGTCAAATGGCATTTCGACACTCAGAGTCAAGCATTGCCAAATGCTCCGTGATCGTCCGCCTGTGTCAAGAACATGCAATTTATTGTGGTAACTCGATGCTTCGTGTCGGTAGGGGACTTGTGTATGCTGGTAGTCGAATCCTCTGTCGCTTATTCTGGGCACCGCTGATTCTGGGACCGGATGGGATCGGAACTCATGACATCTTGATAATTCAAGATGTCATGAGTTCCGATCCCATCCGGTTTAAGGGTTAGGTTGTTTTACCTCTGAGCGGCACTTTTTTGCACACCATGGGCTAAATGGCCAGGTCACATGGATCCCGAAGGCTCAGAGAAGGTTGGGGAAGGGGACCCACTGGAGCAGCTGTTGGGAGACAGATGGTAGCCTCCCGTCAAGACCATCCAGCGTGTTCTTTAACGTGCACAGGGTATGGCTCTCCCGCACACGGGGCACGGCTTAACGTCCCATCCGACGGACGGCGGCCTTTCCAAGCCCATCGGTGTCCCCTACTGACCGTGGGCAGGGCGGGGAATTTTGCGGAGATAAATCTCAACGCTGACCCAGCTGGGACTCGAACCTTAGGAACTACAGATTACTAGCCTGGCACGCTACCGACTGAGCCACCCCCGCCTCCCATCCGGTTTAAGACAATGCCGTTCGTACGGGTACCACAATGTGGTACCCGTACGAACGGCAGTTCCTATGGGGTCTCAGTGTTGCTTCATGCACATGTGGGAGAATTCATCTCTGCATTCCTCGAGTGCATCTGAGTCTCAGATCGCCGACATCTCCAGAAGAGAAAGAGTAGATGGCTTTTGGGAGAATCCTATGCGTGGGAAGAATTTGGATTTACTTTAAATTCGTTCGTTAGGCAGAAAGAAAAATTGAGGCATAATACTCGTAAATCTGCAGTTCCATGCTGGGCCAGCGTTGTGATTTATCTCCGCAAAACTTCCCTGCTTTCAGTCAGTAGGGGACACCGATGGGCTTGGAAAGACCGCCGTCCGTCGGATGCTGCATTAATTCGTGGAACTGTATGCGGAAGAATCATACCATGTGGCTGTTAAAGAACGCGCTATATGGCCTTGACGGCAGTTGAAGATTGGGATTGTTGGGTTGTTTAACCTCTGAGCGGCACTTTTCTGCACACCATGGGCTAAATGGCCAGGTCACATGGACCCCGAAGGCTCAGAGAAGGTTGGGGGAGGGGACCCACTGGAACAAGCTGTTGGGAGACAGATGGTAGCCTCCCGTCAAGGCCATCCAGCATGTTCTTTAACGTGCACAGGGTATGGCTCTCCCGCACACGGGGCCACGCTTAACGTCCCATCCGACGGACGGCGGTCTTTCCAAGCCCATCGGTGTCCCCTACTGACCGTGGGCAGGGCGGGGAATTTTGCGGAGATAAATCTCAACGCTGACCCAGCTGGGACTCGAACCTGGGAACTACAGATGACGAGCCTGGCGCGCTACCGACTGAGCCACCCCCGCCCCTGAAGATTGGGGGAAAGGACTCACTGGACAGCTGTTGGGAGGCAGATGACAGGGTGCCATCTGTCTCCCAAAAGTTGTCCAGTGGGTCCTTCCCCCTAATCTTCTCTGAGCCTACAAGGTCCTTGTGACCTGGCCATTTAGTCCATTGAGTGGAAAAAAGTGCCTCTTAGAGGTTCAACCCAACCCTGTTAAAATATGATGCTGTCAATGTGTAGAGAGGAAAAATTGTCTTAAGCCGGATGGGATCCGAACCCATGACATCTTGATAATAATCAGATTCACTGACCACTGAGTACCAGTTCTGATCAATCTTTCCTCTATTTTAGATGTTAATCCATGCCAAATGTCATTAAATATCTATTTCCGAAGTATTCATTTAATATTTAGAGAATTATGGAGGCTTATCCATTTAACTGCAATATTTGCCAATGAAAATGAAAATTTATTCAATGTATAGAGCTAACGGCTGACAACGCGAAGTTCACTGTTTTGAATCGTAACAATGCATTCGCTGCGATTTTATCACTTCTACTCTGACCTTACGAAAGAATAATCCACAAGTAATTTCAAAATGGCCGCCCTCAGTTAATTCGTAACTCCGTGTAAGCCTAACCGATTTCTTCCTACGATGACCAGTTATTTTCCAAGAAAACTATAGGACACGCATTCAAAAATGGTTTCTGACGTTTTTTGTCATTAATACTGTTACGACAAAGGAACGTGCTACATTGAACTCATGATAGATGTGTCATTAATGCTCGCGTATGCTTCAGCGTGGCAATTACGTCATCAACTGATTGGAACTGAGAGATACTTTGAATAATAAGAATTGAGGAGGGAAACAAAAAGATAATGGGGCGGGGGTGGCTCAGTCGGTAGCGCGCCAGGCTCGTAATCTGTAGTTCCCAGGTTCGAGTCCCAGCTGGGTCAGCGTTCAGATTTATCTCCGCAAAACTCCCCTCCCTGCCCACAGTCAGTAGGGGACACCGATGGGCTTGGAAAGACCGCCGTCCGTCGGATGGGACGTTAAGCCGTGGTCCCGTGTGCGGGAGACAGCCATACCCTGTGCACGTTAAAGAACACGCTGGATGGCCTTGACGGGAGGCTACCATCTGTCTCCCAACAGATGTTCCAGTGGGTCCCCTCCCCCAACCTTCTCTGAGCCTTCGGGATCCTTGTGACCTGGCCATTTAGCCCATGGTGTGCAAAAAAGTGCCGCTCAGAGGTAAAACAACCCAACCCAAAAAGATAAAGTAGTAAGGAAAGAATGACATAATGTGTTGAATTAGTGTTGGGTGATGATAAATAAAAAAGTTACTTTTATTTGGTTCAAGATGAAGCCTAGTTCCATTGGTGAAAGAAAATCAATAGTAAAGTTTGTTTTCAATTCCTCTATTAGGAGAGATCATCGTCAGATGCCTCGCATTTATAAAGTGTAAAGCATTGTTGGGTTGTTTTACCTCTGAGCGGCACTTTTTGCACACCATGGGCTAAATGGCCAGGTCACATGGACCCCGAAGGCTCAGAGAAGGTTGGGGGAGGGGACCCACTGGAACAGCTGTTGGGAGACAGATGGTAGCCTCCCGTCAGGGCTATCCAGCGTGTTCTTTAACGTGCACAGGGTATGGCTCTCCCACACACGGGGCCACGGCTTAACGTCCCATCCGACGGACGGCGGCCTTTCCAAGCCCATTGTCCCCTACTGATGACCGTGGACAGGGCGGGGAATTTTGCGGAGATAAATCTCAACGCTGACCCAGCTGGGACTCGAACCTAAGAACTACAGATTACGAGCCTGGCGTGCTACCGACTGAGCCATCCCCTCCCCCTCTATTAGGAGAGATCATCGTCAGATGCCTCGCATTTATAAAGTGTAAAGCATTGTTAAAGTAACCATATATCACAAATGAATTTCAACATAAATTTGTTTGTTTGTTAAATGGTATGAAAATAATACGTTCTATTTTGTACTAGGAGTAAATATTGACAACACTGTAGTATAAACATTGAGAATTAGTTAAGCATAATAGATCATTCTTTTTTTTATGGTTTAACTTTATACTGATGAAAAGCAAAACTTGTGTTCAGATAAGATTGCTTTATTTGTATGGTTTTATACCTTTGTAAAAAATTACTTCATTCATACTTTTGTTTCGTAAACATAATTTCGAACTCACGCCTAGTTTTCATCCATTAAATTTATAACAATACTATTTATTCGTCAACATTTGTCATGATACTATTAATTTTATGCAATGTCTATCAAAATCATCCTAGAAAAATGGTAAATATCCTAAAACTCTGTAAATAAAACAAATAATATGTAAATATTGAATTTATTTAAAAAGTAATAAAAATTTTTATTCGAAAACGTAAAAAAAGAACAAGCATATTAATAAAACAATTTTTAATCCTTCAACGGTTTACACTATTACAAGTTACTTTATTACAATTAAATAATTATGATTTATGAATATTATAATTATGTGGATAGATGGATAAATTTATTCCTCTATCAAATCAAAAACAATAAGAAAAAATTATCAATATTTGCGGGAAGACAGAGAGATTTTCATTTTGCTATAAAAAGTATCAGACTTTTAAAGGACAGAAAAAAATAGGACAAAACGCTTTTCTGATTTTTTTTAACATATAGGACAATGTCCTAAAATATAGGACTGGCCTTTAAAATATAGGATGAATATTTTAAAAGGCTGTCGTAGAGCTTAAAGCTTCTCATTTTCTACGTATTTCTACCTGGAGTGTGTGGTCAGCCACCAGATCTAGAGAGAGAAGTGGTCATGTATAAATGGATGTTTGTGTTGATTTCCTGCTTAGGACCGAAGAGCCAAAACATTATGACCACCTGCTTAATATGATGGTTCTTCACGTGCCGCCAAAAAAGCTCTTACTCTGGACGCTACAAGATTTCTAAATGTGTCTTGTGTCTGATACCAACACGTTATCAGCAGATCCTTTAACTCTTGTAAGTTACATGGTTGAGCCACCGCAGATCAGATATGCTGTTCAAACACAAACCACAGCAGCTCGATTGGATTGATGTCTGGGGAATTTGGAGGTCAAGGAAATACCTGGAAGTCGGGTTCCGCGAACCATTCTCGAACAATCCGGGCAGTGTGGTATAGCGCATTATCCTGCTGAAAGAAGGCACTACTAGAAATGGATACCTTTGCACGAAAGGATGTACCTGGTCTGCAGTGATGTTTAAGGTAGGTGTTAGACGTCATAATTTCCTGCACGTGAATGACTGGACTCAGGGTTTCCCAGCAGAACATTTCCCAAAGCATTACACTTCCTCCACCGGCTTGTTTTCGTCCCACGGTGCATCCTGGTGCCAACACTTCCCCAGGTAAACGACACATACGTACCCGGCCGTCCACATGATGCAACAGGAAATGAGATTCATCGGACAAGACGACCTTCTTGCAATCATTCAAGGTCCAGTTTTGATGATCGTGTGCCATTGCAGGCGCTTTCGATGGTGAACCGAGGTTAGCATGGGTACTCGGAGCGTCCTGCAGCTACGTAGCCCATTTTCAGCAAGGTTCGATGTACTATGTGTTGTGACACATTATTCCAGTCACCAGCATTCAAATTACGGGCGGGTTGCGCCACAGTATCCCTTCTGTTGCCACGTAACATACGGGTAGACTTAGCTCACCTCTAGCATCGATGAGCTGTGGTCTGCCTACACTTTGCCGGTGGTTCCTGGTTTTTCCCTACTCGGACCACTTTTTGAAGGTACTAACCACAGCTCACCGTGAGCACCCCACAATCCTTGCCGTCTTGGAAATGCATTGACCCAGTCGTTTGGTTATTACAATTTGACCTTTGTCAAACTCAGTTACGTCCACTTCCTTTCCCATCTGAAGAACAAGAATAACACTGATTAACAGAGCTTAGTATCAGGTGTTATTTATACCGCTTCATGACCCTTCACACACGCCGTCGTTTACCTGGCGTTGCTTCGATTTTCATAAAGACGCGCTGGTCATAAAGTTTTTTGCTCTTCGGTGTATATATATATATGCAAGAAATACATTGTAAGTAACGTAAAAATTATAATTTAAAAAAATACCGATTTGAGAATGCTAGTAATCGGAATGGAGAAGAAAAAGTATTAAACAGAAGTTTTTTAAACATTTTTGGAAGATCATTGTAATGAAGAGAAAATTCTATACTGGAACTGGAATCCAGTTACTTGATCGTCCCTCACCTAATATGATTATTTTCTAATCGGAGCCTGCATATGGTTGAACTTAATGGAAGGCATTTACTCCGAAACGAAGTAACGTTATTTTTCAACTGCTTACATCTAATTGTTAACATTTGCCCTATAGGTAGTGTTCTCTAAGATCCTCCTGAAAGTGTTGGTTACTTGTGATCTACATATAATTAGCTTATTATGCCTTCAAGGAAATTGTCCCTCAAGTTGTCACGTGTCCAGGATTTAATTTCGGGGTAGTGGGGGAGGCCCAAAATTCAGTTTCGGAAAGGGTTCGAAAATTTAGTTTCGTCGGATGGGGTTCAGGAATAAGACTTGAAAGTGGGGATTTACAATTACTAAAATATTTCACCGAACAGGAAATGTGAAATTGATATTCTACATGGAATAAGATTATATAGTTATTTTATTAATCTACTTTTAGTGCTGAACATAAAATATGGGGCTAAAATAGAATTATATAAATACAGCAGGTTTGAATTTCAAAGCAGGTAGACGAGTTTGAGATTTCGTACAAAACGACCGGATTTTGGAGGGGGGGGGGGCTAGTACTTCTTCTCTCCTCTCCCCTCCCCCTGGTTCCTATCCTCAAGGATAAAACGACTCAAAGGGCTAGCAACTAGGCTTCGTTTTTCCTTAAGCTTCAGCTGTAAAACTAGGAGCAATCAAGAACAACCTCGAGTACACTGTGCAACCCTGTGTTCTTGGAAGATCTACACCATTTATTATTAATATTGCAGAATACAATATAGTATAACAAATTACACCGGACACTTAATGTTAGGTGAATGGAAAGCCACATTCAAAGCTCCTAACTATTAAATAAGTTTCTTACGGAAAAATGTTACTGGAGATAAACTGATGATCTCACTCACATATCTCTAAATAATATCTTCCACAATATTCGTTAAATATTTAAAGAATTATGAACTGACACATTCGACTATAAATTTTCCTACTCATGAGAATTTACTTCAAAATGTAGGAGGGCTTCAAATGTCATTTTCAATCATATATTAAGAAATCTAAAAATCTATTTCCATTACTACTGTAGTTTATTTATAAAATACGCATTGCGTTTAAAAAATCCGTCCTCTTTTTAAATAAAACCAATTCCAAAAGGGACTGTTACTCCAGTCCAGAGTCAGTACAGTCGCTCAAAAAAATATCCGAACATTTAGGTTGATTACAGAATTCAGAAAAAATACCTGGCAACGAATTTTTTTAGAAATTATTGATCTGGCAAAGATTTATTTAGAAATTATTGATCTGGCAACCTTCGTGTTACGTAACACGAAGGTTGCCAGATCAATAATTTCTAAAAAAAAATCGTTGCCAGGTATTTTATCTGAATTCTGTAATCAACCATAGTGTTCGGATATTTTTTTTGAGCGACTGTACCAGCTTTGACCAAACAATTACCACAAAACTACACGTAAGAAAATACGAAGAAATTAGTGAAAGGTTAAATGGATTCTGGAATAGAAAATTTTTACAAACAAAAAATAATCATAATTTTTTTTGAATATGCTTAATTTTGATAAGTAATATTATTTCTCTGTTCACATCCGTTCTATGAAAGCGAAATCAGAATCCAATGTTCTTATACAGTCTCCTCTAGCCTATGATAAGGGTTGGGTTGTTTTACCTCTGAGCGGCACTTTTTTGCATACCATGGGCTAAATGGCCAGGTCACATGGACCCCGAAGGTTCAGAGAAGGTTGGGGACCCACTGGAACAGCTGTTGGGAGACAGATGGTAGCCTGATGGCCTTGACGGTATTGAGGGTATGGCTCTCCCGCACACGGGCCACGGCTTAACGTCCCATCCGACGGACGGCGGCCTTTCCAAGCCCATCGGTGTCCCCCTACTGACCATGGGCAAGGCTGGGAATTTTTTGCGGAAATAAATCTCAACGCTGACCCAGCTGGGACTAGAACCTGGGAACTACAGATTACGAGCCTGGCGCGCTACCGACTGAACCACCCCCGCCCTGCCTATGGTAAGGAGCGCATCCCTCTAATTTTCAGAGAATCTCCCTCTGATTTATGTTACAGCCGAGGGAATTCCCTTGTTCTTCAGGCTTTCAGACCTCGAATTCTTTTAATTAAAGCCGAAATAGTCAACTCTCTTTTCCCTACTGAATCATTTTTTTAAATATTTCTATTTAACCTTCAAGATTTATTTCGAAATAATTTATAAATTCAGATTTAACTCAATACTTTGTCACAAACATTGCCGAAAAAAGAGTCACATAATTCTAGCCTCCAACAAGTTTGAAATTTTCCTCTTATATCGTTTACTTATGCAGTTGTTTTTACACTTCTATTGAAATGCATAAACACTGAAACAATCTCAATAAAATTTCGTATCTAAAAGTCACTATAGCAGGTAGAAATGAAAGTGCATATGAATAAAATTGTTCTTCATTAACAGTTTTATCAGAAACATTTCACACCATATTCATAATGGTGGCACATTAGCATCAGTCGAAAAGTAATGTCTCATTTGAAAGTAAAATGAAAGAGGTGCACGAAGCAAATATCATTAGTAATGCGAAAAGCGGTTCTTGGGAGGCATAAAAAATGAACTTATGAAATCAGCTTCCATTACTCTGTGGTTTGCGTAAAAAGCTGCAGAAATCCACACGCTATTGAAATTAGGATTTTTTAGGTATTGATGGGAAAGAATTCAATAACATTCAGCAACAGAAACTCCAGAAATATAAATACACTTCCATAAATAGTAAATATTAGGCAACTTTATATGTTTAGAATCTTGCTGTTTTTGCTTTCGAATCAAGATTGGGTTAAACCAAAAGAAATAAAATTTAATTCTAGAGGAAAAGAACTTTTTTTTTTCATGTTCCAAAGGCCAGCAAAAATAGTTTGCACATCATTTTATTTCCAAAGTACCAAAATTGTTCATTTCTTTAGATCACAGCCTCAAGAATGAAAAGAGCGTCTCTTTGTTTAAAAGAGAATTTAAAAAATGCATTGTTAATTCTGATGATTCTGAGAGCTTTATTTGTTTTAACTTTTGTTTCAACTCAGCTGCATATTTTGGTAAATTTTATATTTTGGGATTATCAATTGTAACTTATAATTTTATGTAGTGTATCATACTTAGCTGTGATTTGTTGTCTGGATTTCATTTAGAAATGAACTTTGTGGATTAAACGGGTTTAAATCCGTTGGCACAAAATGTTAAAAACAATATTTTTAATTTTGGTTTTGCTAAATTTATTTACAGTTGTATTATTTTTCTTATTATTTTGATGTTCTTATTCATATCTAGACTAAATGTTTTTCCAAAGCTTTTACTACAAATTTGTAAGAAATATCTGCTGAACTTGAACTAGTTGATGAATTATTATTATTTAACAAAACCACGTTCAAGCGGTAGAACTCGTTACGAGGGCTATTTAAGTAGCCAGACAATAAAAAGGTTTCAGAACATCCTTCTAGAAGAACAATGCTGGCTAAATGAAATATAATTAATAAAGTTCAAATAGTTGAGTCCAAAAAGTCGTCAAAATATCAACAAGTTAAGTAGACATTTAGCATTTGAATAAAGAGTATCTAATCTTCAACAACATAGGATTCCTTATTGTTATATCCATCCCAAATAAGACTGTGAAGCTAGGGTTAAATGGATTCAATCCAAAATTCACCGAAGTTGAATCCTGAAAGTCTTCATAATTTCAAAATGCATAATGAGGCACTTATTATATAGTGATTAAACAGCATTATAACGTCCAGCATGATAGGAATCTGCTATCAGGAATTAATAGTCCTGTTAAATGGTTTAATCCAAACATTCACCGAAGTTGAATCCTGAAAGTCTTCACAATTTCAAAATGCATAATGAAGCACTTATTATATAATGATTAAGCAGAATTATAACGTCCAGCATGATAGGTATCTGCTATTTTTCACCGAAGTTGAATCATGAAAGTCTTCACAATTTCAAAATGCATAATGAGGCACTTATTATATAATGATTAAGCAGAATTATAACGTCCAGCATGATAGGTATCTGCTATCAGGAATTAATAGTTCTGTTAAATGGGTTTAATCCAAACATTCACCGAAGTTGAATCCTGAAAGTCTTCATAATTTCAAAATGCATAATGAGGCACTTATTATATAGTGATTAAACAGCATTATAACGTCCAGCATAATAGGAATCTGCTATCAGGAATTAATAGTCCTGTTAAATGGTTTAATCCAAACATTCACCGAAGTTGAATCCTGAAAGTCTTCATAATTTCAAAATGCATAATGAGGCACTTATTATATAGTGATTAAACAGCATTATAACATCCAGCATGATAGGTATCTGCTATCAGGAATTAATAGTCCTGTTAAATGGTTTAATCCAAACATTCACCGAAGTTGAATCCTGAAAGTCTTCATAATTTCAAAATGCATAATGAGGCACTTATTATATAGTGATTAAACAGCATTATAACGTCCAGCATGATAGGAATCTGCTATCAGGAATTAATAGTCCTGTTAAATGGTTTAATCCAAACATTCACCGAAGTTGAATCCTGAAAGTCTTCATAATTTCAAAATGCATAATGAGGCACTTATTATATAGTGATTAAGCAGAATTATAACGTCCAGCATGATAGGTATCTGCTATCAGGAATTAATAGTTCTGTTAAATGGGTTTAATCCAAACATTCACCGAAGTTGAATCCTGAAAGTCTTCATAATTTCAAAATGCATAATGAGGCACTTATTATATAGGGATTAAACAGCACTATAACGTCCAGCATGATAGGAATCTGCTATCAGGAATTAATAGTCCTGTTAAATGGTTTAATCCAAACATTCACCGAAGTTGAATCCTGAAAGTCTTCATAATTTCAAAATGCATAATGAGGCACTTATTATATAGTGATTAAACAGCATTATAACGTCCAGCATAATAGGAATCTGCTATCAGGAATTAATAGTCCTGTTAAATGGTTTAATCCAAACATTCACCGAAGTTGAATCCTGAAAGTCTTCATAATTTCAAAATGCATAATGAGGCACTTATTATATAGTGATTAAACAGCATTATAACATCCAGCATGATAGGTATCTGCTATCAGGAATTAATAGTCCTGTTAAATGGTTTAATCCAAACATTCACCGAAGTTGAATCCTGAAAGTCTTCATAATTTCAAAATGCATAATGAGGCACTTATTATATAGTGATTAAACAGCATTATAACGTCCAGCATGATAGGAATCTGCTATCAGGAATTAATAGTCCTGTTAAATGGTTTAATCCAAACATTCACCGAAGTTGAATCCTGAAAGTCTTCATAATTTCAAAATGCATAATGAGGCACTTATTATATAGTGATTAAGCAGAATTATAACGTCCAGCATGATAGGTATCTGCTATCAGGAATTAATAGTTCTGTTAAATGGGTTTAATCCAAACATTCACCGAAGTTGAATCCTGAAAGTCTTCATAATTTCAAAATGCATAATGAGGCACTTATTATATAGGGATTAAACAGCACTATAACGTCCAGCATGATAAGTATCTATTATCAGGGATTAATAGTCCTGTTAAATGGATTCGCTCTAAGTTTTCATCAATTATTTAAGAGATCTATTTAATAGCTATGAAAATAGGTGTCCAGTCAAGCTAGCATTGTAAATGGTAAATATTTTTAAAATCATATTATATAGCATCAAACATAGACTGAATAAAACTTCTTCAGTTTTGGAATTTTCTTATAATTCTTGTTGTACCTAATAATATTGTTTTTGCATGTTTGATATTAACTTATGATGGATACTTAAATCTACAAGATAGTGTCTTAATTTCTTCTTTACCAAACCCTTTACAGATATTACTATTGTAATTATTGTAATGGATTTTAGCCAGTCTCGTAATCTGTAGTTCCCAGGTTCGAGTCCCAGCTGGGTCAGCGTTGAGATTTATCTCCGCAAAATTTCCCCGCCCTGCCCACGGTCAGTAGGGGACACCGATGCGCTTGAAAAGGCCGCCGTCCATCGGATGGGACGTTAAGCCGTGGCCCCGTGTGCGGGAGAGAGCCATACCCTGTGCACGTTAAAGAACACGCTGGATGGCCTTGACGGGAGGCTACCATCTGTCTCCCAACAGCTGTTCCAGTGGGTCCCCCTCCCCCAACCTTCTCTGAGCCTTTGGGGTCCTTGTTGCCTGGCCATTTAGCCCATGGTGTGCAAAAAAGTGCCGCTCAGAGGTAAAACAATCCAATCCAATGTAATGGATTTTAGATTAAGTAGTTGCTGCAATTCATATTTGAGTTCTCCATATTTTCTGATTTTTTTTCCTTCTACTATATGTAAATTATCATCGAAAGGTATTGAAATATCTATTATAATAGCTGTTTTTGTAGGTTAATATGAACTATATCTGATCGATTATTAGCAACTGCTCTATCAGTAATAATAATTCTATCAGAATAAATTTTATAAAATTTATTTTTAAGGATTGTTTCAGGTTTACATTTGTAATATGGAGTTTTTTTTTATCTAATAGATGGGAATTATACGCCAGTTCTTGATACATAATTTTTGCAACGTTATTATGCCTTCGTAGATATTCTGTATGAGCTAACAATGGGCATGCAGAGGATATATGTTGTATAGTTTCAATAGGTAATTTACATAACCTACAATTATCCTCAATGTTGCTTCCAATGATATGTTTGTCATAATTTCTTTGTCTTTATAACTAGAACTTGAATTGCTTGGATGAATCCTTCGGTCTCACTGAAAATATTACTATGTTTAAGCTATTCTAACTAAGTCTCTGCATCAATGTCATCAGAATAAAGAATTAGCATATCTTTCATGTAATGCTTTTCGCTCTCATAAATCTTTTCTTTCGGCAATGGTTTCATTTGATATAAGTTCATAGTTATTATCATTCATGTGTAGTTGAGTATAAATAGCACCACATTGTATTAAGAATTAAGTAACATAGGTGTTTGATTTAGTACGAAAGTAGTGACCTAAATTATGGATTTCTTTGTTGCAGAGATATTTTATTTCAAAGAATTCAATAACATTCAGCATCAGAAACTCCAGCAATTCAAATATACTTGCGTAAATATTAGGCAACTTTATATGTATAGAATCTTGCTGTTTTTGTTTTCGAATCAAGATTGGTTTAAACTAAAAGAAATGAAATTTAATTATAGTAAAAAAAAAAGACTTTTTCTCGTATTCCAAAGGCCAACAAAAATAGTGTGCACGTCGTTTTATTTTCAAAGTGCTTTATTATTATTATTTACCTAGTTTTGTTTTTACATATCCAACTGTAGATATTCAATTACTTTGTTTTTAGAAATAAAATTATGTTTGAAGTGGATAGACTCTAATTAAATGTATCCTTTGCCTCGTTTTCAGAAAAAAATACGAACTAATGATTTCTGCTTGTCGTCCGTTGTACGACTGTAGATATCAATATTTTATTTTTTCAGAAATAAAATCATATTTGGGTATGTACAGTCGTTCAAATAAGTATCCGAACACTATGGTTGATTACAGACTTCAAAAAAAAATATCTGGCATCGATTTTTTTAGAAATCAGTGATCTAAACTGGAGCGGTTGCGGTTAATGTTCACAGCACATTGGATCGTGTGAGCTCACAAAGACCTAGATCGTGTGGGCTCACAAAGACCTGGAGCGTGTGCAGTTACTACACACGCTCCAGTTTGCTGTGAACGGTAACTGCACACGCTCAATATTTCCGTGAGTGAGCCCACACGATCTAGTATCAAAATAATATGACCACCTACAGTCGCTCAAAAAAGTATCCGAACACTGTGGGTGATTACAGAATTCAGAAAAAATATCTGGTAACGATTTTTTTTTGGAAATTAGTGAACTGGCAACCTTCGTGTCACGTGATTACAGAATTCAGGAAAAATATCTGGAGCGTGTACAGCAACTGTACACCCTCCAGTTACCGTTCACAGCAAACTGGAGCATGTGCAGTTACTGCACACTCTCCAGTTTGCTGTGAACGGTAACTGCACACGCTCAATATTTCCGTGAGTGAGCCCACACGATCTAGGTCTTTGTGAGCTCACACGATCCAATGTGCTGTGAACATTAACCGCAACCGCTCCAGTTTAGATCACTAATTTCTAAAAAAATCGTTACCAGATATTTTTTCTGAATTCTGTAATCACCCACAGTGTTCGGATACTTTTTTGAGCGACTGTAGGTGGTCATATTATTTTGATACTAGATCGTGTGGGCTCACTCACGGAAATATTGAGCGTGTGCAGTTACCGTTCACAGCAAACTGGAGCGTGTGCAGTAACTGCACACGCTCCAGTTTGCTACAGTTGCTGTACACGCTCCAGATATTTTTCCTGAATTCTGTAATCACGTGACACGATGGTTGCCAGATCACTAATTTCTAAAAAAATCGTTGCCAGATATTTTTCCTGAAGTCTGTAATCAACCATAGTGTTCGGATACTTTTTTGAGCGACTGTACTAATCAAATATTAAGTTTACAGCTGGTTTTCAGAAAAGGAAAGATCTAACGTTTTCGTTTTTGTCATCTGTCTGTACATATTCAATTTTTTTTTTTTTTTTTTGCTTTTAGAGATAAAATTATATATGTTGGATAGGTCCCATTTACATATTAGATTTTTTTTATTTCGTTTTAAGTATGAAAAAACATGAAACATTTTCGCTTTGTCGTTTGTTTGTAGACATTCAACTCTATTTGTTTCTAGAAATAATTAAAACAAAATTCAATTGGATAGGTATGAAGAAATATCCCAATTCCAATAACCCGAATCACTAAATAGCTTTAATAGTGTCCTCTCACGGTGTAATATTTGGAAAAATAAAAAGATTTAAATCATGGATCGGGACCTTAATAATGTAAACAGCCAAAACAGCAAAAAAATTTCAAATCAACAAATTTCGAGAGCAGTAAAAGCAAGTCTTTATTTAAGAACAACAAGAACAACAACAAAAAAGAGCTGCAAATTATTCTCTTTTATTAAAAAGAACAAAACCATAACGTACGATTTTTAAAATAGGTATATTCAAGAGTCTACAATATGTATATATAGAAATAGAATGATAAAATAATGATTGAAATTTTAGTGAAAAGAATTATTTTTAAAAATCTGTCATTCATCAGTGTGATTTGGATTCTGTGTTTTCTCGACCAGCTCATCGTTATTTGATTGTATCCAGAGTATTTGGGCTCATTAATGTGATTTGGATTTTATGTCTTTCGACCAACTTATCCTTATTTAGATTGTATTGAGGGATTTGAGTTCCACCTGTGCATTCAACCTATCGTTCGCCAAGCTTCTCCAGTACATGTTTTTAATGAAAATCTTTAAAAAATTACATTTTCAGAGTTGGTTGTTGAACCAAAAACCCGGGTCAAGAGCCATGTTTCAGATTGCCCAGCCTCTTGGTTCAAAAGAATATTAACAACGATGTATTTGTGGTAAAGGTTTGAACTTTTGGTGGTGGAATATGAGGGTCGTGAAGTTTGCAATTATAAATCAGCTCATAGTAAATGGCGTAGATCTTTCCAGGACACAGGGTTGTGCGGAGTAGTCGAGATTGTTCTGGATTGCTCCTAGTTTTAAAACTGAAGCTGGCGAAAAAGCGAAGCTTAGTTGTTAGAATTTTGAGTCGTTTTATCCTTGAGAGTCTTTTTCCTTGCAGCATAATGAGCTAATTATGTAGATCACAAGGAACCCAAAACTTCAGAAACGTCTAAGGGAAGAACACCCATCAGAAACTGTCAACAATTATTTGCAAGCGTTGAAAAATAACGTCGCTTCATTTTGGAGTAAACTCCTTCCATTATACTATATAATATTCTCTCCGTTTTAACGGTATTTCAGATATTTCTTGAACAATGCGTGTAATATATGTATGTTTTAATAATTTTTCTCATCCATTCCGGTTACTTACATTCTCAAGGGGGAGAGTAAGCCTCTCCCCCCACCGAGCCCGGCCACTTACTTCTGGTATAATGCACATAGGCTTATATAGCATTACGAATTAACTGAGGATGGTCATTTTGAATTCAACGGTGTCCTCTTTCGTAAGACGGTCAGAATAGAAGTGAAAAACTCACAGCGAATACATTGTTAGGTCTCAAAACTGTGAACATGCATACACGTCAAGTTGAAAGGCTTTAACTCTATACGTTGATTGTTGGTCGAGTAAATTTTCATTAACAAAAGATGCAGTTAAATGTACCAGTTTCCATAATTCTTTACATGTTAAAGGAATATTTCGGGAAACAGATTTAGAGATATTTGAATGAGATCTGCAATTTATCACGAGTTCATTTGAGAAGGAAAGGGAGAAGAGGGAAAAAGAGAAATAATAAAGAATGAAAGAATGTGAAAAAGAAGAGGGGGAAGAGAAAGAAAGAGGGGGGAAAGAGAAAGATAGAGGGGAGGAAAGAGAAAGAGAAAAAATGCAGAAATGGGGAAAGAGGGGAAAGAGGAAAAAGAAGGGGGAAAGGAAAGAGAAAAAGAAGGGAAAAAAGTGTTATAGTTTAATTTATCAGCATTTTCATTTATCTTTTCCCAATACGTTAAAGAATCAACAATTTAGTGAAAAAAAAGACATAAAATAGAGAAATACCAATATCCTATCGTTTTTAATTTTAAAATAGAGTCGCCTGACATTTATCAGACTCACATTTTTGCCCAGGAAAACAAATTTTCAGTTGTGGAAAGCTGAACATTTTAGCTGCTCAAAACTCATTTTTTACCTCAGGAAAACTGAACTTTTCAACATTTTAGCTGCGAAAACTCAATATTTTATTGAGGAAAATTAATTTTTTTTTACTGAGGAAAACTCAACGTTTTAGCTGTGGAAAGCTGAACATTTTATTTACCTGAAAAAACTCAATTTTTTACTGAGGAAAATTCAATTTTTTACTAAGGGAAGCTGAACTTTTTAGCTGTGGGAAGCTGAACTTTTTAGCCAATCAAAGCTCAGTTTTTTTTTAGCTGAGGAAAACAGAACTGCTCAGCTAAGGAAAACCCAACATTTTAGCGTAGGAAAACTCAACATTTCAGCTTAAGAAAGTTCAGCATTTTAGTTGAAGAAAAACTCAACATTTTAGCTTAGGAGAACTCAACTTTTTAGTGATTCTCTTGTGGCTAGACGTATTTTGCATTTTGCTAATGTCGAAGTCAAAATTCTACATTGCAATCAATTAGCAACGAAATCGGCGAAAGAATGGTCTAATGGAAACTCCTTTGAATTTCCATTAGATTTAATCCTTCAGTTCGTGATTTAATTCATATGGTTGTTGATCGATTTGTTGCATTGTAATTTCCCCAAACCTATGGAAAGTTTGTGAAAAGCAGTTTTTATCTCAGTTCCACTTGAATATTTATAGGGTTGTTTGGGTTGTTTTACCTCTGAGCGGCACTTTTTTGCACACCATGGGCTAAATGGCCAGGTCACATGGACCCCGAAGGCTCAGAGAAGGTTGGGGGAGGAGACCCACTGGAACAGCTGTTGGGAGACAGATGGTAGCCTCCCGTCAAGGCCATCCAGCGTGTTCTTTAACGTGCACAGGATATGGCTCTCCCGCACACGGGGCCACGGCTTAACGTTCCATCCGACGGACGGCGGCCTTTCCAAAACCATCGGTATCCTCTACTGAACAAGTACAGGGTGGAGTGGTGTTGTTTTACCTCTGAGCGGCACTTTTTTTGCACACCATGGGCTAAATGGCCAGGTCACATGGACCCCGAAGGCTCAGAGAAGGTTGGGGGAGGGGACCCACTGGAACAGCTGTTGGGAGACAGATGGTAGCCTCCCGTCAAGGCCATGCAGCGTGTTCTTTAACGTGCACAGGGTATGGCTCTCCCGCACACGGGGCCACGGCTTAACGTCCCATCCGACGACGGCGGCCTTTCCAAGCCCATCGGTGTCCCCTACTGACCGTGGGCAGGGCGGGGAATTTTTCGGAGATAAATCTCAACGCTGACCCAGCTGGGACTCGAACCTGGGAGCTACAGATTACGAGCCTGGCGCGCTACCGACTGAGCCACCCCTGCCCCAATATTTATAGGATGAAATATTATTAATATTACCGAAATGACCGGAATCTTGTCCAATATCAATGCACTGATACCGGACAAGGAAAAGTACATCAAAATTTGAAACTGCTGAGAAATAATGAAAAGTCAGTTCTTGTCTGTCTGAAAGTAAATACATCATTGTTTGTAAAAGTGACAGTCTCGCTGAGGAGTTCCATACTCTTCCATCACGACACACAAAGATTGGTATAAATCTTCCCAACCTTGTTATTCTTGCTCTTCTGTTAATAAGGTTGAATATGGGAGTAACTGCGTTATAATTACTCACTGAATAAATTTATAACGAATTTTCAAGTCAAACATTAGTCCCCACTCCAAGAAATGCAAAGAGAGCTTTTTCAATCTTTATTCATAATGGCATATTATATAACCTTCGGTAATGATTGAATAATTATGGATGCTTAATATCCATCCTTCGGCAATGATTTAATATTTATTTCAATTTCGATCATGCTACTAAAACGTGTTTAGGCATTGATTTTGTTTCATTTGCTCAGATGAATATCGATTTTAAAATGAAAATTAGTATAATATCATATCTCCTCTGGCGAATATCGGGTGCGCTGTTTCAAAGAGAATGAAATTTATTGATTTCCACCTTTAATGCCTTTTAATAATAAAAATTCGAGCTAATAGATGATTCGGAATTTTATTATTATTATTTATACAATAAAAAAAATAATTTTTTCATTTATCTCTGTAAACAAAAATGTTGCTTTTGCACACGCCTCCTGGTAGTAAAGCGTCATATCATTACTGCCAATGTAAATCTCATAACCATTCATATTCTACCATAAAAAATTAAAAAATCCTCTGGAAAATACAGCTCGTTTGTAATATTCATTTCAAATTTTTGATATTATCCAATTTTTTCGTACTGAAGCTAACGGGAGGTTTGAAAAATACGATTTCTGATATGCCATCAATGCCTATCCAGTCCTCAAATGAAATGTCTACAGCACAGAGATTAATCTCCGTATATTCCTCATGGTAATATTTCCCCAATATTAATTCTCACATAGCAGCACATCAGTGTGTGGAGCAACGAACATCCACCATACAAGAATATGACTGAAAAACCTTTATTCAAGCACAAACAGCGAAACAGGATGACAGTAGTGAAGGAAAATTGGCAGGCTAATTGGTTGCCTACAATCCCAAACTCCAGTAAAGATGTTTTTCTTTCGGTTTTTTTTTTTGTTGTTGTTGTTGTTTTTGGAATATTTAGCACCTTTGGCTTTTGATCCCAATTTTTAACAAGAGTCATGCAATGAGTTCTTCTAGAATAGGGGTTCTCAACGTGGGGTACGTGTACCCCACGTTGAGAGACCACGTACCACGTACCACTCCCACGTACCACGCCGTGAGAGCTCAAAAGTCGCTAATAATATATATATACGTTTTATTTTATTCCCATCGTTATACTATAACTATAGTTTTATCTATCTATATAAGGAGTACGCCAGTTACATACACATTTCCAGGGGGTACGTGAAGCATAAAAGGTTGAGAACCAGTGTTCTAGAAGATCAGATAATGTCCGTTATTGCTGAGAAAGAAAAAATTTTCAGGAAAAAGGATGCAGTTTTTAAAATCTGTGGGATTGTCTGATGAAAAGTTGAAGTCCAGGATAAAAAATCTTTGAAGATAAAGAAAAAATATCATAAATCGCATAACGTGCACTCGTATGTAGTCCAAGTGATCTGAAATAATTGATCATTGAGGAACGACTTTTGTCATTTCGTTGGCGCTGTAGAAGGAAATGTGAAACTGTTTCCCAATCTCCACATGCAGGACACTTATTGGAATTACTAAGCCGAGCCGACATCAAAACATGAAATCTTATAGCGGTGCTGCATTCAGTCTTAATCTAGTGATAAGAGTTCCATAGCCCTGGAGGAAATATCCATGTCCAAAGTCTTTGGAAATCGATATGTTTGTGTGGATAAATATCACTTAGAGCTGTGGAGTCTATTCTTCTTACTATGGCTGTTATTTACTACTCTTCTTCTCTATGGCTGTCAATGTAAGATTGTTTGACAGGGTGTGATACCTAATATATCTTCGGCATAAGATGGTGAATCCGGATGAACATAAGAAATGTCAAAAGCCTGTTTTGCAAGTGAATCTGCTTCTTCAATGAAGATTGTTTGACAGGGTGTGATACCTAATATATCTTCGGCATAAGATGGTGAATCCGGATGAACATAAGAAATGTCAAAAGCCTGTTTTGCAAGTGAATCTACTTCTTCAATGAAAATTGTTTGACAGGGTGTGATACCTAATATATCTTCGGCATAAGATGGTGAATCCGGATGAACATAAGAATGTCAAAAGCCTGTTTTGCAAGTGAATCTGCTTCTTCAATGAAAATTGTTTGACAGGGTGTGATACCTAATATATCTTCGGCATAAGATGGTGAATCCGGATGAACATAAGAAATGTCAAAAGCCTGTTTTGCAAGTGAATCTGCTTCTTCAATGAAGATTGTTTGACAGGGTGTGATACCTAATATATCTTCGGCATAAGATGGTGAATCCGGATGAACATAAGAAATGTCAAAAGCCTGTTTTGCAAGTGAATCTACTTCTTCAATGAAAATTGTTTGACAGGGTGTGATACCTAATATATCTTCGGCATAAGATGGTGAATCCGGATGAACATAAGAAATGTCAAAAGCCTGTTTTGCAAGTGAATCTGCTTCTTCAATGAAAATTGTTTGACAGGGTGTGATACCTAATATATCTTCGGCATAAGATGGTGAATCCGGATGAACATAAGAAATGTCAAAAGCCTGTTTTGCAAGTGAATCTGCTTCTTCAATGAAGATTGTTTGACAGAGTGTGATACCTAATATATCTTCGGCATAAGATGGTGAATCCGGATGAACATAAGAAATGTCAAAAGCCTGTTTTGCAAGTGAATCTGCTTCTTCAATGAAGATTGTTTGACAGGGTGTGATACCTAATATATCTTCGGCATAAGATGGTGAATCCGGATGAACATAAGAAATGTCAAAAGCCTGTTTTGCAAGTGAATCTACTTCTTCAATGAAAATTGTTTGACAGGGTGTGATACCTAATATATCTTCGGCATAAGATGGTGAATCCGGATGAACATAAGAATGTCAAAAGCCTGTTTTGCAAGTGAATCTGCTTCTTCAATGAAAATTGTTTGACAGGGTGTGATACCTAATATATCTTCGGCATAAGATGGTGAATCCGGATGAACATAAGAAATGTCAAAAGCCTGTTTTGCAAGTGAATCTGCTTCTTCAATGAAGATTGTTTGACAGGGTGTGATACCTAATATATCTTCGGCATAAGATGGTGAATCCGGATGAACATAAGAAATGTCAAAAGCCTGTTTTGCAAGTGAATCTACTTCTTCAATGAAAATTGTTTGACAGGGTGTGATACCTAATATATCTTCGGCATAAGATGGTGAATCCGGATGAACATAAGAAATGTCAAAAGCCTGTTTTGCAAGTGAATCTGCTTCTTCAATGAAGATTGTTTGACAGAGTGTGATACCTAATATATCTTCGGCATAAGATGGTGAATCCGGATGAACATAAGAAATGTCAAAAGCCTGTTTTGCAAGTGAATCTGCTTCTTCAATGAAGATTGTTTGACAGGGTGTGATACCTAATATATCTTCGGCATAAGATGGTGAATCCGGATGAACATAAGAAATGTCAAAAGCCTGTTTTGCAAGTGAATCTACTTCTTCAATGAAAATTGTTTGACAGGGTGTGATACCTAATATATCTTCGGCATAAGATGGTGAATCCGGATGAACATAAGAATGTCAAAAGCCTGTTTTGCAAGTGAATCTGCTTCTTCAATGAAAATTGTTTGACAGGGTGTGATACCTAATATATCTTCGGCATAAGATGGTGAATCCGGATGAACATAAGAAATGTCAAAAGCCTGTTTTGCAAGTGAATCTGCTTCTTCAATGAAGATTGTTTGACAGGGTGTGATACCTAATATATCTTCGGCATAAGATGGTGAATCCGGATGAACATAAGAAATGTCAAAAGCCTGTTTTGCAAGTGAATCTACTTCTTCAATGAAAATTGTTTGACAGGGTGTGATACCTAATATATCTTCGGCATAAGATGGTGAATCCGGATGAACATAAGAATGTCAAAAGCCTGTTTTGCAAGTGAATCTGCTTCTTCAATGAAAATTGTTTGACAGGGTGTGATACCTAATATATCTTCGGCATAAGATGGTGAATCCGGATGAACATAAGAATGTCAAAAGCCTTTTTGCAAGTGAATCTGCTTCTTCAATGAAAATTGTTTGACAGGGTGTGATACCTAATATATCTTCGGCATAAGATGGTGAATCCGGATGAACATAAGAATGTCAAAAAGCCTGTTTTGCAAGTGAATCTGCTTCTTCAATGAAAATTGTTTGACAGGGTGTGATACCTAATATATCTTCGGCATAAGATGGTGAATCCGGATGAACATAAGAAATGTCAAAAGCCTGTTTTGCAAGTGAATCTACTTCTTCAATGAAAATTGTTTGACAGGGTGTGATACCTAATATATCTTCGGCATAAGATGGTGAATCCGGATGAACATAAGAATGTCAAAAGCCTGTTTTGCAAGTGAATCTGCTTCTTCAATGAAAATTGTTTGACAGGGTGTGATACCTAATATATCTTCGGCATAAGATGGTGAATCCGGATGAACATAAGAAATGTCAAAAGCCTGTTTTGCAAGTGAATCTGCTTCTTCAATGAAAGGAATGCCTCGGCGACCCAAAGTATTGTGATCGACGAACCCTGAGCAGCAGAAGAGATTAACGTTTGATGTAAATTCAGTATTGCTGTAGGTGATTTGATTTTGGTATTTTGTAAAGCTATTAATGCTGATTTGCTGTCAGAGAGAATTAAATATTTATCAGGACCTTTGATTATATTTGCAACAGCCTTATGAACGGCAAATACCTCAACTGAAAAAATAGATGTATGATCGTGAAGACGTTCGGAAAGTTGATAGTTGTAATTTTGGCAGGCGATTCCAATTCCCGTGTGGGGGATCCTGCTCGAAAAGCGCCTGTACCAATCTACATGGTATCCGCCCACGTAGATAGAATTTCAGAATTAAATGTTGATAATAGGTCCTTGTCAGAAAGAGCAAGTCCAAGTTCTGGTTGAAAGTCGAAAGATTCAGTAATGATTTCATAAGGCCTTGGTAGCCAGGGTGTGATGTCAAAGAGTGGTTTAATGGCTATTTGTTGAGAAATATTGTTTTCTTCCATCCAATGATTAGGCAGTGACGGAAGAGTTTTGAGAACAAATGTTTCTGTACATTGAAGAGATAGATGATACCTTTTCTTTTATTGAAGTTTTGATGGCCTGATGTTTAGCAAACGTTTGAAGTGTAACTGTCCCAGTTAGCATAAAGTAAAGGAAAAGGTGTAACTTTAGTCAAATCTGTAGCTGCTCGAAGCTTCGCATCGTATAGTGGATAGATGGAATTCCAATAGCTGGTTGGAGCAGATGTTAAAAGTGGAGCACCATAGGTAAAAGCTCTTTTGATTGTTGCATTGACAGGCTGCATTAAAGGGCGGCGATGGAGACCTGTGCGTGGTGAGGCTAAATTGCGAATCATGTTTAATAGTCGAAGGCCTGTAACCCGAAGCTGTTGAAAGTGAGTTTGCAGTGAGCCATTGCTCTGGAAATGATTTTTTTTTTCTTTAATAAGTAGCACTTTTAAAATTTGACTGGTAACTATTTAAATTGAAAAATTACTAATCAATTTTCAATTATTCTGTAATACTATTATATAATTATTATAAATTAATTATTTTGCATTATATACTTGTTAAACTTCATTAATTATCAAGAGATAACTATATAGCACTATAAGAACCAAATAGCTCATCAGAAAGCACTCTATAGTACCACCAAACTCAGTTATAATTTCGAAACAACTTTTAACATTTGGTGTAATAATTATTTTAATCTTCGCCAATTTTGAACGATTTCAGCATCCATAATCTTTTAAATGCCAAAAATATCATTCAAAACACGATATTTATCTATATTTGCCCAAAATCTTAAAATTTATGCGAAAATGTGATATTTTCAGTCACATTTTCGCATAAAAATCCCATTTAAGAAGTTCTCAGCTATAAATCGATCGAAATAACATGAGTATGTTGATAATAAAGTGGCCACAATGTGTAGATGTTAGCTATTTGATATAACTAATACGTCTCGAGCACAGTCTAATACGCATGAATATCAAGGATGACCAAAGATGTGGTTTCTTAGTGAGCATTTCGTGGCTTACCACATAACCATTCCACGTACCGTACACTTTCATCTCGTCTTCTGACTTCGCCGTGCTAAAAGAAGGAGCTTCCGCTGACACCTCGCAGCCATAAAGGCCTTCGGAATTGAGGTCTATGGACGCCAAGAGAACGTGACTGCTATTGGAATGAGACAGCTAAAGTCAGAAACAAATAGACTAGTTAGAAACGGTTATTTGGCAGTTTTAAACATATACTCAGTAATTCAGCTCAACAAGGTTTTTCAGAAAAGTTGCTAATTATGTTTTATTACTTAAACAAAAAGATAGTCAACAATTTAGCTCAATATCGTTTTTACAACAGTCAGAAATTACTTTTTTTAGGAAATCCTACAAAATTACATTCAATAATTTAATTCAATAAAGTCACAATAGTCACCAATTAGTTCTTTTTTGTAAATCCTAAACATATATTTTTTAAAATAGTTCAATAAAGTTTTGACAGCAGTCGCTAATTATTTTTTTATTAAAATCCTAAACTTATATTCAATGATCTAGCTCAATAAAGTTTCTGTGATAATCAGTAATTATTTTTATTAGTAAATTTTAAATATATGTTCAATAATTTAGATGAATATGGTATTATTATTAACAAGTAATGATTTTTTTATATATTATGTTAACCCGAAAGGCCGACCAGCTGAGGCAATACATCATAGATAAATCTTTGATATAAACGTGAAGAAACAAAATATTTAATTTATGCATTTATTTTCAAATTTCCATAAAATTTGCAAGGACGTTTCGACAAAACGCTTCATCAACTGAAGTTACTTCAAGAATTTTCAATAACCTTATTCCTCCATCCCTTAGACTTCCAAATCATTTAAAAAGGCTATTAATAACGAAGCCGTGCCATGGCCGAGTGGTTAGCGCGCTTGGCTACTGACCTAAGGGACCTGGGTTCGAGTCCCGGGTAAGGCATGGATGTATGTGTCGTTTTTCTGCTGAGGTCCTGCCATCCTCTCAGACCTTCTACTATGGCATATAAACTGACAGGCTCCTGTCAGACCTCTGTGGCAAACAGCTGCTTGAGGGGGTATTTATTTTATTTTTTATTAATAACGATAAAAATGTAATTGACTCAGAAATAAAAAAAAACCTGAAATTAACAATAAATGAGAAGTACAAAAAGATAAAAAAAAATAACTTAGAAGAAAAAAACATGCTTGAAAACGATTTCGCAATAATATCGGAAGATCCAAAAAATATCCTCATGGATTGGATTAATAAATAGCGTTAAACAGAAAACTAAATGCTATCATAAAAACCTAGAAAAAAAAAGGAAACGATTTTCAAAATAACTAAAGACAACAAGGAAATAAATAACAAAAGTAGAATATATATTTAATCTTACAAATGAGACACTACCTATGGATTTAATTACAATACTAAATAAAGGATTGGGCATTAATCTAGACGAAAAAACCTCCAAACAAAAGAAAAATAGCCAACCATTTAGAAAGCATTTGTCATAATCTTGAAAAAATCGATTGTAATAAATGCGAATAATTCAGAAATGAATATGTAAATATTAAAGAAATATATAAACCTAATTACAACAAGAAATCAAAAAATATTTCAAAAGAAGAACACCAAGCCCTAAAAATTTTAAAAACAATAATAACTTAATAGTTTTGATAGCAGACAAAAGTAGAACAGCATCCATCATATAAAAAAAGATTACATAAATAATGCAAGAGGAATCAAAGAAACCACAGTACACAGAAATAAAAGAAGATCCAATAGAAAATACAGTTAAAAAAATCAATAATCTCATTGTAAAACTAAAAGTTATAAAAAAAGTAAGTGAAGATTTTAGACCATATAACCAGATAAATAAGAGAAAAAGCACAACTGTAAAACTACATAAACAGAAAAAAAACTGAGGCCCATAGAAGACACCCAAAACACACCTTTGGTGAATATTGAAAAATTCGTACTAAAAAAATTGTAACAATGATAGACCCACCTTCTACTCTCCTATAAACCTCAACAGAACTGGTTGAAAACTTGATAACGTCATAATTGCAAGTTATAATGTGGAATCCGTATATACCACTATTAATATGGATATCTAAAAAAGAACCTCAAAGAAAATTTTGAAGAAAAAGTAAATGACGGAAAAATATTCTTTTTTTTTTGAAATAGAAGCAAATTTGGACTTATTAAAATTTACACTGGATAACAATTTCTTCCAAATTCAAGATAAATTCTACAAACAAAATCATGGACTAGATATGGGATCACCGTTAGCTCCACATCTCGCCAATCTTTACCTCTATCATTATATTTTTCTTTATGTATATATTTTGGTTGATCAGATTGGATTATCGGATTTTATTTCTCGGCCAGAAATAAAACCCTACAGAAGATGCATGGATGACATCCTCTTCATCTTCAGCACAACCGACAGAATCCTCCCAGAAAATTTTCTAAACAAAATCAACTCACTGGAAAAAGACTTAAAATTTACAATAGAAATAGGAAAAGAAAACATCATCAACTTTTTAGATATCACATTAAAAATGGCATATGAAGAGATCTCTATTACTAACTATAAAAAACCAACCAATACAGGAAAAATATTAGCCTATCACTCTAATCACCTAATATATACATAAAGTAAAATGTAATAGACCAAGCAATAAAGAAAATTCAATTGCAAAACACAGAAGAATAAACAATAACGCAAACTAAAAAAACTGGATAAAAAACCTTCCTGAAAACCATTCCCCAGCTAATTCCATCCGAAAGATAAAAACCAAAAAATAGATAAATTAAATGAAGCAAAAGAAAAACCGGATTCCACTAAAAGAACTGCCTTACGACAAAGGTCTGTTTGAAAATATCCAAAGAATGAGCAATAAATTCAATATAAGAAGAGCACCAGACCTGGACAAGAAAATAAAAAAATACACCCCAAACATCAAACAAGAAAAAAATATATACAGAGAAAGTGGAATAATTTATGAAGTATCATGTGAATGCAAGAAACCATACATTGGAGAAACAGGGTTTTGTTGTTTTACCTCTGAGCGGCACTTTTTTGCACACCATGGGCTAAATGGCCAGGTCACATGGACCCCGAAGGCTCAGAGAAGGTTGGGGGAGGGGACCCACTGGAACAGCTGTTGGGAGACAAATGGTAGCATCCCGTCAAGGCCATCCAGCGTGTTCTTTAACGTGCACAGGGTATGGCTCTCCCGCACACGGGGCCACGGCTTAACGTCCCATCCGACGGACGGCGGCCTTTCCAAGCCCATCGGTGTCCCCTACTGACCGTGGGCAGGGCGGGGAATTGTTGCGGAGTTAAATCTCAACGCTGACCCAGCTGGGACTCGAACCTGGGAACTACAGATTACGAGGCTGGCGCGCTACCGACTGAGCCACCCCCGCCCAGGAGAAACAGGGAAAACACTAAAACAAGAATAAAAGAACACAAAACCGGAATAAAAAAAGGAAAACAAAACTGAGTAGACACGTAGAAAGAAACTAATCATAAAATAGAGTGGAACACAACTACAATAATTAAAAAAGAAAAAAAAACATTCATAAGAAAAGCAGAAGAAGGATTACTAATACAATCAACAGATGGCGCCTTCAATAATGTACAAGAAATTTTATTACCACTGATCTGGCAGCCACTTCTACCAAAAAAAAAGTTCCAACAAAGCTGCAATCTCCTCGGATGACCACCTCAGTCAGGGGTCGAAAAAATATTAGAATATTTACTCGCAAATGACTGAATCTATTTGTCTTAAGTTACTACGTATATTAATCTACCTATTGTAAGACAGCTTTGAATACAGTTATTACAGGAATTAATTTATTGTAACAAATCTTGATGATAAGTTTAAGAAAGTATACTATTAATTATTTGATAAAAGAAAATAAAGAATTTTGTTCAACAGAACAGGAGGATGAACTTTTTGCGTAAAGATGAAGATTGTTTAGAATGCTAGTAACCGGAAAGAATGCGAAAACAATGTATAATATATTGTTACGAGAGATGAACATCATACAATGAATTTATGATAACGCGTCATGAACGTTCGCGTATGCTTCAGCGTGAGAGCTACGCCACCAACCACATCGAACGACTTGACAAAAAGGATAAGAAATAAAAGTTTTGTTATGAAGCGCAATTGGGGTGCAAAAAGGAAATGTAGTTAGTTTAAGATTTTAAATGAGAAAATAATCTAAAGAAGAGGTATTTTATGTGGTGAGTGCGCGGGACGTTAGAACAGTTAATTAGTGTAGAAATTTGTTAGTAAAACTAGTAAGAAGAAAAGACAACGGATTGTTTACGCTGAAGTGAAGGTTATACAAGAGACATGGCAATAAAAATGAAGAGATAATATGTTAGTCGAGTAAAGAGAGCTGGTCTTAACTTTTCTGTAAGAAAAGTTGATCACTTGGTATATAATTACATTTAGTTGTTTGTAAGATTCTCGATAAATTGTAGATTTTCTCACATATATGATAAGCACTAGTTGAATTTAATTCGTATAAATGATTTCATCCATACTTTTACAATAAATTATATTGTTTTAGAATCATCATCATCATCATCATCATCATCATCATCATCATCATCAAGCAGCCATGGGCTACGGAGGTCCGACCAGACCGTGCAATTTAGTTCCCCAAGCAAGTCTGTCCTGAGCTACATCTACTGCATCTGGCCACTGCACACCAATTCTAACAAGGTCCTGTTTGACATTGTCTGCTCACCGCATCCTAGGTCTCCCCTTCTTTCTGAGGCCTTTAGCACACTGTTCATAACCTATTCGCCAACACATAATTATTCATACGGGCAACATGGCCAAACCAACGGAGTCTCTCTCTGCACAATATGCTGCTTAAAGGATGTTGCAAATTCCTTTGCCTAATCTCATCATTAGTTACAAAGTTGAACCACCTAATGCCCAAGATACTGCGTAAGCATCTAGAATCAAAAGCATCTAGTTTCCTGTTATCATGTTTACAAAGTGTCCAAGTTTCACTACCATAACTCACCCTAGAAAGAACCAAACTATTATACAGTCTAATTTTAGTCTTTAGGTGTATACGCCTATTTCTCCATGCTCAGTTTCTATCCATTTAATTCATAACATTTGGTGTCAGGAGTGGGATTATTATTTTGAATGCCTTTAACTAGAAGTATGGATGACTTAATAAAACCGATGACTGATATAAGAGGGGAAATTGATTAACTTGCTAGTCAAAATAATGACATTAAAGGTGAAATAACTGCCCAAAGCAGAAAAATTAGTGATCTTGTTAGTCAAAATAATGACTTGAATGCTGAAATAACCTCTCAAAATGATAACTTGAGAGCTGAAATAGACAGTCAAAATGATAACTTGAAAGCCGAAATAGCTACACAAAATAATGAATTGAGAACTGAAATGGCAGCTCATGGACTTCAATCAAATAACTGACCAGTATAAAGATGTTAAGATCGAACTCAACAGACAATGCGATAATCTAAAAGTTGAAATTCAAGATGTAAGGTGTAAATAAATTAAATCACTTGTGATTTTAATGCAAAACTTGATAGTGTTAAGCATCAAATTGAAATTGCAAACACTGATTATGAACTTCAATTACAGATTTTTGGAAATGAAAGGTTACCTTCTTCTTGTGACAATGGTAATTTTAGTGACAATAACGTTTTTACACCTATCGCTAGAAATACAACTAAACCATCCGCATATGACGGTCAATCGTCTTGGACAGTCTTCTTCAAAACACACTTTGAAGTCATCGCTAGAGCTAATGAGTGGAATGAATTTCAGAAGGCCACTTCTCTTGCAGCTTCATTAAGAAATTCTGCTGCGGAAGTTTTACAGTCTGTTTCAGAAGAGAAACGACTTGATTATCAAAGTCTGGTTTCTGCATTAGAACTCAGGTTTGGTGATAGTTATTTAAAACAATACTATATCATTAATACTCAATTTAAATTTCGTATGCAGGAGAGTGGTGAAACTTTGCAAGAACTTGCCAGTGATATTGAGCGCCTAGCTAGATTGCCTTATATTAACTGTCCATCAGATATTCAAGATACTGTTACGACAGAAGAATCTGGCAACCGAAAGCAAAGTTTCAGCCAACGAATAAGAACGTTGGGAGAATTTGGAGAAGAAGAGTGGAGCGTTAACGGTCGTTTTGTATTGTAACGGTCGTTGTGTTGTAACGGTCTGTGAGTTCGAAAATGGACGGTGAGCTGTTCTGAGACAGTGCGCGTTAAGTATCAAGAAGTAACTTGATGTGTTGTGTATACGCGGAAGGATAAAAGTGGGATCTTTTATCGTTAAGTATCAAGAAGTAACTTGATGTGTTTGTGTATACGCGGAAGTATGAAAGTGGGAACTTTTATGGCTAACTTCGAATGTCTACACGGACTGTCTTTTTGTTCGGCTAGTGTGTGAAAAGTTATTAGCACAGGACGAGAATTGGTTTACGAGTGAAGATCTTCGGGTGACCTGGTAAATCAAGTAAAAGGTAGTATTTAGTAAAATACACAGAGCTGATGTGTGCTCATGCAGGAAGATTGATGACTTGTGCATGTTAATAGTTGATTTGTTAATAAGATACTTCATCCATATTTCCTTTGTAACAATTTACCTTGTATTGAATTTGGTTTTGAAATATAGCTTTTAATACTCACGCTCAGTGGCTATCCATTTTTGGTAATCCGCAACAATACCTTAGCTCACCTACAATTTATTGATGTTATTGCCGACCCTGAAACTCAACAATCCCTGTAGATGTTGGAAGGTCACTCCTTAAGGTCAGCTGTGGTACAAGCCAAGAAATACGAGTACTCCAGGATTTTCTCCCGAGCAAACAAACTGACAGTGAGATTTGTGAAAGCAAAGAAACTGCAGAAAAGAATAGTGAAATGAAAGAACTAACCAAAGCCAAAAATGAAGAGAAATAATCCGTTTTGAAAGAGATAAAAGAGATCAAACTGACAGTGAGATTTGTGAAAGCAAAGAAATTGTAGAAAAGATTAGTGAAATGAAAGAACTAACCAAAGCCAAAAATGAAGAGAAATAATCCGTTTTGAAAGAGATAAAAGAGATCAAACTGACAGTGAGATTTGTGAAAGCAAAGAAATTGTAGAAAAGATTAGTGAAATGAAAGAACTAACCAAAGCCAAAAATGAAGAGAAATAATCCGTTTTGAAAGAGATAAAAGAGATCAAACTGACAGTGAGATTTGTGAAAGCAAAGAAACTGCAGAAAAGAATAGTGAAATGAAAGAACTAACCAAAGCCAAAAATGAAGAGAAATAATCCGTTTTGAAAGAGATAAAAGAGATCAAACTGACAATGAGATTTGTGAAAGCAAAGAAATTGTAGAAAAGATTAGTGAAATGAAAGAACTAACCAAAGCCAAAAATGAAGAGAAATAATCCGTTTTGAAAGAGATAAAAGTGATCAAACTGACAGTGAGATTTGTGAAAGCAAAGAAACTGCAGAAAAGAATAGTGAAATGAAAGAACTAACCAAAGCCAAAAATGAAGAGAAATAATCCGTTTTGAAAGAGATAAAAGAGATCAAACTGACAGTGAGATTTGTGAAAACAAAGAAACTGCAGAAGAGAATAGTGAAATGAAAGAACTAACCAAAGCCAAAAATGAAGAGAAATAATCCGTTTTGAAAGAGATAAAAGAGATCAAACTGACAGTGAGATTTGTGAAAGCAAAGAAATTGTAGAAAAGATTAGTGAAATGAAAGAACTAACCAAAGCCAAAAATGAAGAGAAATAATCCGTTTTGCAAGAGATAAAAGTGATCAAACTGACAGTGAGATTTGTGAAAGCAAAGAAACTGCAGAAAAGAATAGTGAAATGAAAGAACTAACCAAAGCCAAAAATGAAGAGAAATTATCCGTTTTGAAAGAGATAAAAGAGATCAAACTGACAGTGAGATTTGTGAAAGCAAAGAAATTGTAGAAAAGATTAGTGAAATGAAAGAACTAACCAAAGCCAAAAATGAAGAGAAATAATCCGTTTTGAAAGAGATAAAAGAGATCAAACTGACAGTGAGATTTGTGAAAGCAAAGAAATTGTAGAAAAGATTAGTGAAATGAAAGAACTAACCAAAGCCAAAAATGAAGAGAAGTAATCCGTTTTGAAAGAGATAAAAGAGATCAAACTGACAGTGAGATTTGTGAAAGCAAAGAAATTGTAGAAAAGATTAGTGAAATGAAAGAACTAACCAAAGCCAAAAATGAAGAGAAATAATCCGTTTTGAAAGAGATAAAAGAGATCAAACTGACAGTGAGATTTGTGAAAGCAAAGAAACTGCAGAAAAGAATAGTGAAATGAAAGAACTAACCAAAGCCAAAAATGAAGAGAAATAATCCGTTTTGAAAGAGATAAAAGAGATCAAACTGACAGTGAGATTTGTGAAAGCAAAGAAATTGTAGAAAAGATTAGTGAAATGAAAGAACTAACCAAAGCCAAAGATGAAGAGAAATAATCCGTTTTGAAAGAGATAAAAGTGATCAAACTGACAGTGAGATTTGTGAAAGCAAAGAAACTGCAGAAAAGAATAGTGAAATGAAAGAACTAACCAAAGCCAAAAATGAAGAGAAATAATCCGTTTTGAAAGAGATAAAAGAGATCAAACTGACAGTGAGATTTGTGAAAACAAAGAAACTGCAGAAGAGAATAGTGAAATGAAAGAACTAACAAAAGCCAAAAATGAAGAGAAATAATCCGTTTTGAAAGAGATAAAAGAGATCAAACTGACAGTGAGATTTGTGAAAGCAAAGAAATTGTAGAAAAGATTAGTGAAATGAAAGAACTAACCAAAGCCAAAAATGAAGAGAAATAATCCGTTTTGAAAGAGATAAAAGTGATCAAACTGACAGTGAGATTTGTGAAAGCAAAGAAACTGCAGAAAAGAATAGTGAAATGAAAGAACTAACCAAAGCCAAAAATGAAGAGAAATTATCCGTTTTGAAAGAGATAAAAGAGATCAAACTGACAGTGAGATTTGTGAAAGCAAAGAAATTGTAGAAAAGATTAGTGAAATGAAAGAACTAACCAAAGCCAAAAATGAAGAGAAATAATCCGTTTTGAAAGAGATAAAAGAGATCAAACTGACAGTGAGATTTGTGAAAGCAAAGAAATTGTAGAAAAGATTAGTGAAATGAAAGAACTAACCAAAGCCAAAAATGAAGAGAAATAATCCGTTTTGAAAGAGATAAAAGAGATCAAACTGACAGTGAGATTTGTGAAAGCAAAGAAATTGTAGAAAAGATTAGTGAAATGAAAGAACTAACCAAAGCCAAAAATGAAGAGAAATAATCCGTTTTGAAAGAGATAAAAGAGATCAAACTGACAGTGAGATTTGTGAAAGCAAAGAAACTGCAGAAAAGAATAGTGAAATGAAAGAACTAACCAAAGCCAAAAATGAAGAGAAATAATCCGTTTTGAAAGAGATAAAAGAGATCAAACTGACAGTGAGATTTGTGAAAGCAAAGAAATTGTAGAAAAGATTAGTGAAATGAAAGAACTAACCAAAGCCAAAAATGAAGAGAAATAAATCCGTTTTGAAAGAGATAAAAGAGATCAAACTGACAGTGAGATTTGTGAAAGCAAAGAAATTGTAGAAAAGATTAGTGAAATGAAAGAACTAACCAAAGCCAAAAATGAAGAGAAATAATCCGTTTTGAAAGAGATAAAAGAGATCAAACTGACAGTGAGATTTGTGAAAGCAAAGAAATTGTAGAAAAGATTAGTGAAATGAAAGAACTAACCAAAGCCAACAATGAAGAGAAATAATCCGTTTTGAAAGAGATGAAAGAGATCAAACTGATAGTGAGATTTGTGAAAACAAAGAAATTGTAGAAAGATTAGTGAAATGAAAGAACTAACCAAAGTCAAAAATGAAGAGAAATAATCCATTTTGAAAGAGATAAAAGAGATCAAACTGACAGTGAGATTTGTGAAAGCAAAGAAATTGTAGAAAGATTAGTGAAATGAAAGAACTAACCAAAGCCAAAAATGAAGAGAAATAATCCGTTTTGAAAGAGATAAAAGAGATCAAACTGACAGTGAGATTTGTGAAAGCAAAGAAATTGTAGAAAAGATTAGTGAAATGAAAGAACTAACCAAAGCCAAAAATGAAGAGAAATTATCCGTTTTGAAAGAGATAAAAGAGATCAAACTGACAGTGAGATTTGTGAAAGCAAAGAAATTGTAGAAAAGATTAGTGAAATGAAAGAACTAACCAAAGCCAAAAATGAAGAGAAATAATCCATTTTGAAAGAGATAAAAGAGATCAAACTGAGAGTGAGATTTGTGAAAGCAAAGAAATTGTAGAAAGATTAGTGAAATGAAAGAACTAACCAAAGCCAAAAATGAAGACAAATAATCCGTTTTGAAAGAGATAAAAGAGATCAAACTGACAGTGAGATTTGTGAAAGCAAAGAAACTGCAGAAAAGAATAGTGAAATGAAAGAACTAACCAAAGCCAAAAATGAAGAGAAATAATCCGTTTTGAAAGAGATAAAAGAGATCAAACTGACAATGAGATTTGTGAAAGCAAAGAAATTGTAGAAAAGATTAGTGAAATGAAAGAACTAACCAAAGCCAAAAATGAAGAGAAATAATCCGTTTTGAAAGAGATGAAAGAGATCAAACTGATAGTGAGATTTGTGAAAACAAAGAAATTGTAGAAAGATTAGTGAAATGAAAGAACTAACCAAAGCCAAAAATGAAGAGAAATAATCCATTTTGAAAGAGATAAAAGAGATCAAACTGAGAGTGAGATTTGTGAAAGCAAAGAAATTGTAGAAAGATTAGTGAAATGAAAGAACTAACCAAAGCCAAAAATGAAGAGAAATAATCCGTTTTGAAAGAGATAAAAGAGATCAAACTGACAGTGAGATTTGTGAAAGCAAAGAAATTGTAGAAAGATTAGTGAAATGAAAGAACTAACCAAAGCCAAAAATGAAGACAAATAATCCGTTTTGAAAGAGATAAAAGAGATCAAACTGACAGTGAGATTTGTGAAAGCAAAGAAATTGTAGAAAAGAATAGTGAAATGAAAGAACTAACCAAAGCCAAAAATGAAGAGAAATAATCCGTTTTGAAAGAGATAAAAGAGATCAAACTGACAGTGAGATTTGTGAAAGCAAAGAAATAGCAGAAAAGAATAGTGAAATGAAAGAACTAACCAAAGCCAAAAATGAAGAGAAATAATCCGTTTTGAAAGAGATAAAAGAGATCAAACTGACAGTGAGATTTGTGAAAGCAAAGAAATTGTAGAAAAGATTAGTGAAATAAAAGAACTAACCAAAGCCAAAAATGAAGAGAAATAATCCGTTTTGAAAGAGATAAAAGAGATCAAACTGACAGTGAGATTTGTGAAAGCAAAGAAATTGTAGAAAAGATTAGTGAAATGAAAGAACTAACCAAAGCCAAAAATGAAGAGAAATAATCCGTTTTGAAAGCGATAAAAGAGATCAAACTGACAGTGAGATTTGTGAAAGCAAAGAAATTGTAGAAAAGATTAGTGAAATGAAAGAACTAACCAAAGCCAAAAATGAAGAGAAATAATCCGTTTTGAAAGAGATGAAAGAGATCAAACTGACAGTGAGATTTGTGAAAACAAAGAAATTGTAGAAAGATTAGTGAAATGAAAGAACTAACCAAAGCCAAAAATGAAGAGAAATAATCCGTTTTGAAAGAGATAAAAGAGATCAAACTGACAGTGAGATTTGTGAAAGCAAAGAAATTGTAGAAAGATTAGTGAAATGAAAGAACTAACCAAAGCCAAAAATGAAGAGAAATAATCCGTTTTGAAAGAGATAAAAGAGATCAAACTGACAGTGAGATTTGTGAAAGCAAAGAAATTGTAGAAAGTTTAGTGAAATGAAAGAACTAACCAAAGCCAAAAATGAAGAGAAATAATCCGTTTTGAAAGAGATAAAAGAGATCAAACTGACAGTGAGATTTGTGAAAGCAAAGAAATTGTAGAAAGATTAGTGAAATGAAAGAACTAACCAAAGCCAAAAATGAAGAGAAATAATCCGTTTTGAAAGAGATAAAAGTGATCAAACTGACAGTGAGATTTGTGAAAGCAAAGAAACTGCAGAAAAGAATAGTGAAATGAAAGAACTAACCAAAGCCAAAAATGAAGAGAAATAATCCGTTTTGAAAGAGATAAAAGAGTCCTCCTAAAAGACTTCCACAGACCTTCAGTGTTGGAACTGTGGCAAGACTGGACATATTCCAGCCAACCCAACTGCAAAAAGTGGTGGATTTTTATGTTCAAGCACGTCTAACAGAAAACAGAACCAGCATAAGCAACGTGAAGGGCAAAGGCTGGCTGTTGATTGGTCGTTCACGTTTCAGCACTGCAACAGAGCAGCAGTTTCAGCGTGGAGACAACGGATTAATAGCTGATGGAACCATGAATGGAGTGCCGTGCCGAATGATAGTAGACAGTGGTATAATAAAGATAATAAAGAAGATATGTCACCCAAGCTGGAATGCTAGACAGACTAAAATAATCCTACAAACAGCCACTGGACATCGTACTAAAATCCATGGAAAGATAGAATTCAACATTAGAGTTGGTTATCTGTCTGGTATGCCATCCTGTTTACATCGCTGACATGTACGATGAATGCATATTAATCCTTGATTTCCTAAAGAAACATGGATTCAGCATTAGACCTAGTGACAGCCTACTCATTTTATCAAGGATACAGCTTGGGACCGACGCGAAAAAAATTCATGACGATTTATCACAAATATATGGGATTCATGCCTGTTCATAAGGCAGAGTTACGGGATGGGGGCGAAAAATCAGAGAAGAATGGTAGAGCTTCGAAGACCTCCCTCATACAGGAAGCCCGAAGGAGGCCGTGAACGAGAAAACGAGAAAACCATTGCTGCTGTTCACGAACTCATAAAGAAAAAACCACGCATCATCGTTGAGGTAATACACCGAAGAGCCAAAACATTATGACCAGTGCATATTTGCAAATTAAAAGGAACTGCAGGTAAACGACAGCGCGTGTGAAGGTTATGGAAAAGCATAAATAACACCTGATACTGAGCTCTGTTAATCAGTGTTATTCTTGTTCTTCAGATGGAAAAATCAGCGGACTTAAGTGAGTTTGACAAAGGCCAAATTGTAATGGCCAGACGACTGGGTCAGAGCATTTCCGTGACTGCAAGATTTGTGGAGTTCTCACAGTCAGCCGTGGTTAGTACCTTCAAAAAGTGATCCATGGAGGGAAAACCATGAACCGCTGGCAAGATGTGGGCCGATCACGGCTCATCGATGCTAGAGGTGAGCGAAGGCTATCTCGTATGGTACGAGCCAACAGAAGGGATATTTTGGCCAACTCGCCTGTAATTTGAATGCTGGTGACGGGAGTAATACGTCACAACACACAGTACATCGAACCATGCTGAAAATGGGGATGCGTAGTCGTGGGCCGCTCCGAGTGCCCATGCTAACCTCATTTCATCGTTGAAAGCGCCAACAATGGGCAAGCGAGTATCAAAACTGGACCTTGAATGATTCGAAGAAGGTCGTCTGGTCCAATGAATCTTGTTTACTGTTGCACTATGTGGACGACCGGGTACATGTGCGTCGTTTACCTGGGGAAGTGTTGGCACCAGGATACACTGTGAGACGAAAATAAACCGGTGGAGGAAGTATAATGCTTTGGACAATGTTCTGCTGGGAAACCCTGAGTCCAGTCGTTCATGTGCTGGAAACTATGACGTCTACTACCTACTTAAACATCATTGCAGACCAGGTACATCCTTTCCTGGCAACGGTATTCCCACTAGTAGTGCCTTCTTTCAGCAGGATAATGTACTATGCCACACTGCCCGGATTATTCGAGAATGGTTAGCGGAACATGAGGAAGGCTTCCAGGTATTGTCCTGGCATCCAAATTCCCCAGACGTCAATCCAATCGAACATCTGTGGTTTGTATTGGAACAGCATATCCGATCTGTGGCGGCTCAACCACGTAACTTACAAGAGTTAAAGGATCTATTGGTAACGTGTTGGTACCAGGTACCACAAGACACCTTTAGAAATCTTCTAGCGTCCATGCCTCGCGAAGTAAGAGTTGTTTTGGCGGCATGGAGAAATCCAGCATCATATTAGGCAGGTGGTCATAATGTTTTGGCTCTTCGGGGTATGTTTAGATGTCAGTATATTGATTGGCAATCTGGAAAATTATTCATCAACATTTAAAGTTCCGAAAGATCTGTGCCATATAGATATAACACAAATTGACAGAACAGCAAAAAAGGGCTTGAGCTGACTCGTGCAAAGAGATGCTAGAAATATTTAAATCTAGTGGCCGCAAACAGTTATCAGACATGGTCACAGGTGATTAGACGAGGTTTTATTATTATACAATTCGCAGAAAGATGGACAGCTATGTTTGGGATGAATAAGATGTACAGCGTCCCCGAATCCTCAGACAAGACTTTCGCTCAAGAACGAAGATGTTGAAAACTGTTTTAAGTTCCAAAGGAGTGGTAGCCATGGACACCTTACGTGAAGAAATGAGTATGGCCCTCTAAAATATCATCATCATCATCATCATCATCATCATCATCATCATCATCATCATCATCATCATCATCATCATCATCATCATCATCATCATCATCCTCAAGCAGCCATGGGCTACGGAGGTCCAACCAGACCGTGCAATTTAGTTCTCCAAGCAAGTCTATCCTGAGCTACATCTACTGCATCTGGCCACTGCACACCAATTCTAACAAGGTCCTGTTTGACATTGTCTGCCCACAGCATCCTAGGTCTCCCCCTCTTTCTGAGGCCTTTAGGCACACTGTTCATAACCCTATTCGCCAATCTATAATTATTCATACGGGCAACATGGCCAAACCAACGGAGTCTCTCTCTGCACAATATGCTGCTTAAAGGAGATAAACCTAAAATAAATGGCCAATAATGCACAAACACTGTTTTGCCCAAAACCGTTAAGGAGATGAAGGAGCAGCGTCCAACAACAGGAGTGTCAAGGGTTCTCCTCCTTTCTGATAATGCATCTCACAAAAGATGTCAAATCTGGAGCAGGCAAAAATCAAACATCCACCCCATCCTGCATATTCACCCGATCATGCACTATGCGATTTTTGGTTGTCTCGAAAAATTAAAATGGAATTTGCTGAGAAGACTTTTCGAAGGGTCCAAGACCTTGCAAAATCCATTCATTCAGAGTTGGGAAGTATTCCCCGACAAGAGTACCACCAAGCATTCCAGAATTGGCATAAAGGTCTGCAACTCTGCATAGATGTTGGAGGGGAGTACTTTGAAGGACAATGGTTTTTATTCTGCAGTTTTATGTCAAGAGCGTTTTAAACCCCATCCCCCTCGTATGACCCAAAATACTCCCAAACACCAATTTTGAGCTCTTCAGGATCGGAAAATCGAAATTTGACGTCTGACCTCGAAGAAATCTCGGGATCCGAAAATTCTGAGATCTACAATCCGAAACGCCCCTAAACACCAATTTTCACGTTTGTAGCACTTGTATATTAGAGTGTGACCTCTCTAATATACAATAAAATACTCTCTAATATACAATATACTCTAAGTGACTCTAAGTGAAGTTTGCAGCACTTGATCAGAATGTGACCTCTAAATGACCCCTATTTGACCTTAAAGAATATGTCCAAGGTTAAATTTCAGATTTTTCCCCGAGATCTATGGCCAAGATTACCCATAGGAGTAAATTTTCAGAGCTCTACAATTTCTGTGTCATAGTTAGAATTATCTTGATTCTTTATCAATCAGTCAGTCTGACATTTTTTCACAATCGTCAATATATATTGTCATGAATTAAATGGATGAAACTGAGCATGAGTTATCATTGTTATATACTAATGATAATTCTAAAACAATGTAATTTATTGCAAAAGTATGGATGAAATCATTATACAAACTAAATTCAACAGAGTGCTTATCATATACGAGAAAAAATCTACAATCCATCGAGAATTTTACACTAATGTAAATTAAATGTAATTATATACCAAGTGATGAAATTTTCTTACAGAAAAGTTAAGACCAACTCTGTCTACTAGACTAACATTTTTACCTTTTCATTTCGATTACATGTCTCTTGTATAACCTTCATTTCAGCGTAAACAATCTTTTGTCTTTTCTTACTAGTTTTACGGAAAAAAATTCTACACTAATTAACTCTTTTATCCTCCCGCGTATGGGATGGGGTGGCTCAGTCGGAAGCGCGCCACGCTCGTAATCTGTAGTTCCCAGGTTCGAGTCCCAGCTGGGTTAGCGTTGAGATTTATCTCCGCAAAATTCCCCGCCCTGCCCACGGTCAGTAGGGGACACCGATGGGCTTGGAAAGGCCGCCGTCCGTCGGATGGGACGTTAAGCCGTGGCCCCGTGTGTGGGAGAGCCATACCCTGTGCATGTTAAAGAACACGCTGGATGGCCTTGACGGGAGGCTACCATTTGTCTCCCAACAGCTGTCCCAGTGGGTCCCCTCCCCCAACCTTTTCTGAGCCTTCGGGGTCATGTGACCTGGCCATTTAACCCATGGTGTGGAAAAAAAGTGCCGCTCAGAGGTAAAACAACCCAACCCTCCCGCGCACTCATCACATAAAATACCTCTTAAATTATTTTGTCACGTAAAAACTTAGACTAACTACGTTTCCTTTTGCACTCCAGCTGCACTTTATAACAAAACTTTCATTTCTTATTCTTTTTGTTCGTTCGATGTCGTTGGTGACGTAACGCAGAAACATACGCGAGCGTTCATGACGCGTTTATCATAAATTCATTGTAACACGTTCATATGTCGTAACACTTCCCCCTCCTTAGATCTTGTTCGTCCCGAACAATTCTGGATTCCGAAGCTTCTTCAGTTCTTCGATGAAACGGGGCCAAACGATCCACATGAATCACCTTGCACTTTGTAGTTGGACGTCGACGAATGTGATACACCACGTCATTAATCCTGTTAACTACTGTATATGGACCTTCCCAAGGTTTCTGAAGTTTTGGAGAAAGTCTCTTCCTTCTATGTGGATTGTGCAGCCAGACAAGATCTCCTTCATTGAAAACAGTTCCATTTGATTTGCTGTCGTTTCTCGTTTTAGTTCTCTCGCTTGCTAAGTTGATGTTATGTCTGACAGAGTGATGGATTTCTTCTAGCTGTTGTTGCAATTCTTATTGAGAGTGGATACAGGCATTGCTTCGGGCCGACCATGTAAAAGGTCACAGGGAAGACGTAACTCTCTTCCAAAGAGCATCATGGAAGGTGTCTGTCTAGTTGTCTCGTGCACTGCTGTTCTGTATGTCAATAAAAAGAGTGGTATATGGCAATCCCAGTCACGTTTAATAGTAGTCGACAAACAATGCTAGATGTTGTACAAGTGTCCTATTAAATCTCTCAACCATACCATCCGACTGAGGGTGTAGGGGAGTTTTTCTAGTTTTCTGAATGCCTAATAGTTGGCAGATGCCTTTAAACACATTGGATTCAAAATTCCGTCCTTCGTCTGAGTAGAGTTACAATATTCCATAACTACTAATCAAGTTATTAACTATCATCTCTGCAACTGTTGTTGCTTCCTGATCTTGGATGGGATAGACTTCAGACCACTTCGTGAAATAATCCATTACTACTAATAAGTAGCGATTTCCATCATCAGTCCTAGGAAACGGACCCATTACATCAAAGACTATTCTCTCAAAAGGGCCACCAACGTTAAACGTCTGCAGCTTACCCCGACTCCTATATCTTAGGCCTTTGTCTGCCCTACTTTTCAGCCAATGAAATCGTTCCCTAGCTTTCGCTAAGGTCTTATTAAGACCGAGGTGTCCTCCAGTGGCACCACCATGCACATCTTTCATCACTAGTTCCACTCGGGAGCGAGGAAGGATTAGCTGCCAACCGATTAGTCGTCCAGTAGGATTCTCCGATCTTCTGTATAATACATCGTCTTTCACTTCTAAGGAATCCCACTGCGTCCAATAAATTTTAGTAGTTGGGCTATACCTCGAGATTTGTCCCCAATTAGGTATTATATCAGATATTTCATTCAAATCCATTATTGGGCTTATATCTTCATCGTCGAGTTGGGCTTTTATAATTTCTATTGCACTCCAGATGTTAGGAGTATCACTGTTTACTTGTGTCGATGTTATTTGTCTTATGTGCATTACTTATTTAGTACCATATTTCAACTCTGCATTACAACAATGCTTACAGTTGTCAATACATGGATGTCTAGAAAGGGTATCTGCATTCCTATGAGTTGCCACTTCGATACTCGATGGAGAAATTACACTCTTGTAACTTCTGTATCCACCTAGCGATTTGTCCTTCAGGGTTTTTAAAGTTTAGTAACCACCTGAGTGCAGCATGATCAGTACGTATAAGGGGCAGGGGTGGCTCAGTCGATAGCGCGCCAGGTTCGTAATCTGTAGTTCCCAGGTTCGAGTCCCAGCTGGGTCAGCGTTGAGATTTATCTCCACAAAATTTCCCCGCCCTGCCCACGGTCAGTAGGGGACACCGATGGGCTTGAAAAGGCCGCCGTCCGTCGGATGGGACGTTAAGCCGTGACCCCATGTGCGGGAGAGACATACCCTGTGCACGTTAAAGAACACGCTGGATGGCCTTGACGGGAGGCTACCATCTGTCTCCCAACAGCTGTTCCAGTGGGTCCCCTCCCCCAACATTCTCTGAGCCTTGGGGGTCCTTGTGGCCTGGCCATTTAGCCCATTGTGTGCAAAAAAGTGCCGCTCAGAGGTAAAACAATCCAAAACAATCCCATCCAATCCAAATCAGTACGTATAAGAAATTTCTGGTCATAGAGATAATGATGAAAATGCTCCATTGCTTTTATTATTGCTAACAGTTTTTTACCTGTGACACAATAATTTCGTTCTGGTATGGATAGAGTTTTGCTAAAATATGCAATAACCTTTTCTTGTCCGTCTTGTTGTTGTGAAAGTACAGCTAAACTTAGGCCCTTTCTTTGCTGCTTCATATTGCCTACACCATCTTTCAACGTCTGCCCAACGCATGTGTTACTTGCGTCAGTATCTATTATGAACTGTTTTCCAGTTTGTGTATATACTAACACTGGTGCTGTGGAAAGACCTTGCTTTAACTTTTGGAAGGCCACTTCCCAGTCGGTGGTCCATATGAACCTCTGGCCCTCCTCTGTCACACGATGTAATGGCCTTGCGATGTTGGATAAACCCTTAACAAATCTTCTATAATAGGTGCAAAGTCCAATAAAACTACGAAGTTGATGAACGTCTTGTGGTGGAGGCCTGTCTCTTACAGCGTCTATCTTACTAGGATTAGTCTTAATCCCTGATGTAGTGATGACATGACCACGGTAATGAACTTCTTGCTCGAACAGTTAACACTTAGTCGGTCCCAATTTTAGTTCGGCTGCCCTAAGTTTTTCAAACAATTGACGAAGATTTCTCGAACGTTTCTCAAAAGTCTTTCCAAGAACGATGATGTCATCCAAGTAAACCAGGCAGACCTCCCAAGACAAATCTTTGAACACCGACTCCATCAGTCGTTCAAACGTTGCAGGTGCGTTGCAAAGTCCAAATGTCATCACTTTATACTGTCAAAGTCCATTTCCTGTAGTGACAGCTGTTTCTCACGGTCTTCAGGATGTATTACCAACTTGCCAATAGCCTCTCTTCAAGTCTAATGTAGAGAACCATTCTGACCCAGATAGAGTGTCAAGTGTGTCATCAATCCTGGATAAAGGAAAGCAATTTTGATTTCTTATATCATTCAATCTTCGGTAATCCACACAAAATCGTGTAGATCCATCCTTTTTCTTGACAAGAACCACTGGTGATGTCCAGGGACTCGATGATGGTGCTATAATGTCTTGAGCTTCCATGTCCCTTATGAGTTGTTCTATCTCCTCGCGTTTTGCCAATGGAAGCCTTCTTTCTGGGAAATAGATTGGAGGAAAATCACTAGTGTTGATCTTATGTCCTGTCAGGTTAGTACGGCCATAATCATTTAATGTAGCAGAAAAAATGCCGGAAAACTCTTTAAGTAGGTTCTCGACTGTAGCAGCTTGGTCTTCAGTTAATATCCTTCTTGTTTCTCTCCACAGGGGGCGGGGGTGGCTCAGTCGGTAGCGCGCCAGGCTCGTAATCTGCAGTTCCCAGGTTCGAGTCCCAGCTGGGTCAGCGTTGAGATTTATCTCCGCAAAATTTCCCCGCCCTGCCCACGGTCAGTAGGGGACACCGATGGGCTTGAAAAGGCCGCCGTCCGTCGGATGGGACGTTAAGCCGTGGCCCCGTGTGCGGGAGAGACATACCCTGTGCACGTTAAAGAACACGCTGGATGACCTTGACGGGAGGCTACCATCTGTCTCCCAACAGCTGTTCCAGTGGGTCCCCTCCCCCAACCTTCTCTGAGTCTTCGGGGTACTTGTGGCCTGGCCATTTAGCCCATGGTGTGCAAAAAAGTGCCGCTCAGAGGTAAAACAATCCAATCCAATTCTCTCCACAAGTCAGTAAGATGAGATTGAATGTCTATGATGTTTGTTTCAACAGTAACTTCTATTTTGTTTACACTTGTTACCCAAGTAACAGGTTGATATATTGCTAATTCTTCGCCCTTTTTCAATAATCTATTGGATTTTTTTACAGTTCATCACTATGATAAGAATCTGTTTTTTTATCTTCTTTGACTAAAGTCCTTGCAACCAAGATACCATGAGCCAAATCTCTTTTACCAGGGGTATCAGTGACCGCCAATCGGAACTCCCAGAAGTCTCTCCCAGATGTTCACGAATTATAATTTCACTTTGTGCTGGGATTTCTGTGTCTTCCATCACTAATACTGTGGTCACGCTTGATAAAGAATCAGATGTTCGGCTAAGCAGAGGAATCTCAGCATATAGATAAATAGTACTTTTTAATTTTATATTGAACAAATCATTTATGTATACCAGGAACAATAAAGAACCAAAAATTGAACCTTGGAAAGTTCCATATGGTGTAATTACTTTTCTGCTGTAATAGTTTTTTTTAGTAATTGTGTATCTGTCTGATAAATAATTCCGAAACCAATCTAACATTATGTCGCGAATACCGTAATTTTCCATTTATTTAGTAAAATATTATGATCTATTGTAAGGGTTCTCAACGTGGTTCGCGGTAAAAACGTAGGGTTAGCGGTTGTTGGAGTACGTCGTGAGAGCTCAAAAGTTGCTAGATATATGTTATACATATGTGTTTTATTTTATTCCCATTGTTACACTATCGTGGTCCCGTGGCCGAGTGGTTAGCACGCTTGGCTACTGACCTACGGGACCTGGGTTCGAGCCCCGGGTAAGGCATGGATGTGTGTGTTGTTTTTCTGCTGAGGTCCTGCCATCCTCTCAGATCTTCTACTGTGGCATATAAACTGACAGGCTCCTGTCAGACCTCTGTGGCAAGCAGCTGCTTGAGGGGGTATTTATTTTTTTATTTATTATACTATAACTATAGTTTTATCTATCTATACAAGAGGTACGCCAGTTACATACACATTTCCAGGGGGTACGTGAAGCACAAAAGGTTGAGAACCACTGATCTATTGTATCGAAGGCTTTCTGTAAGTCTAAGAACATAATTACAATTTTTTTCTCTATTATTCAATGATTTGTTAATATCATTTGAAATTTTAGAAATTAGTCGAAACATGTTTTTTCCTTTTTGAAAGCCAATATTGATTTTCATTTACTATGTTGTGCTTAAGTAAAAAATGGTGTACAGTATTATAAATACATTTTTCCATTTTTTTTTAATATAGATAGAATAGTTATTGGTCTATATAGTTAGAAAACTTATCCTTAATACCTCCTTTAAAAATAGGTCTTAAAATACCGGTTTTCAGCTCATTAGGCATGTTCCCAATAAATATAATCTGATTTATAATTTTTAATATAATATTTAGTAGTATTTCTTTATTAAATTTATATGTTTAATGAAAACATTACCGTAACTAGGTGATTTACTTGGTGTCTAATGTAGTAATTCATCAGTGTGCTTCTCAGTAATTCAGGTATATAAATAAAGTCCAATATTCTTTGTCTCCTGGTTGGAACATTTTACAACAATTTACAACGTCTTGGTGATTTGTATCTCTTATCTGAAGAATTAGTGTATTATAAATGTTATTGTAATTGTCTGCTATTTCTTCCACAGATAATTTCTTTTTGGACATATTATCAATTATTTCGTTGTCAGCTGACGTTTTCTGTTTCGCTTCTAATATTTCACATATTAATTGCCATGTAGCCTTCATATCATTTATTTTCATTTCAAGTTTATTTCAACAAAAAAAACATTTTCTGATTTCTAATCTGAATATTAACTGTATTTCTTAACTTTTTATAGCTATTCTTATAATCATCACTTTTATCATTGTTTTTAAATTTAATCCAAGCTTTATCTCTTTTCTCAATTAATTATATACTTTTATCATTGTTTTTAAATTTAATCCAAGCTTTATCTCTTTTCTCAATTAATTATATCAAGTTCGGTGTTATCCAGTTTTTGCTATGATTTCTTTTTACTTTTCCTACACTCCTCATATTTACTCTATTTTTTTCTAAAATTCCATCATAAATGTCTTTAAGTACTTTATGATAGGTTAATTCTTCCATTGAGTTGTCTCCATAATTTTTTAAATTCCAATTCATTTCAGAGATACCTTTGTTTATATTGTTATGGTCAAAAAACCAATTCTTATTTTCCTGGTTTGTTTTAGTATAAATAGTTCTGTTCAAATTATTTTTGTTATTGCTAATCAGTGCTATAATCATACAGTGATCTGCTATTTTGCTTGTTTGAATTATAGAATTTGCTGACATATTTTACATTAGTTTTATTCTTACTATTTCTTCTCTTATATCTTCTCTTATTAATCTTTCAAAATTCATTTCTGCTAGTAGTGTGATATAATTTTCGGTGTCATGCCTTTTAGTGCTAATTCTATCGATTTTGAAATAACCTATTAAAATCTGTTTTTGATCTTTTCTGTATTTTTCCATCCAGTTTCGGAAATTCAACAGAAAGGAATTCATATCCATGTTAGGTAATCTGTATAGTGCTAATACACAATATATTATATTTTTTCATTTTATAAAATATATATAGTTCCCGCTGGAAGTGGGGCGGGGTGGCTCAGTCGGTAGCGCGCCAGGCTCGTAATCTGTAGTTCCCAGGTTCGAGTCCCAGCTGGGTCAGCGTTGAGATTTATCTCCGCAAAAATTCCCCGCCCTGCCCACGGTCAGTAGGGGACACCGATGGGCTTGGAAAGGCCGCCGTCCGTCGGATGGGACGTTAAGCCGTGGCCCCGTGTGCGGGAGAGCCATACCCTGTGCACGTTAAAGAACACGCTGGATGGCCTTGACGGGAGGCTACCATCTGTCTCCCAACAGCTGTTCCAGTGGGTCCCCTTCCCCAACCTTCTCTGAGCCTTCGGGGTCCATGGCCTGGCCATTTAGCCCATGGTGTGCAAAAAAGTGCCGCTCAGAGGTAAAACAACCCAACCCGCTGGAAGTATTTGTTGTGTTAAAATTTAAATATCTGGGTTTTCTTTATGGTATATTGAAATCCCCCTAATATTTTTATTTTTATTATCATTTGTAATTTTATTAAATTTGTCAATAATATATAATTAATTTTCAACATAATTTACATCTGTTTCAGTTAAAATTAGCAAATCAATGTGTTTCATACAATTGTTAATACTTATTTTTAATGATTCCCAATATTTTTTTTGACTACCTATATTAACATGATCAATTCCTAATTTATTTTTACGAATAAATTTATCATAATTATTTTCGAACCAAGCATCTACTTCTAAACCTGAAGTTACATAAGTAACGTCTCAGTTGCTGTTAAAATATTCCCAATTTACATCAAACATAGTTAAGAAAAAATTCCCTATCATAATATCAAGTAACAAAAGTATTGAACAAAATAAAAAACAAAAAAAAACAACCTAAGAGAAGTAAGGTTTATCGGATATATCTAAAAGTTCATAAAGCATCAAATTTGGTGAACATATCAATATTGATGATTCTTTCACCATTATTAGATATGATCTCTTCACCTCATTAGTACTTTTCCATTTTTGAACCATACAAACGTATAATTTTTTCATTTGCACACATCCTAGCTCTCCAGAAAAGTTTACTATTAATCATAGTCATGGGTTGTTGTTGGGTTGTTTTACCTCTGAGCGGCACTTTTTTGCACACCATGGGCTAAATGGCCAGGTCACATGGACCCCGAAGGCTCAGAGAAGGTTGGGGGAGGGGACCCACTGGAACATCTGTTGGGAGACAGATGGTAGCCTCCCGTCAAGGCCATCCAGCGTGTTCTTTAACGTACACAGGGTATGGCTGTCCCGCACACGGGGCCACGGCCATCCGACGGACGGCGGCCTTTCCAAGCCCATCGGTGTCCCCTACTGACCGTGGGCAGGGCGGGGAATTTTGCGGAGATAAATCTCAACGCTGACCCAGCTGGGACTCGAACCTGGGAACTACAGATTACGAGCCTGGCGCGCTACCGACTGAGCCACCCCCGCCCCAATCATAGTCATGTTTTCATTAATAAATTGTGTTCCTTTATCATTTAGGTCTGCACTAGCGGTTGTAATTTTTTTCCTGTTTTTTTTCCAAATGTGTTTTTTTTTGGTGTAAGGAATTGGACAATTATCTTAGGGTTTTGTTTTTATTTCTTTCAGGATGTCTGTGAATTTTTTTCCATCATATTGTCTTTACAGTTGTTTATGTTTAGTGATTGAGAATTTTTTTCCAACTTTATTTTAAGCTCTGTTTTCTATATTTTCATTTCGTCCTTATTGTTCCACGTCATTAAAATTCTCTTTCCTCATTTCTTTGTTTAAAGTTTCGGCTACATGAACTTTTGTAATTAAATCTTTTCGAATTTTTTCATAAGTTACTACTTGTTGCATCAGTTCGTCATACTTGCTAGAAAATATTTCTACGCTTCGTTTTAATTCTTTCATTTCTTCCTTTAAATCATGGATTTCTACTATCAACAGATTGACGTCACTTGCTCGAAGTGGTTGTGAAGTGTTTTCTTTTCTACTACTCATAGTGGTTTTAAGATTCGTTTGAAGTTTTGGCCCTGAAGACTTCACAGTCTCTTCTCTATCGATTATAGCAGCTTCGACTGCGGCATATGAAACTTTCTCTTTAGGAGCTCCTCTAGTAAACAACTGCAGCATAGACTGGGAATCAATAAGGTTGCTGCCTGTCGCATGCAAAATACTTTCATCTGGTTGACTGTCAGCTTGAGATTTTGTGCTGGTATTCTTACATTTATATTTACAAGTTGGACAATTCCAATTAGAACTCTTGTCATCCAACAGTTTTTTGCACATCTCCTTTGAGATTCCCGTACAATTCAGATGAATTTACCTTTATATTCACTGCATACTAGATTCTACGGTAGAAATAATTCATCATCTCACACACGCATTTCTTCTTTCTGTAACCATATCCGGATATCAAAAACTCAAATTCCCTTAGTATAATAAAAATAAATACCCCCTCAAGCAGCTGCTTGCCACAGAGGTCTGACAGGAGCCTGTCAGTTTATATGCCACAGTAGGAGATCTGAGAGGATGGCAGGACCTCAGCAGAAAAACAACACACACATCCATGCCTAATACTGGGGCTCGAACCCAGGTCCCTTAGATCAGTAGCCAAGCGTGCTAACCACTCGGCCACGGGACGGCTTCCCTTAGTATATATGACCGAAATTCTAATTTGATTAAAATTATTAAGGAAATTGCTAAGACTAAAAATTTGCACACTCAAAATTTATGGCTGACGGTTACGGTTTGTTATCGTTGCAATTGTTTATGCACTACCATGAAAAAAAATGTCGTTCATATTCTTTTTTGTTTGAATATCTGTGGCCGTTTGGAGTACAGTGCCGAACTCAGACATGTTTCAAGTGAAGGAGGTATCCCCCCACCCCTCCCCACCTCTGGTGTCTCGTGCTGCTACTAAGGTCCTGAGATTGCACGTCTATATAATAATATTTTTAAGTATTATAAATATCCCCACTCAAGCAGCTGCTTGCCACAGAGGTCTGATAGGAGCCTGTCAGTTTGTATTCCATAGTAGAAGGTCTGTAAGAAAGGAGAGATTTCAGCAGAAATACAACACAAACATCCATGCCTTACCCCGAGGCTCAAACCAAGGTCCCTTTAATCCAGTGTCTCGCAAACTTTTTTACTCTGCGGCACACTGAATCTAATTTTTTCCCGCGGCACACCTAAAAAGGAATAAAAGCAAACTCTATATAATCGTCATTATATTTGAGCTTTGTTGAAGTCATCAGCCTGGTTTTACTTGAAGATTTGCTCTCGTTCTTTAATTCATAACTCAGTGTTTGTTTTAAATATTTGTCCATTCTATGGCTTGAAATAATCAAAAATTAATACCAAAATTTGGAAAAAGCTTGATAAATACTTACAAGATCCCAATTGATAAAATCTGAAAGATTTTTATTAAAGCACGTCGATAGCGCGTCGATATTAAATCACGTCGATAACACAAGTCAAGTCAAAATGAAATCTTTGGAATATCTAGTGTCAATTTGAAAATCTCCCGCGGCACACTTGGAATCTCTCGCGGCACACTACTGTGCCGCGGCACACAGTTTGCGAGACACTGCTTTAATCAGTACTCAAGCACGCTAACCACTTAGTCACGGGACTACTTAGTATTATAAATAAAAAAATAAATAAATAAATACCCCTCAAGCAGCTGCTTGCCACAGAGGTCTGACAGGAGCCTGTCAGTTTATATGCCATAGTCGAAGATCTGAGAGGATGGCATGACCTCAGCAGAAAACAACACGAATATCCATGCCTGACCCGGGGCTCGAACCCACGTCCCGTAGATCAGTAGCCAAGTGCGCTAATCACTCGGCCACAAATATGAATTAAATTATTATAATTTAAGGCCTCCTTAATTCACTGTCCTATCAAAGGTATTAGAGAATTCCCATGTTATGTCAATGGGTATCTAACTTCGAAGCTTTATATCTCGTAAAATATGCATTCAATGGTTAAATGTGACTGAAGATAAATTAAAGATCACAATCAAATCTATTTAAATCGCGATTTTCAAACCTATTAGTTCAGCATTTAAAGAGTTATCAAAGCTAGAATATATCCCAATAGTAATGCATAAGAATAATTTACTTCAGAAATTAAATAGAAGTTTGCGTAATCATTTAATGATTTTTGTAAACCAAGATAATTTATTGTTAAATATTCCAACTTTCACAACTCTTTAAATACTGAACGAATATCGTGAATAATCGAGTTTAGATAAATTTCCTTGTGATTTTTGACTTCAGTTGCATTTTTCCATTAAATGCATATTGTAGAAGTTATAGAACTTTAAATTTAGAATTTCATTAACATAAAATGGAAATTCTGTAATATTTTAGGGGTCGGGTTTGGCTCAGTCGGTAGCGCGCCAGGCCCATATCTGTAGTTCCTAGGTTTGAGTCCCACCTGTTGCAGCGTTGAGATTCATCTCCGCTAAACCTTCCCTCTGTTAGAAAGGGGACACCGATGGTTTTGGAAAGGCCGCCGTCCGTCTGATGGAGTGTTAAGCCATGGATCCGTGTGCGGGGAGAGCCATAATCCTATGCACGCTAAAGAACACACTAGATGGCCTTGACGAGAGGCTACCATTTGACTCCTAACAGCTGTCCAGTGGGTCCCCTCCCACCAACCTTCTCTGAGCCCTTGGGGCCCTTGTGACTTGGCCATTTAGTCCATTGTGTGCAAAAAAAGTGTCGCTCAGAGGTAAAACAACCCAACTCGAATATTTTGATAAGGCCGTGTAGAAGTCCACAAGATACAAACAATGGTCGAAAGTTTTAAATTCTTAAGAAAGCATGGAAACTATATGGACAATGTTAAAATGAAACAAGTTGGAAAACCCGTGGGGTTTGGAAGACTGATGTTTTAGTGAACCTCTGGGAAAAATATAATTATGGTTTTACTTGGAAAATTCCAGAAACATTTTGTCAGAGTTTAGAACAAAACAGCCTACATTTGGGGATCCGTCATATTTTGGACACGTCCTTTTTCGCTTTCCGTATCGCCCATTTAGAATTCTGAAACTAACTTCTAAAATGACAAATGAAAGTTTATGGTAGCTTAAAGTCACTGGGGCAAAAATCTTCCCACCACCATGGTAACAGCAGCAGAATAATTAAATTTGCATAGTGTAATGTAGTTTTGAGTTTAACTGGGTCAAAGAATGCTATAATATAAAAGATGAAAGACCGTTGAATCTTTACCATCATAACCAATCTTTTAAAATTCACCATTTCGTGATGAATTGTATTCCACAGATACAATTTGCGAGACACATTTATACTTTATTAATATGACTTTGCCCATAAATAAATGTAATTTTAAGCATGTAAAACCGATAATTAAAGGTTTGATTTTTTTTTTCGCACGTTAATAAATTCCACTATTCTTATAACAATTATTCATTTCATATGCCACTTTCTACAGTATAGCTTGTAAATAACTAAATTGGATCAGGGGCTTATTTATATTAATTGTTTAAACAAACTATCACAGCTTTTCACAAATATTTAGAGAAGTCTAGCGATAATGCACTATTAAAGCTCTAAGGCAATTTAAAGGTAAATATCGACATTGGCTAAAATGCATGGTTATAAATACCTTTAGACATTAGTTCAGATTATTGCCAAAATCCAGTTCTACAGAGCAGAGTTGTTTCCAGATGTGGAATTGGAGGATTACTTATACTACATGCGAATCAAAGAACTTGAAAAGGTGCTGTGATGAACCTGAGTACAAGGAACCAACCACAACATCTGGGAAGAATCCTGCTCTGAAGAACTGGATTTTGGCAATAATGTAGACCAGTGATGGTGAACCTTTTTACCCAAGTGTGTCAAACATCTTTTTTTTTTCTTAATATTGACGTTATTGATGTGCCACTTGCATACATGCATCATAAATTTAACTACATAATCAGAGATGGTGACTTATACATATCATATTAGGCTATTTATTTAATAGGACATTGATATAAAAATCTATGAATTCATATTATACAATTAATTTAATAAAGTAAAATTTCAAACTTACATTACATTTAATGACTTTTCTGCTGCTGAGTACTGGTAGAAAGTTGCTTTATAGAAAGGCTATAGTGTGTACACTTTAATGCTACACCAGGCAGCGCTCAAATCATTGCTCAATCTATTTCTCCCTTTCGATTTCATATTATTTAAGGCAGAAAATAGAGTTTCACAAGAGCATGTAGAAGAGAAAATTGTTAGAAAGCTTTAGCAAAGATTTTAAGAGTATGAAAGTTTTCGGGAAGGCTATTCCACACGCTTAGAATTTCACAGTCTGAATTTCTACAGGCGTTATCATGCAGACGTTCCCGCTCAAGTTCTTCTAATTCATTTCTAAGAGCAATAAACTTTCTTTTCCAGATAGGATTACACTGGAAGTCGGCTAGTTGCATTTCTAGATCTTTTAAATCCAACCACTCAAAGCCATCTAATTTAAGATCCATGAATTCTCTTTCATCAGGATACTTTATGAATTGGAATATTTTATTCCAACATTCGAATTGGAATATTGGAATATTGGAATATTGTTTGTTCCAACATTCGAAATTGCTCAAATCTAGAAGAAAACTGCTCAGTTACTGACTTTAAAACTTCGACAAATTGGTTGATATGTTGTTCACGATTTTTGGGGCTGGTTTCGTTAAAAAAAATTTCCCTCTTGGGAAACACTTAAAATTGTTACTTTCTAAATCACGTTGAAATATTTTGAGTTTATTCTCAAAGCTCTTGATCGTGCCAAACATAACATCGACAGATTTTCCGAAACCTTGCAATTGTATATTAAGTATATTCAGGTGCAATAAAAAATCTGTGAAAAACATCAGCTTGCCAAGCAGAATCGTTCAACTGAGAAAATTCGTGCTCCATGCCCTTCGTATTTAAATATAATTTAATTTCATTTAAATGTTTAATAAACCGTTCAAGTACTTGGCCACGACTCAACCATCGAATATTATTGTACATTAATAGACCATTGTACACTGATTCAACTTCGCTTAAAAGTGAATTAAATTCTCGTTTGTTTAAAGCCCTGGCAGTAATAAAATTAGTTACCTTTGTCACAATTCTCATCCCATCATCCAAATCCTTTAAGTCTGATTTCGCACACAGTGTCTCCTGATGTATAATACAATGGAAACAAACCAGGGGATTACTAACATATTCCGTAAATTGTTTGATAAAACCGACATTACGGCCAACCATATTAGGTGCGCCATCAGTTGTAATCGAAAATATTTTAGATAAATCTATTTCTCACGGAACACTTTAACAACACAGTCGCATATATCTTTACCTGTCGTGTTTTGAGGTATATTTTCTAACTTTATCAATTCCTCGTGCATAGAATCACCGTGAACATACCTTGCAATAATTGCCAATTGAGCTGATGACGTAATATCTGTAATTTCGTCGATATAAATGGAAAAACAATGGCATGAATTCAAGTCTTATATTTGATTTTCTATATTAGCATTCATTGATAGAACCCTGTCATTAATAATATTTCTACTTAATGGTAACTCTTTCATGCACTTTAAAATAGCTTCCTTATTATGAAAGTCCTCAAATAAAAATGGTGCACACTTTACGAAAACTTCTTTAATATAATCACCATCACTAAGTGGTTTCCCATGTTCAACAAGAGTATGTGAAATACTGTAACTTGCGGCTACTAAATTTGAAGGTCCTGAAACAAATTTAATTAAAGTCCCTGATTGTGATTCTGCCAGTTTTAGATGTTGTGATATGTATTCTTGCGTTCAAAGGTTTTTTCTAGGATCCAATTGTGCTTAGTTTCAGAATGTCTTCTTACATTCCAAGTTCTACTCACAGATAGCTCACCACACAATTTACAGAGAACTTTATCGCCTCTATCAATAACACCATATTGTTCAGCCAGGCATCTTGGAAATTCCTTCCACTTACTTTCTGTGATAATTTTAGTTTTTTATTAGTGCTAGCTGCCATTGTAAAAGGGTTCACAAATTAAAAAAGAGCACAATTGTATACAGCGGTAATTAAGCAGTAATAATTAATAAGAACTAACAATTACTGGAAATGAATTATATTCATTCATCAACTCAAATTACTCAAGTGGCAGACCATGCAAGACCAAGGAGTGTCTAAGGGAGAAGAGAGCTAGCTTCCATAGACGTAATGTAAACTTTTCGATTGCAGCGGCCTCTAAACATGGCAGATTCGTGCATTGCAGTGAAGCCACCCAGCCAGGGAGAGGAGCTAGTTCCCTGCATTATTTTTCCACCGCCTAGCAAAGTTTTCAATTGCCTACACCACGTGACTAATTTTACGTACACTTTAACTTTGAAAAATGTTCATGAGGTACAATCATAATTTTCTTTTTGTTTAGAGATATTATCAAGAAGTAATGTAATCATTTTTTTAAATAAAATCCAATTTTGTAAAACTGGTAGTAGCTATGCTAAAGAACAAAATTTTAATATTTTGAACAACCTACAGCATTTAGTATATTATAATAAATTGAGATTTATGTGTCAATGCACGATAACATGATCTATATAATTATATTTTATAAAATTGTAGATATTTTCCATAAATATCATATCGAGTTTTTCACTTGTATAAACGTTCAACAGATGGCACCAGGCACTTCCCGTATCAACCATAAAAAAAGAATTATAATGTTAGAGCAAAATGAAGAAGCCAATGTACATCGATATGCTCCAGGGATCACAAACCTGCAACATACATTAACCTACATTTTCGCAAGATGATTAAATGTATTAATTTACATATTAATTTTAAAAATTCTTCAAAATTACTCAAAATAAACATACAATGGCTTTTCCAGGTATCGTAAAATATACTCCTGAACGGGATAAAACACTCATTGAATAACTTTAGGGTCAGCTACCACTATGCCAAAGAGCCATGGCTGTTAGACATTTTGAAACACTGGTTAAATCGTAATATATACCAATAGTAAGACAAACCATAGCTCAGTGGGCTAAAATGATTGCACTACGCATGCGCAGATCGCCCCTTACAGTTGTTTTTGTGCCTGCGCATCAATTTGCCACGTTCAGCTTCGGTAAAATTCCGCAGAACGGCGCCACTTACGATTGCGCAAAGCTAGCCTTCTTTTCCTTAGACCTTCTTTGGCAAGACTACCACTACTTCTTTCAGCAGGGTTGCCAGATTTATTACCGGATAAATTCAATATTTAATGCTGCGAATTACATTTTCTGTTAAAGTGGTTTTAAATATGTTTAGAACTTGTATTACTCAGTCGAGAGACTTGGAATGCATGCATGAACGAATTTCACACAGACGTCAAATGAAAACTTTAAGTTTATAATATATAAAGCACGTATTTATAAGTTTGTATCATATAATATTGATAATAATTTTTATAAGTTTTTATAATACCATATGACTATGCAGAAATTATAATGATTAAGAAAGAAAACCTAAACTTAAAACGCTCGATTTATCGCAGTTTTTTCATCAGAATTCCAATATTTTTCATCATCTAAGGTGTGTCACCTGAAACCCTCAAGTGTGTCAGTGCTGACACGCGTGTCATAGGTTCGCCATCACTGATCTAGACTAATGTCTAAAGGTATTTATAACCATGTATTGTATAAATACTTATTTGCATATTTTCCAAGGACTGTTACGAGGTCTCAGACAACGTTTCAGGAAATGATGCATAGACAATATAATTTAGATAATTGTGAGCTATTTAATATTACCAGTTTTAGAATACAGAAGCTAAAATATTAACCTTAGTTTAGCATTATGCCTAATGGTAACAAAGTAAAACTGAACGAGCGGATCATCATCAAGGCTCGAGTCCCAATTGTGTCAGGGGCGGGGGTGGCTCAGTCGGTAGCGCGCCAGGCTCGTAATCTGTAGTTCCCAGGTTCGAGTCCCAGCTGGGTCAGCGTTGAGATTTATCTGCGCAAAACTCCCCGCCCTGCCCACGGTCAGTAGGGGACACCGATGGACTTGGAAAGGCCGCCGTCCGTCGGATGGGACGTTAAGCCGTGGCTCCGTGTGCGGGAGAGCCATACCCTGTGCACGTTAAAGAACACGCTGGATGGCCTTGACGGGAGGCTACCATCTGTCTCCCAACAGCTGTTCCAATGGGTCCCCTCCCCCAACCTTCTCTGAGCCTTCGGGGTCCATGTGACCTGGCCATTTAGTCCATGGTGTGCAAAAAAGTGCCGTTCAGAGGTAAAACAACCCAACCCAATTGTGTCAGCTCAAAGATCTTCTTACTTTAACCTTGACCTCGATCTCAATGAAAAATGGAGACGAGATCTGGGGGACAAGGGGGCCCTCCTCGCCTTTCAGAATGTAGTAAGGGAAATAAAAATAAATAGAATAAATACCCCCTCAAGCAGCTGCTTGCCACAGAGGTCTGACAGGAGCCTGTCAGTTTATATGCCATAGAAGGTCTGAGAGGATGGCAGGACCTCAGCAGAAAAACGACACATACATCCATGCCTTATCCGGGGGCTCGAACCCAGGTCCCGTAGATCAGTAGCTAAGCGCGCTAACCACTCGGCCACGGGACGGCTTGTAAGGGAAATGGAGTCAATAGATTATTAAACTGATTTATATTTCATGCATTTTTCAACAAATTTTGAGACCTCTAAAACGGAAGAGAAAATGTTATGTTCTGATGAAAATCCAATGTCTTGTCAATTATATATTTTTTTAGCTCGATTAAGTTTCTTACTCTTCCTGCCCCCTGGTTTTTATTTTAGATCTGGGCCTGGGGATATCGGTGGAATTAGAAAGATTCCCATCCTTCAGATGACACATAAAGCCGCGACCATATGTTCAAGGGTGCGTGGCATAGCCTGTGGATTGTGTCTAATAGTTGTTTATAATAGGTCCCCTTTCCTCAGGGTTTGGAGATCATGTGATGTGTCCATTTACCTCACTATGGGGCCTGGGGATATCAGTGGAATTAGAAAGATTCCCATCCTTCAGGTGACACATAGAGCCGCGACCATGTGTGCAAGGGTGCGTGGCATAGCCTGTGGATTGTGTCTAATAGTTATTTATAATAGGTCCCCTTTCCTCAGGGTTTGGAGATCATGTGATGTGTCCATTTACCTCACTATGGGGCCTGGGGATATCGGTGGAATTAGAAAGATTCCCATCCTTCAGGTGACACATAAAGCCGCGACCATGTGTGCAAGGGTGCGTGGCATAGCCTGTGGATTGTGTCTAATAGTTGTCTATAATAGGTCCCCTTTCCTCAGGGTTTGGAGATCATGTGATGTGTCCATTTACCTCACTATGGGGCCTGGGGATATCGGTGGAATTAGAAAGATTCCCATCCTTCAGGTGACACATAAAGCCGCGACCATGTGTGCAAAGGTGCGTGGCATAGCCTGTGGATTGTGTCTAATAGTTGTCTATAATAGGTCCCCTTTCCTCAGGGTTTGGAGATCATGTGATGTGTCCATTTACCTCACTATGGGGCCTGGGGATATCGGTGGAATTAGAAAGATTCCCATCCTTCAGGTGACACATAAAGCCGCGACCATGTGTGCAAGGGTGCGTGGCATAGCCTGTGGATTGTGTCTAATAGTTGTCTATAATAGGTCCCCTTTCCTCAGGGTTTAGAGATCATATGATGTGTCCATTTACCTCACTATAGGGCCTGGGGATATCGGTGGAATTAGAAAGATTCCCATCCTTCAGGTGACACATAAAGCCGCGACCATGTGTGCAAGGGTGCGTGGCATAGCCTGTGGATTGTGTCTAATAGTTGTCTATAATAGGTCCCCTTTCCTCAGGGTTTGGAGATCATGTGATGTGTCCATTTACCTCACTATGAGCAAACAAAATGTCTCTTAAGGACAAAACTACGAACTAATCTTGCTAATAGTCCATCGCACTAAATATAACTGTGAAAAAATTTAATTTTTCTACAAATAAATATTTCACTTTTCACTTTTCAAATATAAATCACTTTTGGTTAGGAAGTTGAAATTTATAACATTCACTTTTCACCTCTAAATTACTTTGAGCTTGACGGTATAATTTACGTTGCGCTTTTCAACTCCAAATCACTTTGGGCTAGAGGGTAGAAATTTACACTTTTTAACTCCAAATTTTAAGAGAATAGGAATTTAACTTTGCAATCTTCCACTTCAAATCTCTTGAGAATAGGGAGCAGGAATTTTGCGCTGCGATTTTCAACTCCAGATCAATTTGGGTTAATGAGGAGAAATTTCACATTTCGCTTTTTAAATCCAAATCACTTTCAACTGGCGAGAGGGAATTTTAACATTTCACTTTGCAACTCCAAACACTTTAAATTAGGGAGTAGAAATTTGCATTGCACTTTTCAACTCCACACTATTCAACTCCAAATCAACTTGAGTTGTATAGTAGGAATTTAACATTGCACTTTTCAACTCCAAATCACTTGGGGTTAGGGTACAGAAATTTTCGTTGCGATTTTCAATTCCAAATCATTTTGAGTATGGAGATAGGAATTTAGCATTGCACTTTTTCTCTCCCAATCAGGGGCGGGGGTGGCTCAGTCGGTAGCGCGTCAGGCTCGTAATCTGTAGTTCCCAGGTTCGAGTCCTAGCTGGGTCAGCGTTGAGATTTATCTCCGCAAAATTCCCCGCCCTGCCCACGGTCAGTAGGGGACACTGATGGGCTTGGAAAGGCCGCCGTCCGTCGGATGTGACGTTAAGCCGTGGCCCCGTGTGCGGGAGAGCCATACCCTGTGCACGTTAAAGAACACGCTGGATGGCCTTGACTGGAGACTACCATCTGTCTCCCAACAGCTGTTCCAGTGGGTCTCCTCCCCCAACCTTCTCTGAGCCTTCGGGGTCCATGTGACCTGGCCATTTAGCCCATGGTGTGCAAAAAAGTGCCGCTCAGAGGTAAAACAACCCAACCCAACTCTTCCAATCAACTTTAGATTGGGAAATACAAAATTAGCATTCGCTTTTCAACTTCAAATCACTTTGATTCAAAGAACAGGAATTTTCCATTAGAATTGGAACTACTAAATTACTTTGCGTTTTGGATTAATAAAGTGAGGGTTTGTGGTTTCACTCCGAAAGGCTTAACAAAAAATTGCTGCCATCTAACAGTAGAAAATTATGCTTTTAAATGGAGAATTACGAATTGGTAGTGATTAATGCACGCCGTTCCTTTCGATATGGTCAGCACTTCAAACTCAGCGATGGTGCCAGCACTTTCATTTTCTGGTATTTGACGTAACCGGTCAATCGTAGACACAAAATCGTTCCATTCAGAATCCGATCAACAAGCTGCCTCAATTAAGCCTTTTCATTATTTAATCATGAGCGAGGCTAATTTCTTCAGAGTTGGGTAAATGCGTTTCTAATTAAATACCCGACGGCTGGGGGCACACCTTAATGAACATCGAGGATCCCTTGCCAACGAAGAAATGGGTTCGTAATGGAGAAAAAAAACTGGTTGTTAATGGCAACAGAAAGTTGTCAGAAAACAGCCATTGTCGGATCGGCTATCGTCATCGGACAAACCTCGTTCTGACATCTACGACGCTGGGAGGAAACGGGATCGATTGCTATTGATAAGCTCTCTCTCTTTTTTTCTTCGTCTAGTACGAAAAGCATTCACAGCGATCTGCTACAGAGCAGCATTTCCAGCAATCCCACGCCCTTGTACATCGATCATTGCAATATCGTCCTTTGATGTATTCTCGATGTTACACGTTGAATATTAAAATCTTCCAAGGGATGCTTGCGGTGACCAATTCCTTGTTAAACCTTCTTTTTCGATTCATTTATTTAGTTTTCTCACCAGATAGAAAAACCTACGAAATACACAATTATACCCTACAAGATCATAATATTAGAGAATTTTTTTGTATTATGTCAATTGGAATGCAACTCCGAAGCTCTATAACTTTTTGGGGTGGCTCAGTCGGTAGCGCCCCAGGCTCTTAATCTGAAGTTCCCAGGTTCGAGTCCCAGCTGGGTCAGCGTTGAGATTTATCTCCGCAAAATTCCCCGCCCTGCCCACGGTCAGTAGGGGACACCGATGGGCTTGGAAAGGCCGCCGTCCGTCGGATGGGACGTTAAGCCGTGGTCCCGTGTGCGGGAGAGCCATACCCTGTGCACGTTAAAGAACACGCTGGATGATGGCCTTGACGGGAGGCTACCATCTGTCTCCCAACAGCTGTTCCAGTGGGTCCCCTCCCCCAACCTTCTCTGAGCCTTCGGGGTCCATGTGACCTGGCCATTTAGCCCATGGTGTGCAAAAAAGTGCCGCTCAGAGGTAAAACAACCCAACCCAACCCATAATATTAGAGAATTTTTTGTATTATGTCAATTGGAATGCAACTCCGAAGCTCTATAACTTTTGAAATTTGCAATTCATGTGAAAATGTGACTGAAGATAAAGATAACAATCAAATCTGTTTCTATCTAGATATCTCGTCTTCAAAAATGAAAACGATATAATAATTTCACTTTGTAGTCTGTATGTTTGGTCTACAGACAAAATTTTTGTTTATAGAGATAAATTATAAATTCTTTTTGTGTTGGATAGATATTGATGAAACGTTACGATTTGCACTTTTCGACTCTCCCAAAAGCTATAATTGCGCCCTCTAACTGTGTAAAAATTTGAATATTCCAAAATTTCAAACGGATAATCCTAACGATGTATTTTTATGTCAGAAATTTGAAATTTTGGTGGAGGAATATGAGGGTCATGAAGTTTGCATTGGCAACATGAATTTTACCCCTTATGCCCACGGTGGGTGGGGAAACAGAATTTTTGCTTTAAGAGATAATTGGAAAACTATTTTTTATTTGGATTGGTACAGTCGCTCAAAAAAGTATCCGAACAATATGGTTGATTTCAGAATCCAGAAAAAATAGCTGGAAACGATTTTTTTAGAAATTAGTGATCTGGCAACCTTCGTGTCACGTGATTACAGAATTCAGGAAAAATATCTGGAGCGTGTACAGCAACTGTACACGCTCCAGTTACCGTTCACAGCAAACTGGAGCGTGTGCAGTAACTGCACACGCTCCAATTTGCTGTGAACGGTAACTGCACACGCTCAATATTTCCGTGAGTGAGCCCACACGATCTAGTATCAAAATAATATGACCACCTAAAGTCGCTCAAAAAAGTATCCGATGATGAAAAAAGTATCCGATTGATCTGGCAACCTTCGTGTCACGTGACACAAAGGTTGCCAGATCACTAATTTCTAAAAAAATCGTTGCCAGCTATTTTTTCTGGATTCTGAAATCAACCATAGTGTTCGGATACTTTTTTGAGCGACTGTACTAATGAAATATTTCGATTCCCATTTTTCAAATCCTTAGACAGTTTTAATTTATATTGTTAGAGATCACTAAATATGGAAACGGCAAAACTTTCAAAGAATGTTTCAAGTGATCTGTTTATGGTAAAGATTTGAAATTACGGTGGCAGAGTGTCGAGAGAGATTCTACTGATAGCAACAGTCTATTTCGTTTTCTGAGAGAGATGTGAAAAAGGCAACTTTTTAAATTTGAGAACTAAGAGACAAACACTTTTTTGTTACATAATTAAGAATAAAATGCTCCTATTAGCATATTCCTCATCATCCATTAACTCGAATTAAAACTTTTAAGCAGTGAAATGTAGGTAAAAAATTTCATTCCCTTTTAAAACCGGATTCCCATATGCGCCAGTGGCGATATGCGTTCTTCTGGTTAACAATATTCGATCAGTATTTTGAGAGTTAGGGAAGCTATAATATCTAGCAATGAATTATTTTGTTTTATAAAAATCCCTTAAAAATGTCTAATATTGAAACAATTAGTTCACAAACTTCTAAAATACATATTTATTTTCGTAACTAATTTAAAACAATACTTATTATTTAAGTTTAAATTAATTTCTGAGGTAAATTCTTATGATGCATTACTGTTGTTAAACATTCCAGCTTTATAAGTTTTTAAATACTGAAAGAATACTGTTAAAAAACGAAATTTAAACATATTTGATTGTGATCTTTAAATTTAGTCATATTTTTCCATTAAATTCATATTTTTGAAAATGTAGAACGTCGAAGTGAGATTTTCATTGACATAACATAGAAATTATTGTTCTCGGGGGGGGGAGGGGGCTCGGTCGGTAGCTCGTAATCTGTAGTTCCCAGGTTCGAGTCCCGCCTGGGTCAGCGCTGAGATTCATCTCCGCAAAACTCCCAAACCTATAGTTGGTCAGTAGGGGACACCGATGGGCTTGGAAAGGCCACCGTCCGTCGGATGAGACTTAAAGCCGTGGCTCCGTATGCAGGAGAGCCATACCCTATGCGCGATAAAGAATAGGCTGGATGGCCTTGACGGGAGTTTACCATCTGTCTCCTAACAGCCTTCCAGTGGGTTCCCTCTTCCCAACCATTTCTGAGCCCTCATGATCATTGTGGCCTGGCCATTTAGTCCAGTGCAAAAAAAAAAGTGCAGCTCAGAGATGAAATAACCCAATTCTCTATTACTTTGATAGGGCAATATATTGCATTTTATTTATAAACTATAGCATTGGTGACTGAAAACAAATTAAAAATGTTAGCGTTTCATCTGCAATGATTGCCTTACATTTGTAATGACTGATGTGCTATAAAAGTATTGTCATTTGATGCAACATTAGTTTTTCCGTTTTAATCAAATTTGAGAAAACACTTACGATTGTCAACGTTGTTTAAACTCTTTCAAATGCGAAACACGTTACTGTTAAAAAATTCTACATTTAAATTGAAACTGACTGAGAGCTGTAACTTACATATCTTAAAGAACAGATTTCCATAAAAATTCTTATTTTTCAAGTTTACATTGTTCGGTCTACTTTCTGTATAATGCAACTCAGTTAGAAAATTGGGGTTTAATAATTGGTTCAGTGGGCAGCGCTTCAGGCTCATAATCTGCAGTTCTCAGGTTCCAGTCCCACCTGGGTCCACCCTAAGATTTATCTCGCAAAAGTTTCCCACCCTGCACTCGGAAACTAGGAGACACCAATGGGCTTGAAAAGGCAGCCTTCCATACAATGGAACATAAACCTTTGGCTCTGTATGCAGGAGAGCCATACCGTGTGCATCTTAAAGAACACATGATGGCCTTGGCGGGAGGTTTCCATCTGTCGCTTTCCCCCAAACTTCTCTGCGGCCTTAGGATCCATTTGTGACCTGGACATTTAGCCCTTTGTGTATAAAAAGAAGTTCCACTCACAAGCAAAATAACCCAACAATAAATTAACGAAGACTATTTAGTTCCACAATTTAGAAGAAAAGAATAGTTTTGGTTCATTTAGATTAATGACACTGTTCTTGACATTTTTTCCATTTTTCATTTTACGGAATTAACTTTTAATGTGATATTTCGAATCTACTGTTCTTGATTTCTTTCCTTTTTTACCCAGGATTTCATTTCAATGCGCTATTTCAAATACCTTGTCCTTGATATTTTACTGTTTTCTTTCCGGAATAACTTTCAATGGAATATTTCTAATCTGCTATCTTTCAACGCTTTCTCTTGTCCCTCGGATTTAACTTTCACTGCAATATTTCAATATTTCTTGTCCTTGATGATTTTCTCCCTTTCTTCTATCCAGAATTCGCTTTCGATGCATAATTTCGAAAACTCTGTCCTTGATCTTTTCCATTTTTCTTTCCGGAATTCCCTTTCAATTAAATATTTCGAATAAGCTGTCCTTCATTGTATTCTCTTTTCCCCTGGATGTAACTTTCACTGGAATATTTCCAATATTCTCTCCTTGAGGATTTCCCTTCTTGTTTCTAAAATTCACTTTAGATGAAATATTTCGAATTTCCTGTTCTTGACCATTTTTCGCCCTTTTTCTTTCCGAAATTCACTTTCAGCGCAATATTTCGAAATTCCTGTTCTTGTCTTTTTCCCCCTTTTTCTGTCCGGAATTCACTTTCAATGCAATACTTCTATTTTCTGCCCTTGATGCTTTTCCTTTTCTTCTTCTGGAATTCACTTTCAATGCAATATTTCTAATCTTTTGCTCCTGCCTTTTATGTTTTTACTTTTCTTTTTTCTGGAATTCACTTCAATGTAATATTTCTAAAATTCTGACCTGATGTTTTTCCTTTTCTTTTTTCCGGATTTCATTTTCAATGCAATATTTCTAAAATCCTGACCTGATGTTTTTCCTTTTCTTTTTTCCAGATTTCACTTTCAATGCAATATTTCTATCTCCTGCTCTTGATGTTTTTCCTTTTCTTTTTCATGAATTCACTTTCAATGCCATATTTCGAGTCTTCTGTCCCAGAAATTTTCCTCTTTTTTTTTCCGAATTCCTTTCAATGCATACTACATATATTTGCATCTTCCTCGTGCAGGATTTCGGTCCTTTCTTCACTCTTTTATTTCAAACTCTCAGAATTATGTTTCCTTTTACATTACGTTTCCTTTTCAAGGTTCTTCCAGCACGCGTTGAAAGATACCTTCAACAGGTATCTTTGCAGTTCGTATAAAACCTGAGCGATTAGATCATCCTCAAAAATCTACTCTTTAAAGTGCGCTTCCTTCGAGAGCAAATCCTTCATATCTTTGAGCACAATAGATTTCTTCCTAATGTTCCTACAGCTTGACATAGCGTCTATTTTATGATCGCATTCAGTTCTCCAAGAAGAGGAAAACTTATGTGATTCTTGTCTGACCTTGAGTCTCTTCAGCGTGCACTTTCGGAGACGGAAACGCCCGAAACCTGGGCTTTATTGACGGCTGATTCCTTTAAGTAGTCCCTCAAGACAGTAACAACAGCACGCGCAAGCTATATTTTAACTGAAAATGCGAGAACTTGGAAACAGAATGTTGGCTTGGCAGAGGATAAAGGTAATAGAGTAATAAACGAAGTTTAGATTTACGTCTGAGGGACGCAAAATGCCACCGAACTTTGTATGTGAGGGCTTTAATTTTTAGGTTAATTCGAAACTAACAGTGATATAAGGCCACCTTAACACATTTTTGAAACTTCTCTTTCAAACGTTTATAAAACCTTTTTTTTCTTCACTTTAATATTTTTTTTTATTTTTGCCTTTTTTGTACTTTGTTAAACAGTAAACTTTCTAAAATCCGGCAATTTACAAAAAGGAATACTTTAAAAATCCGGCACCTCAGAAAGCGGAATATTTTAAAATCTGGCATTTTACAACAGAAATTCCGTATAAATATGCACTTTACAAAATGGCATTCTTTCAAAATCCTGCACTTCACAAAACGAAAATCTTTAAAAATCCAACACTTTGCGAAACATAATTCTTTTAAAAAAAACTCACTTTTTACAAAACGGAAATTTTCAAAATCAGGCACTTTGCAAAACGGAATACTTTAAAAATCCTGCATTTCACAAAACGAAATTTTTTAAAATCCGGCATTTTACAAACAGGAATTCCATATAATTCCGTCATTTTACAAAACGGAATTCTTTAAAAATCTGGCAATATACAAAACGAAATTCTTAAAAAAAAAATCATTCACTTGAAACGAAATTCTTTAAAAATCCAGTATCTTACAAAACGGAATGCTTAAAAAAATCCTGCATTTCACAAAACGAAATCCTTTAAAAATCCAATGCTTTGCAAAACAGAATTCTTTAAAAAAAAAACTCACTTTTCACAAAACGGAAATTTTCAAAATCCGGCACTTTGAAAAACGGAATATTTTAAAAATCCTGCACTTCACAAAACGGAATTTTTCAAAATCCGGCATTTTGCAAACAGGAATTCCATATAATTCCGTCACTTTACAAAACGGAATTCTTTAAAAATCTGGCAATTTACAAAACGGAATTCTTAGAAAAAAATCATTCACCTGAAACGAAATTCTTTAAAAAACCAGCATCTTGCAAAGCGGAATTCTTAAAAAAAATCATGCATTAACAAACCGAAATTCTTTAAAAATGCATCATTTTACAAAACGGAATTCTTAAAAAATCCTGCACTTAACAAAACGTAATTACTTAAAAACCTTTAATCCATTAATCAATTTTTGCTTTTACCTCTACCAAACATCGACGAAGTTGAGCGAGAATTGTCGTCGACCAATTGTCTCTCTTTAAAATGTTAAAATTTTGAATTAAATAATAGTTTCAGTTACGGTTATTTCATTAAATCTGTTGCTTTTAAGTTTTTGATGTGATGATGATGGAAAATATTGATATTGTAATATATTAAAAACGTTGCTTGTAATATTCATTTATGCATTTTTAACATCTGCTAACCCACGTGCGAGTCTTTTAACTCTCCTGATGTTATGAATTTTCAAAATATATTTTCTAAATAGTTATATTGTATCAAATATTATGAACGAAAAAAAACTATTACTGCTATGTATCATGGTACAGTTCCTAAATTTCAAGGTTTTCAATCCTCTGCTCATAATTCACTTTGAAATGGGTTTTGAAGCTAGTTTTGAATTAGTTAGCTAGTTTTGAATGGGTTTTGCTAGGTCATCTCTTCCAGTTGATGAACTGTAGCAGATCCGTTTAACCGAACAGTACGTGCCAAAAAACGCTTATCCCTGTCTGTCAAAGCCTTTATCCCTCCGCATTTGCCTCAATTGGCTGATGTTTCTTCAGACCATTGCCATTCTCCATACCCTTGGGATAATGTGCCTCGTGATTTTCCACTGAGTTCCATCACCTCGTTTTGCCGATGCTCCTGTCCATCGTGCTCCAATGATGAGCCTCGTTTCGAAGTCAGTCAGATCAGCCTCTTTACCCATGTCGCACTTAACTTTGCTTTCCACCATGACTTTACGGCGTTTATAGGATTTCTTAGTGACGTAGAATACTGATGTGAGTAACAAATATTCCATACCTTTTCATGTTTCCTGGTACAACACTTACTGTTTAGTGTTCACGATCATTTAACCAGGCAGTGTATTACACAGGATTATTTTACAGCATTTTTAGTGACGTGCAGAAAATTTTTGACGTGCAGAAAAAATCACATGGACATTTTCTGCAGTTTGGGTTGTTGTTTACCTCTGAGTGGCACCTTTTTGCACACAATGGGCTAAATGGCCAGGCTACAAGTACCCCGAAGGCGCAGAGAAGGCTGGAGGAGGGTTGGGTTGTTTTACCTCTGAGCGGCACTTTTTTGCACACCATGGGCTAAATGGCCAGGTCACATGGACGCCGAAGGCTCAGAGAAGGTTGGGGAAGGGGACCCACTGGAAGAGCTGTTGGGAGACAGATGGTAGCCTCCAGTCAAGACCATCCAGCGTGTTCTTTAACGTGCACAGGGTATGGACTCTCCCGCACACGGGGCCACGGCTTAACGTCCCATCCGAGGCGGCCTTTCCAAGCCCATCGGTGTCCCCTACTGACCGTGGGAAGGGCGGGGAATTTTGCGGAGATAAATCTAAACGCCTACCCAGCTGGGACTCGAACCTGGGAACTACAGCTTACGAGCCTGGCGCGCTACTCACTGAGCCACCCCCGCCCCGCTGGAGGAGGGAAACCACTTGATAGTTGGCAGGAGACATATGGTAGACTCCCATCAAGGTCATCCAGCATGTTCTTTAACGTGCACAGAGTATTTCTCTTCTACACATGGGGTCATGGCTTAACGTCGCATCCGATGAACGGCGAGCTTTCAAGCCCATCGGTATTCTCTACTGACCGACGGCAGGGCATGGAGTTTTGCGAAGATAAATCTGAAAGCTTGCCCAGCTGGGACTCGAACCTGGTAACTGCGGATTGCGAGCCTAACACGCTACCGACTGAGCCATCCGGCCCCTTTCTAAAGCGTTCTTGGCACAATTGCAGTTCTATGAAAACAGTGCGCGGAATTGCCTCAGCTTACTGTTGCCCATCTGGAAGCAGCTGAAGTTGCATTTGACTAGTGTGCTCCAAATCCATTAAAAGGATATGTAAATTCTATTATGTAGAGTGATCAAAAAGTCACGCAAAGCTGAAGATAATGATGACGTCTTTTCCAATTAATCCGTAAATCCCTGATGGGTTGCGTGACTCTTCGATCACCCTATACCATTTGGTGAGCACTGCATTCCACCAATTGCATGCAACGGTTGAGCGTCATTATGTTGGTTTGCTTCGGTTCACTATCAAGCCACAACTGGACCGGAGGATAGGAAGCTAGCTACTGTTCTACCAAGCATGCTTTGTGTCTTGTGTTAGCTAGAACTGAGGTCTCAAATAGTGACTTCGGTATTAGTAAGGAGTTCCCTTGTACGGGAGGAGCCCGTAATCTGCAGTTCCCAGGCCAGAGTTGAAATTTATCTCCGCTAAACCCCCTATCCTGTCCTCAGTCAGAAAATGGCCGTCGATGATCTTGGAAAGTCTCCCCTCCATCGGATGGGACTTTAAGACGTGGCCCCATGTACAGGAGAGTTAAAGTTCGCTTAAAACCACACGCTGGATGGCCTGGACGGGAGACTTCTTTGTGTCTTCTATGAACTGTCCGGTGGGTCCCTTTCCTCAATCTTCTCTGAATCCTTGGGATCCTTGTGACCTGGCCATTTAGCACATTGTGTGCAAAAAAACTGCCGCTCAGAGGTAAAAGAACCAAACCTTAATCCCCACTTTGACTTTTTTTCCGGCGTGACCATTCTACTTGAGATAGAGGTCGGTCGTAGCGTTGGGTTGTTTGATCTCTTAGCGGCACTTTTTTTACACACAATGGGCAAAATGGCCAGGTTACAAGAACCCCGAGGGCTCAGAGAAGGTTGAGGGCAGGGGACCCACTAGACAACTGTTGGAAGACAGATGGTAGCCTCCCGTCAAGGCCATCTAGCATGTTCTTTGACGTGCAAAGGTATGGCTCTCCTGGACACTGGCCACGGCTTAATGTCCCATCCGATGGACGGCGGCCTTTTCAAACCCATCCGTGTCCCCTACTGATCAAGGGCAGGGCGGAGAGTTTTGCGGAGATAAATCTCAAAGCTGGCCCAGGCGGGACTCCAACCTAGGAACTGCAGATTACAGGCGCGGCGCGCTACTGACCGAATCACCCGTCGGCGGAAAAGCCATACCCTATGCACGTTAAAGGACACGCTGGATGATCTTGATGGAAATCTACCATCTGTCTCTACTGACCGACGGAAGGGCGTGGAGTTTACGGAGATAAATCTAAAAGCTGGCCCAGCTGGGACTCCAACCTGGATTCTAATCTTCTCTGAACCTTCGGGGTCCTTGTGACATAGCCATTTAGCCCACTGTGTGGAAAAAAAGTGCCACTCAAGTGATAACACAACCGTGTTACCTGCTTCCCCCCCTCTCTCTTTATTCTTTTCTAGATCCCGGCCTGCTCTAAGCAGCATAGATTTTACTAAGAAGTCCGAAGGTCAGTTCCCATCAGCAGCCATATCCTCTTTACAAATTAATACCTAATTAAAAGGAACTACTAAAGTACATTCCTAACGTCAACCAAGACAAGGGAAGTTTTCTGTCGCATGGATCCATCAATATTATTGCAATACCAAGCCATTTAGTAAATAAATAATGAAGGCTTCGGCGTTGCTGTGCAGAATTCAAAATAAACAATGGCTCGTTGCGGGCATCAGTCTGGAACTCCTTACATTGTTTTTGAACTTTCCGGAGATGATGGTCGCGAAGTGACGACATTTCTTGGAAGTCCAGTGTTAACCGTATCCCTAGTGTGGACTGAAGAACAGATGGAGTCTGAAGCGAACGTGACACTTGATTACTATAATTTTTATTAGTAAGATAAAGTGTGTTTATGTAATAAAACTAAAAAAACATTTTGCCATAAAGAAACGTTAGGAAAAAAGCAAAATTTGTCGTCAAAATATTGTATAGTGAGAATAAGTAGTAAGGAACAAGCCGTAAATTTAAAGTAGAGACGAGCCGCCTCTACTTTAATATTAAATATAATAATAATAATTTAATAAATATATTAAATATTTTATTACGCGTTTGGAGAATTATGGAATTTCGGTGCAAATTCATAGTCAGTGGTCTATTTAAATATTTTCTTTGTTCCTCTATTTTAAAATTTTCTCCCTCGTATCCTACATTCGCCAGAGGCCTTATGTCATTCTTCCAATTATTATGTTTTACACAAATAAAAGAATGGTTAACGTGCATGGCTACTGATCAAAGAGACTCCGGGGTCGTTTTATTTGGGTTGGATAGATCATCATCATCCTCGAGCAGCCATGGGCTATGTAGGTTCAACCAGATTTTGCAATTTAGTCAATCTGCCATTGCACACCAATTTTAACATGGTCCTGTTTGGCATTGTCTGTCCACCGCATCCTAGATCTATATTGATGAAATATTACTATTAACACTTTATGAATCTCCCAATAGATTTAATAGCGCCCTCTAGCGGTGGAAAAGAGTAAAAAATCCAAAACTTTAACATAATTTGCAAACTGAAAATTCGTTACTAAACATATCTGCAACAAATTAAACATTTATTGACTTAATTATTTCATGCTTTTAACAAATTTTCAATAAGATATAACAGCAGGAAAATTTTTGTAAAATTTGAGTTCGGTCCCAGTGGTAATCGTAGAGTTCATTATATTTCTTTCTTTCCCACATAGTCTGTGAACAAATAGTGTAGCTCTGGAGACTCGGATAACTTTTGTTTTAAAACTTTTTTTAAAAAACCCTCTCAAGCAGCTGCTTGCCACACAGGTCTGAGAAGGACCCTACTAGTTTAATACGTTATAGAAAGGATTTTTGATGAAGGCGCGAAAACAAACAGAAAAAGAACAACCTGTGATCAGTAGCCAAACACGCTGACCACTCTTTTAATTTCTGTATAAATACTAAAATTTCTACTTAATGCTTTTATGTTTATCTTAGAAAATTATAAATGCTTAAAACTGAGGACGACTTTACTTATAAGGTAAAAGTTTCATTTCTAAATGCAGTCACTTGAACAATTAAAACGTTCGTGGGTTGGGTTGTTTGGGTTGTTTTACCTCTGAGCGGCACTTTTTTTGCACACCATGGGCTAAATGGCCAGGTCACATGGGCCCCGAAGGCTTAGTGAAGGTTGAGGGAGGGGACACACTGGAACAGCTGTTGGGAGACAGATGGTAGCCTCCCGTCAAGGCTATTCAGCGTGTTCTTTAACGTGCACAGGGTATGGCTCTCTTCCGCACACGGGGCCACGGCTTAACGTCCCATCCGACCGACGGCGGCCTTTCCAAGCCCATCGGTGTCCCCTACTGACCGTGGGCAGGGCGAGGAATTTTGCGGAGATAAATCTCAACGCTGACCCAGCTGGGACTCGAACCTGGGAATTACAGATTACGAGCCTGGCGCGCTACCGACTGAGCCACCACCGCCCCAAAAAAAAGTTCGTGTTATTATCCCACAGATTCGGGTAGGATATTGAATCTGTTAATGACACAGAATTTAAGTTAATGTAAATGCAAATGCATTTTTTTTTTCAGTATGTAATGAAAAAAAACTAGTCATTTTCAAAGTCAATGAAGTTTTTTTTTTTTAATTTTATCTCCCTCCTCTAACAATTTCTAATAATGGAAATTGGAACTAATGGATAATTGTAAAAATACAAATAGTAACATTTAATTATTACCTATTAAAAACAAAACGAATTTTTTATTTATATTTTGAAAGAAAAAGTCGAGATTAATCATCCCCTCAGGAGACAAATTTTGCTGCCAGAATAAACCACTTTATCATGACACTCTATTTCAAAAATTTTAAACTCCTAGTTTAAATACATCGTTTGCAATCTTTATAAAAATTTCAGTATTTTCCACACTTTTCCATTGTTAGAAGGCGCTATTAAAGCTCTTAGGTCGTAAAACCTAAGTCGTAAACCGTGAATCGCAATATTTCATCAACATAACCCAAAGAAATTTTTTAGGTTTGATCTCTAAAAACAAAGAAAGGTCTATGACTAAAGACAGGCAGACAGACAACAAAATGAAAACATTAGCTCGATTTTTTTAATGAAGATAAAAGGGTTGGGTTGTTTTACCTCTGAGCGGCACTTTTTTGCACATCATGGGCTAAATGGCCAGGTCACATGGACCCCGAAGGCTCAGAGAAGGTTGGGGGAGGGGACCCACTGGAACAGCTGTTGGGAGACAGATGGTAGCCCCCCCGTTAAGGCCATCCAGCGTGTTCTTTAACGTGCACAGTGTATGTCTCTCCCGCACACGGAGCCACGGCTTAACGTCCCATCCGACGGACGGCGGCTTTTCCAAGCCCATAGGTGTCCCCTACTGACCGTGGGCAGGGCGGGGAATTCTGCGGATATAAATCTCAACGCTGACCCAGCTGGGATTCGAACGTGGGAACTACAGATTACGAGCCTGGCGCGCTACCGACTGAGCCACCCCCGTCCCATAAGATAAAAGCATATATATATATTAGTTACTTTTAATGTTTCTATTTATGAGAAAATTTTCCTAAGCTTAAATTGTGGGAAATACTAATTGAAATTTGGTTATTCTTCCGAATACCAAACTGAAAGCAGCAAAGCAACTAACAAGCCACAAACTAATCTCTTATCGGAAATGTTACACATCAACTGTCTGCCGTATATTGTTCAGATCCTTTCCATTGCGAATATTTAATGATTTTATCTTTAACTTAAAAGTACACGAGGACCGAGACATCGTTACTGATCGTTTGAGCCTGGGATTGCATCATTAAGGTTAATAATATATTATACGGTAACTATTAGCTACATTAGTATCATCAGATACCCAGGAATGAATTGGTTGATACACATATAGGCTTTCAATGAGGAAAAGAATGAAACATGAAAAGATTTTCCTCACTCCATAATGAATATCCCACCGCTGCCATAAGAAAAAAAGAAAAAAAAAATTTACGGTCAGTAGGGGACACCGATGGGCTTGGAAAGGCCGCCGTCCGTCGGATGGGACGTTAAGCCGTGGCCCCGTGTACGGGAGAGACATACCCTGTGCACGTTAAAGAACACGCTGGATGGCCTTGACGGGGGCTACCATCTGTCTCCCAACAGCTGTTCCAGTGGGTCCCCTCCCCCAACCTTCTCTGAGCCTTCGGGGTCCATGTGACCTGGCCATTTAGCCCATGTTGTGCAAAAAAGTGCCGCTCAGAGGTAAAACAATCCAACGTTAAAGAACACGCTGGATGGCCTTGACGGGAGGCTACCATCTGTCTCCCAACAGCTGTTCCAGTGGGTCCCCTCCCCCAACCTTCTCTGAGCCTTCGGGGTCCATGTGACCTGGCCATTTAGCCCATGTTGTGCAAAAAAGTGCCGCTCAGAGGTAAAACAATCCAACGTTAAAGAACACGCTGGATGGCCTTGACGGGAGGCTACCATCTGTCTCCCAACAGCTGTTCCAGTGGGTGCGCTCCCCCAACCTTCTCTGAGCCTTCGGGGTCCATGTGACCTGGCCATTTAGCCCATGTTGTGCAAAAAAGTGCCGCTCAGAGGTAAAACAATCCAACGTTAAAGAACACGCTGGATGGCCTTGACGGTAGGCTACCATCTGTCTCCCAATAGCAGTTACAGTGGGTCCCCTCCCCCAACCTTCTCTGAGCCTTCGGGGTCCATGTGACCTGGCCATGGTGTGCAAAAAAGTGCCGCTCAGAGGTAAAACAACCCATAATGAATCGCTAGGAAATATTATATTAGGGGCATTTATTCTGCTTATATACACTGCATGGACAAATTTTTAAGAACACTGCAGCGTTGCCTAGGTACCATGAAACTACGTCACTACGAAGTCCTGTAAAAGCCTTAAAGGTATGGTGGAAAACTAAGTCAAGTGCAACGTGGGTAAAAAGACTGATCTCACTGATTTCGAAAGGGGGCTGATCTTTGGAGAGCGATGGGCAGGAGCATTTGTAACGGAGGGGATGGAACTCAGAGGAAAATCACGGGGCACAATATCCCAAGGGTATGGAGAATGGCAACGGTGTGAAAAAACATCCGCCAATCGTGGTAAATGCGGGAGGAAAAAATATTTCACAAAATAGGACAGTCGTTTATTGGCACGAACCTGTACGACAAAACATAAGTGCTACAGTTCATCATCTGAGAGAGATAACCACTAGCAGTACTTCAAAACCCATTTCAACACGTGAACTGAGAACTGAACACTTTCAAATTTAGGAACTGTAGCATGATACAGACGACGAAGTTGGTTATGCAGTTGGGTATTTCTTGCACATCTTTCAATCGCATTCCTGAATTCTTTAAAAAATCCTCATATTTGAAATATGTACAATGACGTTTTATGCTACGTATATTCTTAACACATTTGCGCTCTTAGTTCAATTTAATTATTTTATTTCTGTGTTTAAGGGAAATCCTTTAAAGAACTTAGAACGTACTGAGTTATTTGTTTTCTTACCATCTCCTGTTATTTATCCGTGTGCCAGAACCGAGCGAGTTGTTGTTGGGTTGTTTTACCTCTGAGCGGCACTTTTTTGCACACCATGGGCTAAATGGCCAGGTCACATGGACCCCGAAGGCTCAGCGAAGATTGGGGGAGGGGACCCACTGGAACAGCTGTTGGGAGACAGATGGTAGCCTCCCGTCAAGGCCATCCAGCGTGTTCTTTAACGTGCACAGGGTATGGCTCTCTTCCGCACACGGGGCCACGGCTTAACGTCCCATCCGACGGACGGCGGCCTTTCCAAGCCCATCGGTGTCCACTACTGACCGTGGGCAGTGCGGGGAATTTTGCGGAGATAAATCTCAACGCTGACCAGCTGGGACTCGAACCTGGGAACTACAGATTACGAATCTTGCGAGAACCGAGTGAACTCTATATATAATGGAAAGGGGATAGCTAATAAAAAAAGAAAGTTTTTTGTGTTGTTTTCTTCTGCATCTGTCCACTTATGCACTCGATCCCCAGAAGAGCTAGATGCATCAAACTTTGAATGAACGAATGTTCATTCAAAGTTTGATGAACAAATGAATGAGAACAAGTTGAATGAGACAAATAATTTTTGAACCATTTATTCAGTGAACCTCGAATTCCCACCAATGATAACTTTTTTAACAATATGTCATGGTTAACCGTGTCAAATGCTTTATTCAAATCCATAAATATAGCACAAACCTTTTTAAGTTTTTCCTCAGTCAGGACCCGCTGGGAACAACGAAAACTGGAGTTAATAAAATTAAGAATCTGGTTGACAGTCAATTGCGTGATGAGCAGTGTGGATTCAGCGGTGGTAGGGGATGTATAGATCAAATATTTTCATTTAGGTCGATTGGTGATAAATGTTTAGAGTTTCAGAAAACTGCATAGAAGTGAGGAAGATTGCAGTTCAGTTAATCTGAATGATTTCATCCTTGAGCAGATATCTAGTTTAATTATCTTGAGAGCTATGTAACAGACACTGGTGATGTGCGTCATGAGGTAAACAGAAGAATAAGATTAAATAGGGACTGATGAATTTAATCATAAAAATCTATGGATAGTGTGTAGAAATAGGTGTATACATTTAAAGACTAAAATTAGATTGTATAATAGTTTGGTTCTTTTTAAGGTTAGTTATGGTAGTGAAACTTGGATCCTTTGTAAGCAAGATAACAGGAAACTTGATGCCTTTAATTCGAGATGCTTACGCAGTATCCTACGCATATTTGTAATGCTGTTTCACTTTGCAAGTAATGATGACGTTAGGTAAGGAGTAGGCAACCTCCTTTGAGCAGCTTATTGTGCAAAGAGAGAACGCATTGGTTTGACCATGTTGCCCTTATGCATAACTTTTGATTGGCGAATAGGGTTATGAACATCATTCTAAAGGCCTCAGGAACAGGGGATAGATCTAGGATGTGATGGGCAGACAATGTCAAACAGGACCATGCTAGAATTGACCAACAGTGGTGAAATGCAGCAACTATAGCTTAACCCTTTCACGACTAAGGGAAAAATTTTTCCCATTTTAAAATTGGTGATTGTCGTATTTAATTATAACCTTATCTGCATTTTTTATACAGAATGTCAAAATAGAACGTATGCCGAACGCAATTACGTAAACGGGAACGTTTAGAAAACAAAAACAGAACTGTCAGGACGCATAATATATGTACTATGTGCAATGTCCATCTTTGCCTCACTACCAAAAGAAATTGCTTCGCAGAATATCATAATTAGCACATCATTTTGTATAGTAATTTATTTCATAATTTTGTATTATTTTAGTTAGCATTTTGTTCTAATAAACCAATAAATAAAAGACATTGCATAATAAGCCTAACTATAATTTGTGTTACCTTTATAGTCCATTGGGAAAAATATTTCCCATAAAATTCCAAAAAAACTACACATTGTTATATATTTTTCTTATGATTTTTATTTATTTTACGTCTAAACAAACTAAAATAAACAGTTACATACTAATATTTACTCTTAGAAACCTTATGGTCCTGAAAGGGTTAAGACAGACGAGTTTTGAGAACAAAATTTGACAATCTGGTTGGATCTCCGTAGCCCATTGAGATATAAATTTTTAAGGGCGACTTCTGCGAAATTTCCGTCCTCCTTTTGGGAGGAAAGAGATGTGAGGGGACATAATTTGAAGTAGTCAGGTCCTCAATTGAACAGTCCTCAAATGAGCTCTCATTTGACACCTAACTCGTAAGTAGTCTCCCGCGTTCGGATGATATAGTAAAAGAACCCATTCCTGTCCTGGCTAAACATATTAGATATAGAAAAGGATTAAGTTGTATTCGATATTCTACCATCTTCGATACATTTCCAAAAAATATTCGAAACAACTAATGGCAATACATCGAAATTTGATCATTTCATTAACTTTTTTAAAAGTAATTTTAACTTCATTTATTTTAAAAAATGTTGTGCCATCCCATTGCCGAGTGGCTAGAATGTTTGGCTACGGATCATAGGGACTTGGGTTCGAGCCCCGGGTAAGGCATGGATGTTTCTGTTGTCTTTCTGCTGAGGTCCTGCCATCCTCACAAACCTTCTACTATGGCGTATAAACTGTTAATCTTCTGTGGCAAGCAGCTGCTTGAGGAAGTATTTATATATATATATATTTTTTTTTTCAATATTATGATGAATCAGGGATCATTAAAGTTAGCCAGGATATTATATTCTAATTTCAAATAAAGCGTTAGGATCTCTAACATTTTCTTTTATTTGATGATCGCATCGCAACGCTACTAGCTTATCTGCAGGTTATGACAGAACAAACGACCATGTTATCGTGAGACTCGAACCCCGACCCCAGTAGTTGCAGTGTCACTGCCAACCAACGCGATAGCACTGTGCCTCCGAGACAGTTTCCTTGGACGGACGGAACTTTATATTGACGAATGGAACCTACCTTGGACGGACGGAATTTATATTGACGAATGGAACCTAAATTGGACTGACGGAACTTTATATTGACGAATGGAACCTACCTTGGACTGACGGAACTTTATATTGACGAATGGAACCTACCTTGGACTGACGGAACTTTATATTGACGAACGGAACCTACTTTGGACTGACGGAACTTTATATTGACGAACGGAACCTACCTTGGACTGACGGAACTTTATATTGACGAACGGAACCTACCTTGGACTGACGGAACTTTATATTGACGAACGGAACCTACCTTGGACTGACGGAACTTTATATTGACGAACGGAACCTACTTTGGACGAAGGGAACTTTATTTTTGACGAACGGAACTTTACCTTGTAAAATATTATTCATTCAATTTAAACCATAGGTTACTCGCTTTCATTTTTTATTTTATTTTCTTCCTGGTACTTAATTCATCCAAAAGTTATTGCTTTCTTTATATAAGTTGGATAATCTTTAAAACATTCTCTACCGCCAAATTAAGTTTTCATTTTTGCTATAATTACCAACTCATTTTTCCGATAGTCATTAATAGTGGCATGCTCCATTTTTCGTTAAAGCCAGCCTTGTTCTCTGTCCATTAACAATTGCTAAAGAAAGTAAGAAAAAAAAAAGTTCATCGGACAGCTGAAGCAAAAAGGGTCGAATCCTGCCTGTCCCCCGGTTATATTTCCTCCTCATGAAATTCGCGTAAGACTAGTAAGACTCAATCTCATTCTATCTCACATTCCCCCCCCCCCCACATCCTGACGTAAAATCTACAGCATTCGGGCCTCAAGCAACCTCAATACCGACCCACCCACACTACCAAAGGGAAGTGAAGCATACGAAATTGAATTTGCATGCCAGGCTAGCTTTTTTTTCTCACTTTCTTTTGCGTTTTCCTTTCATTATGTTGCATTTATTACATTAGTTACTGCATTTTAAGCTAATTACATCAGGAAAGTTGAGCTGTTGGGAATTGATGATTGAATATGCATCTACGTTATACTTCAGAAGATGTGGTTTTGCTTCACTGTTGGGATTTGATCCAAAGATTTACGAGTTCAGACAGAAATTTCTAATTATTACATTCTTGCTTTGATTATTTTTTTAAATTTTGATTAAGCGTTTAGAGCAGGCGTGTCCAAACTTTTAACTTCCCTGGGCCACATTGAGTGAATATTTGACTTCCCTGGGCCACACTAAGTGAAGATGAAGTGTTTTGGGCCGCACATAAAATATAAAATATAGTTAATGAATATGAATAATAAAACTTCATTTATTTTCTTATTTTTCTATTATAAAATAAAAAAGGGCAATATAAAACTAGTGGGATCACTGAAAATTCAGCGAGAGGAAAGCCAAAGGGTCGGATCGATTTGGCGAACTTTCGCGAACGTTCGATGGCACCTTTTTCTGTGACGGGCTCCCTTGGGCAAAAGGATTAGGAAATCAAAATACAATGCAATATACTGCATACAAATATCGTAATTCTTCAAAAAATTCGCCGTCGAGTGGATACACACATAATTCGAAACGTAAATTCTCATGGCATACTAAGATGTTTTCATTTAAATTTTTATTTCAAAATAAATGTCAACGAATCGATTATATATGAAAAATATTACAAACATTTATTTTTTTAATAAAAATGTGTAAATTTAAATATTTTCATAATTTGCGTTTGGGCCGCACTTTAGACAAGCATGGTTTAGAGATAGAAAAGGTGTTAGTGCGAGGTGCAAATTCTTTTATATAATATATTTCACACTAGCTGAACCGTATCCCGTGCTGCCGAAATTACACTTTTAAAATGCAAGCTGTATATTCTGATTTACACCCCCATCCTGCACCCCTTCAACCCCTTAATACAGATTCTACACGTATATACACTCAGTGCTCAATGAATTATCACCACCTCTCTCCATGTTATGTCAGTGTTATCTAACTCCGAAGCTCTATAACTTCTGAAAAAGAGTTTTGTGATAGAATGGGACTGAAGATAAATTAAAGATATCAATCAAATCTGTCTAAATCTCGATTTTAAACAATATTTCTTTAGTATTTCAAGAGTTATGGAAGTCTGAATGTTTAACAACAGCAATGCCTAACGTTAGAATTTAACTCAGAAGTTAATTATAATTTGATTAAGAAGTATTATTTCACACCATTTAATACCACAGAATGTATATTTGAAAAGTTATAATTTTTTTATATTTCTCAATTTTCCTAAGACTTGCATTGTTGCTGTTAAATATTCAAAGTCCTAACTTTTTAAGCAGAGTGGGGCGGGGGTGGCTCAGTCGGTAGCGCGTCAGGCTCGTAATTTGTAGTTCCCAGGTTCGAGTCCCAACTGGGTCAGCGTTGAGATTTATCTCCGCAAAATTCCCCGCCCTGCCCACGGTCAGTAGGGGACACCGATGGGCTTGGAAATGCTGCCATCCGTCGGATAGGACGTTAAGCCGTGGCCCCGTGTGCGGGACAGCCATACCCTGTGCACGTTAAAGAACACGCTGGATGGCCTTGACGGGAGGCTACCATCTGTCTCCCAACAGCTGTTCCAGTGGGTCCCCTCCCCCAACCTTCTCTGAGCCTTCGGGGTCCATGTGACCTGGCCATTTAGAACATGGTGTGCAAAAAAGTGCCGCTCAGAGGTAAAACAACCCAACATTAAAGAACACGCTGGATGGCCTTGACGGGAGGCTACCATCTGTCTCCCAACAGCTGTTCCAGTGGGTCCCCTCCCCCAACCTTCTCTGAGCTTTCGGGGTCCATGTGACCTGGCCATTTAGAACATGGTGTGCAAAAAAGTGCCGCTCAGAGGTAAAACAACCCAACCCAACCCTTAAGCAGAAAGCGAGCATTATTGAAAATCGAGATTTCGATAGATTTGATTGAGATCTTTAATCTATCTTCCGTTATATTTTCTCCTAAAACGCTTAGTTTAGAAGTCATTGTGCTTCGAAGTGTGATTCCACTCATATAACATGGAGGTAGGTGGTCATAATTCAGTGAGCACTGAGTGTATGTTGGTGTTGAAATAAGGAAAAATTAATAAATATGGTGTTGCCAAATCAGAAAGATGAAATAATGCCACGTGATTCGCGGAAAAATCGCTAAAACCGCTGAAGAGTTCATAATAACTACTGGAAAAAAAGTACTAAATTAACCTCCATCTTTTACGCTATGCTTTTAGGTCAGAAAACAATTATATATTTTCTGAGTTACTTTTCATTGCTTAATGTGAACGAAGGAAGCGAACCGAAAAGGAAAAATAAAGATTCTCACGCCGAAACTTCAGTAAAAGCCAACAATGACAGCGATTAACGTTTCACGTACGAACAGCATGGTAAATATTTTTGCTTCTAGCACCCCCCCCCCCACTTTTGTAATTTCGACATGGAATTGGTCACTGTAACTTGGATGACAACCAAAACACACTCTGTTTACCACGATTTTCCGTGAAGGTTATGGCGGCCACAGACAGACACACAGGTTGGGTTGGGTTGTTTTACCTCTGAGCGGCACTTTTTTGCACACCATGGGCTAAATGTCCAGGTCACATGGACCCCGAAGGCTCAGAGAAGGTTGGGGGAGGGGACCCACTGGAACAGCTGTTGGGAGACAGATGGTAGCCTCCCTTCAAGGCCATCCAGCGTGTTCTTTAACGTGCACAGGGTATGGCTCTCTGTAGTTGCGAGGAGTAGAGGTTTTAAATAATTGATCAAAATGCAGATTTTGTTTAAAAACAATAACAAAAGAAAATTTAAATTTATTGAAATCTCAAAATGAGCAAAATTCCACCGTAGGCTTACAGAGGTGGATGGGTTGGGTTGTTTTACCTCTGAGCGGCACTTTTTTGCACACCATGGGCTAAATGGCCAGGTCACATGGACCCCGAAAGCTCAGAGAAGGTTGGGGGAGGGGACCCACTGGAACAGCTGTTGGGAGACAGATGGTAGCCTCCCGTCAAGGCTATCCAGGGTGTTCTTTAACGTGCACAGGGTATGGCTCTCCCGCACACGGGGCCACGGCTTAACGTCCCATCCGACGGACGGCGGCCTTTCCAAGCCCATCGGTGTCCCCTACTGACCGTGGGCAGGGCGGGGAATTTTGCGGAGATAAATCTCAACGCTGACCCAGATGGGACTCCAACCGACACACAGATTATTCTCATATTGTTATAGAGTAGCTGAACAGCACTGATCATATCTCACTCTTAATCAGTATATTACTTTTTTGCTGCATTAAAGGTTAGTTTTTGACTTCATTTAGCACAGATTGAACACAAAGAATTGCACGGCGTTGTTGACATCAGCGCGCGCCCTCACAGCTCGTGGCTTCGGTGTATGGCTACTTTTCTTTTTTTTTTCTACCCTGCTGAGGAGTGGTCAACCACACAGGGTCATGGTGCTGACCATATAAACCCACTGGACAGATATATAGCTCTGAGCTTGATTATGGATCCTGATTTTGCTGCACTGGTGGGCTTCTGTGGAGGGAAAATCTTCCGCTGTGTTTTCTGTTTGTTTGTGGGTTGACAGCCCCAAGTGAATAGATTCACAGGATATGTTTATCAGCTGGTGGATAATCCTGAGCAGAGGTCATCGCAGGCACCTGAACTCTTTGCTTCTATTGGCATCATCAAATTCTACATTGGAGGAAGTCTTCCAGTGTAGATGGCTTCAGCCTTTAGTGGTGGTGGAACTGGTCATTGCCCCATGTCTGCGATTAGGGGACTGTTTGATATTGTCCGCATTCCCTCTCTAAATAAACATAGTTTCTTTAAACATCCCACTAACCATTTTTTCTCCATAGGTAATTGGAGTGTGAGGACTCTGCACAGAGCTTTTTCTCTTGATGTCCTCACACAAGAATTCCACCATTATAATTTAGATATTCTCGGCTTGCAAGAAACCAGACGGACAGATAAAGGTCAGATTCTTAAAAATAATCTTAAATTTCTCTTTTCAGGGAGGGACGACTAATAATATCACCAAGGAATAAGCATCACCAAGGCGTGGGTCTGCTTCTCAGCAGACACGCTAGTGATGCTCTTCTAGGATATGAGTGCATTAATGAAAGGTTTCTTACAGCAAAATTTCAGACAAGCGTTAAAGACTTGAATGTTATCTGCTGTTATGCCCCCACTGAGGATGCCGATGAGGATGAGAAGGATAGGTTTTATGGACAACTTCAGGATATTTTGAATTCTGTCAAGAAAGGAGATATTACCCTTGTTCTTGGTGACTTCAATGCCAAAGTTGGTACTGACTCTAACCTTTGGGGAGGATATTTTTGGGGAGGAATACCCTTTTGGTATTGGTAGCTGCAATGGCAATTGGCAACGTCTCCTACAGGTAAGTAAACTCAATGGATTCAGAATAACTAACACTTATTACAAACACCGCGACATACATAAGTACACATGGGTTTCACCTGATGAGCAGCATAAGAATACGATTGATTATATATTAATTAACAGCAAATGGGCTAGTTCTGTTAAGAATACCAGGTTATAGAGGGGAGCTGAAATTGGATCTGACCATTACCTTGTTATAAGTGTCATGCAACTTAAACTTAAAAAGTATTGTGCTAAAGTTAAAAAATTTACCTTTAATACTGAAGCTCTGAAAGATCCAGTTATAACTAAAGCTTACCATGATAGGTTACTTAGTCATTATGACAGTCATGGTTTGGTTACTACTGAAGTTGAGTAAGAATGTGACCATTTTAAACAGGCTTTTTTGGAAACTAACAGTACTCTTTTAGGAAAAAAGGAGCAGAAGAGACAGAATTATCTGAGTGATAAGGCACTTGAGCTGATTTCGGAAAGAAAGAACTGCAGGAATGTCCTTAATCAATACCCTACTAGTCCTAATAGAAAGCATTGCAGAGAACTTAATAAACGTGTAAAAGATCAGTTAGCTGCTGATAAGAATCTTTGGCTTGATGGTTTGGCTGACAAAGCCGAGGAAGCAGTTAGACAGCACAACAGCAGAGAGCTGTACCAGATAGTTAATGTTTTGTGTGGTAGAAAACGGACAAGTATACAAGGATTGAAGGATAAACAAGGTAAGGTTATAGAAGGCGAGGATTCTGTCATGGCTAGGTGGGCTGAGCATTTCAGTGATGTTCTAAACAATGTGGTTAGTTCTATTCCCATTGTTTGTAATGATGAAGATGCATTGGTGGCTTTAATGTTGGCCCTCTAACACAATCTGAAGTTATTTTGGCTGTTTCTAAACTTAAACTACATAAATCCCCAGGGGTAGATGAAATTACTACGGAAATGCTTAGAGCTGGGAATTTTTCGGTTACCACTTGGATGACTGAAATTCTGAATATCTTTTATGATAAAGGCATGGTTCCTAAGGATTTTACCAGAGCTATTGTTATCCCTATTTTCAAAAAAGGTGATCGCAGTTCTTGTGATAACTATAAGGGTTTCAGCCTACTTTCTTTCCAGGGAACGTTCTCTGCATGATTGTGCTTAATAGAATTAAGAATCTGGTTGACAGGCAATTGCGTGATGAGCAATGTGGATTCAGAAGTGGTAGCGGATGTGTAGATAAAATATTTTCACCTAGGCAGATTATTAAGAAATGTTTTGTTTCCGAAACCTTTGGTTGCAAGCTTTGTTATTTCAAAAAGGCTTTCGACTATGTTGATCGTCATAATTTGTGGTTGATTGTGAGATCATATGGTATACCTGACAAGTTAGTTAACATAATGAAAACTCTCTATAATAACATTGCGTCTTGTGTGAGAGTTGGTAAGGCTTGTAGCAATTGGCTTAGCATTACTTCTGGTGTTCGACAAGGGTGCATTTTGTCTCCTTTTGTCTTTAGCTTGGTTATTGATTATGTTATGCGAAATTCACTTCAAGGGAAAGATTTTGGCCTTAAATAGGCTGGAGATACGAAAATGTCTGATTTAGATTATGCTGATGATTGAGCCCTTTTGGCAAATGATGTTGATGAGATGTACTCTTTCATTCGAGTTGTTGATAAGACTGGTAGTAGAGTAGGTTTGGTTATAAACAGAGAGAAAACTAAAGTGATGAAAATTGGTCTGGCAGACTGTGATTCAGTTAATTTTAGTAGTTGCCATTTTGAGCAGGTGTCACAATTTAATTTCCTTTGGAGCTATGTAACAGATACTGGTGGTGAGGCATGAGATTCACAGACGAACAGCGATTGCTGCTGGGACTTATCTATGGAGAATGTGGAGAAATAGGCGTATAAACCTAAACACTAAAATTAGACTATATAATAGTTTGGTTCTTTCTAGGGTTAGTTATGGTAGTGAAACTTGGACACTTTGTAAACAAGATAACAGGAAACTAGATATTTTTGATTCTATGTAGATGCTTACGCAATGTCTTGTCCATTAGGTGGTTCAACTTTGTAACTAATGACGAGGTTAGGCAAAGGAGTCTGTAACCTCCTTTAAGCAGCATATTGTGCAGAGAGAGACTCCGTTGGTTTGGCCATGTTGCCCGTATCGATAATTATAGATTGGCGAATAGGGTTATGAACAATGTGCTTAAAGGCCTCAGAAAGAGGGGGAGACCTAGGATGCGGTGGTCAGACAATGTCAAACAGGACCTTGTTAGAATTGGTGTGCAGTGGCCGGATGCAGCAGATGTAGCTCAGGAGAGATATGCTTTGGTGAACTAATATGCACGGTCTGGTTGGACCTCCATAGCCCATGGCTGCTTGAGGATGATGATTTAGACTATAAAACTATTACCATTGCAATCTATTTCATAAAATGATGACTTGTTCACGTAGGCCTTCATTCTCTCACTCTCTCTATATAAATGTATACATATATAAAATTGGAACGGAAAATTTTTCATGTATGCGTTCGTTCATTATTTGAATGACCTTGAAATGTGTTCATTTCCTCATTATTTTTTTCTTTATCCTTCTCTCGATCTTTCCATAAAAAACATTTATAAAAAATTAAACATTACTGTAGTCAAATAAGAAATCAATCAAAAAAAGTTTTTTTTTTTCGGTTTCGGTTTTTGGGGAAATTTTAAAAACCGGGTTGCAACACTAGTTGATGCTATAAAATATCAGGAAAATATCAAAGACAGTCAATTATCTTGGAAACCACAAGTAGCTAAGGTTTCGAAAAAATTAAATTCAAATATTCCAAGAATTTATTTTATTAGGAATTTTGTTGGCATGTCAACCTTTTTAAAGTTTACAATGTATGGGTTAAGTCTTATCTCTCATATGGTATTATATCATATATATATATATTATTATATATATATTATATATTATATATCATATATATATTATATCATATATATCTCTCATATGGTATTATATCATACGCAGGAACGTTTTCGTCTAATATAAAACTAATTGCAGTCAGCCCAAAATTGGAACATACTTCGATGTATGAGTAAATTAAATGGGTGTGAGCAAGTAACAAGAATATATTACAATTTAAAATTTTGCAAATAAAAAACTATACAATTTTACTGCACTAAAGCATCTGAAAAACAATTGGAATCCACAATTAGTTAGAATATTTGCGAGAGATACTCAACAATCTAAAGATTTATTTCCCAAAAAAATATTACAGTTAATAAAAATCCAATTACCAAGCATTGTGTTTTCTTTTGGATCCTAATATTTTTAATGCTTTACCAAACGAAATAAAAGAAATAATTAATATTAAAACATACGTTAAGGAAGTGAAAAATTGATTTAAATAATAAGAATATTGATGTATTGTTTAATTTAATCAAATAACCTTGAGTCAATTGAAACCAAATGACTGAAATTATTTCAATCTCCGAACTGTTTAATTTGGCTGTAATTTGCTTTTGTTCAGCTATCTAGACTGTTGGGTATACCTGAGTTTAGTTTTGTTAAATAATTTAATTTAATTTAATAGCAATAAATGTAAAGGAAAATATTATTTTCACTGACTTCATTTGGGAGAATTAACAAAACAAACACATGTAACATTACAACCATAAAATGAACTCAATGATTGTGTACCTTACATATAAGAAAATGGACTTCAGATAAATGAGTCCTTTGGCAGTCTTGAGATAAAAACAGACGAAAATTTTAAAACTTAAAACATTTAAGGTATTGACATAAGTCCATGCTACGTAAATGCTTTTTTAAAACGGCTATGGTAGGAGAGATGACTACGTCCTCCGGAAGTTCATTCCGTACTCTTCCTACTCTGCAAGCAAAGAAATGGTATTTGGAATCTCTTCTTGCGAACTCTTCCTACTCTGCAAGCAAAGAAATGGTATTTGGAATCTCTTCTTGCTAATGGTATGTCAATACACAACGGGTGTTGTCTAGTCCTGCTGCTCACTATGTGAAGGAAAGGTTGTTCGGGATTAAAGTAGGAAAGTTCATGGATGATTTTGAAGCATACAATCAAGTCACATTCAAGTCGTCTCCATTCCAGGGAGTGCAGTGATAGTTCGCTTAGTCTCTGTTGATACGATTTGTTGCGAAAGCCCAATAGCTTTTTTGTAAAATATCTCTGGATTTTTTTCAACAGTTTCAATATCACACACATGGTAAAGGGACCATACCGGAGGTGCATATTCTAGAATGGGCCGACCGTATGTGATGAATGCTTTTACAAGGATGCTTATGTTACACCTGCTGTAACATTTCAAAATCATGTGCACGACACGGTTGGTCTTCATAGCGATGAAATTGCACTGTTGTGAAAAGGATAAGTTTGGAGTTAGTTATTCTTGTGGATAAGAAAAATTAGACTCGATAAATGTATCTATATGCAGGCATTATTACTGTATATTTAGAGTTGAAAAGGTTATGTCTATTGTCAGTATTATGATGTAACTTAGTACAATAATTGCGCTTTAGTTGTAACATGTGCAGAGAAATGCTGTATGTGATTGCCTTCTTGAAAAGCAATGTAAAGTTTATTTTGATGTTTCAATTCAGTATTAAAGAATCACAGGATGTGTCCTGTAGACGTGGAAATCACGAAAAAATAAGCTGAAAAAAATTGCTTTTGCCGTGAGTGGGATTCGAAATCACGTCTATTGGCTTTTTAGAAGACGTGGGTTCGAATCCCACTCACGGTAAAAAAAAAGAAAACAATTTTATTTCAGCTAATTATTTCATGAGTTTCATGTTACAATTTTGTTAATAAGTAAATAAAATAAATAAATAAATTTGCATATATTTCCTTAAATAGAATATCAAAGGAAGAAGAATATTCGTAAATTGCAAATTAAGAAATCATTTCCAAATAAATGCTTGCGTACTTACATCTACAGATGTACCTAAGAGCCTATACTGTTGTCCAGGAGGTTTATCCCGAGGTTGGTATCGGTAGAATTCGACGTGATTCTTATACCATTTCACAGAATATAAGTCATCGCCTTCCAGATCGAAATCACATTGCAACCAAACTGGTCTTCCGATAGATACTGCTCCAGGAACGGAAATGTTGAGAAATCTTAGTCCCCTGCACCCTAGAGATGTCAGAAAAGATTGAAACTTGTTAACGTCATTAATCAATCACTGATATGACATATTTTAAACGAAAAGAAAGGGAATCGGGGATTGTCTCATAATTTGTAGTTCCCAGTTCGAGTCCCACCTGAGCCAGGGTTGAGATTTATCTCCGCAAAACTCCCCGCCCTGCCCTCAGTCAGTAGAGAGCACCGAAGGGCTTGTAAAGCCGTCCGTCGGTTGGAACGTTAAGCAATGGCTCCGTGTGCGGAAGAGTCGTACCCTGTGTACGTTAAAGAACACGCTGCATGGATGAGGCTACCTTATGTCTCCTTAACACGTGGATCCCTTCCCCAATCTTTTTTTAACTCTTGAAGTCCAAGTGACCATGCCCACTGTGTGCAAAAAGTGCCGCTCAGGGATAAAACAACCAAACTGAAATATTTATCAACGTTTTAAAATTAATTACTAAATTTTAAAAAATAAACAGCTCTTAGTTTTATTTTAAGTGAAAGAGTTTTAATTTAAACATCTCTATGTCTGAAAATTAATTCTTCTGTTACTGCACTATCCAGGCCCAGTACGTAAAGGAGATTCTGATATTGTTATGCTTCACACAAGACCACGGTTTAACGTCATCCAGACTGAGACATTTACAATGCCCATATCAGTATCCTCATTCTTACCGATGGCAGGGTTGGTCTCCACGCTCCTGCAGCTTTTGAAAGAATCACCGCTGGAAACTTGCTTTCCGAAAACAATTTCCAAACCCTGAGAATGATAAAATTACGAAACCGAAAATAAGAAAAAGAAACAGCTATTTTTTATACCTCTGAGCGGCACTTTTTTCTTCCCATAGTGGGCTAACTGGCCTGGTCACAAGGACCCCAAGAGCTCAGAGAAATTTGGGAGACCCACTGGACAGTTGTTAGGAAACAGATGGTAGCCTCCCGCAAGGCCATCCAGCGTGTTCATAAACGTGCACAGTATATGGCTCTCCCGTACACAGAGCCACGGCTTAACGTCCCATCTGACGGACGGCGGTATTTCCAAGCCCATCGGTGTCCCTTAGTGGCCGAGGGCAGGTTGTTTGGGTTGGGTTGTTTTACCTCTGAGCGGCACTTTTTTGCACACCATGGGCCAGGTCACATGGACCCCGAAGGCTCAGAGAAGGTTGGGGGAGGGGACCCACTGGAACAACTGTTGGGAGACAGATGGTAAGTTCCCGTCAAGGCCATCCAGCGTGTTCTTTAACGTGCACAGGGTATGGCTCTCTCGCTACACGGAACCACGGCTTAACGTCCCATCCGACGGACGGCGGTATTTCCAAGCCCATCGGTGTCCCTTAGTGGCCGAGGGCAGGTAGTTTTACGGAGATAAATCGCAACGCTGGCCCAGATGGAGCTCGAACTTGGGAACTGCAGATTACGAACAGCCCCTGAAACAGGTAGTAAAACCTGTATGTCTTGTGATAAGAGCCTGATCTGCGGGGAAGAGGGACATGACACTTCCACCCCTTTGATAATGCTAGTAAGAGTAATGGAGACAAAAACTTACTCAACTTCTGTATTTCATGCATTTTTTCAAGATTTTTTATTCTAGAAACCTGTAAAATGAAGAGGGAAATGTTATACTGCAATATAAATACATCTCTTCACTCCTCCCTCACCTTAACTTATTTATTTTTTCTCGATCCGGGTCTGATCATGATTCAAAACTCTGAAGTCGAAAAACGTTCACATGTGACGCCTTTTTGCGTTTCATTTTTACATCATTTGCAATAGCAGAGGGATGGGCAAAAGTTAGGTTACAACTCCATTTTATATCAACTTTGAAAGTCTTAACTTCTAAGTTGGGTTGGGTTGTTTTACCTCTGAGCGGCACTTTTTTGCACACCATGGGCTAAATGGCCAGGTCACATGGACCCCGAAGGTTCAGAGAAGGTTGGGGGAGGGGACCCACTGGAACAGCTGTTGGGAGACAGATGGTAGTCTCCCGTCAAGGCCATCCAGCGTGTTCTTTAACGTGCACAAGGTATGAACTCCCGCCATCAAGAACACGCTGGATGGCCTTGACGGAAGGCTACCATCTGTCTCCCAACAGCTGTTCCTGGGCCATCCGCACGGTTAAGCCGTGGCCCCGGCCTCTCCCGCACGGGGCCACGACTTAACGTCCCATCCTACGGACGGCGGCCTTTCCAAGCCCATCGGTGTCCCCTGCTGACCGTGGGCAGGGCGGGGAATTTTGCGGAGATAAATATCAACGCTGACCCAGCTGGGACTCCAACCTGGGAACTACAAATTACGAGCCTGGCGCGCTACCGACTGAGCCACCCCCGCCCCCTTAACTTCTAAAATAAGTTTCTTACGGTAAAACGTGACTGAGATCAATTCAAGATCTCAATCAAATTTGTATAAATTTTTATTTTCGGCAGCAATAGCTGGTATTTAAAGAGTTATGTATGATGGAGAATTTAACATCAATCGAGTGGTTAGCGCGCTTGGCTACTGATCTACGGGACCTGGGTTCGAGCCCCGGGTAAGGCATGGCTGTTTGTGTCGTTTTTCTGCTGAGGTCCTGCCATCCTCTCAGACCTTCTACTGTGGCATATAAACTGACAGGCTCCTGTCAGACCTCTGTGGCAAGCAGCTGCTTGAGGGGGTATTTATTTTTTTTTTAATGCAGTGCTATGAAACTCATACACTATTGACTAATATTGAGAGAATTACTGAAACAGCATTTAAAATATACACTTATTTTACTAAACCGGTCCGAAACTATACTTATTTTTAAATTTTTAATCAACTTTTGAGGGAAATATTAAGACTATCATTGCTATCGTTATAATTCCAATTTCCATAACTATTTAAATCTCTAACGAAAATTGTATAAATTTGAGCTTCGAATAGTGATTGAGATCGTTATCTTCACACATTTTATCATATAAAGCTCATTTTAGAAGTTGCAGAGTGTTGGGTTGTTTTACTTATGATCACTTTTTTGTGATCAGAGAAGCACAGATGCTGACACTTTTTTTTGCACACTATGGGCTATATAGCTAGGTCGCAAGGACCCTAAAGACTCAGAGAAAGAATGGAAAGTACCCACTGGACATCTGTTGGGAGACAGATGATAGCCTCCCGTCAAGGCCATCCAGCGTGTTCTTTAAAGGGTGTATGGCTCGCCTGCACACGGGTCACGGCTTAACGTCCCATCCGACGGAAGGTGGCCTTTCGATATCCCCCTATTGACTTAGGGGACGGTGGGGAGTTTTGCTGAGATAAATCTCAACGCTGGCCCAGGAGGGACTCGAACCTGGGAACTGCAGATCACGAGCCACCCGCACCTCAACGGAATTTCAAAGTTAGCTTCCTATTAACATCAAATGGATTCGTAACTTACCTTATGCACACCAGTGTATAACTGATTAAATTCTGGTAAAAATATATTTTCAAATCAGCTCTTAAAAATTATCTTTTGCTAGCCCCCTTTGTTTCTCCCGGGGCCGGGGTGGCTCAGTCGGTAGCGCGCCAGGCTCGTAAACTGTAGTTCCCAGGTTCGAGTCCCAGCTGGGTCAGCGTTGAGATTTATCTCTGCAAAATTTCCCGCCCTGCCCATGGTCAGTAGGGAACACCGATGGGCTTGGAAAGGCCGCCGTCCGTCGGATGGGACGTTAAGCCGTGGCCCGTGTGTGGGAGAGTCATACCCTGTGCACGTTAAAGAACACGCTGGATGGCCTTGACGGGAGGCAGCTTTTCCAGTGGGTCCCCTCCCCCAACAGCTTCTCCCAACAGCTTTTCCAGTGGGTCCCCTCCCCTAACCTTCTCTGAGCCTTCGGGGTCCATGTGACCTGGCCATTTAGCCCATGGTGTGCAAAAAAGTGCCGCTCAGAGGTAAAACAACCCAACCCAACCTTTGTTTCTCTTACTCCTGATCCCAAGTCCTGACCCAACCTTATTCATCATACTCCTGATCCCAAGTCACCATCGCACGGAAATTAAAACTTCATTACAATACAATTTATTCACATTTTTCGAGTACAGTGCATTATTACAATTTCACATTTGCAATTTGCTTACAGGAATCATTATAATATTTTTACATTTCATTTTAACAATATATTGTTACGACAGATGAACGAGTAACAATGAAAGCATAATGTGCTGTATCATTTTGATGCTCGCGTATACTTCAGCATTTGAATTACGTCACTAGTCGATTGGAACAATAAGAACTCGAACTAGAACGATGTTTAAGAGTGATGAAAAAGTCGGTAGTGGTTGAATGTGTATATTCCTGTTGCAGTAGTAGAAATTAGTGATCTGGTAACCTTCGTGTCACGTGACACGAAGGTTGCCAGATCACTAATTTCTAAAAAAATCGTTGCCACCCTTCGTGCCACGTGACACGAAGGTTGCCAGATCACTAATTTCTAAAAAAATCGTTGCCAGCTATTTTTTCTGGATTCTGAAATCAACCATAGTGTTCGGATACTTTTTTTGAGCGACTGTACTTCGAGATTGGGCCAAGGACGTGAAATGTTAGCTGGGCAAATAAAGCTGACCTCAATTTCTGTGTTGGAAGATGTCATAATCTGATGCGTGGTGACTAACGTCTGAAAAGAATTGGTTATGAAAGCCCAGTATACTTAGCTGCGGTTTTGGAGTACTTGATGGCTGAAATTATGGAAGAAAATCATTTGATGGGTGGTTATTTTTGGTTTGTTTAAAGAATTGGTAAGATTATTCTTGGCAGTTTACAGGTTTATCCACAAATATAATTGTGCCACTCATTGAGTATTATAAAAAGTCTTATTTTATATTTTGAGTGGGGGACTGTAACAATTCTAAAGAAACGACTATTGGTAGTAATAGTGAAAACGTGAAATGCTCTTCTGATGGTTTATTTTCATAATGACGAAGATAAACATTTCCGTTAGTCGAATTTATTTCATATTTGTGTTTTTATTCATACTTTTGTAATAAATTAGTTCACTTATAAAATACTGTCGCTAAATATTGTTTTGAACTCACACTCAAGAATTTCCTATTAAAACTTGTAATATATTTACAGCAACCTTCGTGTCACGTGACACGAAGGTTGCCAAATCACTGATTTCTAAAAAAATCGTTGCCATATATTTTTCCTGAATTCTGTAATCACCCACAGTGTTCGGATACTTTTTTGAGCTACTGTACAATGCACTCTATTTAATTTCAATTTATTACATACCCACTCGAGTAAACTCATTTGTGGGATAGTAATATTATTGATTAAAAATTCTTATTTTACAGACCGGTTTACATTATGACAATTTTTATATTTATTACAGCAACCGTGGTAAAAATATAAGAGTTTATTTAAAAATATTAAAACCTTTCAAGATTTAGATCAAATGTTATCCATTTTTTAATTTCTTTGATAAATTCATTTTATATATTAAATGTTTTTTATAACTTGGGATCAGATTATAAATTTTTATAACTAAATAAATGTAATGTGTTGTGACAATATATTTCTTAACCATAAACTCTTCAATTAACATATTTTCTGACAACCTGGTATCTACTACAAAATGTATAACTTTTTGTTTGTTCCAAGATTTCTGCACGTATTTCATTGAGTTAAATATGTATAATTCTCTTAATTTCTAGTGACCGGTAAACATTGATTTACCTTATCTCTTCTTCGTTTTTTTTTATATGTCTGCCGTAAGCTCCTCCAAGAACACAAATTCATAGCTTAAATAAGATTTTAATCAGGCATTGTAAATAATTTTGAGAAGAGAAATATCTGCAAGTTTCTTGATAAAATAAATTTTAGTGGTGATTGCATTAATCGTTTTGCATACCTTATCAATTTGTAAATTCCACGTCAATTTTCTCTCTATCATCATTCCCAAATAGCAATAGCTTTCCACACTTTCGATACACTCCGAATTACATAGTCCGAGTCTGTTATTTCTTACATGATACAGAATTTTATCTTTAAAATTATTCTTCTCTAATCTAGATTATTTTTCTCCGATTCTGATATTCATATATTTTTGTCTTATATATTGTCATTATTTTTGTCTTTAATATTTAAAATTAATTTATTTCTTTGAAACCAATCTCCTATTATTTCTAGATATATATTTATCTGATAGATTAATAAAATCCTCCCTATCAGCAAAAATCAAAGTCGTATATCATCTGCAAATGTTATAATTTTACTATATAAATCCAAGTTACAAAGATCATTAATATAAACTAAAAGCAATATTCGCCCTAGTACCGAAACTTGAGTCATTTGATCTCTACTTTTCCACTTACACAATTTCCAATTTTCACTCTCTGTTTCCCGCACTTTCAATTGATATCAAACCATTTCAACATAGTTCCCCTAAAACCCCCTTCTCTGATTTAAATAGCAAAATTTCATGAGAAACGGTATCGAAAGCTTTTTTAATATCTAAAAATGATAATACCGATTTTACCTTTTTATTTAAATTTGTAAAAATTACGGATATTAATTCTAAAACATCATCTTCTGTTCCTACACTTTTTCTAAATTCATATTGATTTACTGAAAAATAATTATTTTTATCTAGAAAAGAATCTATTTTTTGTTTTACTACTTTTTCATGAATTTTGGAAAACACCGAAAACAGAGTTATGGGTCTGTAGTTTTCTAAACTCCTTACTTCGCCTCCTTTATGGATAGGTATAACAACTGCAGTTTTCAATATAGCTAGAAAAAGGCCTTGCTGCAGCGATTTATTTATCAGTAAAAATAAGATATCTTTAATTTCTTAGTAAATTTCCTTCACTGTGTGAACTGTAATATCAGGAGAGGATGGAGGGGGATGGAGTGACATCAATCCCCCCTGATGTCCCAGTTTCTAAATTTCAGACTACATCATAAATTTGATATTCGAAAATATAGTCAAAAAAAAATATTTCTCATACTGTTTTGTACAGTCGCTCAAAAAAGTATCCGAACACTATGGTCGATTACAGAATTCAGAAAAAAATGTTTTTTAGAAATTAGTGATCTGGCAACCTTCGTGTCACGTGACACGAAGGTTGCCAGATCAGTAATTTCTAAAAAAATCGCTGCCAGATATTTTTTCTGAATTCTGTAATCGACCATAGTGTTCGGATACTTTTTTGAGCGACTGTACGTCAGGATACCTGATATCTGTGTCAGATTCCGTCGCGAGCGTTTCTATTGTTTCTTTAAAATTCGTGTTAAATCTATCTGCTAACTGGAAACCATTGTTCTTTAGAGAATAAATTCTTCCTCCACTTTCAGTTTCTAAATTTAAATTTCTAGTTTTTTTTTTGTCAGACCCGCACATTTCATTTATCGTCTCCCAATTTTTTTTTTTTTTTTGGTTTTTGTTAATTTGATTTATTTCTTAGAAACTTGTTTCTCTAATACTTATTTTTCGCTTCTCTAATTAAAATATTCCTTAATTTCATATTCAGTCATTATATTTAACTTGAATCGTTTTCCCAATTTTTTCCGTCCCTTTATTCCCGAGTGGTTAGCGCGCTTGGCTACTGATCTACGGGACCTGGGTTCGAGTCCCGGGTAAGGCATGGATGTTCGTGTTGTTTTTCTGCTGAGATCCTGCCATCCTCTCAGACCTTCTACTCTGACATATAAACTGACAGGCTCCTGTCAGACCTCTGTGGCAAGCAGCTGCTTGAGGGGGTATTTATTTTTTATTTTTATTATTTACTGTATTAACTCATTTGTAATTGTTAATTATTGTTTTAATTTTTTAATATGTCTATGTGATCCTTTCTTTCGCTTTTTTAACTGAATTCTCCCCTTCAACTGCAAATAGGTTTAATACATATTTTAAAGAAACAGTAGAAACATTCGCGGCTGAATTTGACACAAATATCAAGTGTCCTGACGTACAAAGCAATATGAGAAATATGTTTTTTGATGACTATATTTTCGAACATCAAATTTATGAAGTAGTAAGAAATTTAGAAACTGAGAAATCAAGGGGATGGATGGTACTACAGTTCAAACAGTAAACTTCAAACATTAAACAAGTCCAGTAAAACAAAGTAAATTCTTTGAAGCCATCATCTATATCTAAATTTAAAACCCGATCCCAATTTATATCTTTCAAAATTTCCCTCAACTTATTAAAATTTATTTTTTCAACTACATAATCACGTTTTTCCATCTCTCGACTAATGGGAAAACCATTTCATCGAGCGCTAAGCCTATAAAAAGTTATCCTTTAAAAATAATTTTATTATATATTATATATATTTTATTATATTTAATATGATCAATATTTTTTTATAAAAACGTGATCAAGATAAGTACCCGATTGTGGTCTAGCAATTTCTTCATGATTCGAGATGAAACCATTTGTTTAAAGGACATCAATGTATTATTCCCACCATTTAATATGTCAATATTTATGTCTCGCAGCATTATTGCATATATATCATCTGTAAGTGCCAATATATTATCTATTTCGTCAGAAAATTTTGCAATTGTATAACTGCCAACAAACAAATCTTTACCATATTAAAAGTAAGTATAATTTGTAGTATTTTTGCATTGTCAGTATTAAAGTCTATATTTTGAGCAAAAATATTAACAGATTGTGTTACATATATAATTACGCCACCAGATTTATTAAGAGCTCCTACCTTTGCAATAAAAGTCATAGCCGTCAATACCATAAATACCAGCTTCAATATTTTTTATCCAGATTTCTGTAAGAACATCGTGACATCCTGTTCCATATTTGTTAAATTTAAAAAAATCAAATAAAAAAATAAATAAATACTCCCTCAAGCAGCTGCTTGCCATAGAGGTCTGACAGGAGCCTGTCAGTTTATATGTCATAGTAGAAGATCTGAGAGGATGGCAGAACCTCAGCAGAAAACAACACGAACATCCATGCCTTACCCGGGGCTCGAACCCAGGTCCCGTAGATCAGTAGCCAAGCGCGCTAACCACTCGGCCACGGGACAGCTGAAAAATCAAAAAGCTATCAAAATTCTTTCCCATACTTCTGATGTTTTCAGTTATAAATTTAAGCCATTTCCCCATGAATATTTTTTTTTATCATAGACTCCATTACTCTCTAAAACGTATATATTCTTCATTTGGGTAACGTACTGGTCTTCCTCATCAGAATTTACAAAATTTGCCATTTTACTATTTACTCAGATATTTTATCAGCATAACATTCGGTAATTCTATATCATCCCATCAACATCTTCCGAACATCTTATTCTTTTTGGATCTGCATTATCATCTTTTCTGGCATACATCTTGGCATCTCGTACCCAAACAAACTTGTAACCTTTTTCTCTTTCTTCTGTTTTTTCCTCATACAATAGACGTTTATTTTCTGGAGTAAGATAGCCGTTGATAAAAATATTTCCTTCTTCATATATGTCGTTAATATTCTTGGTTTTCAGATCTCTTTTGACTCTCCATTTTTTTACCCATTTCTCTTTCATTTTCTTTGATCCCAACTGAACTACAATTATTAAAAACATCTGAAAAAAATTATCGCTGACGCGGCGGGAATCCAACCCCCAACTCTCTAGATACATGCCAGAACACGTATGTAGAGAGATGCCAGAGATGTACCTATATACATGGGATGTATCTAGACATTTGACATACTTTTATTTCTCTTTCTGGTTGGGATTCTGTGAGCTGCCTGAATGTCTCTATTTTCTTTATCTATGTTCATTGTATTTGCCAATTTGTTCACTATATCAGCAATATTTTCCTGTTTGGTCTCTGGGATACCGACTATCTCTGCATCAGAATTTCCAGTATATTGCTGCAACTCACTAAATTTCAACTTTAGATTTTTACTTCATTTTGCATGTATTCAATTTGGTCATTTAGGGTTTTATTTTGCGTTTGTATATCTATGATAGTTTTCGATGTCACTTTTATGTTGATGTGTACTCATCCACTTTACTCGAGCAAAAAGTAACACTGTTTCTAAATTCCTCCATTTCCCTCTTAATTTCTTCTCTATATTTTACATTTTCTGCCACTAAATCATTCCTAAAAATCTTCATTTGCCAAACTGCTTTTTAAATGGTCTTTATCAAATTCTCTTCCCCTTTCCATTTTCTTTAAAAAGGGCAAACCCACTTAAAATGCCGAAAACTAATCTGGTGAGTAAAGCAGTGGAAAATTCTGGAGGAAAACATTCCGACATCGATATTGCGATAAACAAACCCAATTTAATATTCCCAGCACGCAGAAGAACTATTTTTAAGCAAAAATCAATCATTTAGCAAGAAACAAAATTCCACAAGCAGCACAAACTCGAAAAGTTTCGCCACAAGACTAGGACCAAATGTTCTCTGCCCTAAGCTGAAAAACTGAACCAAACATGGCCTTCTGTCCACACGATAAGCAGGACTTTAAGCAGAGACTAGCATAGGTATCTACAACGAATCTTTGCAACTAGACACGGCATGTTTGCTTTTACCTTTTAATTGAATTAGAATCAGCGATCTATTCATCGATCGCCTCGCGGGTGAGTTAGATAAACTCGTTCCACTGCACGCGACCCTCAAGGCCTTCAGTGACGTCACCGACGGTCAAACGCAGAGCTCAAAAGTTGGGAATAATCCTCCGCAGTTGCAAACTGTGAGCGAAGGCGACTTTTGCGGCCTTTAACCTAAGCGCACCCCTCTCAGCGCAGAGACTCTTCTGCGTTAGATGACCATTCCCTCTCTCTGTAAAATACTGAGCCAGTAATCCCTGGGAGTGGAAGTGGGCCGCCCGTTATTTACAGCTTCTCTCTCTCCCGTGGCGGCATAACAGAAGAGCCCCTCCTTCAGCGGGCCGCGAGAACGTATGGATTTTGTGATCTGGCTAATGCACAAACGTCTGTGATAAGCTGCACGTTTTAATTCATATTATATGAGGCCATTCGCATGTCGATCATCAATCTCCGGCGTTATCTGTCTGTAGACGGATGAGATGTCGAACCCCTGTTGTCGGGGCATTTGCAGCAGCGAGCGCTCGCCTGCTTGATAGGTCATGTGACAGGAAGTGGCTGGCAAATCACGACAAAGAGATGGATTCGCTTCGGAATGCTACGAGAGGACTTTTCTTTTTAAAGAGGAAAAAACAGTCGTTTGATTTGCTAATCAGGAGTTCTCATTAACTTGAAAGGTTCATAGAAAGCTATAAATGAACTACAAGGTATTAATACGAAGTCAATCAGCAGACAATGATGTTTCTAACATTTTTAAATTCATGCAGAGTGACTTTGAATAAATATGAATGAATGAATTATTAGAACAAATTACCTACAATTGTACTTTAGAATTGTAACGCATAGTATTAATTACCTGCTACGTATTAAATTTGGGGCGGGATGGGTCATTCAATAGTTCGAGTCCCAGCTAGGCCAGCGTTGGGATTTACCTCCGCAAAACTCCTCGCCCTGTCCTTAGTCAGTATGGGACACCGATGGGCTTTGGGTTGGGTTGTTTTACCTCTGAGCGGCACTTTTTTTGCACACCATGGGCTAAATGGCCAGGTCACATTGACCCCGAAGGCTCAGAGAAGGTTGGGGGAGGGGACCCACTGGAACAGCTGTTGGGAGACAGATGGTAGCCTCCCGTCAAGGCCATCCAGCGTGTTCTTTAACGTGCACAGGGTATGGCTCTCCCGCACACGGGGACACGGCTTAACGTCCCATCCGACGGACGGCGACCTTTCCAAGCCCATCGGTGTCCCCTACTGACCGTGGGCACACCGATGGACTTGGAAAGGCCGAAGTCAATCAGATGGAACGTAAAGCCGTGGCCCCGTGTGCTGGAGAGTAATCCCTTGTGCACGTTAGAGAACACGCTGGAAGCCCTTGACAAGAGGATACCATATATCTGCTAAGAACTCTCTAGTGAGTCCCCTTCCCCAGACTTCAGAGTCCTTGTTACCCAGGGGCGGGGGTGGCTCAGTCGGTAGCGCGCCAGGCTCGTAATCTGTAGTTCCCAGGTTCGAGTCCCAGCTGGGTCAGCGTTGAGATTTATCTCCGCAAAATTCCCCGCCCTGCCCACGGTCAGTAGGGGACACCGATGGGCTTGGAAAGGCCGCAGTCCGTCGGATGGGACGTTAAGCCGTGGCCAAGTGTGCGGGAGAGCCATACCCTGTGCACGTTAAAGAACACGCTGGGTGGCCTTGACGGGAGGCTACCATCTGTCTCCCAACAGCTGTTCCAGTGGGTCCCCTCCCCCAACCTTCTCTGAGCCTTCGGGGTCCATGTGACCTGGCCATTTAGCCCATGGTGTGCAAAAAAGTGCAGCTCAGAGGTAAAACAACCCAACCCTTGTGACCTGGCCATTTAATCCATTATGTGCAAAAATGTGCTGCTCAGAGTAAAAACAACCCAAACTATCATATTTATTCCATGAGGATATGAAGTAAACTTCTATTCAAAATAATCAAATCACTACTACCAATTATTTTCTTTATACAGTATATTACTGCAAAAACAATAAATTTTCTTGGTTCACAAGAAAAAAAAATAGAAATGGTAAATTTAAATCTTCATTTTTCCTTCAAAAGTTTTCAATGTATAAGAACAAAGACATTAATTATTTCTCAGCAAACACATGAACAAAAATATAAATGAAATGTAGAAAATACTTCTAATGAATGATTTTTAAAATCGGGTATAAATATTATTACAAATTTTAAATAAAAAACTGAGCCTGAATTCAAGAAAAACTATTACCAACTAAATGATAAATAAACTGATTTAATTGCAAATGTAACTAGATCACATTGAAATAGCAATTTAAACTAAACAGAAATTAGTCTACCATCAGTATAAAATTTAACCAATCGAAAGAATGTTTCACAAATCTTAATTCTATTTCAAATAATCATATTACAATTCTTACAGACTCCATTCAAAGCATAAAGGGAATCTTTTACAACATTCAATAAGCGGTACAATTATCTCTGTGAATAAACCTATAAGTTATCAAGGTTAAGCTTTCCAATTCTATTATTTACCTCCAATACCTCACCGACATCATATCTCCTTTGTTTTTCCACTAGTAGGAACTTCTTCGACACATTACTCTCACGAAAATTAGACTTCATAATGCTAACTTCGTACTTCAATTACCTAATACAAGGGGCGGGGGTGGCTCAGTCGGTAGCGCGCCAGGCTCGTAATCTGTAGTTCCCAGGTTCGAGTCCCAGCTGGGTCAGCGTTAAGATTTATCTCCGCAAAATTCCCCTCCCTGCCCACGGTCAGTAGGGGTCACCAATGGGCTTGGAAAGGCCGCCGTCCTTCGGATGGGACGTTAAGCCGTGTGCTCCGTGTACGGGAGAGTCATACCCTGTGCACGTTAAAGAACACGCTGGATGGCCTTGACGGGAGGCTACCATCTGTCTCCCAACAGCTGTTCCAGTGGGTCCCCTCCCCCAAACTGCTCTGAGCCTTCGGGATCCGTGTGACCTGGCCATTTAGCCCATTGTGTGCAAAAAAGTGCCGCTCAGAGGTGAAACAACCCAACCCAAACAACCCATACTTAATACAAACCTCTATTAAAAAGAGAATTCAACTCTTTTTAATGCGGTTATTCTTTACTGATAGTCGGATTAGGTTATTATTTCAATTTTTTTCTAACATGTTTTATTTTTTGATACACCTATAGTTTCCAAAATTGTGAAATTTTCATCTTAGCGTATGGCTGGAATTTGCACCTAACTAACGCTGCCTCAGGGCCTGTAAAAATACTATTTAAACAAATAAATGAGACTAATAAAGTTGCATTAACTCTGAAATACGGCGATTCATAATTTGCATATTTATCAAGTTATGAAACTTTTGGTTGATTACGCATCGAAAAGTTATTGTGATGAAAGGAAAAAAAATTGTCTCTTGATCCAAAAGCCGTTTTTTCTGTTTCCAAAGTTACACGAGACTCGGAACTAATAAAACCTGTATCGTTTGCCGAAAATTCGCAATAAGGGAAGACACAAAAAGAGCATCTTCTGCTCAACACCACGGAGTGATTAGTTTTGTACGAAAGCTACGGAGCAAGTTTCTTCTTTCGGATTACGTGAGAGCTTAAACGCAGGGGATGCAACGGAGGAGTAGATTAGTAGAAGGATTGCTCTGCTTTGCACTGCCACGGTGGTGGAGAAACAGAAGAAAGTGTTAGGTTAAATAAAGGATTCAAAGATTGGGTTGGATTGTTTTAGCTATCCGCAGCACTTTTTTTACGCACAATGGGCTAACTGAGCAGGTCACAGGGACTCAGAGATGATTGGGGATGGGATTTACTAGACAGCTGTTAGGAAACAGATGGAAGCCTCCCGTCAAGGCCATCCAGCATGTTGTTTAACATGCACAGGGCCAAAGCATCCCGTCAAGGCCATCCAGCATGTTGTTTAACATGCACAGGACCAAAGCCTCCCGTCAAGGCCATCCAGCATGTTGTTTAACATGCACAGGACCAAAGCCTCCCGTCAAGGCCATCCAGCATGTTGTTTAACATGCACAGGACCAAAGCCTCCCGTCAAGGCCATCCAGCATGTTGTTTAACATGCACAGGGCCAAAGCATCCCGTCAAGGCCATCCAGCATGTTGTTTAACATGCACAGGGCTAAAGCCTCCCGTCAAGGCCATCCAGCATGTTGTTTAACATGCACAGGGCCAAAGCATCCCGTCAAGGCCATCCAGCATGTTGTTTAACATGCACAGGACCAAAGCCTCCCGTCAAGGCCATCCAGCATGTTGTTTAACATGCACAGGGCCAAAGCATCCCGTCAAGGCCATCCAGCATGTTGTTTAACATGCACAGGGCTAAAGCCTCCCGTCAAGGCCATCCAGCATGTTGTTTAACATGCACAGGGCCAAAGCCTCCCGTCAAGGCCATGCAGCATGTTGTTTAACATGCACAGGACCAAAGCCTCCCGTCAAGGCCATCCAGCATGTTGTTTAGCATGCACAGGACCAAAGCCTCCCGTCAAGGCCATCCAGCATGTTGTTTAACATGCACAGGGCTAAAGCCTCCCGTCAAGGCCATCCAGCATGTTGTTTAACATGCACAGGGCCAAAGCCTCCCGTCAAGGCCATGCAGCATGTTGTTTAACATGCACAGGACCAAAGCCTCCCGTCAAGGCCATCCAGCATGTTGTTTAGCATGCACAGGACCAAAGCCTCCCGTCAAGGCCATCCAGCATGTTGTTTAACATGCACAGGGCTAAAGCCTCCCGTCAAGGCCATGCAGCATGTTGTTTAACATGCACAGGGCCAAAGCATCCCGTCAAGGCCATCCAGAATGTTGTTTAACATGCACAGGACCAAAGCCTCCCTTCAAGGCCATCCAGCATGTTGTTTAACATGCACAGGACCAAAGCCTCCCGTCAAGGCCATCCAGCATGTTGTTTAACATGCACAGGGCTAAAGCCTCCCGTCAAGGCCATCCAGCATGTTGTTTAACATGCACAGGGCCAAAGCCTCCCGTCAAGGCCATCCAGCATGTTGTTTAACATGCACAGGGCCAAAGCCTCTTTTACCAGACCTCGACAGTGCAGTAACAGACTAAATTTTTTAAAACATAGAGCTTCTCTAATTATATTCTTTTTCTTTTTCTAATTCAAATGGTAGCTATTAATTTTTAAAATATTCATAAATATTTTAATATAAAAGATGAATAAATTATTCTATTTCATATAGTTGAAAAACTGATGATTTTAGTTAAATTTAGAGAAATTATATCTTTTAAACTTTTACGCATGTTTAATTTCTCTTCTTTTGTTTAACAACCGTCCAGGCCTGGTGTGACAAAGCGGCCTTGGGATGGCTGTCCTGCTCACGGTGCCATGGTTTTACTTCCCATTCGAAAGACGGTGGCCATTCCAAACCCATCGATGGCAAAGACTTTCTAACCGAAGACAGGATTAGTTAATGGAGATAAAAGTAAACGCTACCACAGTTCGGACTCGAACCTGGGAACTGAAGATTACGGGACTATCTCGCTACCATCTGAGCCACCGTTTAAGGTCACTGCTGGAGAGAGACGCAAATTAACACAAACTCCCACACGTCTCCACAGAATGCCGAAAGGTCAGTGACAGTCAGAGACCATTGCTCTTGGGGATCGTGTGGGTTAGTCTGCCTGGCGCCAGGTTCATAATCTATTATTCCCAGGTTTGAGTACCAAATGGGCCTCAGTTGAGATACATATCTTGTAAACCCACCCTGTTCTCGGAGATAAAGAAGGAGATCGACGGGCTTGGAAAGACCACCCTCTGTCTGACAGGACTTTAAGCCGTGACCCCTTCTACAGGAGAGCGCTGGATGATTGAATAATATTAATCCCTTCTAATATATTGGACATGCTCTCTTAAAACTTAACGAATTAGTTTATAAAGGAATAACAATAATAAAAAAGTTTTAACAATTTTTTATATTAAAAAAATTGATTCTATATACTATGAGATATTATATTGTTATGGATTTAGAGGATTGGCATATAATTGGCTAAAGTTTCACATTGAAAAAAGACAATAATATGTATTATAACATAAAAAGTGACACTTCTTATATTAAACGCGGTGTTCCACAAGGATCGGTTTTAGGTCCTTTATTGTTCTTTGTTTTTATTAATGATTATTGTAAGCTAACAACTATGGCGAACATTGTTTCCTTTGCTAATGACACAACTTTGATATTTAAAGCAGAAAACTTTGATATATTGTTAAATAACATTAACACATATTTAAAGGTTATTCGTGATTGGTTTATGAAGAATGAATTAGAGTTGAATGCAAAGAAAACCAAATATATATCATTCTACTTAATGAACTTTAATTTACCAAATTTCGCAATAGAATTTCACAAAATTAATTGTGATAACAACAATTGTAATTGTGAAAATATCAATAAAACTGAAGGTTATAATTATTTGGGTACAACGGTTGATTCTATTTTGAAATGGAAAACGCATATTTACAATACACGTTAAAAAAGTCAAATTTTATATAAATTTTTGTTCTAAAACATTTTGTACAGATCAACTTCCTCCGTTGCTTTTATTTTGCATCGGTACAATCGACTTTATTATATGAAATTTATTGTTGGGGAAGGGATTATAAATTTGATTTGCAACCTTTATATTTTAAACGAAATCGATTGATTCGAAATTTATCGCAAAATAATTATTCAAATACTAATTCACTACATCGCAGTTAATTATTATTACCTTTGAGAAAATTATATATATATTATTCAATAATTTGTCTTACACAAAATTCAAAGTTTGATACCATTAAGAAAGTTGAATTTTAATTCCATAAGTACAGATTTGAAATTTCATATTGAGAAATCCAACAGAAGAAATCTTCCACAAAATGTTTTTCATAGTGCCAAATATTTCCAACACATTAAGTCTTAATATAAATCTTTTTACATTGTCCTCTCTATCAATTTCAACGACATATTCTGAAGGAAAAGATGAAGAAGATTATTGATGAAAAATTGTCAATGAAATCTCTTCTCTGCAGAAGCTACAGTAAAAGCAATAGATTTAAAATTCAGACCCTGATCCTCAGTTTCTTGGAGGAAAGTTCTTTATTATACAGAATCTGAATTCATCCTTTGCTGGGTTTTCGTTTTTCGAAAATAAAAAGAAGAGGAATTTAATAATATACAAATATGAAATATTGACTGTTCAAGAAAAATGTGTTTTTGCTTACAAACTTTCTCTAGTGGCCAGTATCTCAAGTGATAACCTCATGGTTATTTTTGTGGTGGAACTGAAGAAAGAACTGTGACTGTTATTTTTTATATCTTGTTTGAAGTGTTAGTTTTGTTTTTGAAATCTCTTTTGGCTCAGAAAAGAAACGAAATTAAGATCCAAGAGTATTGGATTACAGAAAGTCTACTCTGCATAAGTAGGAACTTTTAAAAAATTCAGAAAAACTATTATTTTTATTTTCTACATTGTGATTTACACGTCCGATTCTTTGTTTGGGATAGCAGGAAGCCCATTGTTGAAGGGTTTATAACCTTCCCATCACATTTTATCGCATCACATCACATCTTAATATCAAAAATGAGAAATGTTTAAGAACGTTCAAAAAATCTGTTAAACGAGTATTTGTTAACAATTGACCAAGTTTATAATATTTATAATGTACAAAATAAAAAAATTAAATTTAAATGCTACTGAAGATTCAACGTAACTCAATAAGCTACTGCAAGCATTTTGTATTTTTTAATTTGCATTATTATTAATTGTTAATTTTTATCATTTTTTATTTAATTTTTAAAAATATATAATAAATATATTATAACCTAAATGAGCTTGCATTTACGTCCTTGCTTGTGCATAATAAAGAATATGTTTTTTTCCTTCGCGCGTGTGTGTGTGTGTAAGTGTATATATATATATGATGTGATGTATTTTACATTATCCATGTATTGCTATTTAAATATTCTAATTTGCAATCCTTGATAATTGTAATCACTCAAGATTTCATATCATTTATTATTGAGGTTATTATATGCTATATAAATATATATATATACACAAAGAGCCAAAACATTATGACCAGCGCGTCTTCATGCAAATCGAAGCAACTGCAGGTAAACGACGGCGCGGGTGAAGGTTATGAAACGATATAAATAACACCTGATACTGAGCTCCGTTAATTAGTGTTATTCTTGTTCTTCAGATGGGAAAGGCAGCGGACTTGAATTTGACAAAGGCCAAATTGTATTGACCATGCTACTGAGTCAGAGCATTTCCGAGACGGCAAGGATTGTGGGGTGGTCACGGTCAGCCGCAGTTAGCACCTTCAAAAAGTAGTCCAAGGAGGGAAAAAACCCCTACCTCCGGCAAGGTGCAGGTGGTTCGTGATTTTTCGTACCATACGTGGTCGAACCATACGGTATAGCCTTTGCTCATCTCCAGCATTGATGAGCCATGGTCGACTTAGAGGTGAGCGAAGACTATCTCATAGCGAAGACTATCATCGCCAACAATGGGCAAGCGAGTATCAAAACTGGACCTTGAATGATTGGAAGAAGGTCATCTGGTACGATGAATCCCGTTTCCTGTTGCACCATGTGTACGGACGGGTACGTGTGCGTCGTTTACCTGGGGAAGTGTTGGCAGTAGGACGCACTGTGGGACGAAAACAAGCCAGTGGAGGATGTGTAATGCTTTGGGCAATGTTCTGCTAGGAAATCCTGAGTCCAGTCGTTCATGTGCAGGAAACTATGACATCTACCATCTACCTAAACATTATTGCAGACCAGGTACATCCTTTCAGCAGGATAATGCATCATGCCACACTGCCGGATTGTTCGAGAATGGTTCGCGGAACATGAGGAAGATTTCCAGTTATTGTCCTCATCTCCAAATACCCCAAATATCAATCCAATCGAGCATTTGTGGTTTGTGTTGGAACAGCATATCCGATCTTCGGCGGCTCAACCACGTAACTTACAAGAGTTAAAGTATCTGCTGGTAACATGTTGTTACCAGATACCTCAAGACACCTTTAGAAACCTTGCAGTGTCCATTCCTCGCCGGGTAAGAGCTGTTTTCGCGGCAAGTGGAAGACCAACGTCATATTTGGCAGGTTGTCATAATGTTTTGGCTCTTCGGTGTACGTTTCTTTGCCTCCTTAACACTTCAACAATAAGTTATATTGCAAACTGTTTCATTCAAGAAAGAGTAAACGAGATGTTTTGAAAGAATATATTTTCTCATAATTAAATTAGATGATAGTTTCCTAAAAGTTAAATAAATCTATAGTGTACTGTGTATAGATATCTGAGGTACAAAATGTAGTTTAAATATTTAATTTAATAACATTTCAGTTCTTTGAATAGCAGAACGTTTCTCAGCGCTTGTAATGAATGGTTGCGTCCTTTCATTTCGTACAATTGTGCAAGGAAACACCAGATACCGTTAAACGGGGTGAGTATGGCCGAAATTCAAGAAAAATTCAAATTTGACATTAAAACAGTTTAAATAATTTTTTTTCTTCACTTTGTTGGTGATTTTATGACAATAAACTAAGGTAACATAAAATCTCTAACAAAGTGAAGAAAAAAATTATTTAAACCGTTTTAACGTCAAATTTGAATTTTCCTCGACTTCCGGCCATACTCACACTGGTGACCATTCTCACCCGTTTGACGGCACCACAACACACCTTTAGAAATCTTATAGCGTCCATGCCTCGCTAGGTAATAGCTATTTTGGGGGCACGTGGAGGACCAACATCATATTAGGCAGGTGGTCGTAATGTTTTGGCTCTTCTGTGTATATATATATGTAACAAATATATAAAGAATTACGTCAAAACATTATGTTTTGCAATAGCAAAAATTCTCAAGTTCCTAATCTAAACAATAAATTTTAAACGTTTGAAAAACCAATTTCTTTTATACTTATCATTTTTATTAATAGTAAATTAATTAATAGTTATTAATGTAGTAAATCTTAATTTACTTAGATATATTATTTTAATTTTGGCGGATATCGTATATCCATCTGTAGGATAGCCCTACACGTTAAAGAACACGATGGATGGTCTTTACAGTAGGCTACCATTTGACTCCAAACAGCTATCCAGTGGATCCTCTTCCCCCAACCTTCTCTGAGCCCTCGGGGTCCTTGTGACCTGTCCATTTAACTCACTTTGTGCAAATAAAAAGTGCCGCTCAGAGATAAAACCCTAACAGCAATGTTAGAGAACACGCTGGATGACCTTGAAGGGAGGCTACCATCTGTCTCTTAACAGCTGGCCAGTGGATCACCTTCCCCCAACCTTCTCTGAGCCCTCGGGGTCCTTGTGACCTGTCCATTTAACTCACTTTGTGCAAATAAAAAGTGCCGCTCAGAGATAAAACCCTAACAGCAATGTTAGAGAACACGCTGGATGACCTTGACGGGAGGCTACCATCTGTCTCTTAACAGCTGGCCAGTGGATCACCTTCCTCCAACCTTCTCTGAGCCCTCGGGGTCCTTGTGACCTGTCCATTTAACTCACTTTGCACAAATAAAAAGTGCCGCTCAGAGATGAAACCCTAACAGCAATGTTAGAGAACACGATGGATGACCTTGACGGGAGGCTACCATCTGTCTCTTAAGAGCTGGCCAGTGGATCACCTTCCCCCAACCTTCTCTGAGCCCTCGGGGTCCTTGTGACCTGTCCATTTAACTCACTTTGCACAAATAAAAAGTGCCGCTCAGAGATGAAACCCTAACAGCAATGTTAGAGAACACGCTGGATGACCTTGACGGGAGGCTACCATCTGTCTCTTAACAGCTGACCAGTGGATCACCTTCCCCATCCTTCTCTGAGCCCTCGGGGTCTTTGTGACCTGTCCATTTAACTCACTTTGTGCAAATAAAAAGTGCCGCTCAGAGATAAAACCCTAACAGCAATGTTAGAGAACACGCTGGATGACCTTGACGGGAGGTTACCACCTGTCTCTTAACAGCTGGCCAGTGGATCACCTTCCCCCAACCTTCTCTGAGCCCTCGGGGTCCTTGTGACCTGTCCATTTAACTCACTTTGTGCAAATAAAAAGTGCCGCTCAGAGATAAAACCCTAACAGCAATGTTAGAGAACACGCTGGATGACCTTGACGGGAGGCTACCATCTGTCTCTTAACAGCTGGCCAGTGGATCACCTTCCCCCAACCTTCTCTGAGCCCTCGGGGTCCTTGTGACCTGTCCATTTAATTCACTTTGTGCAAATAAAAAGTGCCGCTCAGAGATAAAACCCTAACAGCAATGTTAGAGAACACGCTGGATGACCTTGACGGGAGGTTACCACCTGTCTCTTAACAGCTGGCCAGTGGATCACCTTCCCCCAACCTTCTCTGAGCCCTCGGGGTCCTTGTGACCTGTCCATTTAACTCACTTTGTGCAAATAAAAAGTGCCGCTCAGAGATAAAACCCTAACAACAATGTTAGAGAACACGCTGGATGACCTTGACATGAGGCTACCATCTGTCTCTTAACAGCTGGCCAGTGGATCACCTTCTCCCAATCTTCTCTGAATCCTCGGGGTCCTTGTGACCTGTACATTTAACTCACTTTGTGCAAATAAAAAGTGCCGCTCAGAGATAAAACCCTAACAACAATGTTAGAGAACACGCTGGATGACCTTGACGGGAGGTTACCACCTGTCTCTTAACAGCTGGCCAGTGGATCACCTTCCCCCAACCTTCTCTGAGCCCTCGGGGTCCTTGTGACCTGTCCATTTAACTCACTTTGTGCAAATAAAAAGTGCCGCTCAGAGATAAAACCCTAACAACAATGTTAGAGAACACGCTGGATGACCTTGACATGAGGTTACCACCTGTCTCTTAACAGCTGACCAGTGGATCACCTTCCCCCATCCTTCTCTGAGCCCTCGGGGTCCTTGTGACCTGTCCATTTAACTCACTTTGTGCAAATAAAAAGTGCCGCTCAGAGATAAAACCCTAACAACAATGTTAGAGAACACGCTGGATGACCTTGACATGAGGCTACCATCTGTCTCTTAACAGCTGGCCAGTGGATCACCTTCCCCCAACCTTCTCTGAATCCTCGGGGTCCTTGTGACCTGTACATTTAACTCACTTTGTGCAAATAAAAAGTGCCGCTCAGAGATAAAACCCTAACAACAATGTTAGAGAACACGCTGGATGACCTTGACGGGAGGCTACCATCTGTCTCTTAACAGCTGACCAGTGGATCACCTTCCCCCATCCTTCTCTGAGCCCTCGGAGTCCTTGTGACCTGTCCATTTAACTCACTTTGTGCAAATAAAAAGTGCCGCTCAGAGATAAAACCCTAACAGCAATGTTAGAGAACACGCTGGATGACCTTGACGGGAGGCTACCATCTGTCTCTTAACAGCTGGCCAGTGGATCACCTTCCCCCAACCTTCTCTGAGCCCTCGGAGTCCTTGTGACCTGTCCATTTAACTCACTTTGTGCAAATAAAAAGTGCCGCTCAGAGATAAAACCCTAACAGCAATGTTAGAGAACACGCTGGATGACCTTGACGGGAGGCTACCATCTGTCTCTTAACAGCTGGCCAGTGGATCACCTTCCCCCATCCTTCTCTGAGCCCTCGGAGTCCTTGTGACCTGTCCATTTAACTCACTTTGTGCAAATAAAAAGTGCCGCTCAGAGATAAAACCCTAACAGCAATGTTAGAGAACACGCTGGATGACCTTGACGGGAGGCTACCATCTGTCTCTTAACAGCTGGCCAGTGGATCACCTTCCCCCATCCTTCTCTGAGCCCTCGGAGTCCTTGTGACCTGTCCATTTAACTCACTTTGTGCAAATAAAAAGTGCCGCTCAGAGATAAAACCCTAACAGCAATGTTAGAGAACACGCTGGATGACCTTGACGGGAGGTTACCACCTGTCTCTTAACAGCTGGCCAGTGGATCACCTTCCCCCAACCTTCTCTGAGCCCTCGGGGTCCTTGTGACCTGTCCATTTAACTCACTTTGTGCAAATAAAAAGTGCCGCTCAGAGATAAAACCCTAACAACAATGTTAGAGAACACGCTGGATGACCTTGACGGGAGGCTACCATCTGTCTCTTAACAGCTGGCCAGTGGATCACCTTCCCCCAACCTTCTCTGAGCCCTCGGAGTCCTTGTGACCTGTCCATTTAACTCACTTTGTGCAAATGAAAAGTGCCGCTCAGAGATAAAACCCTAACAGCAATGTTAGAAAACACGCTGGATGACCTTGACGGGAGGCCGCTCAGAGAAGATTGGGAGAAGGTGATCCACTGGTCTGTCTGATTACCACTGATCTGTCTCTTAACAGCTGGCCAGTGGATCACCTTCCCCCAACCTTCTCTGAGCCCTCGGAGTCCTTGTGACCTGTCCATTTAACTCACTTTGTGCAAATAAAAAGTGCCGCTCAGAGATAAAACCCTAACAGCAATGTTAGAGAACACGCTGGATGACCTTGACGGGAGGCTACCATCTGTCTCTTAACAGCTGGCCAGTGGATCACCTTCCCCCAACCTTCTCTGAGCCCTCGGAGTCCTTGTGACCTGTCCATTTAACTCACTTTGTGCAAATAAAAAGTGCCGCTCAGAGATAAAACCCTAACAACAATGTTAGAGAACACGCTGGATGACCTTGACATGAGGCTACCATCTGTCTCTTAACAGCTGGCCAGTGGATCACCTTCTCCCAATCTTCTCTGAATCCTCGGGGTCCTTGTGACCTGTACATTTAACTCACTTTGTGCAAATAAAAAGTGCCGCTCAGAGATAAAACCCTAACAGCAATGTTAGAGAACACGCTGGATGACCTTGACGGGAGGTTACCACCTGTCTCTTAACAGCTGGCCAGTGGATCACCTTCCCCCAACCTTCTCTGAGCCCTCGGAGTCCTTGTGACCTGTCCATTTAACTCACTTTGTGCAAATAAAAAGTGCCGCTCAGAGATAAAACCCTAACAGCAATGTTAGAGAACACGCTGGATGACCTTGACGGGAGGTTACCACCTGTCTCTTAACAGCTGGCCAGTGGATCACCTTCCCCCAACCTTCTCTGAGCCCTCGGAGTCCTTGTGACCTGTCCATTTAACTCACTTTGTGCAAATAAAAAGTGCCGCTCAGAGATAAAACCCTAACAGCAATGTTAGAGAACACGCTGGATGACCTTGACGGGAGGTTACCACCTGTCTCTTAACAGCTGGCCAGTGGATCACCTTCCCCCAACCTTCTCTGAGCCCTCGGGGTCCTTGTGACCTGTCCATTTAACTCACTTTGTGCAAATAAAAAGTGCCGCTCAGAGATAAAACCCTAACAACAATGTTAGAGAACACGCTGGATGACCTTGACGGGAGGCTACCATCTGTCTCTTAACAGCTGGCCAGTGGATCACCTTCCCCCAACCTTCTCTGAGCCCTCGGAGTCCTTGTGACCTGTCCATTTAACTCACTTTGTGCAAATGAAAAGTGCCGCTCAGAGATAAAACCCTAACAGCAATGTTAGAGAACACGCTGGATGACCTTGACGGGAGGTTACCACCTGTCTCTTAACAGCTGGCCAGTGGATCACCTTCCCCCAACCTTCTCTGAGCCCTCGGGGTCCTTGTGACCTGTCCATTTAACTCACTTTGTGCAAATAAAAAGTGCCGCTCAGAGATAAAACCCTAACAACAATGTTAGAGAACACGCTGGATGACCTTGACATGAGGCTACCATCTGTCTCTTAACAGCTGGCCAGTGGATCACCTTCTCCCAATCTTCTCTGAATCCTCGGGGTCCTTGTGACCTGTACATTTAACTCACTTTGTGCAAATAAAAAGTGCCGCTCAGAGATAAAACCCTAACAGCAATGTTAGAGAACACGCTGGATGACCTTGACGGGAGGTTACCACCTGTCTCTTAACAGCTGGCCAGTGGATCACCTTCCCCCAACCTTCTCTGAGCCCTCGGGGTCCTTGTGACCTGTCCATTTAACTCACTTTGTGCAAATAAAAAGTGCCGCTCAGAGATAAAACCTTAACAACAATGTTAGAGAACACGCTGGATGACCTTGACGGGAGGCTACCATCTGTCTCTTAACAGCTGACCAGTGGATCACCTTCCCCCATCCTTCTCTGAGCCCTCGGGGTCTTTGTGACCTGTCCATTTAACTCACTTTGTGCAAATAAAAAGTGCCGCTCAGAGATAAAACCCTAACAACAATGTTAGAGAACACGCTGGATGACCTTGACATGAGGCTACCATCTGTCTCTTAACAGCTGGCCAGTGGATCACCTTCTCCCAATCTTCTCTGAATCCTCGGGGTCCTTGTGACCTGTACATTTAACTCACTTTGTGCAAATAAAAAGTGCCGCTCAGAGATAAAACCCTAACAGCAATGTTATAGAACACGCTGGATGACCTTGACAGGAGGCTACCATCTGTCTCTTAACAGCTGGCCAGTGGATCACCTTCTCCCAATCTTCTCTGAGCTCTCAGGGTCCTTGTAATCTGACTATTTAGCACAATGTACTACAAAATATTCCACTAAAGTGTAAAATAACCCAACCCATTTCCCATTTCAGTGAATGGCAATCCGATTTCATTTTCTCCACCATACTCCTTGGATTTTCTTTTCGCCATTTTCTTTGCCGATTGCTAATTCTTTTCGCCCTTGAGCTCAGATTATAAAATCAATCCCTCTGAGGCCAAAATGAAGACTAAAAATTCGCGTTTAAGTTTGTTCTCTTTTCACTTGCGGCACAAAAACCATTTTAATTGAGTCTAGGAAGTCCAACCCATCTCTTTAACTACCTCTTCGAGCGAAATAAACTCATAAAATTATAAAGCTAACTTTCCCATTCTCGCAGAATCTTATTTCTATTTTTCTGAAATGCCACAAGTGCACATACGAAATTCACCAAGAAATCACAAACGTAAATAATCGAGTTTTTGCCCAATTCGAATTCACTTTAAAGAGTGCATCATAACATTGGCTATAAAAAAGACATGCAAACTAAGAGCGCTGTTTTTACAACCCACAATATACACGGCTGCTTGCAAATCGAAACAGTACACGTAATAACTACCTTCAGAGTTAATGTTGGACATGAGTGTACGAAAATTTTAAAAGTAAACCACCCTATCTTCAAAAGACATATGGAATGAATTTCTTTACCGCACTGTCCTAATTTTTTATCACCTTTAAAAACTCCCGTCGGCGAAAACATTCCAGTAGGAATTGCAGAAAATTTTAAACAGAGCAATAAAGAGAATAATAATTTTTTTCGCCACAATGCCAACCAGTAGATATTTGGAAATAAGTTCATAAAAATGATACAGTCGCTCAAAAAAATATCCGAACACTATGGTTGATTACAGAATTCAGAAAAAATATCTGCCAACGATTTCTTTAGAAATTAGTGATCTGGCAACCTTCGTGTCACGTGACGCGAAGGTTGCCAGATCACTAATTTCTAAAAAAATCGTTTCCAGCTATTTTTTCTGGATTCTGTAATCAACCATAGTGTTCGGATACTTTTTTTTTGAGCGACTGTAGGTGGTCATTTTATTTTGATACTAGATCGTGTGGGCTCACTCACGGAAATATTGATCGTGTGCAGTTACCGTTCACAGCAAACTGGAGCGTGTGCAGTAACTGCACACGCTCCAGTTTGCTGTGAACGGTAACTGGAGCGTGTACAGTTGCTGTACACGCTCCAGATATTTTTCCTGAATTCTGTAATCACGTGACACGAAGGTTGCCAGATCACTAATTTCTAAAAAAATCGTTTCCAGCTATTTTTTCTGGATTCTGTAATCAACCATAGTGTTCGGATACTTTTTTTTTGAGCGACTGTAGGTGGTCATTTTATTTTGATACTAGATCGTGTGGGCTCACTCACGGAAATATTGATCGTGTGCAGTTACCGTTCACAGCAAACTGGAGCGTGTGCAGTAACTGCACACGCTCCAGTTTGCTGTGAACGGTAACTGGAGCGTGTACAGTTGCTGTACACGCTCCAGATATTTTTCCTGAATTCTGTAATCACGTGACACGAAGGTTGCCGGATCACTAATTTCTAAAATAAATCGTTGCCAGATATTTTTCTGAATTCTGTGATCAACCATAGTGTTCGGATATTTTTTGAGCGACTGTATCCACTAAGAAAATTATTCTTTCAAAATTTTAAGCTTTATTATTCGCACTATGGGGGGGGGGGTAGTGTGTGGCGCTCCAAGCTTGTAATCTATAGTTCTCAAGTTCGAATCTCACCTTGTCCAGCGTTGAGATTTATCTCCACAACACTCCCCACCCTCTCCTCGGTCAGTAGGCGCTGCCGTCCGTCAGCTGGGACGCAAAGCCGTGGCCCCGTGTGCTGGAGAGCCATACCTTGTGCACGTTAAAGAACACGCTGAATGCCCTTGACGAGAGGCTACCATCTGTCTTCCAACAGCTGCACAAAATTTTAAATTTCTAACATAAATGCCTCGTTTGCAATGTTCGTTTTAAACTTTTAAATTTTAAACTTTTTCCACCGTTAGAGGGCCATCATAGCTTTTTTGATATTCGAAAAGTGCGAATTGCAGTGTTTCATCAAGACCTATTCAACATAAAAAATTATTTTCATCTCTAAAAACAAAAAACTTTCGTGTCGACAGACAGACAAGCAGACGACAAAGTGTTTCGTTTTTTTCTTTTTAAACAGATAAGTCTCACACCACTGTTTATTGTAGGAATTCGAAAAATCGTTAGTTGAGTCTAAAGAGATGTCTACTGACGGCAATTTTCTCAGAGGAGCGTCAGAAAAGCAACTTTTTAAATCTATAAAATAAAAGACAAATACTTTTTATGTTTTCATACTTACGAATAAAATACTATTATTTGCTTTTTCCCTATTATTCATTAATTCGAATTAAAACTTTTAAGCAGTGAAATATTAAGAAAACGAAACACTTCATTCTCTTTGAAAACGAGATTCCCACATGAGCCAGATGCGATATGCGTCCTCCTAGTTTTTTAAATACATAAAAAACAACTATGAAATTTTATTCCATGTAGAATATTGTTTAACCTTTCTGTAGAATATTTTAGTGATTCGAAAACCCTACTGAAATATTATTTTAAATCTTCCCCCCTCCCGAAACTACTCTGTCGTCACCCAACCCCTAAACTAAATCCTGGGTACTTGCCTGCGGGGATAATTCAAAGAATACTGAGTTGGGTTGTTTTACCTCTGAGCGGCACTTTTTTGCACACTAAGGGCTAAATGGCCAGGTCACAAGGACCCCGAAGGCTCAGAGAAAGTTGGGGGAGGGGACCCACTGGAATAGCTGTTGGGAACAGATGGTAGCCTCCCGTCAAGGCCATCCAGCGTGTTCTTTAACGTGCACAGGGTATGGCTCTCCCGCACACGGGGCCACGGCTTAACGACCCATCCGACGGACGCCGGCCTTTCCAAGCCCATCGGTGTCCCCTACTGACCGTGGCCAGGGCGGGGAATTTTGCGGAGATAAATCTCAACGCTGACCCAGCTGGGACTCGAACCTGGGAACTGCAGATTACGAGCCTGGCGCGCTACCGACTGAGCCAACCCCGCCCCTAAGAACACTGAGTATGTGCTTCGTTGATTTTTGGTGATAATGCCTGGAAAAATAGTGCAAACTTTGTCATTTCCATAATACTCTGAATTTGATAACATCATCATCATCATGCTGCATCTGGCCACTGCACATCATTTCTAAAAGGTCCTGTTTGACTTGTCTGCCCACGCAGTCACTTATTTCTATTTTCTCTTAGTCATTAATCAACCTTTACTAGGGGTTTTCATTGGGAAGCTAATCCCTACAATTCCATTTACGCCTGTAAATGGTCATTCCTTGCACAATTGTACGTAATGAAAGGAAGCAGCCATTACAAGCGCTGAGAAACGTTCTGCTATTCAAAGAACTGAAATGTTATTAAATTAAATATTTAAACTACCTTTTGTACCTCAGATATCTATACACAATACACTATAGATATATTTAACTTTTAGGAAACTATTATCTAATTTAATTACGAGAAAATATATTCTTTCAAAACATATCTCGTTTACTCTTTCTTGAATGAAACAGTTTGCAATATAACTTATTGTTGAAGTGTTAAGGAGGCAAAGAAACGTACACCGAAGAGCCAAAACATTATGACAACCTGCCAAATATGATGTTGGTCTTCCACTTGCCGTCAAAACAGCTCTTACCCGTCGAGGAATGGACACTGCAAGGTTTCTAAAGGTGTCTTGAGGTATCTGGTAACAACATGTTACCAGCAGATACTTTAACTCTTGTAAGTTACGTGGTTGAGCCGCCGAAGATCGGATATGCTGTTACAACACAAACCACAAATGCTCGATTGGATTGATGTTTGGGGTATTTGGAGATGAGGACAATAACTGGAAATCTTCCTCATGTTCCGCGAACCATTCTCGAACAATCCGGCAGTGTGGCATGATGCATTATCCTGCTGAAAGGATGTACGTTTGCAATAATGTTTAGGTAGATGGTAGATGTCATAGTTTCCTGCACATGAACGACTGGACTCAGGGTTTCCCAGCAGAACATTGCCCAAAGCATTACACTTCCTCCACCGGCTTGTTTTCGTCCCACAGTGCGTCCTACTGCCAACACTTCCCCAGGTAAACGACGCACACGTACCCGTCCGTCCACATGGTGCAACAGGAAACGGGATTCATCGTACCAGATGACCTTCTTCCAATCATTCAAGGTCCAGTTTTGATACTCGCTTGCCCGTTGTTGGCGCTTTCAACGATGAAATGAGGTTAGCATGGGCACTCAGAGTGGCCTGCGGCTACACAATCCCATTTTCAGCAGGAGTTGGTGTACTGTGTGTTGTGCCAAATTACTCCCGTCACCTGCATTCAAATTACGGGCGAGTTGCGCCACATTATCCCTTCTGTTGGCTCGTACCATATGAGATAGTCTTCGCTCATCTCTAGCACCGATGAGTCGTGATCGGCCCACATCTTGCCAGCGGAAGGTAGATTTTCCCTCCTTGGACCACTTTTTGAAGGTACTAACCATGGCTGACCGTGAGCACCACACAAACTTGCTGTCTTGGAAATGCTCTAACCCAATCGTCTGGCCGTTACAATTTAGCCTTTGTCAAACCCATTTAATTCCCCTATTTTTCCCATGTGTAGAACAAGAATAACACTGATTAACAGAGCTCAGTATCAGGTGTTATTTATACCGTTCCTTGACTTTCACATGCGCCGTCCTTTACCTGTAGTTGCTTCGAATGCATAAAGTCGCGTTGGTCATAATATTTTGGCTCTTCGATGTATGCTGATGCAGTATCTGGGCTCACACTGGTATTCAGTATGCACGAGCATAATATATATCTTTAAATCACAACTTGTCGTACAATATAGAAAAAAAAAGGAACAATTGACGTTTTAATAATTTAAAATATTTCTTTCGTGTTTGGAGCTTGAAGTAACAATTCAGTGTAACATTACATGTTTTCAGTAGGATTTTCGATTTACTCTGCAATTAGTCAAACAGTTATAAAGTTAGTTCAGTGTAACTGACAGCCACATTCCAAAGTACAGTTTGTAATGGTAGAATTTTTTAATCAAAGAATGCCCTAGGATTTTACCTTAACACCTCTATGATCATATAATGAATTTTTAATAATATTTAAACCATGTTATGAGTGAATTAATATTCCAGCGCAGACCTAGACCAAAATCCTAGCCATAATTAAACTGAAAATTAAAGAAAATAGATCAAGCAATGCAATTCCTTTCTCAAGAACTTTGTGACGCAACAGAATTAATTCTCATTATTTCCTAATACTTTAGTAACTTCTACATGACGTAACTCAAATACCACTTTTCTTTTTTTTGTTTTACATGGAAAATTGCAAATTTTTTCTGGAATAACTAAGAACTCAGTATCTAAATATGCTGATTTTAGTATGTGCTCTGAAGTTAGTCAAATAGTTATCAATCATTTATTCCTGCTTTGATCAAAGAGTTATGAAGAGTTTACTCTGAAGTTAGTCAATGAGTCAAATAGTTATGAAGCGTTTATTCTAAAGTTTGTAAAACGGTTATGAAGCATTTATTCTGCAGTTAATCAAACAGTTATGAAACGTTCACTCTGCAGTTAGTTAAACGGTTATGAAACGTTCACTCTGCAGTTAGTTAAACGGTTATGAAACGTTCACTCTGCAGTTAGTTAAACGGTTATGAAACGTTCACTCTGCAGTTAGTTAAACGGTTATGAAACGTTCACTCTGCAGTTAGTTAAACGGTTATGAAACGTTCACTCTGCAGTTAGTTAAACGGTTATGAAACGTTCACTCTGCAGTTAGTTAAACGGTTATGAAACGTTCACTCTGCAGTTAGTTAAACGGTTATGAAACGTTCACTCTGCAGTTAGTTAAACGGTTAGGAAACGTTCACTCTGCAGTTAGTTAAACGGTTATGAAACGTTCACTCTGCAGTTAGTTAAACGGTTATGAAACGTTCACTCTGCAGTTAGTTACACGGTTATGAAACGTTCACTCTGCAGTTAGTTAAACGTTATGAAACGTTCACTCTGCAGTTAGTTAAACGGTTAGGAAACGTTCACTCTGCAGTTAGTTAAACGGTTATGAAACGTTCACTCTGCAGTTAGTTAAACGGTTATGAAACGTTCACTCTGCAGTTAGTCAAATATTTACGAAGCATTTATTGTGCAGTTAGGCTTACAGTACTCTGGTGTTATTCAAACGCTTATGAAGCATCAGCGCAGTAACTCAAACAGTTGTGAAGCATTTACTCTGCAGTTATTAACACAGTTATGACTGCTGTTGCAGTTATTGTTGTTATTGCTGCTACTACTCTTCTCGTCGTCATCTTTGTTGTTGTTACTGATGCTATTTTCGTCGCTGTTAGTGTTGCTTGTTGCTGATCCTGTTGTCGTCGTCATTGTCATTGTTTCTGCTATTTTCGTCGCTGTTGTTTTTATGGTTGTTGCTGCCTGAGTTGCCGTTGTTGTCATTTTCGTTGTTATTTCAGTCGTCGTTGTTGTTTGTTGCTGCTGTTGTTGTACGAATAGTTTAGCGAAGAAAAATTTAAACGCTGCCACAGGTGGGACTCGAACATGAGAACTACTGATTACGAGCCTGGTGCGCTACAATCTGAGACAACCAGAGCTCCTAATCTCGCATTAACTGAAGTTGTTGTTGTCTTTGTTGCTTAATGAACTGTATCAGCAGGGTCATAAGCAATGCTAGATTTAATATAATCATCGATAGGACCATTGATTTTACTCTGAATAATAACTAATCTGATTAACTGAAGAGTAATCGCTTCTAAACTCTTTGAATAACTTCAGAGTAAAACTAATCGAAGAGTAAATGACTCATAACTGTTTGAATAACTTCATACACATGTATTGGAGATTTTTATTAGCTTAGAACAAAGACGAAACAATAGTAACTATATATATTATACATATTTTGCAATATTATTTTTAAAACATATCCACTGAGTGGAAATCGTGTTTCAAACTTTCGCAATCCGATTTCTGAGAAATTATATCGGAAAAATTGGTCTTCAAAAATATATCAGTTCTGGTCTATTGTAGTATAATCCAGTCACCCTTTCCTTCTCTCCTTCCCCCTATTTGTTTTAGGTTCGGGAAAGGTCATATGCATTACAAAGGGAAGACAAAAACAATGAAAATCGACTACATAGCTTTTAACAGATAATTCATTTTATTCATTAGCATGCAGAGAACATCTCTTCCGTTGGTTGTTTTACATCTGAGCAGCATGTTTTTGCACACAATGGGTAGGACACAAGGACCCCGAGGCCTCAGAGAAGTTTGAGGGAAAAAACCCACTGGGCAGCTGTTAAGAGACAGATGGTAGCCTCCCGTCCAGGCCATCCGGCGTGCACAGGATACGAATTGGGTTGGGTTGTTTTACCTCTGAGCGGCACTTTTTTGCACACTAAGGGCTAAATGGCCAGGTCACAAGGACCCCGAAGGCTCAGAGAAAGTTGGGGGAGGGGACCCACTGGAATAGCTGTTGGGAACTGATGGTAGCCTCCCGTCAAGGCCATCCAGCGTGTTCTTTAACGTGCACATGGTATAGCTCTCCCGCACACGGGGCCACGGCTTAACGTCCCATCCGACGGACGGCGGCCTTTCCTTGCCCATCGGTGTCCCCTACTGACCGTGGGCAGGACGGGGAATTTTGTGGAGATAAATCTCAACGCTGACCCAGCTGGGACTCGAACCTGGAAACTACAGATTACGAGCCTGGCGCGCTACCGACTGAGCCACCCCCGCCCCGCACAGGATACGATTCTCCAGCACAAGGGGCCACGGCGTAACTTCCCATCCGACGACGGCGGCCTTTCCAAGGGCAGTGGTATCCCCTATTGACCGAGGCAAGGGTGAGGAGTTTTGTTGAGATCAATAGCTTCCCCAACTGGGACTCCAACTTGGTAACTGCAGATTACCAAGAGTGGCACGCTACTGACTGAGCAGTCCTTCCCCTAACTCTTCCGGACGCGGAACTATGACTTAACGTCTCATTCGATGGGCGCCATACTACCAAAGTGAACGGATGTTTTCTTTTTCGGAAAAACAGAGTACAGAAAAGTCAACGAAATCTTAACGATTGTGATGTCTTGAAAGAAGACACTACTCAAGGATCTAAAATCAGATTATGGCAAGGTACGAAAACAATTTGCTACAAAGTCTGTTCTCAGTTTACATCCTGTGACGCAAATTTTGCAGAAAAAGAATTTAGTGCATTTCATACCTGAAAAGAAATTATAAATTTGATTCATCTGGCGTTTTATTTTGTTCAGGGAAATTGAAATTGGAGTAATCTGTAATGAAAGAATTCTGTTTCTCATATTTAAGGATAGCTTTAGTAGTCCATATAACAAAATTAAAGAAGTTGAGATATATCTTCACTTGAGATATACTTACTACTTTTATTATACTTATTTACATGTAATGGACAGAAGAGTGGAAACATCCTCATCTCATGCCAATGCAGAATCAAATTTCACGCTCAATAAGTGGTTAAATAATTTTTTATGGAAACATATGACTGACGTTAAATGTAAGATGTCAATTAAACTATCTAAATTTCGATTTTGAACATTATCCGTTAAGTACTTAAAGAGTTATAGAAGTTTGAATATTGAATAACAGAGATGACAATCATAAGAATTCAGCTCATAAGTTAATTAAACTTAGAAAGCCTTAACTGGCATAGTGGTTAGGCAGCTAGCGACTGTTCCAGCAAGGCAAACTTTGCGTGTTGTGTTAGCTCTAACTTAGGCAGTGGTCAGCAGTGACTTCGGTCTTAGTAGGGCATGTCCTTGTATGAGAAGGCCTGTATTAAGCTAGGAGTAGCTTCTAGGATTCTTCTCTGTCCTATATGTCGCAAATAAAAAAAAGGAGCTGTTTGGAAAACAGATGGTAGCCTCCCGTCAAGGCCATCCAGCGTGTTCTTTAACGTGCATAGGGTATGGCTCTCCCGCACACGGGACCACGGCTTAACGTCCCATCCGACGGACGGCGGTCTTTCCGAGCCCATCGGTGTCCCCTACTGACCGTGGGCAGGGCGGGTAATTTTGCGGAGATAAATACATTTTCCTGTCCGTATCTGTATATGACTTTTGCAAACAAAATTGGTAAGCAGTTTAAAGGCTCAAACATATATGCACAGGATGTTTGGAAAATAGGCTTAAAACTTTGAAACGATGACTACATTTGTTACTAAATGACAGATACAAATCCTATACATAGAAATGTAGACGAACGTATCATGTTTTGTCACATATATCAGAATATTCCAAATCCGCGGTTCAACCACCTCGATTGCCTGATTTAACTCTACTAGACTTTTTCTTATCAGGATTTGTTAAGAATAAAATGCATTTTCTATTACTAGCTGCAAATGCTGATGATCTACAGGCAATGATTGAATAGGCAGTTGCAGACGTCTCACAGATATGCTACTTCTCACCTGCGAGGAAATTCCCTATAGGTAGGATAAGGACCTGATCTAGAAAACAATAATATGGGTGGAAAACTCATACTTCCTGAAAAACTAAAAAAGGAGATGCCAAGAGACTGGATTTCTATTGCAATATGCACCGAAGGGTCAAAACATTATGACCACCTGCCTAATATGATGTTGGTCCTACACGTTCCGCAAAAACAGCTCTTACTCAGCCAGGGATAGATGTTACAAGATTTCTAAAAGTGCTCGGTATCTGGTACCAACACGTTACCATCCAAATCCTTTAACTCATGTACGTTATGTGGTTGAGCTGCAGCAGACCGCATATGCTGTTTCAACACAAACCACAGCTGCTCGATTGGATTGATGTCTGGGGAATTTCGAGGCCATGGCAATATCCAGAAGTCTTCCTCATGTTCCGCAAACCATTCTTGAACAATCTGGGTAGTCCGGCATTGTGCATTATCTTGCTGAAAGAAGGCACTGTTAGAGGAGATACCGTTGCTATGAAAGGATGTACCTGTTCTGCAGTGATGTTTAGGTAGGTGTTAGACGTCATAGTTTCATGCACATGAATGACTGGACCCAGGGTTTCCCAACAGAACATTGTCCAAAGCATTACACTTCCTCCGTTGGCTTGTTTCATGTCCCACAATGCATCCTGCTGCCAACGCTTCCCCAGGTAAACGACGCACACGTACGCGGCCGTCTACATAGTGCAACAGGAAACGAAATTCATCGGAACAGACGACCTTGTTCCAATCATTCAAGGTCCAGTTTTGATGCTTGCTTGCCCAATGTAGGCGCTTTCAATGGTGAACCGAGGTTAGCATGGGCAGTCGGAACGGCCCACGGCTACGCAGCCCCCATTTTCAGCAGGTTTCCATGTACTGTGTGTTGTGACACAATAATCCCGTCACCAGCATTCAAATTACAGGCGAGGTGCGCCACAGTATCTCTTCTGTTGGCTCGTACTATACGGGATAGCCTTCGTTCAACTCTAGCATCGATGAGCCGTGGTCGGCCCAGATCTTGCCGGCGGTTCAAGGTTTTCCCTCCACGGACCAGTCACGGAAATGCTCTGACCCAATCGTCTGGCCATTACAATTTGGCCTTTGTCAAACTCACTTAAGTCCGCTGATTTTCCCATCTGAAGAACAAGAATAACACGGACTAACAGAGCTCAGTATCGGGGTTATTTATACCGTTTCATGACCTTCACATGCGCCGTCGTTTACCTGCAGTTGCTTCGATTTTCATAATGACGCTCTGGTCATAAAGTTTTGGCTCTTCGGTGTAACACTGCAGCTTCCGTTTTAGATGTCTTTAAAAAATTTCTGGGAAATTGCATGAAATATACATAACTTTATCATTTTATGCTTCTATCTTAGTAGCAGTCTGAATGTTGGGAGGGAGATTCCCGGTTTTCTTCCATTCTTTGTATTTTTTGCATCTGGTTATCTCTCAAAGCTCCTCGTCTCGTTTTCGAACAACCGATAATAACCCTTTTTTTCTATTTTTAACAACCAGTTACCTTCTTTCTTTCCGTTTTTAACAACTGGTTATCACCTTTCTTTCTGTTTTTAACAACTGCTTTTCTGCTTTCTTTCTGTTTTTAACAACTGGTTATCTCATTTTTTTCTTGTTTTTAACAACTGGTTATCTCCTTTCTTTCTGTTTTTAACCAGTAACCTCTCTTACTTTCAGTTTTTAACAACCAGTTATCTTCCTTTCTTTATTGACAGTCGGTTATCTATCAAAGCTTTCCTTTGTTTTTTACAACTGGTTATCTCCCTAAGAATTTCTGCTTTTAACAACCGGTTATCTCCGTAAGCGTTTAAGGCGGGGTTGGTTCAGTCGGTAGCGCGACAGGCTCCTAATCTGCAGTTCCCAAGTTCAAGCCCCAGCTGGGCCAGCATTGAGCCTTGCCCTCAGTCAGAAAGAGAACACCGATGAGCTTTGAAAATCCACCTCCATTGCGTTGAATGTTAAGCCGTGTACCGGAGATCCATACCCTGTACACGTCAAAGAACACACTAGATTGTCTTGACGGAAGACTACCGTATGTCTCCTAACAGCTGTCCAATGGATATCCTTCCCCCAGCTTCCCTTAACCCTCGAGGTCCGTGTGGCTAAATGGCCAGGCTTCTTAGCGGCACTTTTTTCCCACAATGGCCATTTAACCCATTGTTGGCAAAACGTTCTGCTCAGAAGTAAAACCTAAATCTTTTCTCTGTGTTTTTAACAAGATTATCTCGCTAAATATTTCTTTTTATTTCTAACAACTGGTTATCTCCTTAAACTTTCTTTTCTGGTTTTAACAACCGAATTATCCTGTTGTTTTCGGTTTCTAATAAACAGTTATATCCCTTACCTTTTTTAACAACCGGTTTTCTCACTTTCTTTCTGTTTTTAACTTCCAGATTTCATTAAAAGCTCTTTTTCTCTGCTTTCAACAGTCGAATGTACTCTAAGCTTTTCTTTCTGTTTTTAACAACCCGTTAACTTCCTTTTCTCCTGTTTTTAATAATTGTTTGTTATCTCCCTTATTAATTTATTTATTCATTTATTTAACATTTCACGCTTTTGGGGTGTTTAGTTGTACCCCAAAACAAGATTTAGAATATGATTTAGAATAGGATTATATATAATAACATGCATAATAGCATAATAGATGAATAATAGGATTATGCAATAATAACATTACATACATGTTTAGAGGAATACAGAATGTAAAATATTATTTATTATATATATATATAAATTATATATAGCATAGATATACCAAGGAAGAAATTTAGAGACTTTTCTTTGACTGAATGTGATATTTAAGTCTTTTAGACATTAAAAAGAAATCGAAATCGAAAACTATACTCTATTATAGAGCATTGATTCTCTAGGCAGTGGTTCTCAACCTTTTATTTTTCGCGTACCCACTGAAAATATGCATGTAACTGGCGTACTCCTGAGTTCGGTTGTTGGGTTGTTTTACCACTGAGAAGCGTTTTTTTTTTTGCACACAATGGGCTAAATCGCCAGGTCACAAGAACCCCAAGGGCTCAGAGAAGGTTGGAGGAAGGTTACACTGCTGTTACGAAAGATGGTAGCTTCCCGTTAAATTTCATTGGAAAAATACAAACTATAATCTTTTATTAACACCAATTATAGCAGAAAAAGACTATAATTATAGTATAACAATGGGAATAAAATAAAACATATATATATATAACATATATTTAGTAACTTTTGAGCTCTCACGGCGTACTCCAAAAACTTTTACCACGTACCTCACGTTGAGAACCCCTACTGTAAGGAAATCAATTAAAATTTGGTAGACAACCAATTTAGAAGAAAGAGTTAGGGCAGTGTCTCGAAAACTGTGTGCCGCGGCAGAGTAGTGTGCCGTGAGGGATTCCAAGTGTGCCGCGGCAGAGTAGTGTGCCGTGAGGGATTCCAAGTGTGCCGCGAGAGATTTTCAAATTGACACTAGATATTCCAAAGATTTCATTTTGACTTGAATTGTGTTATCGACGTGCTTTAATATCGACGTGCTTTAATAAAAATCTTTCAGATTTTATCAACTGGGATCTTGTAAGTATTTATCAAGCTTTTTCCAAATTTTGGTATTAATTTTTGATTATTTCAAGCCATAGAATGGACAAATATTTAAAACAAATCGACGAGAGCAAATCTTCAAGTAAAACCAGGCTGATGACTTCAACAAAGCGCAAATATAATGACGATTATATAGAGTTTGCTTTTATTCTTTTTCAGGTGTGCCGCGGAAAAAAAATTAGATTCAGTGTGCCGCAGAGTAAAAAGTTTGCGAGACACTGAGTTAGGGATTCAAATTATTTTGTAGTGTAAGTTCAGTTACATTGCATTAATACTGTAGTGCTCCAAAAACATTTTTTCGGGCTTCATTATACTTTTCACAATTTAGCAAGACATAGGAAACAGTCTCTTTAACTTTACAGGTGTTACAAAGATCTGACTGGTTTTTTGTTGATTTTTGAAAAGTTTTTAGTACATTTGAAAAAATCTATGAAATATTTATTTTTCCTTTTAAGACATATGAGAAATGAAGGTCAAGTTGTTGTTACTTGTAAATTAATAGCATCCTTGGCTATTTTGTCCACATTCTCATCACCTGTCACTCCACGGTGGCTAGTCAACTAGGGGCGGGGGTGGCTCAGTCGGTAGCGCGCCAGGTTCGTAATCTGTAGTTCCCAGGTTCCAGTCCCAGCTGGGTCAGCGTTGGGATTTATCTCCGCAAAATTCCCCGCCCTGCCCACGGTCAGTAGGGGACACCGATGGGCTTGGAAAGGCCGCCGTCCGTCGGATGGGACGTTAAGCCGTAGCTCCGTGTGCGGGAGAGCCATACCCTGTGCACGTTAAAGAACACGCTGGATGGCCTTGACGGGAGGCTACCATCTGTCTCCCAACAGCTGTTCCAGTGGGTCCCCTCCCTCAACCTTCACTGAGCCTTCGGGGTCAATTTGACCTGGCCATTTAGCCCATGGTGTGCAAAAAAGTGCCGCTCAGAGGTAAAACAACCCAACAACCCAAGCTAGTCAACTACTGAACAATAATACGATTATCTTTTTAACAGGTTTAGTGTATGTTTCAAAAATATCTAATATGATCTTATAATGATTATTATTGTAAATATTGTTTCGTAAGGCCAACAAGGCTGCTTTGCAATATGTTAACAACACCACATTAAGTAAATTTATTTCAACCCATGTAATTGCCTTATGTATTGAAAATAATTCAGCCTACAAAAGGGCAGCATTTTCTGAAAATTTAAAGTGAATGGTTTAAAATTTTAAAAAATTAAATTTTAAAGTGAATGACTGAAATTTTAAATTTAAAGTAAAAAAAAAAAAACGGTTTTGGCTGGTATGTCAAAAGCAGCAGTACAGTCGCTCAAAAAAGTATCCGAACACTATGGTTGATTTCAGAATCCAGAAAAAACAGTTGGCAACGTTTCTTTTACAAATTAGTGATCTGGCAACCTTCGTGTCACGTGACACGAAGGTTGCCAGATCACTAATTTGTAAAAGAAACGTTGCCAGGTATTTTTTCTGAATTCTGTAATCACCCAAGTGTTCGGATACTTTTTTGAGTGACTGTACTTAATAAACTGGCCTTGGACAAAAAATTGGAAGGAATGGACGAGACTCAGAATATTGACTATTTGTGTCATAAGCTACGTGTCACGTGACACGAAGGTTGCCAGATCACTAATTTCTAAAAAAATCGTTGCCAGATATTTTTTCTGAATTCTGTAATCACCCTCAGTGTTGGGATACTTTTTTGAGCGACTGTAGGTGGTCATATTATTTTGATACTAGATCGTGTGGGCTCACTCACGGAAATGTTGAGCGTGTGCAGTTACCGTTCACAGCAAACTGGAGCGTGTGCAGTAACTGCACACGCTCCAGTTTGCTGTGAACGGTAACTGAAGAGTGTACAGTTGCTGTACACGTACATTGATGTCTGTAATCACGTGACACGAAGGTTGCCAGATCACTAATTTCTAAAAAAATCGTTGCCAGCTATTTTTTCTGGATTCTGAAATCAACCATAGTGTTCGGATACTTTTTTGAGCGACTGTACCAATATTTCCATCAGTGAATATCTGTAAGAAATTATGATATTCATCATCAATGAAGGATTCACTTATAACCTTTAAGGCGTTTTGATCCATATATTTTTTATTATATTAGGAATACTTTCTTTTATACTTGGACACTGCAAAGTCAAAAGAGGACCATTTGTACAGTTGAATTGTTTAGAAATTAGTGATCTGGCAACCTTCGTGTCACGTGACACGAAGGTTGCCAGATCACTAATTTCTAAAAAAATCGTTGCCAGACATTTTTTCCTGGATTCTGAAATCAACCATAGTGTTCGGATACTTTTTTGAGCGACTGTACATAAATCAGCTTTATTTCTAATTTCTGAAATTTGACAGAAATATGTATTTTGTTTTAATATACGTATTAAGTGCAGAAAATTTGAAATTTTTGTCTGTAATTTTCTTCATTAAAAAATGCTCTATCTCTCTTCTTTTTACAACGGGTTATCACCTTTACTTTCTGTTTTTAACAATCCGTTTCCCCCTTCCCATTCCTCTTTTTAACTACTACTTCTCTTTTTAAGCTTTTCTTTATGCTTTTTAACAACCGGTTCTCTCTCTCTCTCTAAATTTTCCCTTTGTTTTTAGCAACCAGCTATCTCCGCAAGCTTGTATTGTTCTTTGAACAACCGGGTATATCCTTAATCTTTTGGGGCGGAGGTGGCTCAGTCGGTAGCGCGCCAGGCTCGTAATCTGTAGTTCCCAGGTTCGAGTCCCAGCTGGGTCAGCGTTGAGATTTATCTCCGCAAAAATTCCCCGCCCTGCCCACGGTCAGTAGGGGACACCGATGGGCTTGGAAAGGCCGCCGTCCGTCGAATGGGACGTTAAGCCGTGGCCCCGTGTACGGGAGAGCCATACCCTGTGCACGTTAAAGAACACGCTGGATGGCCTTGACGGGAGGCTACCATCTGTCTCCCAACAGCTGTTCCAGTGGGTTCCCTCCCCCAACCTTCTCTGAGCCTTCGGGGTCCATGTGACCTGGCCATTTAGCCCATGGTGTGCAAAAAAGTGCCGCTCAGAGGTAAAACAACCCAACCCAACAACCCTAAACTTTTCTTCCTCTTTTTAAAAACAGATTCTTTCGCTAAGCTTTTCTCTCTGTTTTAGCAACCGATTATCTCGCTTTTTTTGTGTGTGTGTATTTTTAATAGCCGATTAACTAAGTTTTTTTCTGTTTGTAAATATCAAGTTATTTCCCTAAGCGTTTCTTTGTGTCGCATGGGCAAAATACCCGAATGTTCCATTAACAAAAAATTTCTTCTCAACCTCCTTCACACCTACACTTCCTTTAGCATGATTACACACTGCAAACATTTTAACAGAGACAATCACGCGAATCAATCCTCATACCAGAGTCGAATTTAGCATCAACTTTGCTCGCCTCGAAATTACTGACCGCTTCGCTCCATCGACGATTACCCCACCTCTTAAAATTCTTTGAAAAATTAAATTAAAAATAGGAAAATATTTCGTGAAAAAACACGTGAATCAGTCTTTGCTCGAGCATAAGCGTGAACACAATTTCAACCTCGACTTATTTTACAAATTTGGTGAGATTTCCGCGCATCACTACTGCGCAGCATTCGTGGGCTTGTGATGCATGGTGAGCGAAACTAAATGTTTTAACAATCATCACTCAACGTCAAGCAGGTGTAACAAATAAATACACCATTTCTGTGTACTTGAAAGGCCATTTCTTTCCTCCATTAAAAGCCATGATGCGTGCGCGTTCTCTTTGAATATTTGAAGAGGTATGAGCGAACATCATGCAAGAGTAACTACACGCCACCTTAGCATCGGTTGCAGCAGGGGAGTGCCCTACTTAAACATCTACCACTGAATGGGATTGCCTTTTAACTCGCATCTTTACCCACTCTTATAGATCCACTCTTATCGCTATATTACCACTCTTATCGCTATAGAGAGGTAGCAAGAAAATATTCACCCTAAATGAATATTGTACGCTAATCAGGCAATAAAAATGGAAGTAACTATCTATTTTTGTTTTAAAAAGTGCTATTATTCATATATGTTTTCTCCTATACTTGTTATTTTACACTAAGAGAATTAAGGCCCTCGCTTTAATTGATTTTAACTTTCTCTATCAATGTTTTTCTTTATATATTTATTAACTATACTTACTAATATTTTGTTCAGTTTTGGATTATTGTTTCCGTATGGATTTAGGTTAGCATTAGTTTTTATGCTTTAAATCTGTTGCGTTCGTTGTTTAACCTTTGAGCGGCACTTTTTTTTTACACACAGTGGACTTAATGGCCAGGTCATAAGGACCCCAAGGGCTCAGAGAATGCTTCCAGAAGGGGGATCCATTTGATAGCTGTTAGGGGACAGATGGTAGCCTCCCTTAAAGTCATTCATCGTGTTCTTTAGGGTGCACAGACTATGGCTCTCTCTCTCCTGAACACGGGGGCACGGTTTAACGTTACACCCGACGGACGGCAATCTTTCCAAGCCCAGTCCATCAGTGTTTCCTTTCTGACCGAGGCAAGGCGGGGATTTAGAGAAGATAAATCTTTCTCAGCGCTGGCCCAGCTAGGACTCGAACTTGGAATTTTAAATCGGTAAATTGTATAAAAAGTATTATTTTTAACATTTGGTGATAGAAAGAAGAAAATTTTTTAATCGTTTTTTTTTTATTTGTAATTGTACCCACAAAGCTACTAGCTTATTCATTTAGATGAGCAATAGGTTGGGTTGTTTTACTGCTGAGCTGCACTTTCTTCGGACGCAATAGGCCAATTATCCAGGTTACAAGGTCCCCAGTGGCCCAGAGAAGCTAGTGAAAGATATACACTAGATAGCTTTTATAGAAATATGGAAGCCATCATCAAGTAGATCCAGCGTGTTCTTTAGCGGGCACAGGGTATAGCTCTCCTGCGTTCTGATGTTGGGTTGTTTTACCTCTGAGAAGTGCTTTTTTTTCACACAATGGGCTAAACGGCCAGGTCACAATAACCCCTATGGCTCAGAGAAGGTTGAATGAAGGATACCCAGATGTTACGAAAGATATTAGCTTCCCTAATATGACTATACCCAGATATTACGGAAGATATTAGCTTCCTAAATTTGACTTGGAAAATACAAACTATAATCTTTTATTAACACCAATATAGCAGAAAAAAAATTATCTCTTAAAAAAACACTTACTTTTTACCAAGACCCCTGGGAAAAAGAGGGCAAATCTTTGCAGCCAATATAAGCCACTAGATCATCAAACTATATTAGAAAATTTTCAAATATTTATTTCAATAAATCAATTGTGAATTCAGTTAAAATTTCAGTATTTTTAATTTTTCCCACTGTTTCATATTTACATATATAATCCTCAAGCATCCGTGGGCTACGGAGGTGCAAACAAACTGTGTAATTTACTTCTCCAAACGTCTGTCCTGAGCTACAGTTGCTGCGTTTGGACACTGTACGCTAATTCTAAAGATGTGCTGTTTCACATTGACTACCCACAGCATCCTAGATCTCCCCATTTTTCTCAGCCCTTTAAACACATTGTTCATAACCCCCACCGTTAGAGGGCGCTATTAAAGCTCTTGGGATGATTCTAATAGTGCGAATCGTAATGTTTCATCACTACTTATACTTTGCCTCACATAAAGAATGGAGCGACAAATCCCCTTCAAATAGTCTCTTGTCCAATCGGCACTTATTAGGCTTAACCACGAAAGCCAATCAAAAGCAAGACGTGACATATGAAAATGTATCGATGCTCAACCAGTTTCTTATAGCAGGTGTTTTAATCGCAAATGTACCGGTGAAAAATATATTATATTTCATCCTGTACTTTACAATATTTCGAAATCAAAAACAGCATTTTCAATTGCTTACTTCCATAAACTATGCATAATAAAAATTTATGTTAGAGAAATTACTTATTTCTTGCATAAAACATGGAACTATTTGTTTTGGCGGAGTATTACATTTGCCAATTGTTCTTGCTAGGACTCATGTGAGTGAGCCATCATTTGATTGGTTGTTGCCTCTTTTGATCTTCAGATTTTCCCGTTCAATTCCGTTACTTCCATAAACTATGCATAATAAAAATTTATGTTAGAGAAATTACTTATTTCTTGCATAAAACATGGAACTATTTGCTTTGGCGGAGTATTACATTTGCCAATTGTTCTTGCTAGGACTCATGTGAGTGAGCCATCATTTGATTGGTTGTTGCCTCCTTTGATCTTCAGATTTTCCCGTTCAATTCCGTTACTTCCATAAACTATGCATAATAAAAATTTATGTTAGAGAAATTACTTATTTCTTGCATAAAACATGGAACTATTTGCTTTGGCGGAGTATTACATTTGCCAATTGTTCTTGCTAGGACTCATGTGAGTGAGCCATCATTTGATTGGTTGTTGCCTCCTTTGATCTTCAGATTTTCCCGTTCAATTCCGTTACTTCCATAAACTATGCATAATAAAAATTTATGTTAGAGAAATTGCTTATTTCTTGCATAAAGCATGGAACTATTTGCTTTGGCGGAGTATTACATTTGCCAATTGTTCTTGCTAGGACTCATGTGAGTGAGCCATCATTTGATTGGTTGTTGCCTCCTTTGATCTTCAGATTTTCCCGTTCAATTCCGTTACTTCCATAAACTATGCATAATAAAAATTTATGTTAGAGAAATTACTTATTTCTTGCATAAAACATGGAACTATTTGCTTTGGCGGAGTATTACATTTGTCAATTGTTCTTGCTAGGACTCATGTGAGTGAGCCATCATTTGATTGGTTGTTGCCTCCTTTGATCTTCAGATTTTCCCGTTCAATTCCGTTAATTCCATAAACTGTGCATAATAAAAATTTATGTTAGAGAAATTACTTATTTCTTGCATAAAACATGGAACTATTTGCTTTGGCGGAGTATTACATTTGCCAATTGTTCTTGCTAGGACTCATGTGAGTGAGCCATCATTTGATTGGTTGTTGCCTCCTTTGATCTTCAGATTTTCCCGTTCAATTCCGTTACTTCCATAAACTATGCATAATAAAAATTTATGTTAGAGAAATTACTTATTTCTTGCATAAAACATGGAACTATTTGCTTTGGCGGAGTATTACATTTGCCAATTGTTCTTGCTAGGACTCATGTGAGTGAGCCATCATTTGATTGGTTGTTGCCTCCTTTGATCTTCAGATTTTCCCGTTCAATTCCGTTACTTCCATAAACTATGCATAATAAAAATTTATGTTAGAGAAATTACTTATTTCTTGCATAAAACATGGAACTATTTGCTTTGGCGGAGTATTACATTTGCCAATTGTTCTTGCTAGGACTCATGTGAGTGAGCCATCATTTGATTGGTTGTTGCCTCCTTTGATCTTCAGATTTTCCCGTTCAATTCCGTTACTTCCATAAACTGTGCATAATAAAAATTTATGTTAGAGAAATTACTTATTTCTTGCATAAAACATGGAACTATTTGCTTTGGCGGAGTATTACATTTGCCAATTGTTCTTGCTAGGACTCATGTGAGTGAGCCATCATTTGATTGGTTGTTGCCTCCTTTGATCTTCAGATTTTCCCGTTCAATTCCGTTACTTCCATAAACTATGCATAATAAAAATTTATGTTAGAGAAATTACTTATTTCTTGCATAAAACATGGAACTATTTGCTTTGGCGGAGTATTACATTTGTCAATTGTTCTTGCTAGGACTCATGTGAGTGAGCCATCATTTGATTGGTTGTTGCCTCCTTTGATCTTCAGATTTTCCCGTTCAATTCCGTTACTTCCATAAACTATGCATAATAAAAATTTATGTTAGAGAAATTACTTATTTCTTGCATAAAACATGGAACTATTTGCTTTGGCGGAGTATTACATTTGTCAATTGTTCTTGCTAGGACTCATGTGAGTGAGCCATCATTTGATTGGTTGTTGCCTCCTTTGATCTTCAGATTTTCCCGTTCAATTCCGTTACTTCCATAAACTGTGCATAATAAAAATTTATGTTAGAGAAATTACTTATTTCTTGCATAAAACATGGAACTATTTGCTTTGGCGGAGTATTACATTTGCCAATTGTTCTTACTAGGACTCATGTGAGTGAGCCATCATTTGATTGGTTGTTCCCTCCTTTGATCTTCAGATTTTCCCGTTCAATTCTTTCTTGCTGATATAGTATAGACATGGGCTATGCGGTAAAAATTTTTGGGGTACGCCGTGAGAGCTCAAAAGTCGCTAGATCTAATAACAAAGTCGCTAAGTTGGCAACACTGCTGCGCAAAAATGCCATTTTTTGTGTTTATCGATATATGTAATTTATGAATACAAAATTTAATGTATATATAATATATGTTTTATTTTTTTCTCATTGATATTCTATAACTATAGTATTATCTTTCTATATACAAGGAGTACGCCAGTTACATACACTTTTCCAGGCAGTACGAGAAGTATAAAAGGTTGAGAACCACTGGTATAGACAATACGAAAAATATTTTAATTTATCTGTAAAAACAAAAGCGTTGAATCTCTGCAGACGGACAAATAGATGGACGGACAAATTCACAGAAAGACAAACGACAAAGTGAATATATTAGATGTTTTTTATTATTATTATTTTGGATAAATGGTAACAAATGAAAGGATAAAAAATAGAAGACATGTCTAAAAAATTTGGTGCGATTGTTTTCCGTAATAAGCAGAAAAAACAAATCTCGAAATTCGAAAAATGGGGAAAATGCATTCATCATCATCATCATCATCCTCAAGCAGCCATGGGCTACGGAGGTCCAACCAGACCGTGCAATTTAGTTCTCCAAGCAAGTCTATCCTGAGCTACATCTACTGCATCTGGCCACTGCACACCAATTCTAACAAGGTCCTGTTTGACATTGTCTGCCCACCGCATCCTAGGTCTCCCCTTCTTTCTGAGGCCTTTAGGCACACTGTTCATAACCCTATTCGCCAATCTATAATTATTCATACGGGCAACATGGCCAAACCAACGGAGTCTCTCTCTGCACAATATGCTGCTTAAAGGAGGTTGCAAACTCCTTTTCCTAATCTCATCATTAGTTACAAAGCTGAACCACCTAATGCCCAAGATACTGCGTAAGCATCTGGAATCAAAAGCATCTAGTTTCCTGTTATCTTGTTTACAAAGTGTCCAAGTTTCACTACCATAACTAACCCTAGAAAGAACCAAACTATTATACAGTCTAATTTTAGTCTTTAGGTGTATACGCCTATTTCTCCACACTCTCCATAGATTCTTAAAAGTCCCAGCAGCAATCCCTATTCGTCTGTTAATCTCATGCCGCACATCACCACTATCTGTTACATAGCTCCCAAGATAATTAAACTGTGACACCTGCTCAAGACTGCAACCATTCAGATTAACTGAATCACAGCCTGCCTGACCAATTTTCATCACTTTAGTTTTCTCTCTGTTTATAACCAAACCTACTCTACTACCAGTCTCATCAACGGCTCGAATGAAAGAGTTCATCTCATCAACATCATTTGCCAGAAGGGCTAAATCATCAGCATAATCTAAATCAGAAATTTTCCTATCTCCAGCCCATTTAAGGCCAAAATCTTTCCCTTGAAGTGAATTTCGCATAACATAATCAATAACCAAGCTAAAGAGAAAAGGAGACAAAATGCACCCTTGTCGAACACCAGAAGTAATGCTAAACCAATTGCTACAAGCCTTACCAACTCTCACACACGACTCAGTGTTATTATAGAGAGCTTTCATAATGTTAACTAACTTGTCTGGTATACCATATGATCTCAAAATCAACCACAAATTATGACGATCAACAGAGTCGAAAGCCTTTTTGAAATCAACAAAGCTAGCAACCAAAGGTTTCTGAAACTCTAAACATTTCTCAAGAATCTGCCTAAGTGAAAATATCTGATCTACACATCCCCTACCACTTCTGAATCCACATTGCTCATCACGCAATTGCCTGTCAACCAGATTCTTAATTCTATTAAGCACAATCATGGAAAGAACTTTACCTGGAACAGAGAGTAGGCTGATACCCCTATAGTTATCACAAGAACTGCAATCACCTTTTTTGAAAATAGGGATAACAATAGCTCTGGTAAAATCCTTAGGAACCATGCCTTTATCATAAAAGAGATTAAGAATTTCAGTCATCCAAGTGATAACCGAAACATTCCCAGCTCTAAGCATTTCCGTAGTAATTTCATCTACCCCTGGGGATTTATGAAGTTTAAGTTTAGAAACAGCCAAACTAACTTCAGATTGTGTTATAGGGCCAACATTAAAGCCACCAATGCATCTATCATCATTGCAAACAATGGGAGTAGAACTAACTACATTGTTTAGAACATCACTGAAATGCTCAGCCCACCTAGCCATGACAGAATCCTCCCCTTCTATAACCTTACCTTGTTTATCCTTCAATCCTTGTATGCCTGTCCGTTTTCTACCACACAAAACATTAACTATCTGGTACAGCTCTCTGCTGTTGTGCTGTCTAACTGCTTCCTCGGCTTTGTCAGCCAAACCATCAAGCCAAAAATTTTTATCAGCAGCTAACTGATCCTTTACAAGTTTATTAAGGTCTCTGTAATGCTTTCTATTAGGACTAGTAGGGTATTGATTAAGGACATTCCTGCAGTTCTTTCTTTCCGAAATAAGCTCAAGTGCCTTATCACTCAGATAATTTTGCCTCTTCTGCTCCTTTTTTCCTAAAAGAGTACTGTTAGTGTCCAAAAAAGCCTGTTTAAAATGATCCCATTCTTCCTCAACTTCAGTAGTAAGCAAACCATGACTGTCATAATGACTAAGTAACCTATCATGGTAAGCTTTGGCTATAACTGGATCTTTCAGAGTTTCAGTATTAAAAGTAAATTTTTTAACCCTAGCACAACACTTTTTAAGTTTAAGTTGCAACACACTTTTAACAAGGTAATGGTCAGATCCAATTTCAGCTCCCCTATATGCCCTGGTATTCCTAACAGAACTAGTCCATTTGCTGTTAATTAATATGTAATCAATCATATTCTTATGCAGCCCATCAGGTGAAACCCATGTGTATTTATGTATGTCGCGGTGTTTGTAATAAGTGTTAGTTATTCTGAATCCATTGAGTTTACTTACCTGTAGGAGACGTTGCCCATTGCTATTGCAGCTACCAATACCAAAAGGGCCTATTACTCCTCCCCAAAGGTCAGAGTCAGTACCAACTTTGGCATTGAAGTCACCAAGAACAAGGGTAATATCTCCTTTCTTGATAGAATTCAAAATATCCTGAAGTTGTTCATAAAACCTATCCTTCTCATCCTCATCGGCATCCTCAGTGGGGGCATAACAGCAGATAACATTCAAGTCTTTAACGCTTGTCTGAAATTTTGCTGTAAGAAACCTTTCATTAATGCACTCATATCTTAGAAGAGCATCACTAGCGTGTCTGCTGAGAAGCAGACCCACGCCTTGGTGATGTTTTTTGTCGTCCCTCCCTGAAAAGAGAAATTTAAGATTATTTTTAAGAATCTGACCTTTATCTGTCCATCTGGTCTCTTGCAAGCCGAGAATATCTAAATTATAACGGTGGAATTCTTGTGTGAGGACATCAAGAGAAAAAGCTCTGTGCAGAGTCCTCACATTCCAACTACCTATGGAGAGAAAATGGTTAGTGGGATGTTTAAAGAAACTATGTTTATTGAGAGAGGGAATGCCGACAATATCAAACAGCCCCCTAATCGCAGACATGGGGCAAAGACCCGTTCCCCCACTACTAAAGGCTGAAGCCATCTACACTGGAAGACTTCCTCCAATGTAGAATTTGACGATGCCAATAGAAGCAAAGAGTTCAGGTGCCTGCGATGACTTCTGCTCAGGATTATCCACCAGCTGATAAACATATCCTGTGGATCTATTCACTTGGGGCTGTCAACCCACAAACAAACAGAAAACACAGCGGAAGATTTTCCCTCCACAGAAGCCCACCAGTGCAGCAAAATCAGGATCCATAATCAAGCTCAGAGCCATATATCTGTCCAGTCCAGTAGGTTTATATGGTCAGCACCAGGACCCTGTGTGGTTGACCACTCCTCAGCAGGGTAGAAAAAAAAGAAAAGTAGCCATAGTTGTCCAGATCAGTAGGCCACACTAATCTGGCAGCCCTCCCCTTCCGTTCACTTCCACAAGAGAGTATCTCTTTTGAAAGTTACTAACGGTCCGCACCACGAGAAGGCGGGGTTGGACATTAGGTGCTAGGCCTGGCCGGTTCTATGCATCATCACAGGGGATTGGTGCACAGCTCTCCTTCCAGTGACTACCTAGCTACCATTTACAGACCGAAAATGCATTAGACCTCTTCAAAATGCAATCAAACAGTCCTAATACAGAAAATAAAACTGTAGCTGAAAATACGTTTTTTAACAATGCTGGTTAAGTTTTGTGGTAAACATCGAAACAAGATGTTCACGTGCCAACGATTAAAGAGTGATTATTGTATTACGAGATACCTGAGAAACGGCACGTACTGTGGAAGTACGTCATATTGAGAATAGAACACAGTTAAGTTTGAATAAGAGGAATACAGGAGGAAAAGTAAAGAGTTGAGAGGATTTCAACTTCTGTGCAGTCGGCTTAGATTGTCGTTTTTCATCATTATTCATCATCATTATCATCATCCTCAAAGCAGCCATGGGCTACGGAGGTCCAACCAGAACGTGCAGTTTAATTCTCCAAGCATATCTGTTCTGAGCAGCATCTGCTGCATCCGACCACTGCACACCAATTCTAACAAGGTCCTGTTTGACATTGTCTGCCCACCGCATCCTAGGTCTCCCCCTCCTTCTGAGATCTCTAGGCACACTGTTCATAAACCTATTCGTCAATCTATAATCATCCTTAGCAGCAACATGGCCAAACCAGCGGAGTCTCTCTCTGCACAATATACTGCTTAAAGGAGGTTGCAGACTCCTTTGCCTAACCTCATCATTAGTAACAAAGTTAAACCACCTAATACCCAAGATACTAAGTAAGCATCTAGAATCAAAAGCATCTAGTTTCCTGTTATCTTGTTTACACAGCGTCCAAGTTTCACTACCATAACTAACCCTAGAAAGAACCGAACTATTATACTGTCTAATTTTAGTCTTTAGGTGTATACGCCTATTTCTCCACAATCTCCATAGTTTCTTAAACGTCCCGGCAGCAATCCCTATTCGTCTGTTAATCTCATGCCGCACATCACCATTATCTGTTACATAGCTCCCAAGATAATTAAACTGTGACACCTGCTCAAGACTGCAATCATTCAGATTAACTGAATCACAGCCTGCCTGACCAATTTTCATCACTTTAGTTTTCTCTCTGTTTATAACCAAACCTACTCTACTACCAGTCTCATCAACAGCTCGAATGAAAGAGTTCATCTCATCAACATCATTTGCCAAAAGGGCTAAATCATCAGCATAATCTAAATCAGAAATTTTCGTATCTCCAGTCCATTTAAGGCCAAAATCTTTCCCTTGAAGTGAATTTCGCATAACATAATCTAACCAACCTAAAGAGTAAAGGAGACAAAATGCACCCTTGTCGAACACCAGAAGTAATGCTAAACCAATTGCTACAAGCCTTACTAACTCTCACACATGACTCAGTGTTATTATAGAGAGCTTTCATTATGTTAACTAACTTGTCTGGTATACCATATGATCCCACAATCAACCACAAATTATGACGATCAACAGAGTCGAAAGCCATTTTGAAATCAACAAAGCTAGCAACCAAAGGTTTCTGAAACTCTAAACATTTCTCAAGAATCTGCCTAAGTGAAAATATCTGATCTACACATCCCCTACCACTTCTGAATCCACATTGCTCATCACGCAATTGACTGTCAACCAGATTCTTAATTCTATTAAGCACAATCATGGAAAGAACTTTACCTGGAACAGAGTGTAGGCTAATAACCCTATAGTTATCACAAGAACTGCGATCACCTTTTTTGAAAATAGGGATAACCATAGCTCTTGTAAAATCCTTAGGAACCATGCCTTTATCATAAAAGATATTCTGAATTTCAGTCATCCAAGTGGTAACCGAAACGTTCCCAGCTCTAAGCATTTCCGCAGTAATTTCATCTACCCCTGGGGATTTATAAAGTTTAAGTTTAGAAATAGCCAAAATAACTTCAGATTGTGTTATAGAGTCAACATTAAAGCCACCAATGCATCTATCATCATTGCAAACAAAGGGAGTAGAACTAACCACATTGTTTAGAACATCACTGAAATGTTCAGCCCACCTAGCCATGACAGAATCCTCACCTTCTATAACCTTACCTTGGTTATCCTTCAATTCTTGTATGCCTGCCCGTTTTCTACCACATAAAACATTAACTATCTGGTACAGCTCTCTGCAGTTGTGCTGTCTAACTGCTTCCTCGGCTTTGTCAGCCAAACCATCAAGCCAAAAATCTTATCTGCAGCTAACTGATCCTTTACACGTTTATTAAGCTCTCTGTAATCCTTTCTATTAGGACTAGTAGAGTACTGATTAAGGACATTCCTGCAGTTCTTTCTTTCTGAAATAAGCTGAAGTGCTTTATCACTCAAATAATTCTGTCTCCTCTGCTCCTTTTTTCCTAAACGAATACTGTTAGTTTCCAAAAAAGCCTGTTTAAAATGATCCCATTCTTCCTCAACTTCAGTAGTAAGTATACCATGACTGTCATAATGACTAAGTAACCTATCATGGTAAGCTTTGGCTATAACTGGGTCTTTCAGAGCTTCAGTATTAAAAGCAAATTTTTTAACCCTAGCACAACACTTTTTAAGTTTAAGTTGCAAGACACTTTTAACAAGGTAATGGTCAGATCCAATTTCAGCTCCCCTATATGCCCTGGTATTCCTAACAGAACTAGCCCATTTGCTGTTAATTAATATATAATCAATCATATTCTTATGCAGCCCATCAGGTGAAACTCATGTGTATATATGCATGTCGCGGTGTTTGTAATAAGTGTTAGTTATTCTGAATCCATTGAGTTTACTTACCTGTAGGAGACGTTGCCCATTGCCATTGCAGCTACCAATACCAAAAGGGCCTATTACTCCTGCCCAAAGGTCAGAGTCGGTACCAACTTTGGCATTGAAGTCACCTAGAACAAGGGTAACATCTCCTTTCTTTATAGAATTCAAATTATCCTGAAGTTGTCCGTAAAACTTATCCTTCTCATCCTCATCGGCATCCTCAGTGGGGGCATAACAGAAGATAACATTCAAGTCTTTAATGCTTGTCTGAAATTTTGCTGTAAGAAACCTTTCATTAATGCACTCATATCCTAGAAGAGCATCACTAGCATGTCTGCTGAGCAGCCTTGGTGATGCTTTCCATCCTTCCTCCCTGAAAAGAGAAATTTAAAGTTATTTTTAAGTATCTAACCTTTACCTGTCCATCTGGTCTCTTGCAAGCCTAGAATATCTAGGTTATAGCGCTGGAATTCCTGCATGAGGACATCAAGAGAATAATCTCTAGGTAATGTCCTCACGTTCCACGTTCTTACAGAGAGAAAATGATTAGTAGGATTTTTAAAGAAACTAGGTTTATTGAGATAGGCAGGGCCAACAATATCAAACAGCCCCCTGATCGCAGGCATGGGGCAAAGACCTGTTCCTCCTCCGCTAAAGGCTGAAGTCACCGATGCTGGTAGGAACTTCAGGCACCACCTTTTCAAGTGGACTTTTTCAAGAACCATATGGCCTGCCTGAGACACATTACTCCAGTTTAGGGTTGACGATGCCCAACTAGCTAAGTAAGGTTCAGGTACCTGCGATGGCCTCTGATTAGGATTATCCACCAGCTGATATAAGGTATCCCATGCCTCCGTTCACTTAGAGCTGGCAACCCAGAAGCAAACAGAAAACACAGCGGCAGACTCTCCCTCAACAGAGGCCCACCAGTGCAGCAAGTCCAGGATCCATAATCAAGCTCAAATCCATAAACAAGTTCAGTCTAGTAGGTATAAATGGTCTGCACCAGGACCCTGTGAGGTTGACCACTCCTCAGCAGGGTTGAAAAAAAAGACAAAAGTGTCCATAAATGACCAGATCAGTAGAACCATACTGAAATGGCAGCCCGCTCCTTCCGTTCGCTTCCAAAAGAGAATATCTCTTTTGAAAGGTACTAACGGCCTTCACCACAAGAAGGCGGGGTCGGACATTAGGTGCTAGACCTGGCCGGTTCTGTGCATCATCACTAGGGATTGGTACACCGCTCTCCTTCCGATTTATGCCTAATTTTTTTTCGCTACTCTCAATGACAATATAACTCAAAACAACAATCCATAATTTTACATAAAATTCTTTTAGTTCAAAAATTAACACTAAACTCATTAACATAAATTATAAATTATTATATGACAGTTAAATAATAAAGTCCTATATGAAGTTATGTATTAAACAAAGAGAACAATTAGAAAGCAGTAAATAAATAAAGGCGAGTACGCCACTCGAGCCTAAGCACATATGCGGAGAAGTTCAAGAATCTACACGTGCAACAAGGAAAACGAGACTGTGATACTACGTCACACTCGAAATATAGCACGGTTGGGTTGAGTTGTTTTACCTCTGAGCGGCACTTTTTTGCACAGCATGGGGCTAAATGGCCAGGTCACATGGACCCCAAAGGCTCAGAGAAGGTTGGGGGAGGGGACCCACTGGAACAGCTATTGGGAGACAGATGGTAGCCTCCCATCAAGGCCATCCAGCGTGTTCTTTAACGTGCACAGGGTATGACTCTCCCGCACACGGGGCCACGGCTTAACGTCCCATCCGACGGACGGCGACCTTTACAAGACCATCGGTGTCCCCTACTGACCGTGGGCAGGGCGGGGAATTTTATGGAAATAAATCTCAACGCTGACCCAGCTGGGACTCGAACCTGGGAACTACAGATTACGAGCCTGGCGCGCTACCGACTGAGCCACCCCCGCCCCAAATATAGCACGGAGTGTGAATTTCGTCACTTATGAGTTCGAACACGATGAACTTTAATAAAAAGGTAGAGAATACAGAAGTAATTCGGAAAATGTGTGAGAGGCCTATGAGAAAGGGAATTTGCCTGATCTGTGAGCGTCAGTATAAACAAGAGAAGTTTTCATTGGTGTGAGTGGGGAATTGCTAAAGGAATTGTGATTGCAAAAGAAGTAATGGAGAGTTTTTAACGTATGTAAAAAGAGAATATTTCAGTTTTTGTTGTGCGTGGTGATAAAGTCTCGATATTTAATTCATTTTAAAGCTAGAAAACAATGTATCTATATCGTAGATTATGGTATTCCTTTAACAATTGGTATTAAAACAGTGAAATCTGATTAGTAAGATTTCTACTTATACATTGATTTTAGAATCAGTTCTAAATTGGCTGGTTTATCAGTTAGTCTAGCAATTATGATCATCAAGATCATTTAATATCTTTAGATAGCATAGTGGTATTTAGTGTGATTAGTAGAGAAATTTGTTTATGATTTATGCAATTTTATTAAATCAGTTCATTTATAAACTGTTTGTGTATTTCGAATTCACGTTCGATTGTGAAATATTCAAATACAACAAAAAACTGTAACAATGTGTGCAACATTAGCTACAACAGTGTTATAAAAACATTTTACACTTAAGCTACAATTTTCTACTTACAAATATTTTTATATGTCATCAGCATCCATTAACCAGTCCCATATTAACCTTTTGAAAGCGAAAATGTTTCTTTCTCTTTTAACCTTAGCCAGGAGAGCAATAAAAATCTCTGTGACAAATAAACATAATGCATTTGGGTAATGGATGTTTTATGATAAGTCATGGTTAAATGAACATTTGATGATAACCGTATATATTTGGAAAATGACATTAGAATCATCGCAATTATATATATATAGTCTCGCATTTATATATATATATAGTCTCGTTTCATATATATATATAAGTGATAAATGTATAATTTCCTAATTGGTAGATAATTAATGTTTTCTAATAAATATTTAGACTGTCAAATTTGTTTTGTTTTAGCTTGCATCTTAATACGTAATTTTGAGAACATTGTAGTGGTTTCAAATTTGCTTCATAAAAGATCTCACCAATAAATAATGACCTTTTTCAAATACGACTTTACCCACGAATAATAAATAACTTTTAACATCAAGTAATAAATACTTCACGTTTTGCTTATCTCTTGTAAATTGATTGCTGCATATAATAATTCGATTCATTTATTATCTGTTTCTTTAATTATTTTTATTACTTGTTTATTACAAATTCATGCATGATGTTGTCAAGCAAAAATAGTAAACATTTGTAACGATAACTATAAGCGTATCGTAGTTGTAAGGAACTGATTACAGCATTTATATATTTGGCAATATGAAACAAAGTACCATACTTTACTCCATTTAAGAGGCGCTTTTCTTCTAAAAAATGGCTGAAACAAAATCGCATCACCCTGAGTCTAATATGTGAAGATGACGTCTCTCGTAAGTTAATAAATATATCTCTCTGATTATTCATTAGCAGAAACTGAAAATTCTTGAGTTGCATCGTAATAAACGATAAATACACTCTCTATCAATATGTTGCAGAATTTCCGTATTTGGTCATTGGGAATCAAACTTCGAAGCTCCATAACATCAAAAATTTGCATTCAATGGTAAAATGGGACTGACGATAAATTAAAGATCATAATAAAATCTATTTAAATCTCGATTTTCAAAACTATTCTTTCTGTATTTTAAGAGTTATGGAAGCTGGAATATTTCGCAACAGTAATGAGTCATAAAAATTTATCTGAGAAATTAATTAAAACTTAAATAATAAGTATTGTTTCAAACCATTTAATGCAATAAATATACGTTTTGGAAGTTTGCGAAATGATATTTCAATATTATACAATTACGAGTGATTTTTGTAAAACACGATAATTTATTGTTAAATATTCCAGCTTTAGTAACTCTTAAAATGGAGAATAAATATTGTTGAAAATAGTGATTTAACTTGATTTCATTATGAATTTTATCTTCAGTCACATTTTTCCTTTAAATGCAAATTTCGTAAGTTATAGAGCTTCGAGGTTTGATTACCATTGAAATAGAAAGGAGATTCTCTAATATTTTGGTAAGGAGTGCGCCTAAAATGATCAAACGCTGAATGGCACTAAATTTCAATTGCTGAACATTGTTTAAAAAGTTGAGATTATAACCAAAAGATATTATATGTATAGATATACACATATACTTTCTTGTGATTTTTTTTGGTTTCAAAATTTGCAAAATAATCTAGAAATTTAAATTCTGATAGAGCCTTTACAACCTTTCAAATTTACAATTACAACCTTTACAAAAAGGAATTTTTAAAATTCAGAACTTTAAGAAAAGAAATTCTTAAAAATCCGGCAATTTTTTTTTTCGTTTTTGTCTTCTGTGCTGCTTTCAGATTTTACAGACAAGTTTCATGGACTAAATAAAAAAAAAATACCTCCTCAAGCAGCTGCTTGCCACAGAGGTCTGACAGGAGCCTGTCAGTTTATATGCCACAGTAGAAGATCTGAGGGGATGGCAGGACCTCAGCAGAAAAACGGTACACACATCCATGCCTTATCCGGGGCTCGAACCCAGGTCCCTCAGATCAGTAGCCAAGCGCGCTAACCACTCAGCCACGGGACGGCAAAAATAAATACCCCCTCAAGCAGCTGCTTGCCACAGAGGTCTGACAGGAGCCTGTCAGTTTATATGCCATAGTAGAAGATCTGTGAGGATGGCAGGACCTCAGCAGAAAAACGACACACACATCCATTCCTTATCCGGGGCTCGAACCCGGTCCCTTAGATTAATAGCCAAGCGTGCTAACCACTCGGCCACAAAGGTTAATTAAAGATCTTAATCAAATCTCTCAAAATTTGAATTTCATCAATACAGTAAAGTCTTAAAAATTAGGCGCTTACAAAACGGAATTTTCGAAATCTGGTCCTTTACAAAAAGGAATTTTTAAAATTCAGAACTTTAAGAAAAGGAATTCTTAAAAATCCGGTACTTTAGAAAAATCCGGCAATTTTTTTTTCGTTCATATTAGAAACTTTTACAAAAAAGGAATTCTATAAAAACGAGAACTTTAAAGAAGGAATTGTTTAAAATCCGGCACTTTACAAAGCGGAATTACAAAAAAGGGAATTCTTTAAAATACGAAACTTTAAAAAAAAAATTTTTTAAAACCTGCAACTTTACAAAACGAAATTGTTTATAATCCGACACTTCACAAAACGAAATTGTTTAAAATGCAGAACTTTAAAAACGGAATTCTTTAAAATCCGGCACTTTTACAAACGAATTCTATAAAATTTGGCACTTTACAAAATGCATTTTTGTTTAAATTCGGAACTTTACAAAATGGAATTGTTAAAATCTGGCACTTTACAAAATGGAATTATTTAAAAACCAGAACTTTACAAAACGGAATGTTTTATAATCTGGCAATTTACAAAACGGAATTCTTTAAAAAAATCTGTTACTTTACAAAAAATAGAGAACTTAAAAATCCGAAACTTTGCAAAACGGAAATCTTTTAAATCTGGCACTTTTGAAAACGGAATTTTTTAAAAACTGGCACTTTAAATAACATAATTTTTTAAAATCCGAAACTTTACAAAAGGAATTCTTTAAAAACTGCCACTTTACAAAATGAAATTCTTAAAAATGCGGAATTTTACACAACGGAATTTTTTGAAATCCGGAACTTTACAAAAAGGAATACTTTGAAATCCGGCACTTTACAAAATGAAATTCTTTAAAATATGGCACCTTATAATATGTAATTTTTTAAAATTCAGAATTTTACAAAACAGATTTCTTTGAAAATTCAGAACTTTGCGAAACATAATTCTTTGAAATCCAGAACTTTAAAAACGGAATTCTTTAAAATCCGGAACTTTACAAAAAAGAATAGTTTAAAATCCGGCACTTCACAACATGTAATTTTTTAAAATCTAGAATGTTACAAAAATGTGATTCTTTAAAAATCCAGAACTTTTGCAAAACATAATTCTTTAAAATTCGGAACATTATAAAAAGGAGTTCTTTAAAATATGGTACATTTAAAATAAATGTTTCAAAAAAAATCATCGCTTTTACAATGCACAAATAGTAAGAAAGCAATCCGTTATTATCGCATTTGCCTCTAAGAGTTTCCTACTTTACCTCCACCAAGCATTGACGCTGTTGGATGTAAATAATTATCTCCGGCCATTTCCAAAATATTTACTTGTGGTGTTTCACTGCATGATGTTTTTCCCCTGTTCTTCAATTATGGAAAATAAAACGAAGACGGGAAGACAGGGCAGGAGAGAAATCATGTTACACTTTATTCAGTTAAAAAAATGGTAATTATAAAGAGAATATAGAGTGGAGAAAAAAACTTATTGAGGAATAGAATATCTGAATGTCAACGTTATATGACATAAGGGGTGCAGAAAGGACAATTACTGAAATATTGTTATATTTGAATGAAGTTGCAACTGATCTCTTGCTCCCCGCCCTGCCCACGGTCAGTAGGGGACACCGATGGGCTTGGAAAGGCCGCCGTCCGTCGGATGGGGACGTTAAGCCGTGGTCCCGTGTGCGGGAGAGCCGTACCCTGTGCACGTTAAAGAACACGCTGGATGGCCTTGACGGGAGGCTACCATCTGTCTCCCAACAGCTGTTCCAGTGGGTCCCCTCCCCAACCTTCTCTGAGCCTTCGGGGTCCATGTGACCTGGCCATTTAGCCCATGGTGTGCAAAAAAGTGCCGCTCAGAGGTAAAACAACCCAACCCAACCCTCTTGCTCCACTATAAACAATTACAGGCAATAGACACAAAAATTATAACATCCTCATCTTATGTTATTGGAGAATCAAATTTGAAGCTCTGTAACTGGTTAAATAAATGTTTATGGAAATATAAGACTGGATATAAATATAAGATGTCAACTAAACCGTCTAAATTTCGATTTTGAACAATATCCATTTAATGCTTAAAATGTTAAAGAAGTTTAGTTATTGAATAACAGAGATGCCAATCATAAGCATTCACCTCATAAGTTAATTAAAATTTAGAAAAATGCATTATTATAAACAATTTAATACAATAAGTTTATGTTTTAGAATTTTGTGCAAATAGTTCTTTCAATAATTGTCAGTTTTACAGAAGTTGCACTTTGCCGCTGTTAAGTATTCGAGCTTGCATAGCTCTTTAAATACCCAACAAATATGGTTGAAAAACGAGATTTAGATAGATTTGAATGAGATTTAAATTTATCTAGGCCTATTTTCCTGTAAAAAACTTGTAGAAATTACGGATCTTCGAATTCGACTTTCCACTGACTAAACATGAGAATGTTTCTATTCTTCTGTCCAGTATCTGTTGTTGAAGTCCAGTAGGTGAATCGGATCAGTGAAAACTAGACATATTTTTAAAATTAACATTACAGTACATAGCATTTGCTGTGACATTATTGCCTTTTGTTTACATTCAAAGAAATTGAATTGTTAATCATTTAGTTTTATTTTAATTTAATAGCAGTAAATTAAATTGCTTACACTGACTCCATTTGAGGGAATTAACAAATATATATATAGCATTTCAACCATAAAATGAGTTCAATGATTATGTACAGTCGTTCAAAAAAGTATCCGAACACTACGGTTGATTATAGAATTCAGAAAAAATATCTGGCAACGATTTTTTTTAGAAATTAGTGATCTGGCAACTTCGTGTCACGTGACACGAAGTTGTGAAATTAGTGATCTGGCAACCTTCGTGTCACGTGACACGAAGGTTGCCAGATCACTAATTTCTAAAAAAATCGTTGCCAGCTATTTTTTCTGGATTCTTAAATCAACCATAGTGTTCGGATACTTTTTTGAGCGACTGTACCTAAAGACCTCAGAAAGAGGGGAAGATCTAGGATGCGGTGGGCAGATAATGTCAAAGAGATTGTTAGAATTGGTGTGCAATGGCAAGATGCAGCAGATGTAACTCGGGACAGATGTGTTTGGAGAACTAAATTGCACCGTCTGGTTGTACATCCATAGCTCATGGCTGCTTGAGGATGATGATGATGATGATTTTTTTGTTTTCAAGAGCTTCTTCAAAAGTCCATCAGAATTGGCTAAAACCGAAAGAATCATGACACAAACTTCTAAAAATAAGCATTTATTAAAACTACTTTAATCTACTAAATCTACTTTTAATACTTAAAATCCAAAAATAGCATTTTAGAAAAATTTAACCCAACGATTATTGCTTTACATGTTTAATTTGTTTAAATTCAATTTTCAGATCTCAAATTAGGGTTAAAAATCTCAGCTTTAATATTTTCACTCCTAATATGAATAGAATGATTATATTTTCATACTTATACAGTCGAAAACATAAAAATGCATAAGGCAAAAAAGTATCAGTTAACGCCGAAATGGAAAATGCGAAATATCATTTAACGTGAAATCAATATATCGGTTAATGCGAAAAAGGAGAGGTGAAATATCGGTTAATGCGAAAACGGAAAGGTGAAATATCGGTTAATGCGAAAACGGAAAGGTGAAATATCGGTTAATGCGAAAACGGAAAGGTAAAATATCGCTTAATTCGAAAATGGATAAGGCGAAATATTGTTTAATGCGAAAACGGATAAAGCGAAATATCGGTTTAAGCGAAAACGGATAAGATGAAATATCGGTTATTGCAAAAAGATCTCCCAAAGCAAAAGTTATCGACGAAACAAATTCTGCTAAAATTTCTTCTGATAACGGAGAATTTAATGAGGATCGGCTCAGGCAAGCAGTCAGGATTTCGTTTCGACGGGTCAAGGGGGAGGGGGTCAAGAATTTTGTTTTCGGGTAGTCCGAAAATTCAGTTTCGGAGAGGCTCCCAGAATTTATTTTCGGGATAAGGAAGGAATGGAAGTTAGGAATATTAGGTTCTGAGGAAAAGACTTGAGTAGGTTCTATTTCTAAAATATTCCACTTATCAGGAAAGATTAAAATTATAATCTAAATGGAATAAGTTTATATAGTTGTTTTCCTTAATCTACTTTTAGCATCGTACATAAAATATGGGGCTAAAATAAAATTATACAAAGGCAACGGTTTTAGATTTCAAAGCAGACAGACAACTTCGAGATTTCGTATAAGACAACAGGATTTTAGGAGGCGAACCTAAAATCCTGTTGTCTTATATCTACTCCCAACACTTTTTTGATAAATTTTGAACAGCTATAAATTTCTTGTTAATTACTTATTTAAGAGTAGTGTGTTTTAGACTCGACATCTGAGGTGTAGGTTAACAATTTCGTCTCTCGATTAAAAATAAATCCGTCTCTGATTAAAACACATTATATTTTTGAAAAGTTAACAATTTGAAATTGACTTTGTTTCATTTAATAACAGTTCTTCGTAACAAAACAATTAATTGCTTTGTTTTTTTTTTTTTTTTCAATTCTTCACCGTTGTCTTAATTCTTTCGTTCAATCTCATTTTCTGTTGTTAAAAAAGATAAATAAAACGAAGAAGGGCCCAATGCATAGATTTATTTTTGATTAATAACAGCAAGTGTTTATCGAAAAATCTAACACACGTCAAGAAATGATAAACATGCTTAAGCAATGATGCAGGGAAAGAAGAAAAGATGATAAGCATCTTGACAGCAACTACAGATTAATGATATTTCAGAGATAAGAATTTTACAAGCCTTTTACATTACGAACAATTGCTTATTACGCAAATATCGCGAAGCTACAAGAAACCATTGAACCTCACACATCGTCGTCACTGGCAACGTTCATTCTTTTCGTCACTGCTATTCTACGTCACCTGTCCAAAATCTCTCGCAAAGAATGTTCTTTAGAACGAACAATATGTTAACTGATACTTCTTTTCTTTGGGAATGTGAATAGGTTGGGTTATTTTACCTCTGAGAGACACTTTCTTTCACACTAAAGGCTAAATGGCCAGGTCACAAGGACCTCGAAGACTCAAAGAAATTGGGGGAGGGGACCCACTGGACAGCTCTTAGGAGTTTGGGGGTTAGCTATTATATGATAATCTGTCCCTGGCAATCCCTTTCTAAAGCACAATACAATTTATTTTCAGTTTGCATAATTTGTTAAAGAAGAATTAAATAAGAATTAAGTACCCCTCAAGCAGCTGCTTTCCACAGAGATTGCTGGCCTGTCGGTGTAATAGGTTCTAGAGAAAATCTCTGAGGAAGGCGAGATCTCAACGGAAAGGTAGAAAAGAACATCCATACTTTCCCGGGTTCCTTTGATCAATACCGTAGCACATTAATCACTCTTCCATCAGGAAAGACAGTGTTCATAACAAGTTATTGTTATTGTCAGTTGCATTGTCATCATATTGTCATTGTTTTCTGCTGAAGAGCATAAATCAGTGGTTCTCAAGATTTTTGGCCAGAACATTCTTTTTGTTTTTGAGGCCGAACAGTTTCTCTTTCAGCCAAACAGTTGTCTTTGATCTTTGAACCTTCCTTTGAGACAAACACTTCTCTTTGAGTCCAAAATCTCTCTTAGGACAAACATCCTCTCACTGGGTCAACACTTCTCTTTGAGACAAATATTCTCTCTTTCAGGCAAACATATGTCTCTGGGCCAAACAACTCTCTGGACCAAACAACTCTCTGGACCAAACAACTCTCTGGACCGGGAAACTCTCTTTGGGCCAAAAACCTCTCTTTTAACTAGAAATCTCTCTTTCGGCTAAATACCTATCTTTGGACCATAAAACTCTAGGATAAACACCTCTATTTGGACCAGAAAATATTCTTTGGATCAAAACAACCTCTTTTGGCCAAACACGTCTCTTTGGACCAGATACCTATTTGGGTCAAACATCTCTCTTTGAACCAAAAATCTATGTTTGGGACAAAAACTTCTCTCTTTGAGGCAAGCATCTGCCTTTGAGACACACACTTCTCTTTGGGCAAACATCTCTCTTTGAGTCAGATACCCCTCTCTTTGAGCAAAACCTGTCTTTGGAATAAAAACACCTCTCTTTCAGCCAGACACCCTTTTTTATCAAGCATTATTTTCTGACGCCTCCTTCATGGAGATGAAGTAATTTTTTTTCTAGAGAACTGGTTTAATAAATATATAATGTGTGAAAAAATTAAACGAATAATTTGATACAGAAATTGAAAACTTTTTTCTAACGAAATAAATATACATTACTATGTTGTAATTATTGGTTGACAAGTGATTGTAGTCATTGGTTGACAAGTGATTGTAGTCATTGGTTGACAAATGAATGTGATCCTTGGTTAACAATTGATTATGATCATTGGTTGCCAAGTGTTTGTGACAACAAGCGTTCATATCTTTTTATTGGAAACTTATTGTGATCATTGGCTGCAACTGAGTGTGCTCCTTGGTTATTGTGATCATTGGCTGACAACTGAGTGTGCTCCTTGGTTATTGTGATCATTGGTTGCCAAATGATTCTGGAAACAAGTGATTGCTAAAATTCATTGACAAATTTATTGTGGTCATTGGTTGACAAGTGATTGTTATCATTGACTGACAAGTGAGCGTGAACCTTGGTTAACAAGTTATTGTGATCATTGATTGCAAAGTGATTGCAAAAACTAATTAAAAATTTATTGTGATAATTGGTTAACAAGTGATTGTAATCATTGTCTGACAAGTGTGTGATCATTGGATGCCAAGTGATTGTGACAACAAGTGATTGCTAAAATTGATCGATAAATGGTTGTGATCATTGGTTGACAAGTGATTCTAATAATTGTTTAACATGGGATTGTGATAAGTGGTTAACAAGCAATTGTGATTTTTTAAGTGGTTGCGATCATTGGTTGAGAAGTGAATGTGATCGTTAATTGAAAAGCGATTGATAGCTCAGTCAACCAATGACCACTGAAAACTGTCGCTGCGTAAATTACAATTTGATCTAGAATCGAAATTCTGCCAGCCGATTAGAAATCAGACTTATATGTCAAAAATGTTAGTTTTAGATACTGATGTACCAGTTCCTCACAATGCAAGATTGATGACATGATGTGCTGTCACCAAAATATTACCACTGGCAAAATTATTATATATGCTTGGAAACTTCTAATTCTTCCTAACAACTAATTTTCTTCTGCTCTACATGCATTCTAGAACGTGCCATTGCATGCAAGTAATCCAACTCTTTAACGGATTGATTTAAGGTACGAGGGTCACTCATAAGGTAGTGTACCACGATTTCATTACAGATCTATATTTATTCTACAATATTGTTACTTGTGCATGAATACTTACACATGGATACTTGTACATTATTACTCTAGCATGTTGGTTGGGTAGTTTTACCTCTGCACACAATGGGCTAAATGACAAGTGACAAGAAACCCAAGAGTTCAGAAATGGTTGGGGGAAGGGGATCCGTAGGGCAGCTATTAGGACACTGGTAGAAGTCTGCTGTCAAGACCATCCAGAATGTTCTTTAACCTGCAGAGAGTATGGCTTTCCTTTACACGGGGATGGCCCCGTGTACAGGAAAGCCATACTCTCTGCAGACTGATATATATCTTCCGACTGATAATAGCTTTCCCAAGCCTATTGGTGTTCCCTACTGACGTAGGAGAGAGTAGTGATCGTGCGGAAAAAAATATCAACGCTGACCCAGCTGGGACTCGAACCTGGGAACGACAGATTTTGCTCAACTGAGTGCACGCCCTAACAAGCTGTGTACACTACCAACTATGCTAATCCCCGACCATCATATATAGTGAGATCATCTACTATATAGGTAGATCATCTACTATATAGGTAGATCATCTAGGACAACAATAATATAATCCTATTTTTATTTATGATCACGCTCAACAGTTTTCACCACCTCAGAACAAGATCTGTGTACCTAAATGTGAGGGTAATTATGAAGGTTTGCCAGACAATGTTTGCAGATGTCTGCTTAGCTCACCAAACCAGCTGTATTGTAGTCAACAGCTTCGATCTCATACACATTCTGCAGGCGCTTGTGGATGTTTCCAATAGTCTATCTATCACACATCAAGAATTCATTGACATCACATAGCTTCGACCGATGTCCATGAGGTCTGCCACATTTGATTAAACCTATAACGCGCCAATTGCGAGAAGACAAAGTACTTATGATAAAAGGAGGTGGAAGGATGAACCGTTACACTCTACAAGTAAACTCCTGTAGACTAAATACTGATCTGTAAAACAATTTTGGGCATTACTTTCTAAGTGACTCTCATAATTGTCAGAAGAGATTTGCTCTTGGGATTCTCCAGAATACTCTACTGCACAAGAGTCCATCATGATTTTACTCTTGAGTTCTCCAGAATGTTCAAGTACACATAAGAGTTCATCAGGGGGTTTTTTTCTGAAAAATTCTCCAAATTATTTAAGTGCACATCTGAATCTATCATTATTTTGCTTTTGAGATTCTCCAGAACATCCAAATGCACAGAAGAGTTCATCATTATTTTTTTCTTGCTATCCTACAGAATGTTCAAGTACACATAACAGTCCATCATGATTTTTTTTTTCCAAAACTTTTTCAGAATATTTAAGTGCACATAAGAGTCCATCATCATTTTACTTTTGAGATTTTCCAGAATGTTCTTGCATATAAAAGTCTATCATGATTTTCTTCTTGCGGTTTTCCAGAATGTCCAAATGCACAGAAAAGTCCGTCATAATTTCCTTCTTGAGATTCTCTAGGATGTTCAAATGAGCACCAAATTCCATCATGATTTTGCCCTTGAATATCTCCAAGAATATTCAAGTGCACACAAGAATCCATCATGATTATTAGTTATTACGACTCTAAACTCGTTACTAAATAAAACAGTGCCTCATATTTTACCCATTCAATGCCTACGTTTTTTAGACCAGATGTTTCCATGAAGTACCGATATTCTGTTAGAATATCTTCTTTCTAGAACTGCATCCTTTCCAATTTTAAATATCCTCTAGTTCATAATTAGATGGCCTAACATTGAGAGAACATTTCCCATTGACCTCACAACTGCTAAGAAGAAAGATATTTTCTGCCTAATGATATGCAGCGAAGGACCTTGTCGTCCCTTGCCAGTCTTTTCGTGAATTGTCGATGATTTCCTATCATGCACAGAATCAATTTTCTCTAGCGAGAAATAGTTCTTCTAACTGTAGGATGGTTCGCCCTATCCTTGAAGCAATTTTCCAGCACGTGACAATTTTTACAGTGTAATCGATTGATGACATCACGAAATTATAGAGGGTGTTTCCAAAAGGTCTAGTCATACTTTGAGAACGCGTTCTACTGAGCATAGTAAGGGAAAACATTTCCATGAACATTCGATCAGAAACGCTTCCCTTTTGAGTTATAGCACATTTTGAGAGTGCAAGCAAGAAAGAATGTGAAGTCAGTTAGTTTTTATTCCAGTTATTACAGCACACTGTAGGTGGTCGATGAGAACAATTATGTAAGTCTACATCAGAGCAAGTGTTCGGAATGGCCTCCCTGAGCAGCACAAACACGCCTCACAGTGTCTTCTCATCGACTGCCGAGTGTTCTGAATTCTTTGACAATCATTCACGATCCGTTCGCTGAGAGCTTATGTATCAGGAAGCGTGGTAGCGTAAACATCAGCCTTTAACGTGTCCCCCATAAGAAGAAATCCAGTGGATTCAAATCGGGAAGGCATGTAGGTCATGTAGTTGTCCATAGGAGCTTAGCCATCTCCAAGTAATCCTTTGGGGGAGGAGAAGCTCTCCTCTCCCCCAAGTAAATCGGATTTGGCAAAATTCGAAGTGACTTGGTAAAATCCTGTGAGTTGTGGAAATTAGGACTTTTTTTAATTAAAGGAGATGGCTAAATCGAAGCAACTTGGCAAAATCTAGGAGAATTGCCAAAATTCGAAGCCACTTGGTAAATTATAGACAAGTTGTGAAAAATGGAATTGTTTTTGCGAAAATAAGGAGAGTTGTCAAAATCGAGGAAACTTGAGAAAATCTTGGGCAGTTTGCAAAATCGAGGCAACTTCGCAAAATCTTGAGGAGTTTGTAAAATTCGAAGTGACTTGGTAAAATTCAGGTCAGATAATAAAATTTGGATTTTTTTTTTTGCAAAATTCGAAGTGACTTGGTAAAATTCAGGTCAGATATAAAAATTTGGATTTTTTTTTTTTGTAAAATTATTCCGAGTTGGAAAAATTGAGGCAACTTGGCTAAATTTTGAAATTTTGAATTTTTTTGAAAAAATAACAAATCCCGAACTGAATCTTGGGTATATCCCTGACAGAAATATAATGAAATTTGTGTAATGTACTTATTTTCTCAGTTGCAAAAATTTGATTTCCGAATTGAAAATTTTTCGTTCTCTCTTCCCACACCCCTAACCACTTCGCTACGCCCCTGCTTGTCCACCTCTCCCAATCTGACATACGATTCCGATCACCCAGGAATGGGAGATTTTTTCCATTTCCATACTATGCCGTCAGACATGCAAATGATGCAGATTTACTTAGCATCGTACCTTTTGACAGGTTTCCTTACTTGCACTCTGAAATGTGGTATAACTCCAAAGGAAAGCGTTTCAGGCCCAATGTTCATAGCAAATTTTTTTCATAATATGAGCTGTAGAACACGTTTCCAAAGTATGACTTAGACCTTTTTTGGAAATACCCTGTATCCTGAGATGCCTTCGATTATCTAGTGCTGACTTTTTTTTTAACTAACAGGTATAATAAAGGGAATTAAATGTTGCAACGAAAAGCAACCATTTTCAATCCAAAAAGAAATTATACAGCGCAGTACTTTCATGGCAGAAACAAGTAAATATTCGCACAATATCGAAATCAAACCTACGTTGTGTTAATAGAGATTTAAAGCTGAGCGTTTTAGGAGAAAATGCAGATTACAAGCCTTGCCCGCTGCTGACTGCGAGAGCTACCTCTCGTCCCCAAAAAGAGTTGTTTATTTTTTTTAAAGGTTGGGTTGTTTTACCTCTGAGCGGCACTTTTTTGCACACCATGGGCTAAATGGCCAGGTCACTAGGACCCCGAAGGCTCAGAGAAGGTTGGGGGAGGGGACCCACTGGAACAGCTGTTGGGAGACAGATGGTAGCCTCCCGTCAAGGCCATCCAGCGTGTTCTTTAACGTGCACAGGGTATGGCTCTCCCGCACACGGGGCCACGGCTTAACGTCCCATCCGACGGACGGCGGCCTTTCCAAGCCCATCGGTGTCCCCTACTGACCGTGGGCACCCCGAAAAGAGACTGAGAAGAATATAAGAGTGACGAAGGGGAAAGGGAAAGGGGAGGCAAACTTTTATAAGAATGGGATCGATATTTTCTTTTTAATTTGCAGGGCGATCGGCCTCTCACTCTTCCCCCCGCTAATAAAATAATAATTTGTTCCCTCCCATAAAAATATGAGTTTTCCTTTTCTTTCTTAGAATATTTTTAATAACTATGCTTTAAAGGAAAACTTAAAAAATTCTATAAGTAGATATTTATTGAAATTAGAGAGAAATCTTGCATTATAAAATTACTAGCTATTTTCAAATCATTAGATAACTAATTACTAACAGCTTAACGCAAATGGTCATCATAATGATTATCAGCTAAATGTGTCCGGTACACACAAACACATGCCCGGATTTAAAATATAATCGAGGGAAGGGGAGGGGGCAACAACTCAATCGAGCCGAAATATTTTTAAAAGAGGGGGTTGGGGAAGAGACTGGATTTCCAGTGCAGTATAACATTTTCCCATCCTTTTTACAGGTCATTAAACATTTCTTGAAAAATTCAAGAAATATAAATAAGTTCAGTAATTTTTGCCTCTATTATCCTTACTAATATTCCGGAATTGGGGCACGGATCCACTGGCCTCCTCCTCCTCCTCCTAGATCCGGCCCTGCACAAACATACAAAACACGAATATTGTTGACTTCTAGAAACAGGTTAATTTGAATACAATAATCTAAAAATCATGAAATTATATAGTAGGCTTTATTCCCGGAGAACGAACGGGGTGACAGGAAGTGTGTGATATCACTGGTTCAGAAATTGGCAGTTTCCACGTGGTTCGGCGTCTACTTGAGCGATTGTTCCCAAATTTGACAGAATGATCCCACCTAGTTCTGGCCCTGTTCGATTAAAGGGTCGGGTTTCTAGCTGCCGTGGATCGGGAGTGACACTTCGAAAAGCGTCCGAAAAGCGTTTCAAAAAGCTTCGAAAGCGTCGAAACGTTTGCGGGCTCTGTCATCACTTACCTTGGAAATGAAATCGTACGTTGTGAGTAGTACGTGTGGAAACCTGTGAGTAAAGTTATAAATGGACATAAGTTTGGCGCTAAACTTTTGGAGCGATTTAATTGTGACTGGAGTAGTACGTTGATGGTGGAAAACTAGGAATGAACTTGGGTTGGGTTGTTTTACCTCTGAGCGGCACTTTTTTGCACACCATGGGCTAAATGGCCAGGTCACATGGACCCCGAAGGCTCAGAGAAGGTTGGGGAAGGGGACCCACTGGAACAGCTGTTGGGAGACAGATGGTAGCCTCCCGTCAAGGCCATCCAGCGTGTTCTTTAACGTGCACAGGGTATGGCTCTCCCGCACAAGGGGCCACGGCTTAACGTCCCATCCGACGGACGGCGGCCTTTCCAAGCCAATCGGTGTCCCCTATTGACCGTGTGGGCAGGGCGGGGAGTTTTGAGGAGATAAATCTCAACGCTGACCCAGCTGGAACTCGAACCTGGGAACTACAGATTACGAGCCTGGCGCGCTACCGACTGAGCCACCCCCGCCCCATGAATGAACTTATCTGTGGGTAAAATTATCAATGGACGTATGTTTCGCATCAGATTTTTGGCGTGGATTTAACTAGTATTGTTATATTTGTGGATAACTTTCTACATAGATGGACTTCAAATTGCTTCGGGACGACCAGTAGTTGAACTGGCCGTGCGGTAGATTTTCTCATTATGATGCAAATCTTCGAAATGCCGCCCCTTAAATGTTTTTTCTTTAAAATAACCTTCGATTGTGATTTTAAAAAAAACTGCACAAAATGTACGAACACTATTTTTAATTTGAAAATATAAACTACTTTAAAATAATATCAACTACAACAATCTACTACAGTTTTACCCTTCAAACTTGAACTTTAGCAAATTCGTTAATTAGGGATGTGTAGTCTAGAGTGGCAGCCAATGTAGATTCAATAGAAATTAATGACAGATTTCTAAGTTTTGTTTGGCTTATTGAACTTCTTAAGTAGTGTTTTATTAATTTTAATTTGGAAAAACTTCTTTCCCCACTAGCTACAGAGACAGGGAGTGTTAATAAAATTCTCAGAGCTACAACAGTATTCGGATACAAAGTAATTAAGTTATTTTGGCACAAATAATTTAAAACATCCAAAGGTTTCATAGAATATGGTAGCATTCAGGATACATCACGTAATTCTTCTTCAAGATCATTTGCATTTATATCTGATTCATTTTCGACCGAAAGTATTGACTGGAGACTGGTACAATAATTTTCTAGCGTTTTGTCATCTATATCCTTGATTTTTAAAATGTCATATAAAAACTGAAAATTTTTGCTATGGGTTTCCAGAAGCGTGAATCGTTCATTCAGAGAATTAAGGGTAATGTCCAGAATATAATTGAAAAAGTTTATTTTAAATTTATTCTCCTCTGTTTAAGGGTTGATCGACAGCTTCTTCATAGTCAAATTGACGCTTTTTCCTTCTGGCTCTAACTTCGGTTTCGGCAGGAAATTATGCACTGCATTCAAGATTCTCTGCAATCTCATTAGCAGCAATTTTCATCTAATCATATCCGGATTGTCTATAACTTTTCACTTTTTGTATGGTTTCTGATAACATCCTTACACAATCTGACAAATTTATAATTACAGATTGCAATAGCTTCGAGACTGAATTTATTTCAAATAAAATATCATACCAAAGAATTACACCGCATATAAACTTGTAATTTTTAATATTTTTTGCTAACCATCTTGCTTTAACTTTAGTTTCTGCAGCTCTGTTGATGTCTTCTGTTATTTGGAATAATGCATCATAGATTTCGCAAAGTTGAAATCGTAAAGGTTTTAACGCATCTACTGTGCTTGACCACCTAGTAGCACTCAATAGTTTTAGAGTTAATTGTGAAACATATTTTTAGCACTTTCCAATGCTTTGTAGAACGAGAAAAAAAAGTGTAAAGTTCTTGTACAATAGAAAAAAAAGTTGTTGTTTCTGTAGAAGAAGACGCTGCATCATTCACAACTAGGTTTAACCCTTTCACGACTAAGGGAAACATTTTTCCCATTTTAAATTTGGTGATTGTCGTATTTAATTATAACCTTATCTGCATTTTTTTATACAGAATGTCAAAATAGAACGTATGCTGAACGCAATTACGTAAACGGGAACGTTTAGAAAACGAAAACAGAACTCTCAGGACGCATAATATATGTACTATGTGCAATGTCCATCTTTGCCTCACTACCAAAAGAAATTACTTCGCAGAATATCATAATTAGCACATCATTTTATATAGTAATTTTATTTCATAATTTTGTATTATTTTAGTTAACATTTTGTTCTAATAAACCAATAAATAAAAGACATTGCACGATAAGCCTAACTATAATTTGTGTTACCTTTATAGTCCATTGGGAAAAATATTTCCCATAAAATTCCAAAAAAACTACACATTGTTATGTATTTTGCTTATGATTTTTATTTATTTTACGTCTAAACAAACTAAAATAAACAGTTACATACTAATATTTACTCTTAGAACCCTTATGGTCCTGAAAGGGTTAAAGAAGACATGCACAGGGCATATTAAGCCCTTGTATATTTTTCAAGTATTCTATTTTGTACCCCCTTTCTTACTCCATTCATATTAGCTCCGTTGTCATAGCCTTGTCCTCTAAGCCACTTTAACTCAAAACCTAACTTTTCCAAATGTGTCAGAATAAGTTCTGTCAAACCCTCTCCGGTTGAATCACTAGCTTCAAAAAAACCAATAAAGAATTCTTCAATTTCATATTTATTTTGAATGGAGTTTAAAACGACAACTCTTATTGTTAATGAGAGCTGTTCAATATGACTTACGTCTGGGGTACAATCGGCGATTATCGAAAAATATTTAGCGATTTTTGTTATTTCGACAATTTTGCTTAAAATTACATTTCCCATCAAATTTATCAATTCATCTTGTATATTATTGCTTAGATAAGTCACAGACCATTTATCAGACTCGCGTTGAACTCTCCTGATACGTTCTTCCATAACTGGATCAAACTCAAAAAGCAATTCTACCAACTTTAGGAAGTTTCCGTTATTAGGCTGAAACAAAGGTTCAGTTGTTCCACGAAAAGCTAAGCATCGTGAGGCCAATAGTCTAATTATTGACATAATTCTTTTTAGAACTCCTCTCCAATGCTGAATTCCCATATTCATAATTCGTTGATATTCAACGTCAATAGTTTTTTTCTGCTTTAATCGAATGTCCAATTCTTTTCATGCTCTAAAAGCATTTCTGTGATTTACAGACTTTTCGTGTATTGTGAGGGCTCTTATAAGATTTCCCCAGTCAGAATAGCCCTTTTTGGGCCAGTCATTAATAGCAGACGAATTATCAAATAATATACAACAAAAGCAAAAAACGGCGTCATTTGTAACAGAGTAAATCAACCAACTTCTCTCAACGACTTCACTATTGCTCAACACTTTCAAATTATACGAGGGCGAAAATCTACGCCTTCCTTTATTAATAGGAAACGAATTCTTTAACTGATGTGGACCCCTCTCAACCAGTATTTGACGAGTTTCAGATGACATGCAGAAAGCATTCCATAATGCAGGATAGAAGGAATTTCGTTTAATATCTGCTGGCTGCTACTGCTACCCGGCTCTTGATGAACTTCTGATGGTGTTATTTTTTGGCTCTCTTCAACAACTTCTTCTGGAAGTGATTGGGGCGGCACTGAGTTTTTATTTGCCAAATCCAAAGTAGTCGCTGTTGATGTGGATGTGGACGGCTCATCTAAACAGGACTTTTGTACTAAGAATTCCTTCATAACACAGCTTAGTTATCTTCCTTGTTCCTCTTTCTTTAAGCGTTTCTTTTTATATTGACTTCCAGACAATTTTTTCCTTTTCTGTTCCATACTGTAATAAAAATATTAAATGAAAATTCACAGTCCTTCGCAAAGATGCAACCGTGGGGGAGGGGTCATTGAAAATGATTAAATATGATGATGCTTCTCATGCTACTAAAGTAGGGTAGATAAAATAACGATAGAAATGAGTTGAAAAGCTAGTAAGATTTGTAGGTAACAGAACATAATAAATAGATAATGAATATCTGCCAAATTGACAGCTAGCAGCAGTTTTGACATATGCCTTTTCTTTAACTTGTTATTGTATTGTCTCCACTTCAACATATATGAATTTGGTAAAAATAGAGCAATAAATAACGAACGCCAAAGTAGGCAATTGCAAATATTTCCTATGCAACTCTCTCTCTATCACAGACAGAACGCAAAAGTAGCCCAATATTACCTAAATAACTCTATCTATCACACAGAGGCACACGTTCAGAACCTGAGATATACCCAGTCCATGCAAATGCTACTTTTTAATTCGAGTCGCTATTGTCATAACATAATCATTTTCAATGATAATAAGTAACTACAATTGCTGTAAAAAACAATAATTCTCTTACCTGATCTACTTTTTAAACACAAAAACTGAATTAGTATAAATGCAAAAATATTATACTGATACAGATATATTAGGTATCTGATTTACTGATTTAAATACAGCACAGCCACTTGCCACTTCTCATGACAAATTAACATTAAAATCAAATATTGTCAATAATGGTAAGCTCAAAATAGAACTATTAACACGTAACACGTGCAATTGTCTTTTGTGATAATTGCCGCCTCAGCTTTTAGGAGCGGCCGCGCGGAATATTGCAAATAAAAATAATAGCTTCGCGCTGTCAGATCAAAAGTCTTTCGGCGAGCGCTCGCCAACGATGCACCTGCACCAGAAACCGATATCAAAAGGTACCGAAAGCGCTTAGGCAGAGGCGTACGATAAATCATAAATCGTATACATCAATATCGGAATAACATAGACCAATATAGAAAAGCTTTGCGTAAAGATTTTTAATTATTGAATGGTTGAAATTGTATTTTGATTTCGCTGTTTATGCCGGCCCCTTACGGCCACCTCTCTGTATCATAGCACGGCACGGCCCTGAGTAGTTCGGATCACCTGGTTCGCCATCCATGGAAGTGAGTACTGCAACCTTGGAAAAAATTCAAACATTGAGTGCGCAGAATTCATCGACAGTTTTCACACGTTATTGGCTGACTGAACTATCAATCACTTGTCAGTCAACCAATGAGCTCATAGATGAAGTGCTGAGTTTCATTATCTCAATTGCTTTCAGACACGTTTCAATTAATTCAATCAATCAATTTTATTATTCCTAAAATCATATTATATAACTGCTATATATAGTATTTTAGGAAACAAGTATAGTTACAAAAAACAAAGTAATAACAATAACACTAATCACCATAAACAGAATAAAATAACAACGATAAAAAAATATTGACTTAGTAATGTCGAAAATCAAAGAAGCTCCTTGGTTCTCTTTTATATTTATACCGAACATTTCATACTTTATTTAATAATTTATATATTGTGCCAGAATGTGTGTTTCTTTGTTTGTTGTCAGTCTGTCTGTTTTCTCATTTGTTTGTCTGCCTGTCTGTTTCCTCATTTGTTTGTCTGCCTGTCTGTCTATGTGCTGCTTGTTTGTTTATTTGTCTGTCTGCCTTTCTGTCTGTCTGTTTGCTTGTTGACTGAGTTTTTTTTTTTTTCGATATGCAGATTTCCTTTTCGTGTAAATGTAATTGTACAGTTACTTTAGGAAAGTGTTTGATTTGACACAAAAAATTTTCTAAAATTTTTTATAATAAAAGCTGAAACAGTTTCTTGTTTATTTTTATGCGATTATTTACTCAAAAATTAATTGAAAAAACTCCGCAACAATAATTGTGGGTCTTAACTCACTTTAATTTAATTTGTAGCCAGGAGTAACCGGAGTACATATCAGTAATATACAGTAACCTGAGCTCATATTATAGCCTGGACTTTTACAGTAGGTTGGGTTGTTTTACCTCTGAGCTGCACCTTTTTGCACACCATGGGCTAAATGTCCAGGTCACATGGACCCCGAAGGCTCAGAGAAGGTTGGGGGAGGGGACCCACTGGAACAGCTGTTGGGAGACAGATGGTAGCCTCCCGTCAAGGCCATCCAGCGTGTTCTTTAACGTGCACAGGGTATGGCTCTCCCGCACACGGGGCCACGACTTAACGTCCCATCCGACGGACGTTAAGTCGTGGCCCCGTGTGCGGCCACGACTTAACGTCCGTCGGCCTTTCCGACGGCCTTTCCAAGCCCATCGGTGCGGCCTTTCCAAGCCCATCGGTGTCCCCTACTGACCGTGCGCATGGCGGGGAATTTTGCGGAGATAAATCTCAACGCTGACCCAACTGAGACTCGAACATGGGAACTACAGATTACGAGCCTGGCGCGCTACCGACTGAGCCACCCCCGCCCCCGCCCCCTTTTACAGTAGTCTGTACTCAAACTGTAGCAGAATACAAGCCAGAAATTCTAAATCTCAACCCAGGCTACTATTCGAACATTTACTGCATCTTCAGGAAATATTTACAAATTATAGGTCAACCTTCCTGAAAACGTCAAACAAATTTTCATCAAACATGACAAAACTTTTGATGTTTCTCAATTTACTCGTAAGTAACATCAACCTCACATGTCCAACAACATTTCACTACGAATATAACACGACAAAGGAGTAACTTCGATGTTAAAGTCACAGATTAACTGATTTTGGCAGCCAACAGCATTTCTGGGTCTATAATGTGATCGTAAACCGCATTTCCTCTTACCATGCAGCCTTATCACAACTCCGGATAACAAAACAATTTCGGGAGCAGATGATTTGCAGCAAAGGCACGAAATTTTGCGAAATGTCATGCTCCAAATGTAGAGAGAGAATCGCGTTACATGAAGACTTTTATGAGCAATTTCTCTCACGAGTGAACAAAGATCGGCGATGCATTTTTATGAGGAGTATTTTTCACTGCGTATAAGTATATAAAGCTTTTATACGCACATGCATAAATAATGTCTAAATTGTTAAGTCTGCACTCAAGCGTAATGCTGAGCAAAACTGCGTAGAGTGAGCTCGATGCGTTGCTAAGGGGTGCGTGTTTGTTGGCTGGAGTTTGTAACAGGTTGAATTTTTCAGATTCGGATGATGGAGGAAATAAGGTTCGAGAGTATTAAGGAAAATGAGCAATATTGTAGACGTTATTTATTTTTCTTAAATTTGTAAAGAATTATCAGAAGTAAAAATAAAAATGTTCATTTTTTTTTTATTTTCATTTTTAACCATTGATTGGGATGATTGTTTTACCTCTGAGAGGCACTGCTTTGCATAAAGTGGACGAAATGGCCAGGTCACGAGAACCCCGATAGCTCAGAGGAGGTTTGGGGAGGTGACCCACTGGGCAGTTGTTAGGAGACAGGTCAACTCCGTCCAGCGTGTTCTTTAACGTTCAAGGGTATGACTCTTCCGCACACGAGGCCATGGATTAACATCCCATCCGACGGAAGGTAATATAACCATTTAAATAATATTTAATTTTTATTTCAATCAAGAAATAATTCAATAAAAATATGATAACGAAACGATATTTGTCGAGAACACAACTCATGTTCTTTGCACTTTGCAATTAGCATTCAAAATATAAAGTAGAGTCTGGTAAACAGCAAAAATGGGCATAGGTGAGCCATCTGAAAGAGTCCTAAAAGACCTAAAAGAGTCTGCCCATTGTGTGGGCTCTTTTTCTTTGTACATCAGGCACTTGCGTGCTTTGCGTGCCGTTTAATCCGGCCCCACTTCCAGATAACGGTATTGTCACATGTCTAATAGATTTTTTAACCTTTCATTGAGCCTTCTAAAGAGACTTAAATTTGGCTTTTATATACATGTTTGGTTGTTTTATCTCTGAGCAGCACTTTTTTTGCACACAATAGACTAAATGGCCAGGTCACAAGGACCCCGAGGGATCAGAGAAAGTTGGGGAGAGGGAACCCATTGGACAGCTGTTGGGAGACATATGGTAGCCTCCCATCAAAGCCATTCAGCATGTTCTTTAATGTGCACAGGGTATGGCTCTACCATAGCTTAGTGTCCCATCCGACGGAGGGCGGTCTTTCCAAGTCCACTGGTGTCTCCTACTGACTAAGGGCAAGGCGGGGAGTTTTGTGGAGATAAATCTCAACGCTGGCCCAGGCGGGACTCAAACCTGGGAATTGCACATTACGAGCCTGGCGCGCTACCGATGAGTCACTCCATCCCCTGTACTTGAAGGGAGGCTTTCGTTTGTTACCTAACAGGTCCCCTCTCTGAAACCTCCTCGGAGCCATTGTAGTTCGTGCGATCTGGTTATTTAGCCCGTGTGTAAAAAAAAGTGCTGCTCAGAGGTAAAACAACCCAACCCATACCCAGTGCACGTTAAAGAACACACTGGATGGCCTTGATGGGAGGCTTCCATCTCTCTCCCACCAGCGGTCCAATTGGTTCCCTCTCCCCAACTTCCTCGGGGTCCTTGTGACCTGCCCATTTAGCCCATTGTGTTCAAAAAACGTTGTCGCTCAAAAGTAAAACAGACCAATCCTTAACCTAGAGTAAGGGTTCTTGTGGCCCATCTATTTAGTTCACTGGGGTGCAAAAAAAAGAGAAACTGCGTCTCATGCGGGAAAACAGCTAAACGCAACCGACGATCTTGTACACGAAGGAAAGAAAAACAACCAAGTGATCGTTTCTCGCACACGTAGCGGTAGAATGAAGGCACTTGAATCGTTATTTGGCCATACGCTGAGATCAAAATGATGCTACCAACGATTGACCTTAATATTTTACCACTAATGGAGAAACGGAGAGGTTCGTCCAACTTCAAGGAAAACGAATGCTTCGCTCTACGAAGAGAAACTAACAAAATGGAAAGTTGAAAATAATAACGAAAATGTTTCGATTGTGAGAAAATCGAATTTTGGAAACGAAAAAGTACATCGTGGAGATTTAAGCGAAGATTGTGAAAGATATCCTTTCGTATAAAAGTGTTTCTAATATATTTTGGGGAGAAAAAATAAACAATTTCTTTATGGGGGTTTTACTATAGAATTTGAGTTTTTTTTATTTTATACTGATTCGAAGCATTTCACAAGATTCTTAAGGTATACAAGGGTTGGGTTCGGTTGTTCTATCTCTGAATGGCGCTTTTTTTTTGCACAGTTTGCTAAATAGCTAGATCATTGAGTTGTTTTACCTCTGAACGGTACTTTTTTTCACACCATGGGCTAATCGTCACAAGGACCCCGAAGGTTCAGGGAAGGTTGGGGAATCCACTGGAACAGCTGTTAGATGGTATTCTACTATCAAGCGAACCTGCTTTTGGATATTGTGCTATGTTAATAATGAGGTAATTAAGAGTTGCATGATTCAAAATTGATAACAATTCGATTTATGAGTAGTAGTCATACAACATGTAAAGAGACACACCCAGCGTTCTTTAACGTGCACAGGACATTGCACTCCCACATACAGAGCCACGGCGTAATGTCCCATCCGACGGACGGGACATTACAGCCTGAAATGTCCCATCCGTCCGCACAGGGTCACGGTTTAATGTTCCATCTGACGGAAGAAATTTCCGTCTTTCGAAGCCATTCGGTGTCCCGTTTTTCTACGAGGTGTAGTGGGGTTTAGCGGGGGATAAATCTCAATGCCTGACACAATTGAGACTCGAAGTTGAGAGTGAGGTGGGACAAATTGAATCAGTCAGTAGCCCAAATTTTAGATTTCTCAATTTTTTATTAGCATACGCGACGAACTGGAGTTTGGTGTTTCGTTTTATGATAATTTAATTCGATAAATGACAGTTTATTTCAATTCCCACAACTAGTTTATTATGAGAATTAATTCTTTCAGTAATTCCCTGAAAATATCATTTTCTTTGAAAGTATATCAACTAACTGACGGGTATACAGAGCGATTTTCCATTTAATTTCCATCTGTGGGCCAATGATTTATAACCTTGAATCCAAGAAAAATTTTTAATGGGGAAAAACTGCAAAATAAAATAAATCGGTAATTATTTTGTGCATTGTTAATGTTTTATCCCTGAGCAGCACTTTTTTGCACACGATATGGTCAGGTCACAAGGACCTCGAGGGCTCAAAGAAGATTGAGGGAGGGCACCCACTGGAACAGCTGTTAGGAGACAGAGAGTAGCCTCCCGTCAAGGCCATTCAGCATGTTCTTTAACGTGCAGAGAGTATGGCTCTCGGCACACGGTGCCACGGCTTAACATCCCATTCGACAGACGGCGGCCATTCCAAGCCCATCGGTGTCCCCTACTGACGATGGACAGGGCGGACTTTTGCGGAGAAATATCATCATCATCATCATCATCATCCTCAAGCAGCCATGGGTTACGGAGGTCCAACCAGACTGCACAATTTAGTTCTCCAAACATATCTGTCCTGAGCTACTTCTACTGTATATGGCCACTGCACACCAATTCTAACAAGATCCTGTTTGACATTGTCTGCCCACCACATCCTAGATCTCCCCCTCTTTCTGAGGCCATTACGCACACTGTTCATAACCCTATTCACTAATCTATAATTATCCATACGGGTAATATTTCCAAACCACGGAGTCTGTGCAAAATATACTGCTCAGAGGAGATTGCTTACTCCTTTGCCTAACCTCTTCATTACTTACAAAGTTGAATCCCCTAATATCCAAGATACTGCGCAAGCATCTAGAATCAGAAGCATCTAGTTTCCTGCTATCTTGTTTACACAGCGTCCAGGTTTCACTACCATAACTAACCCTAGAAAGAACCAAACTATTATACAGTCTAATTTTAGTCTTTAGGTGTATATGCCTATTTCTCCACAATCTCCATAGATTCTTAAAAGTCCCGGCAGCAATCCCTATTCGTCTGTTAATCTCATGCCACATATCACCAGTATTTATTACATAGCTCCCAAGGTAATTAAACTGTGACACCTGTTCAAGACTGCAACCATTCAGATGAAATGAATCACAACCTGCCTGACCAATATTCATCACTTTAGTTTTCTCTCTGTTTATAACCAAACCTACTCTACTACCAGTCTCATCAACAGCTCGAATGAAAGAGTTCATCTCATCAACATCATTTGCCAAAAGGGCTAAATCATTAGCATAATGTAAATCAGAAATTTTCGTATCTCCAGTTCATTTAAGGCCAAAATCTTTCCCTTGAAGCGAATTTCGCATAACATAATCAACAACCAAACTAAAGAGAAAAGGAGACAAAATGCACCCTTGTCTAACACCAGAAGTAATGCTAAACCAATTGCTACAAGACTTACCAACTCTCACACACGACTCAGTGTTATTATAGAGCGCTTTCATTATGTTAACTAACTTGTCTGGTATACCATATGATCTCTCAATCAACCACAAATTATGACGATCAACAGAGTCGAAAGCCTTTTTGAAATCAACAAAGCTAGCAACCAAAGGTTTCTGAAACTCTAAACGTTTCTCAAGAATCTGCCTAAGTGAAACTATCTGATCTACACATCCCCTACCACTTCTGAATCCACATTGCTCATCACGCAATTGCCTGTCAACCAGATTCTTAATTCTATTAAGCAAAATCATGGACAGAACTTTACTTGGAACAGAGAGTAGGCTGATACCCCTATAGTTTTCACAAGAACTGCGATCACCTTTTTTGAAAATAGGGATAATAATAGCTCTAGTAAAATCTTTAGGAACCATACCTTTATCATAAAAGTTATCCAAAATTTCAGTCATCCAAGTGGTAACCAAAACATTCCCAGCTCTGAGTATTTCTGTAGTAATTTCATCTACCCCTGGGGATTTATGAAGTTTCAGTTTAGAAATAGCCAAACTAACTTCAGATTGTGTTATAGGGCCAACATTAAAGCCACCAATGCATCTATCATCATTACAAACAATGGGAGTAGAACTAACCACATTGTTTAGAACATCACTGAAATGCTCAGCCCACCAAGCCATGACAGAATCCTCCCCTTCTATAACCTTACCTTGTTTATCCTGCAATCCTTGTATGCCTGTCCGTTTTCTACCACATAAAACATTAACTATCTGGTACAGCTCTCTGCTGTTGTCCTGCCTAGCTGCTTCCTTGGCTTTGTCAGCCAAGCCATCAAGCCAAATATTCTTATCAGCAGCTAACTGATCCTCTACACATTTATTAAGCTCTCTGTAATGCTTTCTATTAGGACTAGTAGGGTATTGATTAAGGACATTCCTGCACTTTCTTTTTTCTGAAATGAACTCAAGTGCCTTATCACTCAAATAATTCTTTCTCCTCTGCTCCTTTTTTCCTAAAAGAGTACTGTTAATTTCCAAAAAAAGCCTGTTTAAAATGGCCCCATTCTTCCTCAACTTCAAACCATGACCGTCATAATGACTAAGTAACCTATCATGGTAAGCTTTAGCTATAACTGGGTCATTCAGAGCTTCAGTATTAAAGGTAAATTTTTTAACTCTAGCACAACACTTTTTAAGTTTAAGTTGCAAGACACTTTTAACAAGGTAATGGTCAGATCCAATTTCAGCTCCCCTATATGCCCTGGTATTTCTAACAGAACTAGCACATTTGCTGTTAATTAATATATAATCAATCATATTCCTATGCAGCCCATCAGGTGAAACCCATGTGTATTTATGTATGTCATGGTGTTTGTAATATGTGTTAGTTATTCTGAAACCATTGAGTTTACTTACCTGTAGGAGACGTTGCCCATTGCCATTGCAGCTACCAATACCAAAAGGACCAATCACCCCTCCCCAAAGGTCAGAGTCAGTACCAACTTTGTCATTGAAGTCACCTAGAACTAGGGAAATATCTCCTTTCTTGACAGAATTCAAAATATCCTGAAGTTTTCCGTAAAACCTATCCTTCTCATCCTCATCGGCATCCTCAGTGGGGGCATAACAGCAGATAACATTCAAGTCTTTTACGCTTGTCTGAAATTTTGCTGTAAGAAACCTTTCATTAATGCACTCATATCCTAGAAGAGTATCACTAGCGTGTCTGCTGAGAAGCAGACCCACGCCTTGGTGATGCTTATTGTCGTCCCTCCCTGAAACGAGAAATTTAAGATTATTTTTAAGAATCTGACCTTTATATGTCCATCTGGTCTCTTGCAAGCCTAGAATATCTAGGTTATAGTGCTGGAATTCCTGCATGAGGACATCAAGAGAATAATCTCTATGTAATGTCCTCACGTTCCACGTTCCTGCAGAGAGAAAATGATTAGTAGGATTTTTAAAGAAACTAGGTTTGTTGAGATTGGTAGGGCCAACAATATCAAACAGCCCCCTGATCGCAGGCATGGGGCAAAGACCTGTTCCTCCTCCGCTAAAGGCTGAAGTCACCGATGCTGGTAGGAACTTCAGGCACCACCTTTTTAAGTGGACTTTTTCAAGAGCCATATATGGCCTGCCTGAGACACATTACTCCAGTTTAGGCTTGACGATGCCCAACTAGCTAAATAAGGTTCAGGTACCTGCGATGGCCTCTGATTAGGATTATCCACCTGCTGATATAAGGTATCCCATGCCTCTGTTCACTTAGGGCTGGTAACCCAGAAGCAAACAGAAAACACAGCAGTAGATTCTCCCTCAACAGAGGCCCACCAGTGCAGCAAGTCCAGGATCCATAATCAAACTCAAATCCATAAACAAGTCCAGTCTAGTAGGTATAAATGGTCAGCACCAGGACCCTGTGAAGTTGACCACTCCTCAGCAGGTTTGACCCCAAGGGGTCAAAGAAGGTTGGGGAAAGGAACCCACTGGACAGCTGTTAGGAGACATATGTTAACCTCCCGTCAAAGCCATCTAGCGTGTTCTTTAACGTGCACAGGACTACTAAACCAGCGAGTATGTCTCTTTATATGTCGTATGAGGCCTCCCGGACACGGGTCCACCGTATTACTCCACCGTTTTACCACCGTTTTACCACCGTATTTACCGTCTCCCGGACACGGGTCCACGATTTAACGTCCGATTTGACGGACGACGTCCTTTCCAAGTCGATCGGTGTCTTCTACTGACAAGGGCGGGAAGTTTTACGGAGATAAATCTCAACGCTGGCCCAGTTGGGACTCGAACCTGAGAACTACATATTACGAGTCTGATACACGACGGAGTGACGACGACAGAGTGAATGAGAACTACATATTACGAGAACATTTATACGAACTGAGAACTACATATTACGAGTCTGATACACGACGGAGTGAACCACCCTCGCCCCTTGTTTTGTATAATAATTAAGGCAAACAAACTTTATTGCATTAATAAATTATGTTCAATTGCTTTTATTAAATGCAACTCTGTTATTACTTACAGTAATATTTGTTAGAGGCAAATATCGAAATTTGATAATTTATCTCAACTAAAGGGGCTACTTAAATTTGCTTCATATATTTAATTTCAATTTTCAAAATATATATGCTAATAATTCGGAAAACAATTTGTCGAAATAATACCGTTAAAAACATATCAAAGAACTTAAAGTGAATGTTGAGCTCGCTTTCCAAAAAGATAATTTTCCCATTGCAGTTTGTCTGTCCATCTTGTAATCAAAAATGACAAATTTTTTTTTTTTTAATTTTAGAGGTGAACTAAAAATTTTCCCTAGCTTGGATAGGTATTAATTCAATATTGCATTTCGTATTTTTCGAATCTCCCAATAACTTGGGGAGGGGGGTGGCTCAGTCAGTGGCGCGCCAGGATCGTAAAATACAGTTCACAGTATCAAGAGTCAATAACTGAACATCTAGCAAACCTGCTTTCGGATATTGTGCTATTTTAATAATGAGGTAATGAAGCGTTGCATGATCCAAAATTGATAAATATTCGATTTATCTGAGTAGTAATAATATGACAGAATAATTCTTTCACTAACATATTTTTGTTTTCTTTTTCATATAGTTCTTTAAAATGAATTTTATTTTGTATTTTTATCAAAAATTTATCTTTGCTTCTTTAAAAATTAGGATTTTTTAAATTCATATTATTAGAAATATATTTTTTTTAGTAAAGATATTTTTTGATTCTTTAAAAAACGTTTTGGTTTTTTTTTCATTACGTAGTAGTTGTTTGTTTGTTTCCGTTTTCAAAAGAGAAACTTTTGCAGCTCTTTACCAAATAATTTTTTTTTAATAAACAGTAGGTTTTCCTTACTTATTTTTTTAAAGGGAAGAAACAATCCCCTACACAAAGGATGGAGATAAGCAAGGAGATTTTGGATGGAGATAAGCAAGGAGATCATACGACATATAAAGAGACATACTCGCTGGTTTAGTAGTCAAGTTCGCTAACCATTTGGACTAACCACTGGTAGTCAAGTTCACTAACCATAGGGAATTACAATTCTTTAAAAGTAATTTTTGTCTATACGTTTCTGTCGAAGTTTTTTTAACTGATTCTTAAATAATTGGGGGGCAAAAATATTGGAAGAGGAAAGAAACACAGTCGAGCCGAGAAACATCAAACGGGTGGGGGGGGGGGGCAAAGAGACTTGATTTTCAATGCAGTATAACATTCTCCCCTCCGTTTTACGGGTTTTTAAAAAACTCTTTGAAAGAAATGCATGAAATATTAATAAGTTTAATAATTTTTGCCTCTTTTACCATAATTTGCATTCTGAAAGGGGGGCATAGCTCCCTCCCCTCCCTCTAGATTCAGCGCTGCGTACAATCTCCAATCTGCAGCTATACATACGGACAGCATGGCCAAACCAACGCTTACATACAAAGTTGCTGGCTAAGCCTTCTAACCTCATCATTACTTACAAAGTTGAACCACCTAATGCCCAAGATAATGCGTAAGTATCTAGAGTCAAATGCATCAAGTTTCCTATTTTCTTGCTTACAAAAGGTCCAAGTATCACTACCGCAACTAACCCTAGAAAGAACCAAACTATTATATGGCCTAATGTTATTCTTTAGGTGTATATGCCTATTTTTCCACACTCTATGTAGATTCGTAAAAGTGCCATCAGCCATGCCTATTCTTCTATTTATCTCATGCCGTACATCACCTGTATCTGTTACATAATAATTAAACTGAGACACCTGCTCAAGAGTGCAACCATTCAGATCAACTGAACCACTGCCTACCTGAACAATTTTCATCACTTTAGTTTTCTCTCTGTTTATAACCAAACCTACTCTACTACCAGTCTCTCAGTTCATCTCATCAACATCATTTACCAAAAGGCTAAATCGTCAAGCATAATCTAAATCAGAAATTTTCGTATCTCCAGACCATTTAAGCCCAAAATCTTTCCTTGAAGTTAATTCCACGTAGCATAATCAATAACCAAACTGGAGAGAAAAGGAGACAAAATGCACCCATCGTTGAACGCCCGAAACAATGCTACACCAATGCTACACCAACTGCCTTACCAACTCTCACACATGACTCGATTTTATTATAGAGAGCTTTCATTATGTTAACTAATTTGTCTGGTATGTCATACGGTCTCACAATCAACCACAAATTATGTTGACTGACAGGGCTAAAAGCCGTTTTGAAATTATTGAAGTTAGTATTAACAGGTTTCACAAACTCCCCCAACAGCAATAGCTGTAAAACAAACAACTTTGGCTACCAGCAACCTTGTACAGTCGCTCAAAAAAGTATCCGAACACTACGGTTGATTACAGAATTCAGAAAAAATATCTGGCAACGATTTTTTTAGAAATTAGTGATCTGGCAACCTTCGTGTCACGTGATTACAGAATTCAGGAAAAATATCTGGACCGTGTACAGCAACTGTACACGCTCCAGTTACCGTTCACAGCAAACTGAAGCGTGTGCAGTTACTGCACACGCTCCAGTTTGCTGTGAACGGTAACTGCACACGCTCAATATTTCCGAGAGTGAGCCCACACGATCCGATTTTTTTAGAAATTAGTGATCTGGCAACCTTCGTGTCACGTGACACGAAGGTTGCCAGATCACTAATTTCTGGTCACGTGACACGAAGGTTGCCAGATCACTAATTTCTAAAAAAAATCGTTGCCAGCTATTTTTTCTGAATTCTGTAATCGACCATAGTGTTCGGATACTTTTTTGAGCGACTGTACTGCGCGCCAAACGTTTCTCAAGAACCTAAATGAAAATATTTAATCAATACATTTGCTACCACTTCTTAATCCACACTGCCCATTCATTAGCCGAATCCTTAATTCTATTAAGCATAATCAGGCAAAGAACCTGGTACATAAAATAGACTGATTTCCCCATAAATATCACAATTCTGAACAACGTTATAAAAAATAGCGATAACAGTGTCAGTGGTAAAATCCTTAGAAACAACATCTCTGTCATAAAAAAAATATTCAAAATTTCAGTAAGCCACATGACAACACAAAAAACGTTTTCAGCTCTAAATATTACAGTAATAATTTCTTCCATACCAGGATTAGTGGCCGAGTGGTTAGCGCGCTTGGCTGCAAATCTAAGGGACTGGGTTCGAGTCCCGGGTAATGCATGGATGTATGTGTCGTTTTTCCGCTGAGGTCCTGCCATCCTCTCAGACCTTCTACTTGGCATATAAACTGACAAGCTCCTGTCAGACCTCTGTGGCAAGCAGCTGCTTGAGGGGGTATTTATTTTTAGACAGCCAAAGTAAATTTTATTTGTGATATAGGGCTAACATTAAAGGGGTTGGGTTGTTTTACCTCTGAGCGGCACTTTTTTGCACATCATGGGCTAAATGGCCAGGTCACATGGACCCCGAAGGCTCAGAGAAGGTTGGGGGAGGGGACCCACTGGAACAGCTGTTGGGAGACAGATGGTAGCCTCTCGTCAAGGCCATCCAGCGTGTTCTTTAACGTGCACAGGGTATGGCTCTCCCGCACACGGGGCCACGGCTTAACGTCCCATCCGACAGACGGCGGCCTTTCCAAGCCCATCGGTGTCCCCTACTGACCGTGGGCAGTTTTTGCGGTGATAAATCTCCGCTGACTCAGCTGGGACTCGAACCTGGGAACTACAGATTACGAGCCTGGCGAGCTACCGACTGAGCCACCCCCGCCCCACTAACATTAAAGTCAGTAATGCATCTATTCTAATAACAAACAATGGGAATAGCAAAACCTTATAACTTGACATTTTTCCAATTAAATGTATTTCGTTTCCATTGATTTACAGCTTTTTAAGTGTCCTGAACTTTATGATATACACTTGAGTCTCTTTTTATGCGTATCATTTTAATGCGGTTTTGAAGTTATGCGGTGCGCATATTTTATGCAAATTCGGGTGTTCCCCGTTGTGACTTTCGCATTTACGCACAAGTAGTGAACGTGTAAGCAGTGAGCGTTCGAGAAGTTTAATATACAATTTTTTTTTATGTGAGTAGGTGTTTGCCTTTTTATTATCGGAAATCTAAATTTATATACATGTAGTGTATCCAATACAGCAAGCATATTTCAGCCATTAGATCAAGGCATAATTGCTACTTTTAAAAAATATTACGTCAAGCTCACTTATCAATTTATATTGGATAAACTAGAAAATGACTCATTAACAATAACTGACGTTTGGAAAAAATTTTCTATTTTGGACTGTTTAAATCATGTTGCATCTTCCATCGCTGAAATAAGAGTTGGGATATTTTAACTCTGAGCGGCACTTTTTTGCACACCATGGGCTAAATGGCCAGGTCACATGGACCCCGAAGGCTCAGAGAAGGTTGGGGGAGGGGACCCACTGGAACAACTGTTGGGAGACAGATGGTAGCCTCCCGTCAAGGCCATCCAGTGTGTTCTTTAACGTGCACAGGGTATGGATCTCCCGCACACGGGGCCACGGCTTAACGTCCCATCCGACGGACGGCGGCCTTTCCAAGCCCATCGGTGTTCCCTACTGACCGTGGGCAGGGCGGGGAATTTTGCGGAGATAAATCTCAACGCTGACCCAGCTGGGACTCGAACCTGGGAACTACAGATTACGAGCCTGGCGCGCTACCGACTGAGCCACCCCCGCCCCTCCTCGCTGAAATAAGACCACAAACTTTAAATGCCTGCTGGAAAGCAGTTTGGCCTGGATGTGTTACAATGAAACCAATCAAACATCGACGTTATCAACTGAAATCATTACTTTGGCACATGAAATTGGTGGAGAAGATTTTGATACCTTTAGCAAGAATGATATCGACGAATTGCTTGTGGATAACGCCTTAACCCTTTCAGGACCATAAGGTTTCTAAGAGTAAATATTAGATGTAACTGTTTATTTTAGTTTGTTTAGACGTAAAATAAATAAAAAATCATAAGAAAAATACATAACAATGTGTAGTTTTTTTGGAATTTTATGGGAAATATTTTTCCCAATGGACTATAAAGGTAACACAAATTATAGTTAGGCTTATTATGCAATGTCTTTTATTTATTGGTTTATTAGAACAAAAATGTTAACTAAATTAATACAAAATTATGAAATAAAATTACTATACAAAATGATGTGCTAATTATGATATTCTGCGAAGCAATTTCTTTTGGTAGTGAGGCAAAGATGGACATTGCACATAGTACATATATTATGCGTCCTGAACGTTCTGTTTTTGTTTTCTAAACGTTCCCGTTTACGTAATTGAGTTCGGCATACGTTCTATTTTGACATTCTGTATAAAAAATGCAGATAAGGTTATAATTAAATACGACAATCACCAATTTTAAAATGGGGAAAAATTTTTCCCTTAGTCGTGAAAGGGTTAAGTGACGATGATATTATTAATAGGACTTTAAATATTGTCGAAGAACCAGAAAACGTGTGAAGTGGAAGAAGAACCTGTCCCCCTCACTGCAAATATAATTCGAGAAGGTCTTCAACTTTGTAATAAATTGGAAAATCATCTTCTTGTTAATGACACAAATTTTGAACGAGCCTTCAAATTCCAACGTGAGCTGAAGAAATGTATGTCTGGATATCGCGAACTGCCTAAGAAATTAGTACAATCATCAACGCAAAGTTTAATCGTTGATTACATTGTCAGAGGACAAAAATCAATACAGAAGAGCGCGAAGTTGACGCTAAATTCTATTCGTGAAGAACTATTGTCTTTACCATGCAGATCTGATTCGCTGACTATATCTTCTCGTGATGAAAGTGATTTCGCATCAATTCAAAAATGCTGCCGTGTATTGTCAGATAGCGACGATAATTCTAGTATTGTCAGATAGCGACGATAATTCTAGTATTGTCAGATAGCGGCGATAATTCTAGTATTGTCAGATAGCGACGATAATTCTAGTATTGTCAGATAGCGACGATAATTCTAGTATTGTCAGATAGCGACGATAATTCTAGTATTGTCAGATAGCGACGATAATTCTAGTATTGTCAGATAGCGACGATAATTCTAGTATTGTCAGATAGCGACGATAATTCTAGTATTGTCAGATAGCGGCGATAATTCTAGTATTGTCAGATAGCGACGATAATTCTAGTATTGTCAGATAGCGACGATAATTCTAGTATTGTCAGATAGCGACGATAATTCTAGTATTGTCAGATAGCGACGATAATTCTAGTATTGTCAGATACCGAAGATAATTCTAGTATTGTCAGATAGCGACGATAATTCTAGTATTGTCAGATAGCGACGATAATTCTAGTATTGTCAGATAGCGACGATAATTCTAGTATTGTCAGATAGCGACGATAATTCTAGTATTGTCAGATAGCGACGATAATTCTAGTATTGTCAGATAGCGACGATAATTCTAGTATTGTCAGATAGCGACGATAATTCTAGTATTGTCAGATAGCGAAGAAAAAATGTAAAAAGAATTATTACTTTTCAATAAAATTAAATGAATTTTATTTTAAAACAACCTATTTTAAGTTTTATATCAATTTCCTTCAGATTTTCCAACCAATTTTCGTGACATTTTTTTTATGCATTCTTATTTTCCTGAATTTTCATAAACTTTTTATGGTTCGTTTTATTTTTCGGTTTATTTTAACTCATTGCTTTGGTTTTATGCGGTTTTAGAAAATTATGGAATGTATCCCAATTTTGCAACTTAAGCTATGTCTTTTTTTGTCCGACTTTTTTATATGCGGTTTTCTTTGGAACGTATCTGTCGCATAAAAAGAGACTCGAGTGTTTTTTTGTCAAGTTCCTGAGGAAAAAACAATATTGAAAAGCAGAGAAGAAGTGTAAACTAACTTTTATGTTTAGCATTCAAAAATCTTACTTGGAATAGCCGAATCTCAGAGAACGAAACAAATGTGTACAGAACAACGGGGTTGGGTTGTTTTACCTCTGAGCGGCACTTTTTTGCACACCATGGGCTAAATGGCCAGGTCACACGGACCCCGAAGGCTCAAAGAAGGTTGGGGGAGGGGACCCACTGGAACAGCTGTTGGGAGACAGATGGTAGCCTCCCGTCAAGGCCATCCAGCGTGTTCTTTAACGTGCACAGGGTATGGCTCTCCCGCACAGGGGGCCACGGCTTAACGTCCCATCCGACGGACGGCGGCCTATTCCAAGCCCATCGGTGTCCCCTACTGACCGTGGGCAGGGCGGGAAATTTTTGCGGAGATAAATCTCAACGCTGACCCAGCTGGGACTCGAACCTGGGAACTACAGATTACGAGCCTGGCGCGCTACCGGCTGAGCCACCCCCGTCCCACAGAACAACGGGGTATCAATTAGTGTTACAGAAAACATGAAATACATGCTGCAGTTTCAACTTTTGGTTAAAGGCTACAATAGGGTTATCATATCTGTGACATCTATAAAAATAAACGAAGTTGTCTATGTGTCTCGTAGCAGCTATAACTTGTCGATTAATTGTGGTATATGGTTCAAATTTTAACACGATGTTTCTAACTGTCGTCTGGTTTGCAGTGCCAAATTTCAAGCCATAATTCCAAACGAGAGGCTTGATACAAGCAACAATACTTACCATGCTATTACTACGAGAAATGGTAATCGTTGCTAAATTTGTTGTTGCCATTTACTGCTTCCTAACTCTAAACGTAAGAGTTAGAAGCCCTATATAGGTATAGTTTGGACATCTCAAAATTGAACGCCATGTTTTGTCGTCGTTCGGATTGTTTGGAGTGCAAAGCTGGAGTCCCTTAGAGATCCACTCAACTAAAAATGTCACTCAAACAAATAAATTAATTAATATTTTTAATTAATTTATTTGTTTGATTGTAAATTATTTTAAAATTTGTTTAATTGTAAATTAATAAAAAATATTAATTCATTTATTTGTTTTTTCCGAGAAACTCCATCAGAAGACGGCAATCGGCTGCAAAAGTGAAACGAGCTAATTGAAAACCAACAAAAAATTTCTTTTACGATTCGTTTGAAAACGAATTAGTGTTTTCACTTTCTCATCTGCCTATGCCATTGAGGGCCTATGCCAATATTTGTTCGTCTGTCTGTCCGTCTCTCTGTTAATTATTGTCTGTCCATCTGTCTTTCCAAATATCTGTACGGCTATAGAAAATCAATGTTTTTTCGCTATAGAGCTAAATAAAAAATTTTTTGGGGTTGGATAGGTGTGGAACATATATTGAGATTAGCAATTTCGAAAATTTTCAATAGCTTTAATAGCGCCCTCTAGCGATGGGAAAAGATGGAAAATGCTAAAATTTCAAACGAATATTACAAACAAACTATTTACACTGGAAAATCTGAAATTTTGGTAATGGAGTGTTATGGTCAGAAGGTTTACAATGGCAATAAGGTTTTGTCGTCTTAGACAAAAAGGGGTGCGAAAATAAAACTTTTTTTTAAGAGATAAACAAAACAATATATAATTTTTTTTGTTTTACAGGCACTAACAAAACAGTTATGAATTAAAGAATATTTGATAATCTCAGTATTACCTGTAGACGTTTAAACGTCTATAAATCAATAAATGTCTATTGTGAAAAAAGCCGGCGTTAATTCAACAGGTTAAAATATTCTGACATGTTGCTGGAGAGATGCGGGTTCGAATCCCGTATGTCGGCGAAATTGTTTTCCACAAATATATTAATATTTACATTTTTCGAATCCCCTTCAGTGGAATTTCCAGTGTTAGAGAGTGCTAAAGGCGGTATATAAAAACTCGAAATGCGACCTCTAGCGGCGGAAAAGGCTGGAAAATACCAAATCTTTAAATAAATATTGCAAATTAAAAACTATTTTTGCTGGAAACTTAAATTTTTGGTCATCGAGTGTAATGGTCAAGTGGTTTACCCTAAAAGTAATGATTTGTCGCGTTGGTAAAATGAAAATTTTCTGCTTTAAGAGATAAATGAAAAACTTTTTTTGCACATTACAGGTACTAATAAAATATCCATAGTTTATTTTCTCAATTATATAGTAGTTCATAAATTCCACTGTTAGAATGTATTGAAATGTAAAATAACTAGAAGAACGCATATCGCCTCTGGCGCATATGGGAATCTCATTTTCAAAGAGAATGAAGTTCTTCCTTTGCCTGCTTTTTCACTTCTTAAAAGTTTTAATTATGGATGCTCGTGTTGTTTTTCTCCCGCCATCCTCATGGACCTTCTACTGTGGCATCTAAACTGACAGGCTCCTGTACAAGCAGCTGCTTGAGGGGTTATTTACATATTTTTAATATATGATGGGGGAAAATGTGCGTAGTAGTATTTTATTAGTAATTATAAAACATAAAAAAATATGTCTTTTAGTTCTTAAATTTAAAAAGTTGCTTTTCTCTCGCTCATGTGAAAATAGTGGGCAGATCATTACTGTCAGTAGAATTTCTACCATAACAGAATTCTACACGCCGAAATTTCTACCATAAACAGATCACTTGAAACATTTGCTAGAAGTTTTGCAGTTTCGATATTTAGTGATATAAATTAAAACTACCTTTGAAAATGCGAATTACATTTCATTAGTAACCAACTAAAAAAGAGATTTCCAATTATCTCTTAAAACAAAACCGTTCCGTTTTTTACCTTTTTTAAAATATAAATTTTCTGATGCATAATCCCTTTGCCCCTTATTGTTTGCTTCCCAGCTTAAACAAATGCACGATACGAATCGAAACACCACTTGAGGTCGCCACTCAAGATTTGGATTAGGGTCAACTCATTACTGTCAATGGAATTTTCAAGACTGTCACATTCCACCACCAAAATTTTAAATTTCTAGCATAACTACATCGTTTGCAATATTCGTTATAAATTTTGGGATATTTAGATTTTTTCCACCGTTAGAGAGCGCAATTATAGCTTTTGGAAAATTCGTAAAGTGCAAATTGTAATATTTCATCAATACCTGTCCAACCAAAAAATAATTTTTAATATATCTTTAATAACACACAATTTTCTGTTAAAACAAAAAAAGTTGCAATCACCTCCCCCTTGGGTATAAAAGGTCAAGTGATTGTTGCCAATGGCAACTTCGTAACCTTCACATTTCAACACCAAAATTTCAAACTTCTAACATAACTACATTGTTTGAAATATTCGTTTCATATTTTGAAATTTTCAAAATTTTTCCACCGTTAGAGGTCGCAGTTATAACTTTTGGGAGATTCCAAAAATGCAAATCATAATATATCATTAATACCTATTTAACACAAAAAGAATTTTTTATTTATCTGTATAAACAAAAAAGTTCAATGTCTACAAAAGGACAGACAACAAAGCGAAATTATATCTTTTTTTCTTATAGAAAAAAGCCGTAAAATTTACTTTTTCTTTTTTAGCCGTTTTCTAAAGTGATTCCAGTCATGAACACTGAAATCTGTATCAAATATTACCATACCCTTTTCCGGAATCCAATAAGTACGGTGCAATACCATTCAGCTTTGCACGCTAAACAATCGGAGTGACGACAAAACATGGCGTCCAATTTTGAGATGGCCAACCTATTTAGGGCCAAAGAACGTACGAGGAAAAGAAGTTCAGCTTTGACAAAGCGTAAGTGGCGACCTCAAGTGGTGTTTCGATTCGTATCGTGCATTTGTTTAAGCTGGGAAGCAAACAATAAGGGGCAAAGGAATTATGCATCAGAAAATTTATATTTTAAAAAAGGAAAAAAAATAACTGCACTTCGTATTTGAAAAAAATAATATGATGATTTTAATAAAGGTTTATTTTCTCCATTGGAATTATTTTTCGTTGAACCAACAATTATAAATTGAACGTAAAGAGAAGATCTGAAATTAGCGTGAAGTTAATTTATAAAATAAATTATTACAATTAAGAGCTTTCTTGGTTGCATAGAAACAGGGAACAGAATTGATATTAATATATTCTGCAAGGATATCAATGGGAAATTATTACATAGGAAAAGCGAAGAGAATGGAAGTTGACAGTAACATGTAATTACAAAAGCTTTCGTCCCCTGTAATGTTCGTTTCACCTCTACGCCAAATGCACGATACTCGATTTTACATTAATCTCTATGGAAGCTTAACTTCTTCTCCCTCTACATTCTTTGATAGGGCATCTAGATTTCGGAAAAAGGTAGGCTAATATTTGATAGATATTAAGTGCTCATGATTGGAAGCACTTTAGAAAACGGCTAAAAGGGAAAAGGAACTTTTAGCGCTTTTTTTTAGAGATAATTTTGCTTTGTTGTCTGTCCGTCTATCCGTCTGTAGACATCGAACTTTTTTATTTTGCAGATAAATAAAAAATTAATTTTGTATTGGATAGGTATTAATCAAATATTACAATTTACATTTTACGAATATCCCAAAAGTTAAAACTACGCCCTCTAATGGTGGAAAAAGTTAAAAATTCCAAAATATCAAACGAATATTCCAAACTTTGCAGTTATGCTAAAGGTTTGAAATTTTGGTGTTGAAATGTGAAGGCTACGAAGTTACTATTGGCTACAATGAAAATTGTGTGTTTTCAGAGATTTATTAAAATTTCTCTTTGGGTTGGACAGGCATCGATGAAATATTAAAATTTGCATCTTCCGACTCTCCCAAAAGTTATAAATGCGCCCTCTAACGGTGGAAAAAAAAATCAAGAAATTCCAAAATGTGAAACTAATATTGCAAACGCTGTAGTTAAAGAAATTTGAAATTTTGGTCGTAGAATGTGACAGTCTTGAAGATTCCATTGACATCAATGAGTTGACCCCTACGCCCAAGGTAGTTAGGAAACGGAGCGGTTTTGTTTTAAAAGATAATTGAAAATCGCTTTTCCAGTTGGTACAGTCGCTCAAAAAAGTATCCGAATACTACGGTTGATTACAGAATTCAGAAAAATACCTGGCAACGGTTTTTTTAGAAATTAGCGATCTGGCAACTTTCGTGTCACGTGACACGAAGGTTGGAGCTCACTAATTTCTAATTTGCCAGCTCACTAATTTCTAAAAAAACCGTTGCCAGATATATTTTCTGAATTCTGTAATCAACCGTAGTGTTCGGATACTTTTTTTGAGCGACTGTACTAACGAAATATAATTCGCATTTTCAAAGGTAGTTTTAATTTATTTATTTATTTATTTGCACAATATTTAAATACATAGCTAATACATAGTCAAGTTCTACAAGAGTTAATGTTTAACTCGCAAGTAGATATTTATACCCCCTCAAGCAGCTGCTTGCCACAGAGGTCTGACAGGAGCCTGTCAGTTTATATGCCATAGTAGAAGGTCTGTGAGGATGGCACGACCTCAGCAGAAAAACGACACATACATCCGTGCCTTCCTGCGATCCTGAGTACATCAATATATATAAATACGAAAACGAAAAATGGCAATTTCAGCCACTGTAATATATTAATTTATCTCCTACTACTCATATAAGGGGCGGGGTGGCTCAGTCGGTAGCGCGCCAGGCTCGTAATCTGTATTTCCCAGGTTCGAGTCCCAGCTAAGTCAGCGTTGAGATTTATCTCCTCAAAATTCCCCCACCCTGCCCACGGTCAGTAGGGGACACCGATGGGCTTGGAAAGGCCGCCGTCCGTCGGATGGGACGTTAAGCCGTGGCCCCGTGTGCGGGAGAGACATACCCTGTGCACGTTAAAGAACACGCTTGATGGCCTTGACGGGAGGCTACCATCTGTCTCTCAACAGCTGTTCCAGTGGGTCCCCTCCCCCAACCTTCTCTGAGCCTTCGGGGTCCATGTGACCTGGCCATTTAGCCCATGGTGTGCAAAAAAGTGCCGCTCAGAGGTAAAACAACCCAACCCAACTACTCATATATCATTTCAAGGCAATCAGTTAATACAGTAAATAAAACATCAGTCGCAATCTCCACCGTTCAACAACTATTTCTTTAGAGAAAAGTATTTTATTATTTATAATTTTCATGTTATCTGGCAGTGAGCTAAATAATTTTAAGCCACTATATCCATAATATTTTTTGAATAACTCTTTGCTTGGTTTTGGAATGTAAAAATCCTGAGCCACTACCGCTCTTGTAAAAATATTTATTAACCACTACATCAAATTTGTTGTTATTATCAAATGCATGCTTTGCTAAAGCCATTGGTGTATTTGTTTTAAGTTGAGTATTTCAAGTTTTTTGAAACTTTGCTCAGACGAGTCGTACTTTCTTTTAAATATCATAATCTTTGCTATATATTTTTGCAATTGCTGCAATTGATTTAAACAATATGAAGATGCTCCTCCCCAAATTAGAATTACATACTGTATTCTGGAATAGATTAATGCATAATATACGTTCTTTAAAATTTTTATATTCATCATATCTCTTAAAAGATACATCTTCGGAATTATTTGTTTGATTTCTAATGCTACTTTTTGAACATGATCATGCCAGGTTAGATAACAGTCGAAATGAACTCCTAAATATTTTAATGCTTCAGTACTTTTAATCCTTGGGCAAGCACAGTTTAAAGATCCAATTTTTTCTTGTTCGAAAAACTTACAATAGCCTAGATGGTAGAATAAATTATCTAAGATCTCTATACTTTCCCCTAACAGTATTAAAATACATATATATTTCGTTTTATTTACATTTATTGAAAATTTATTTTTTTGAACCAAGTTTGAAGTGTTTTTAAGTACCAAGGCAGTGTCATATGTAAACGAAATAATCTTACTGTTGAATTTGGTGTGTAATACACACCAAATTCAACAGTAACATTCAACAACATTTGTGTGTATCGTTCACATGTATTGAGAATAACTGTGGTCCCAAAACAGAACCCTGTGGAACACCATAACGAATTGATTTTTTTCACTCAAAACGTCTCCTATTTTGACTTGTGTTCTACCCTTCAAATACGAATCAAACCATCTCAGTGACAGTCCCCTTATACCAAAAACCTCTAATTTATTTAGTAAAATATCAATAGACAGGGAGTCCAAAGCTTTAGACATATCCAGAAACAAAACCACCAGTCGTTCATTTTTGTTGAGACCATTACGTATTAATTTTACTACCTCAGCTGTAGCATCAGCTGCACTTTTATTTTTCCTACACCCGTACTGGTGTTCCGATAGTATAGTATATTTAGTAAGGTAATTAGTTAACCTTAAATGCATTAACTTTTCAAATAATTTTGAGAAAACAGTTTGTATTGAAATAGGACTATAATTCTCTACAAGCATTTTATCACCATTTTTATAAATTGGGGTAACCAACGAATTCTTAAGCGAAGATGGGAAAAATCCACTTGCAAGTGACAAATTGTAACACTTCAGTAAAATTCCAGATATTACATTGATTACTCTCTGTAACATGTAGACTGAGAAGTTATCGTCACCTGGAGATTTGTTTAATTTAAACCTAAAGGTTGTCTGAATTAATCCACTTTCACTAATCTAAATTAATTCACTTTCACTAATCGGTGGGGCGGGGGTGGCTCAGTCGGTAGTGCGCCGGGCTTCTAATCTGTACTTCCCAGGTTCGAGTCCCAGTTGGGTCAGAGTTGAGATTTATCTCCGCAAAATTCCCCGCCCTGCCCACGGTCAGTAGGGGACACCGATGGGCTTGGAAAGGCCGCCGTCCGTCGGATGGGACGTTAAGCCGTGGCCCCGTGTGCGGGAGAGCCATACCCTGTGCACGTTAAAGAACACGCTGGATGGCCTTGACGGGAGGCTACCATCTGTCTCCCAACAGCTGTTCCAGTGGGTCCCCTTCACCAACCTTCTCTGAGCCTTCGGGGTCCATGTGACCTGGCCATTTAGCCCATGGTGTGCAAAAAAGTGCCGCTCAGAGGTAAAACAACCCAACCCAACACTAATCGGTAACAAGGCCATTGAATTTACTCTGTAGTATTTCACATCGTCCGATGTGTTTTCACAGGTGTCTTCCTCTGTAACGTTTTTTATTAGATCATCTACCACATTGATGCAATAATCATTAAAGGCATCAACGATTATCTTTTTATCATTAAAGGTATCGTATATTCTTTCACCAATTTGGATTTCTTTTAATAGATTTTTATTATTATATTTACCAGTTAATTCGTTAATAATTTTCCACTGCTGTTTAGAGTCATTGCCTGCCGAAAGAACCTTATATTTGTAATAGTTATTTTTAGCGGTTCTTAATTTATTAGTTAAGCTGTTAACGGAGAAGAGTGAATCTGTGCTTAATTTCCTTGTGTTCCTCATTATTACTTAGACAGCTTTTAAGCCTTTTATATAATTTGTTCTTTTCGGAAATTAATTGAAGTGTTTCGTCTGTGACCCATAGTTTTAATATTTTCTTGTTGGTGCTTGGCAAATAGTTCAGCTTTGTACATTCTCTAACACACTTATTAATTTGATCAAAAATGGAATCGCAATATCTTTGATCATCGTTAATAACATCTGTATCCAACTTTATACTCCTTAATTTTAATTCAAGTTCTTTAAAATTAGTAACATATTTTCTATCTTCCTCTGTATCATTTTCTACTAGAAAGTCTGTGAGGATGGCAGGACCTCAGCAGAAAAACGATACATACATCCGTGCCTTCCTGCAATCCTGAGTACATCAATATATATATAAATATGTAAACGAAAAATAGCAATTTCAGCCACTGTAATATATTAATTTATCTCCTATTAGGTCTCTTTTTAATTGCAGCATTACCAATTAATGATCCGTCACGGTCGTTTTAATAATTATCGATGTAACTTTCTCAATATCAGATAACCTTACAGCAATATGATCAACACATGTATTACCCTAAAATCTAGTTGGTTACGTAATACACTGGATAAATCCTAACGTTACTAACATATCACTGTAACTAGAATTAATATTTTTATTATCTAATAAATCAATATTAAAGTCTCCGATCATTATGACATTTTTATAGTTATTTCGTAATAATTGAGAGGAAAATTCATCAATAAAACATTGCATATCTAGGCTAGGGGATCTATACACTGAAATGATATTATAGTCAAAATTATTAATCTAAACTTTTAGAGACACTACATCTGCATTATTACAATTAAAATCTACTTGAGTAGCTCTTAACTCGGAATTTACGAAAACAAATACCCCACCTGATCTATTTACACATCCACACTGGTAAAATTTGTTAAAACCTTCAATATTATAAAGCATTAGTTCGTGTTCTTTGATCCATATCTCTGACAATACAATTATATCTGATGAATTAATGGTCCATTAATGATTCTACCAAAATAAAATAATCAAAGTTTTTTCTACTGGATCTAATATTCATATGAGTTATACAGGGTGATTCAGAATCCATCATCAATATTTGGTGGGAAGGTAGGTAATAAGAAACGAAGGAGATTTCACATAGGAAAGCATGGGCGCATATGCCATGTAGTAGGGCAAAATGACCCCAGTTCAATGATGGAAAGAACACATAAGAAGGAAGTGGTAAGGAAAAAACATTTATTATCTTACATGTAACATTTCTTTGCATTGGTTGTACAGACTTACAAGAGGTGCTCGAACTGCCGACCATGTGCTAGAATGCATGACTCACAACGGCGTTGCATGGACAGCCGGACCCTGTGGAAGATGCCTGGCATTTCCCGGATGTTTGAGACAGCAACTGATATGCGTGCTACAAGATCCATAGCACTATCAACAGGGGTCTCGTACACCATGTTTTTCATAGCACCCCATACAAAGAAATCGATCCTTGTCGAATGACAACTGACTGCACGCGTCAAACAGCTGTGCTTCTGTACGAGAGGTGTGTACACACAGCGCCCTCTACACCACCATGCGTTCGTCTGCCCCCATACTTTCCTATGTGAAACCTCTTTCTTTTCTTATTCCCTTCCTCCCCACTAAATATTGATGATGAATTCTGAATCACCCTGTATTGCAAATATTATCGTCCTTTGTTATTAGCTGATTTCTTCCAATTTCATCAATAATTAATTTATCGACCACAACTTCCATATTACAACAGTTTCAAGCCTTCTACTGATTTTATATTTAATACTTTAGAGTTCCCATCCTTTCTTAAGAACAGCTTTCCCTCCTTCACCCAGGAGTATATATAATTTTTTTCTCTTTTGATCATCTTAATTTCAAAGAGGAATGAACTTTAATTCAGGAATGAGGTGCTCGCCAATATATATGTAATTATTATTTCCAGCTATCCCCAAGTCCTTGTTCCTCAGACCTTTTAGTGATCACCATTTAGTTATCCATTGATCCCTTTCTTCTTTGCTAATCATCTTCACAATAATTGATTTCGGTTTATTCGCATTTCTCATTGGGACTCGATCTGCAACTGTGTATTTTATTTCTTCTTTTGTCATTCTGAGGGCTAAACCAACCTTGATGACAGTCTCATTTATATTTTCGTTGGAAATTTCCTCAAGTCCGCTTATCTCAATATTTTCTGCTCTACTCCTTTGCTATAGATCTCTCATTTGATGCTGTAATTCCATTACATCGTTTTTCGATTTGTTTATTTTCAGTCTCTAATTTCAGATTTTTCTCCTTAACCTCTTTTAATTCTCTAGTTGTATCTTCCATTATTTTGATAAAATCGTCTAGTTTTTTAGAATTAAATTCTGCGCTTTTAACGCAGTCTTGAACGGTGTTATTCAACTTCTGAATATTACTATTCCTTAAGTCGATCATTTCCTTTTTGAAAGTTGAGAGTTAATATCTAAGCAATTCAATGATTTCATTATTGTCTTTTGCACTCGTACGGGTCCCATTCACTAAATGACACCTTACCGATTCCTGCACTGAGCCAAAGTCGGGAGATAAGGGTGCCTGATGCCGCACCCACATTCCCCGTTGAAGGGTCAGAGCCACGGATCACACTGCCCGGAAGTGCCGGTTCAAGGACAGTCCCCACCGCGTTAACGGTAACATGACCTTCTGCTGCTTCTTCATCAGCTCGAATGCAGGCTAGTGCATTGGGAGCCACGCTAAGCCTACTTCTACTTTCTGCTTTATCCTTACAATTTAAACAAAGCCACTTACTTTTTCTATTTTCTGACATCTTTCTACAGTTAGCCTCTCTTATACCAGTGCAGTAGTAATGTATATATCTATTACATGGTCCATTAATACCTCCTCAAGCAGCTGCTTGCCACAGAGGTCTGATAGGAGCCTGTCAGTTTATATGCCACAGTAGGAGATCTGAGAGGATGGCAGGACCTCAGCAGAAAAACGACACACACATCCATGCCTAATCCGGGGCTCGAACCCAGGTCCCTTAGATCAGTAGTACATGGTCCATTACACTGCAAAAATTCACTACTTTCCCAGAGCTAAAATTATACTTCGTGCACTCAGACGCCATCTAGACCGTTTATACCATTAGAGATCACTAAATATCCAAATGGCACAACTTTTAACGAATTTCCCACGCGATCTCTTTATGGTAGAAATTTCGATGGCAGCGTTCTGTTTTGATAGAAATTCCACTGACAGCAATGATCTGCCACTATTTCCAGAAGAGTGAACTTTTCTGATTTGAGAACTAAAAGATAAATACTATTTATGTTGTATAATTATTAATAAAATACTACTATGTGCATTTTCCCCCAACATGCATTAAAAAAACATAATCCCTTAAAGCAGCTGCTTGCCACAGAGATCTGACAGGAGCCCTTCAGTTTATACACCATAGTACGTCTATGAGGATGGCAGCACCTCAGCAGAAAAATAACACGAACACCCATAGTTAAAACTTTAAGGAATGAAAAAGTAAGCAAAGGATTCCCATTTGCGCCAGAGGCGATATGAGTTCTTCTAGTTATTTTACATATTCAGTACCCTCTAACAGTGTAAATTCGAACTACTGCATAATTGGTAAAATAAATTATTAATATTTTATTATTACCTATAAACACAAAAAAAAAGTTTTCCATTTATCTCGCGCGATAGGCTCGTAATCTGTAGTTCCCAGGTTCGAGTCCCAGCTGGGTCAGCGTTGAGATTTATCTCCGCAAAATTCCCCGCCCTGCCCACGGTCAGTAGGGGACACCGATGGGTCTTGGAAAGGCCGCTGTCCGTCGGATGGGACGTTAAGTCGTGGCCCCGTGTGCGGGAGAGCCATACCCTGTGCACGTTAAAGAACACGCTGGATGGCCTTGACGGGAGGCTACCATCTATCTCCCAACAGCTGTTCCAGTGGGTCCCCTCCCCCAACCTTCTCTGAGCCTTCGGGGTCCATGTGACCTGGCCATTTAGCCCATGGTGTGCAAAATAGTGCCGCTCAGAGGTAAAACAACCCAACCCAACCCATTTATCTCTTTAGGCAGAAAAGCTGCATTTCATCAACACCCCTTGCTATAACGGGATAAATTATTACTGTTAGTGTAAACCACTTGACCATTACACTCTATGACCAATAATTTAAATTTCTATTGTAAAAATATCGTTTGCAATATTCGTTTAAAGATCTGGTATTTTCAGCTTTTTTCAACCGCTAGAGGCCGCCTTGCGAGTTTTAATTTACCAACTTTAATATTTTCTAACAGTGGAAATTCCAACTAATGGGGATTCGAAAAATGTTAATATTAATATTTTGTTATTATCTCTAAACCCCCTTCCCACCAAAAAAAGGGATTGTTTCGTTTATCTCTTAAAATAAAAAGTTTCATTTTCGCACCTCCTTTTGGCTAAGGAAAAGCCTTGTTGTCATTGTAAACCTTCTGACCATAACACTGTAGTACGAAAATTTCGGATTTCTAGTGTAAATAATTTGTTTCCAATATTCTTTCGAAATTTTAGCATTTTCCATCATTTTCCACCGCGAGAGAGCGCTATTAAAGCCATTGGAAGATTTCAAAATTGCAAATCGCAATATTTCTTCGAAATCTGTCGAATTCATTTTTTTCATTTATCTCTAAAAGTAAAAAAGTTGATTGTCTGTAGACGGACTGACAGGTGGAAAAAGACAAACGGACAGACAACAGTTAACAGAGAGACGGACAGACAACAGTTAACAGAGAGACGGACAGACAGACGAATAAATATTGGCATAGGCAGACGACAAAGTGAAAACATTAGCTCGGTTTTCAAACGAATTTAAAAAAAAATATTTTTTGCTTTTCAGTTAGCTCCTTTCACTTTTGCAGTCGATTGCTGTCTCCTGGCGGAGTTTCTCGGAAAACATTTTCATTAATTTATTTCTATGAGTGGAATTTTTACACCCAACTGCAGGGCAATGAGGCATTCATAAAATATGGAACCTTTTTATAAGCAAAAAAAATAGCGCCCATAAACCATGTGACTCAATCAACCAATGACAGTCAATCACTAACTATACAGCCAATGACAGTCAATCACTAACTATACAGATATAATGGCCAACCTCTAACTATACAGGACCTCTAGTAAGAGTCATCTAGTCTCTAGTAATAACATATACAATAATCTGCCGTTGCCAGATTCCCCACATTTCTAAAAGCATTATTATTTTAAGCCGTCCCATTGAAGCTAGGGACAGAGGGGAACGCCGTACGAAATTTGAAACCGTTTGGTCAAGTACATCGGGAACCACAGAGTACCAAAATCTGACGAAATAAAAATCTTGATAGTTTGCGACGAAGCCACTGGCTTTTAGAGAGCGCTGACGTCATCAACGACCTGACCAATACCGGCAAATCTTCGTGTTGAATGTGTGCTAAACTGTCTTGGAGGGAGAGGGGAGGGGCAGAACTGACAAAAAAACATACCTTTAGTGCCGTGAAAAAACAGAATATACAGATTAAAAGCGAGAGCAGAGCAGAAGGAGGTGGCGTTCACTAGTTTGAAATAAGACGACTTGTTCTATCCCAAAAAACATTTATTTTTTGAAAGTTATGAAACGCTTTTTGCCCTGCGGCTGTTGTTAAAGAGAAAAATAGTGCACAAGAACTTCATTCTATTGATTCTTCTCTGCTCTTTGCTTACTTTTGAAAGCATTCCTGACTCATACAACAAGATTCTTTGGAAATATTTAGAAATATCTAAATTTACATTGCGCGAGGATTTACTTCAACGAGGTAAATAGTTTCTGTCAACTGACTTCGAAACGGCGAAAAATCTCTGAATTTATGATAAAAAAAAATTAAATATGAAAGTTCTGCTATTTTTAGGAGTTCCGACTGGAAGTTGAAGTTTTGTGGAACTAAAATTAATACTGAGACTGGTGATAGGGTAGGTTTGATAATGAAGAAAGAAAATAACTAAAGCTGTGAAAAATGGTGTTTCAATTTTCTTTTTTGAGCGACTATGATTTTCAGCGTGATTTTTAGATAATTTTCTTGGGAGCTGGTGTGACAGATACTGCCGATGTGTGTCATGATAAAAACAGAAGAAGAGAGATTGCTGCTGAGACGATTTTCAGAATCTGTACAGATTGTAGGAAAATATGACATCTGAACATTATTATTCTGTTGTATAATAGTTTCGTTTAAAATGGTTGAGAGGAAAACACTTCAATCTCAGAAGAAAGAAAAGCAGGTGTGACTGATATTTCTGAATTGAAGGGACGAGCTAATTTTATCCTATATACTAGAAGGATAATAATGTTACGACAGATGAACGTCTTGCAGTGAATTTATGATAAACGTGTCATGAACGCTCGCGTATACTTCTGCGTGACAATTATGAATTGGAATACAGAACCGATCTGAAAAATAGGAAAGACAGAATTGTTATGTTGGAGTTGTGGATATCCGAAAGGAGGCATAATTAGTTTCAGGATGTACGCGGTGGGTGTATAATGTGAAGAAGCATTTTATATGGTGACTGCGAGGAAGGTTGATTAGTTTATTGGTGTGGATCGAGTTGGTAAGCTGGCAAAGGAAGAGAAGAATTCGTCGTCTTGTGTGTGGTGATCAACGTCTGATAAGAATTGGTTCTGAGAAACCAGCACACTTAGCCGCAGTTTTGGAGTACTTGATGACTAAAACCTTAGAAGGAAGTCATTTAGTGTATAGTTAATTTAGTTTGTTTGGGAATTGGTAAGGATATTCTCGTTAGATTGAATATTTATTAACCAACATGATTTTATTGTTCATTAAGTGATATTAGCCTTGTTTTGTGATTTCGATGTGAATAGAATTGAGATAATAGATTCATCTGAAAGTTTATTTTTGTATTGTTATAGAGTTTCGTGCCCGTTAACTTAGTTTGTTTATAAATAATTTCATCCATGCTTTTGTAATAAATTGCGTTGTTTTTTAATTATCATTGACATATTTTTACTTTAACTCATGCTCAATTCTCTTCCATTTTAATTTGAACAATATATTGCCGCTGGTTTCGTTTTCAGAGAAAATGAAGTTTACCATTTTTCGAATTTTTGCGCCCTTTATCAATAGTAATTCATACTAATGGGTAGTTAATAAACGTACATAATGACACTCAGTTATTAAATTATGACAACCTTGCTCCATGTCATGTTAGTGTAAGCTAATTTCGATGCTCTATAACTTCTAAACTAAGTGTTTTATGAAAAAATGCCACGGAAGATAAATTAAAGATGTCAATCAAATCTATCGAAATCTCGATTTTCAACAATATTCCCTTAGTATTTAAAGAGTTATGGAAATTTGAATATTTAACAACAGCAGTCCCTAACGTTTAGAATTTAACACAGAAGTTAATTATAATTTGAAAAGAAGTATTATTTCATACCATTTAATACAACAGATGTATATTTAAAAAGTCAATATAAATAATTTTTCGATATTTTTCAATTATTCTAAGACTTGCATTGTTGGTGTTAAATATTCAAAGTCAGTAACTCTTTAAGTAAAAAGCGAACTTTATTGAAAATCGATATTTAGATCCATTTGGTTGAGATCTTGATTTATCTTCCGTTACGTTTTTCCACAAAAAATTTAGTTTATAAGTTATAAAGTTTCGACTTTAGCTTTCATTTATATGACATGAAGGGATGTGGTCATAATTTTATGAGCACTGAGAGTCAAAGCACCCATAAAACATAGAAGTCATATCTCATTTATCAGTTAGAATAAAAACATTCGACTTTCTTATTTCTTAGGGTTAAAGGATTGGGTTGTTTTACCTCTGAGCGGCACTTTTTTGTACACTACAGGCTAAATGGCCAGTTTGGGGGAGGAGACCCACTGGAACCAGAGCTATTGGGAGACAGATTGTAGCCTACCGTCAAGGCCATCCAGCATGTTCTTTAAAGTGCAAAGAGTATGGCTCTCCCGCACACGGGGCCACGGCTTAACGTCGCATCCGACGGACAGCAGTCTTTCCAAGTCCATCGGTGTCCCATAGTGACTGTGGGCAGGACGGGGAGTTTGCCGAGATAAATCTCAACGCTGACCCAGCTGGGATTCGAACCTGAGAACTGCAGATTACAAGCCTGGCGCGCTAGCGACTGAGCCACCCCCACCCCAAGTTAAAGAGCAAATCATCCAGTACATACAACATAAAAATTATTTATTTACCATTACTATGTTGAAATAGTATTGAAATTTTTAAAATTAAATACTAAATTTAGGAAAATAAGGAACAAACGGTCGAATTTTGACGAATAGTAATTTAATTACAGCACATGTGATTACCAATTATTTCATGTTTCATCAACACATTCTATCGCAGAATTTCTAATATCTAGCATAAATATATCGTTTGCAATTTTACTTCAAATTTTACACATACAGCACCTTCTAACGATGGTGAATTAGGGCCATTTGTAGGAATTGAAAACTATGAATCACCGTATTTCGTTAGTACCTATTAAACTAAAAAAAATTTCATTCATCTCTTAAAAAACATGGTATATTTTTCCCACCCATCCAGAGGGTGAAGTTTGTTGAAGTAGCCTTTGTTCATCACGCTCCATCACTAAAGTATCAAATTTCTAACCAAAATAAATCCGACAAATCGACCATCTTAATCCAACAAATCGACAAATCTTAATCCAACAAATCCACAAATCTTAATCCAACAAATCGACAATCGCAATATTCGTTTGAGATTTTCAAAATTTTCCACCATTAGAGGGCGCAATTAAAGCTTTTTGGAGTCTAAAAGTGTGAATCATAATACTTTATCAATATCTATCGAGCCCAAAAAGAATTTTCAATTTATCTCTAAAAGCGAACAGTTTTCACTTCAAACAAAAAATGCGTTTTCCCACCCCCTCTGGGGGTAAAGGTTAAAAATCATTGTTGTCACCATGACATTATCATTTCATAACTAAAATTTCACATTTCTAACGTAATTACATCGCTTGCAACATTAGTTTGAAATCTTTAACTTTTTCCACCGTTAGAGGGCGCAATTATACCAATACGAAGATTCCGAAAGTGCGAATCGTAATATTTCATCAATACCTCTCGAACCCAAAAAGAATTTTTAATTTTTCTCTGAAAACAAAAAAGTTCGATGCCTATAAACAAGACAGACAGACGACAATGCGAAAACGTTAAATTCATTTTTTGTGAATCGTAATTTTGAATCTTGTTGCCCGATGCAGAAACTGTTTGTCATTAACAAAGGCACGTCATTTCAACACCAAGAGCCACGGGCTTAATATGGCAAATCGACAATCTTAATCCGACAAATCGACAAATCTCAATCCTACAAATCGACAAATCTTAATCCAACAAATCGACAAATCTTAATCCGACAAATCGACAAATCTCAATCCGACAAATCGACAAATCTTAATCCAACAAATCGACAAATCGACAAATCTTAATCCAACAAATCGACAAATCTTAATCCGACAAATCGACAAATTTTAATCCAATAAATCGGCAAATCTTAATCCAACAAATCGACAAATCTTAATCCGACAAATCGACAATCCTTAATCCAACAAATCGACAAATCTCAATCCGACAAATCGACAAATCTTAATCCAATAAATCGGCAAATCTTAATCCGACAAATCGACAAATCTTAATCCAACAAATCGATAAATCTTAATCCAACAAATCGACAAATCTTAATCCAACAAATCGACAAACCTTAATCCGACAAATCGACAAATCTTAATCCTACAAATCGACCATCTCAATCCCACAAATCGACAAATCTTAATACAATAAATCGGCAAAACTTAATCCGACAAATCGATAATCTTAATACAACAAATTAAAAATCTTAATCCGACAAATCGACAATCTTAATACAACAAATTAAAAATCTTAATCCGACAAATCGACAATCTTAATACAACAAATTAAAAATCTTAATCCGACAAATCGACAATCTTAATACAACATATTGACAAATCTTAATCCAACAAATCGATAATCTTAATCGAATCAATCCACAATCCGACAAATCGACAATCTTTATCTAACGAAACGACAAATTTTAATCCGACAAATCGACAATCTTAATACAACAAATTAAAAATCTTAATCCGACAAATCGACAATCCTAATCCAACAAATCGACAAATCTTAATCGGACAAATCGACAAATCTTAATCCGACAAATTAAAAATCTTAATCCAACAAATCGACAATCTTAATCCGACAAATCGACAAATCTTAATCCAACAAATCGACAATCTCAATCCGACAAATCGACAAATCTTAATCCAATAAATCGGCAAAACTTAATCCGACAAATCGACAAATTTTAATCCAATAAATCGGCAAATCTTAATCCAACAAATCGGCAAATATTTATCCGACAAATTAAAAATCTTAATCCAACAAATCGACAATCTTAATCCGACAAATCGACAATCGTTATTTAACAAAACGATAAATCTTAATCCAACAAATTACAAATCTTAATCCGACAAATCGATAATCTTAATACACAAATTAAAAATCTTAATCCGACAAATCGACAATCTTAATACAACAAATTAAAAAACTTAATCCGACAAATCGACAATCATAATACAACAAATTAAAAAACTTAATCCGACAAATCGACAATCTTAATACAACATGTTGACAAATCTTAATCCAACAAATCGATAATCTCAATCGAACCAATCCACAATCGACAAATCGACAAATCTTAATCCGACAAATCGACAATCTTTATCTAACGAAACGACAAATTTTAATCCGACAAATCGACAATCTTAATACAACAAATTGACAAATCTTAATCCGACAAATTAATAATCTTCATCCAACAAATCGACAAATCTTATTCGGGCAAATCTTAATCCAATAAATCGGTAAAACTTAATCCGACAAATCGACAAATCTATAAATCTGAATCCGACAAATCGACAAATCTTAATCCGACCATGATTCACCAAATATAATGTTTATTGATTAACAAACTGAGCAGTGATCTTGATGCAAACAATAACCACTACTAGCTATGCAGAATTAAATTTCGAGATCAACATCATCAAACATCAGCAGCATGCGAATCATTCCCGCCTGTCCATTCAACACGGTTATTCCCAAATTTCGCCCTGTTGAAAACAGCCCAATCTCATCTGAATCACGACAAAATTATGCCATGATTCCTAAAAAGAAAATTCCTCTCAGCGTATCTGCTAACTATATCATCACCGATGCTAGTACCATGTCAAAGGTCGACTACAAACCGCAAATGAGCCCACAATTTCCTCGAAAGAGTGTTTCATGGGCACCCGAGATGCTCGTAATATCACTGTTGTCAATGTTCCTAGCAAAACACTCATCTTGGTTAACAGATTTAATGTCAACACCTCGGCAGAGTATATTGGCAATATGCTAGGATCCAAAAATTTCTCCTACATGAAGATTCAGACTAGAAATGTTGACTTGCATGCATCTTTTGTTATATCGTGTAACTACGCATCACACGAACGAAATGATGGAACCCGCATTATTGCCTAATGTAGGGGTTCTCAACGTGGGGTACGTGGTAAAATATTTTGGGGTACGCTGTGAGAGCTCAAAAGTCGCTAGATCTAGTTACAAAGTAAAAATAACCATTATTATACTATTGTTATAGTTTTATCTATCTATACAAAGGGTATGCCAGTTACATACACATTTCCATGGAATACGTGAAGCATAAAAGGTTGAGAACCACTGGCCTAATGGAATCTTCATCACAGAATTCAGAGGGTCCGAGACATCATTGCAACTCCAGTTCTTTCTGCTCTTGCTAAATCAAGTTCCTTCAACATCACAGCATATTAATTCCGTCAATAATAACGAATGACTTGCCCAGAACATTAATGTTGCACTCATGACTCCACGAAGCAAATAGTCTTGTTGTTTTCATTAACCCATGTAGTATCTGCAATAAACTTCGGTCTCTGCATTCCTACATTGAATCCCATGACATTGCTATGGTGTGTATTGCTGAATCTTGGCTTGAGCAAGATATTGAGAATTCGTATATCTGCCCTAGCAAATACCTATATTGCCTTCCGAAAAGATCGCTTGATAGCAAAGGAGGTGGAGTTTGTATCATAATGAAAAAAAATTCTATCCAATGTTCACTGTATCTGTTCCTAACAGTCCTTGCGAAGTTGTTGGAATTGACATCTTTGAGAAAAATAATCTCTCAAATGCAAATTGATAAGAGTTTATATTCCGCCAAGTCAATCCAATAAGTATGAATATATCTCCAACTTATTTCACAGTATTCCATTCTGGCGACTCAAGTTCCAGTTGATATAGCAGACGACTTTAATCTACGTGAAATTGACTGGCATACCTCCACTGCCATGAGTTCAACACAACCAATACGAAACATCTCAATTTCACCTTCACGATTTCCGACAACTTGTTGATTTCCCACAAGAGGCAATAACGTTGTTGATTTGGTATTTTGCACTAACGATGCATTTGTTTACGAGCTTTCGACCTCTTCTCCCACAGCGACTCGCCAGCGTACATTCCCATCTCATTTAATCTTAATTGAGAATCTTGCAAACACGCGTATCATGATTATCACAACGCTAACTGTGGTTTTATGACCAACATAATCACTGATATGTTTTCGCACTTAGATGCTCAGAGTAGTAATAATACCAAAGATTTTGATGAAGTTTATTCGGCATTTATCCTTTCTATTGAAAAATGCTTAGCGATAATACTTGTTAGTACAAAGAAAACTGATAAAAAATACCAAACTTAGTTTGGTATTTTTTATCAGTTTTCTAAAAACTAACAAACCTAAAGAAGAACACAAACTGCAAGCTTAAATCATGGAGGAAGTATCGAAATGACCGCTCTGACGAAACAGAAAAGAATTCAACATTTGCTTCACGAAGTATAATATGTGGAAGATAACGAATCTATAAAGCTGAAATATTTATGTAATGCTAACAATCGAAATGCTTTCTTCCGCGACATTCGAAAACACATTAAAAGATCGTGTAGCATTCCACATTATTCAGATTTGATGGCACCATGGTTACTATGGACTCTGACGACGCATCACTTTTAGCTGATATTTTTGATCTAGTTTATGTCCCTGACTGCACAGCGAGCAATATATCTGTTGAAGAATCTACCCTTGACTTACATTTGATGGACTGTTTGATGTGCAAAATATTGGGAAAGCCATTAATCAAACTTCTACTACTTCTGCCCCAGGACCTGATGAGTTGCCACCAATATTTTTCAAGAATCTCATTAGTTCCATCAGCGATAAATTATCAGTACTCTTTAATATTTGTTTAAGTACCCGCAATATCCCACAGGATTGGCGCCATGCAATAGTTGTGCTGTTTTTAATCGAAATGGTGAAGCATCAGATTCTCCCAATATATTACCTAAGCTTATGGAAAGATGCGTATTAAACTGTATAAGCAGGCACCCTTCCTAAAATCGAGAAATATTATACCCAATGAACAGTTCGGATTCTTGCCTAAACGTTCTACAACGATTCAGCTACTCCATAAGTGGACCTCACATTTAGATAATAATATCCCTATTGGCGTCATTTTCCTGGACTTTGAAAAGGCTTTCGATAAACTAAAAAAGATTCAAAAATTGCTCAACCTTGGTATACCTAGTCTGATTTTGAAGTTATACGCGCATTTTCTTCATAATCTTCACCTCTCTAATTCCTCGTCCTATCCAATCTACAGCATACGCAGACGACATTAATTTCTTTTGTACCGCTAGCAATGAAGAAGAATGTAGTTCATTAGAAGCTGCTTGTGACGTCATTTACCAATGGAACTTAAAGTTGGGTTGGGTTGTTTTACCTCTGAGCGGCACTTTTTTGCACACCATGGGCTAAATGGCCAGGTCACATGGACCCCGAAGACTCAGAGAAGGTTGGGGGAGGGGACCCACTGGAACAGCTGTTGGGAGACAGATGGTAGCCTCCCGTCAAGGCCATCCAGCGTGTTCTTTAACGTGCACAGGGTATGGCTCTCCCGCACACGGGGCCACGGCTTAACGTCCCATCCGACGGACGTCGGCCTTTCCAAGCCCATTGGCGTCCCCTACTGATCGTGGCAGGAGCGGGGAATTTTGCGGAGATAAATCTCAAAGCTGACCCAGCTGGGACTCGAACCTGGGAACTGCAGATTACGAGCCTGGCGCGCTACCGACTGAGCCACCCCCGCCCCGGAGCTTAAAGAACGAACTCCCTATATCAAAAGGCAAATAAAGTGTTCTGTACCTAGCAAGGAGGAATCCTCGTTATAAATACAACTTCACAAATAATCCAATTACAAATGTACAGACGCAAAAAAAATTTAGGAGTGCTATTCTCATCACAGTTAACTTTTGTTGACCACTATAATGACATTGTTAGAAAGACTAATCGCAACGTTTCCTGAATTCTGAAATGTTATGGAAAATCTGACACTGATTCCCTAATTCGCGCATTTTTGACTTTCATCAGACCCTTACTAGAATACAACTCACCTGTATGGGCCCCGTGTGCGGGAGAGCCATACCCTATGCACGTTAAAGAACACGCTGGATGGCCTTGACGGGAGGCTACCATCTGTCTCCCAACAGCTGTTCCAGTGGGTCCCCTCCGCCAACCTTCTCTGAGCCTTCGGGGTCCATGTGACCTGGCCATTTAGCCCATGGTGTGCAAAAAAGTGCCGCTCAGAGGTAAAACAACCCAACGTTAAAGAACACGCTGGATGGCCTTGACGGGAGGCTACCATCTGTCTCCCAATAGCTGTTCCAGTGGGTCCCCTCCCTCAACCTTCTCTGAGCCTTCGGGGTCCATGTGACCTGGCCATTTAGCCCATGGTGTGCAAAAAAGTGCCGCTCAGAGGTAAAACAACCCAACCCAACTCACCTGTATGGACACCTCATCTAATATCAGGCATCAAAAATCTTGAGTGCACCCAGAGATGGCTTCCGAAAAGACTTCATGGGTTTTACAACATGCCATATGAAGAAAGGTTGAAAAGGCTCTCTTTGCATTCCTTGGAGTGGGGAAGACTAATGTTTGACTTATAAACATGTTATAAACTTATTCATGGAATAACTCACTCCAACGCAGGTGCTCAAACATTCAGCCTTGTCAACAGAAGAACAAGAGGTCATTCTCTTATGATCGATGTGCCTTTTGCTCGAAAGAACTGTAAGTACCATTCCTTTGTATGCCGTGTTGGAAGAGTATGGAACTCCCTTCCCAGCGAGGTTGTCACTTCTACAAGTATTGATGTTCTTACTTTTCGACTGAAGAGATTTGACTTATCACCATTTCTCAAATGTTTCAAATTTTGATGTACTTTTCCTTATCTGGCAGCAGTGTGCTGATATAGCACCTTTCGATATTCTCTGTAATAATAATAATAATAATAATTTGACCTTTAACCTCGAAAGGCTCATCGCGACCAAAATTTCACAACATTTCTGATATCTACGAATCAAAATACCCCGAGGAGCCAATTTTCACGTTTCTAGTAGATCAATATTTAACCTCTACGTGACCTCTATTAGAAATTAGTGATCTGGCAGCTTTCGTGAACTCACTAGACACGAAAGTTGCCAGATCACTAATTTCTAAAAAAATCGTTTCCAGATATTTTTTCTGAATTCTGTAATCACCTATAGTGTTCGGATGCTTTTTTGAGCGACTGTAGGTGGACATATTATTTTGATACTAGATCGTGTCCGCTCACTCACGGAAATATTGAGCGTGTGCAGTTACCGTTCACAGTTACTGCACACGCTCCAGTTTGCTGTGAACGGTAACTGGAGCGTGTACAGTTGCTGTACACGCTCCAGATATTTTTCCTGAATTCTGTAATCACATGACACGAAGGTTGGCAGATCACTAATTTCTAAAAAATTCGGATCGTGTCGTCTCACTCACGGAAATATTGAGCGTGTGCAGTTACCGTTCACAGCAAACTGGAGCGTGTGCAGTTACCGTTCACAGCAAACTGGACAACAGTTGCTGTACACGCTCCAGATATTTTTCCTGAATTCTGCAATCACGTGACACGAAGGTTGCCAGATCACTAATTTCTAAAATAAATCGTTGCCAGATATTTTTTTTAATTCTGCAATCAACCATAGTGTTCGGATACTTTTTTCAGCGACTGTACAAATAAAGCGAAAAATTGCTTTCACCATTAACAACCAAATGCAGGCTGAGCCACTTTTTAAAACTTGCCATATATTCTTGATAATAGGGATCCGAATAAACGGACCAAATTGTCTACCTATATTGTAAAGAAAGAGCGGGGCGTTGGTGGCTCAGTCGGTAGCGCGCCAGGCTCGTAATCTGTAGTTCCCAGGTTCGAATCCCAGCTGGGTCAGCGTTGAGATTTATCTCCGCAAAAATTCCCGCCCTGCCCACGGTCAGTAGGGAACACCGATGGGCTTGGAAAGGCCGCCGTCCGTCGGATGGGACGTTAAGCCGTGGCCCCGTGTGCGGGAGAGCCATATCTTGTGCACGTTAAAGAACACGCTGGATGGCCTTGACGGGAGGCTACCATCTGTCTCCCAACAGCTGTTCCAGTGGGTCCCCTCCCCCAACCTACTCTGAGCCTTCGGGGTCCATGTGACCTGGCTATTTAGCCCATGGTGTGCATAAAAGTGCCGCTCAGAGGTAAAACAACCCAACCCTAAAGAAAGAGCAGTATGTTCACCGAAATATGTCCCTCTGTTTCTAACAGAAAGATTAATGCTAGGAAGTCAGATGGGACACTCATGAAAATTGGATCACTTGATATACAGACAAAAGTCTGCGAAAAGTGGATGTATTCATTCATTGGCAATTCATCACACTGATTAATGAATGTTTGCCTCGTCATGGAATGTTTCACGATTTCTTTCTGCGTTGGAGTTGAATGTAAAAGAGGCTTGCTAGCAATTTATCTGCCAATTCTATTTTCTGCGAATAACAAAATCGATCAGAGAATTCTGAAAAAAAAAAAGAGCATCATCATATTATATAATTGGATAAATTCCGAAACAAAGCTGTCCCATGGGCGAGTGGCTGGTGTGCTTGGCTATTGATCAGAGGGACCCGTGTTCGAGTCCCGGGTAAGGCACCGATGTTTGTGTTATCTTTCTGTTGAGATTCCCGCCATATCACAGGCATTCTAACTATGGCGTTTAAACTGGCAAGCTCTTGTCAGACCTCTAGGCAAGCAGCTACTTGAGAGATTATTTATATATTTTAGAGACGATTGTTAGTGGCTGGCTTGACAGGGGATCACTCTAAAAATGAGTTGGGTTGGAATGTTTTACCTCTGAGCGGCACTTTTTTGCACATCATGGGCAAAATGGCCAGGTCACATGAACCCCGAAGGCTCAGAGAAGGTTGGGGGAGGGGACCCATTGGAACAGCTGTTGGGAGACAGATGGTAGCCTCCCGTCAAGGCCATCCAGCGTGTTCTTTAACGTGCACAGGGTATGGTTCTCCCGCACACGGGACCACGGCTAAACGTCCCATCCGACGGACGGCGGCCTTTACCAAGCCCATCGGTGTCCCCTACTGACCGTGGGCAGGGCGGGGAATTTTGCGGAGATAAATTTCAACGCTAACCCAGCTGGGACTCGAACCTGAGAACTACAGATTACGAGCCTGGCGCGCTACCGACTGAGCCACCCCCGCCCCTCTCTAAAAATGATGCAGAAATGATAGAGCTCTGAAATGTTTCGGGATAAATCCTAAATTTGACCTCCGACATTCCTTCGAGGTCAAATAAAGGTCACGTTGAGGTGAAACCGTGATCTACGAGTGCTAGAAATGTGAAAATTGGTGTCTGGAGATATTTCGGGTTGTAGACGTCGAAAACGTGAAATTTCGGATCCAGATTGTTTTTTGAGGTCAAAGATCACGTTTAGATCTGTGGGTGCTAAAGGTCTAAAAATTGGTTTCTGTGGGTATTTTGAGTCGTTGATATCGGAAATGTTGGAAAATATTGGATGGGATGGATCCTTAGAGGGCATAGATCGAACATTGATGTACCGGTGTTAGAGGGATAGAAATTGGTTCCTGGGAGTATTTTGAGTTCTAGATTTCAGAAATTATGCAATTTTTAGATGCAATGAGTCCTTCGTGCTCAAAGGTGAAGTTTGATATATCGGAGCTGGAGAGCTTAAAATTGCTGAAGAGAGCTATTTCGGGATGTGCAACTCAGAAATAAGAAGAATTTTCAGATCTGGTGTCCCATTCCAGGTCAAATAGGGATCGGAATAACCAGTTAGAAATCAAGAGGTGCCGAAGCCACCGATTCATTTTTTTAGTATTTGATACACTGATCTCCATAAATTAAGGAAAATCCTTGTGTTAAGTCAATGGGAAACTAAGGTCAAAGCTCTTTAACTTCTAAAATAAGTTTTTTTGTTTTGAAAAATGTGATTTCAGATAAAGATCTCAATCAAATATATCAATATCTCGATTTTCAACAATATTCGTTCAGTATTTAATGAGTTAGGGAAGTTTGAATATTTTACAACAGCAATGCCAGTCTTAAGAAACTTATACAAAACTGAAGAACAGTGAAAGAATTCTTTACACAAAGTTCTAAAATACAAACTTATTTAATTAAACACTTTGATACAATACTTATTACTAAGTTTTAATTAACTTCTGAAGTCAATTTTTGTAGCTGGCATTGCTATCGCTAAATTTATATGAAACAATACAAATGAAAAAAAAAACAATGAAACGTAAAACTAAATAATAATGCCATTACATGTTTAAAAGAATGTCGTATAAAGAAACCTGTCACATAAAATAATCAGTCTTGTTAGGATGACCGATTCTACTCCGACAAAACGATTTTTTTTTTTATAAGCAACGAAATGATTGTTGGAATATGAAACCGATCGCTCTTAAAACCACAATAGTGTACCCAGTAAAAAAAGTAGCATTATCTCAGGTAACTGAAAATTTAAATACCTTCGCATATACTGTACTGATTCATGGGAATTCAAAATTAAGTCACTGCGTCATGGTCTACTTATTAGAAAATTACAGCAACAGTTTCAAATTGCTATTAAAAATTAAATAAACCAGAGGGGAAAATATCTGCGTTGCAAACAAGATTAAGATCAAAGGAAAAGCAGTGGAATAAACATAAATAGAAATTGATGCAGCAGCATCAAAATTTCAGAAATAACCAAAACAAGAAGTAGACTTTCCGCTGGATAACTCCAGGAAATATTTTCTTCGTAAATTGAAAACTATATTAACGCCACGTGACGTTAAATGTTTATTTTTTTTTTGGAAGGGACAAACTCACGGCGGTGAAAAATTATACTTTTGTTGTTTTTATTATTATTTTTAACATGGTTATAAAAAGATAAGGTAATTTAATTCGATCGAACTTTATTTAAGCACAAGATCGGAATAATTTCTCAGAATAATCTAATAGAAATTTATAGTAACTCGATATAAATTACAAATGATGAAATTATGATATCCGTAATATCAACATATATTCAAAGGGCCATTTTATTAGATACAGTTCCACATTACGTTAATAGTAACGAAGATATAGGGCTTATTAATTCCTCAAATAATATTTTTATTAAAATATACACCGAAGAGCCAAAACATTATGGTTACAAACAGTTGGTCTTTATGCAGATCGAAGCAATTGCAGGTAAACGACGGCGCGTGTGAAGGTCATGAAATGGTATAAAAAACACCTGATACTGAGATCTGTTAATCAGTGTTATTCTTGTTCTTCAGATGGGAAAAGCAGCGGACTTAAGTGATTTTGACAAAGGTCAAATTGTAATGAGCCAGACGACTGGGTCAGAGCATTTCCGAGACGGTAATGCCTGGGAGGTGCTCATAGTCAGCCGGGGTTAGTACCTTCAAAAAGTCACAACTCGAAACTGTCGTTACAGACCGAGGAGAGAAAATCCATGAGCCGCGGAAAGGTGTGGGCTGACCATGGCTTATCGATGCTAGAGGTGAGCGAAGGCTATCCCATATGGTACGAGTCAACAGAAGGGACAATGTGGCGCAACAATCCCCATAATTTCAATGCTGGTGACGGGAGTAATGTGTCACAACACACAGTACATCGAACCCTACTGAAAATGGAGGCTGCTTAATCGCAGGCCGCTCCAAGTGCCCATGCTAACCTCGGTTCATCGTCAAAAGCGCCTACAATGGACAAGCGAGCATCAAAACTGGGCCTTGAATGATTGGAAGATGGTCGTCTGGTCCGATGAACCTCGTTTCCTGTTGCACATGTGGACGGCCGGGTACGTGTGTGTCGTTTATCTGGGGAAGTGTTGGCACCAGGATGCACCGTGGGACGAACACAAGCCGGTGGAGGAAGTGTAATGCTTTGGGCAATGTTCTGTTGGGAAACCCTTGGTCCAGTCATTCATGTGCAGGAAACTATGACATCTACCATCTACCTAAACATCATTGCAGACCAGGTATATCCTTTCATGGCAACAGTATACCCCTCAAATAATGCCTTCTTTCAGCAAGGTAATGCGCCATGCCACACTGACCGGATTTTTCGAGAATGGTTCAAGGAACATGAGGAAGACTTCCAGGTATTGACTTGGCCTCCAAATTCCCCAGACATCAATCCAATTGAGTATCTGTGGTTTGTGTTGGAATAGCATATCCGATCTGCGGAGGCTCAACCACGTAACTTGCAAGAGTTAAAGGATCTACTGGTAGCATGTTGGTACCGATACCACAGGGCACCTTTAGAAATCTTGTAGCTTCCATCCTCGCCGAGTAAGAGCTGGTTTGGCAGCACGTAGAGGACCAACATCATATTAGGCAGGTGGTCATAATGTTTTGGCTTTTCGGTGTATAACTGGAAATAAATTTAGGAACATAATTAAATCTATTTAAATCTCGATTTCTAATAATATGCGTTCAGTATTTCAAGAGTTATGGAAGCAGCTTCCATAACTCACATTCTAATTCACGCTTAATGAGTTTGCTCTTTCTTTTGGCGTGAGTTTAACTATGGGGTTTAACTATGGGGTTTAACTATGGGGTCTCTCTCCACGAACAGCTAATTAGTATAAGTGTTGTCACACTTCTGTAAATAGCTGTATGGATGAAAATTCCCCGCCCTGCCCACGGTCAGTAGGGGACATCGATGGGCTTGGAAAGGCCGCCATCCGTCGGATGGGACGTTAAGCCGTGGCCCCGTATATGGAAGAGCCATATCCTGTGCACGTTAAAGAACATGCTGGATGGCCTTGACGGGAGGCTACCATCTGTCTCCCAACAGCTGTTCCAGTGGGTCCCCTCCCCCAACCTTCTCTGAGCCTTCGGGGTCCATGTGACCTGGCCATTTAGCCCATGGTGTGCAAAAAAAGTGCCGCTCAGAGGTAAAACAACCCAACACAACTCTCTCCACGAAATTTCCCTTCCCTTTTAGTGTGTGTAGAGGGGAAGAATGGTGGGACGTATATTGAAGTAATATACGAGGATTCTCATTTAAGTTTTTATTTGGCACTTACTCGAAACTGTAGGCTCTCGCGTTCATGTGCAAGGAGAGCCATACCCTGTGCACATCAAAGAACAAGCTGGATAGCGTCGATGGGAGACTTCCATGTGTTTCCTAACAACTGTCCAATGGGTTCCCTTCCTTCAACCTTCTCTGAGCCCTTGAGGTCTTTGTGACCTGGCCATTTAGCCCATAGTGCAGAAAAAGGGCAGCTTTGCAGGTAAAGCAGTTCAACACAAACTTCGAATCCTTTACTTAACCTAAACATTTTTCTCTGTTTCTCTGTTTCCATGTCAGTGCAAAGTAGAACAATCTTTCTTCTAATCTATTTTATAAAAACAACATGCTGGATGTCCTTGACGAGAGACTTCCATCTGTCTCTTAACAGCTGCCGAGTGAGTCTCTCTTCCCTTGACGAGAGACTTCCATCTGTCTCTTAACAGCTGCCCAGTGAGTCTCTCTTCCCTTGACGAGAGGCTTCCATCTGTCTCTTAACAGCTGCCCAGTGAGTCTCTCTTCCCTTGACGAGAGACTTCCATCTGTCTCTTAACAGCTGCCCAGTGAGTCTCTCTTCCCTTGACGAAAGGCTTCCATCTGTCTCTTAACAGCTGCCCAGTGAGTCTCTCTTCCCTTGCCGAGAGGCTTCCATCTGTCTCTTAACAGCTGCCCAGTGAGTCTCTCTTCCCTTGACGAGAGGCTTCCATCTGTCTCTTAAGAGCTGTCCAGTGAGTCTCTCTTCCCTTGACGAGAGGCTTCCATCTGTCTCTTAACAGCTGCCCAGTGAGTCTCTCTTCCCTTGACGAGAGGCTTCCATCTGTCTCTTAACAGCTGCCCAGTGAGTCTCTCTTCCCTTGACGAGAGGCTTCCATCTGTCTCTTAACAGCTGCCCAGTGAGTCTCTCTTCCCTTGACGAGAGACTTCCATCTGTCTCTTAACAGCTGCCCAGTGAGTCTCTCTTCCCTTGACGAAAGGCTTCCATCTGTCTCTTAACAGCTGCCCAGTGAGTCTCTCTTCCCTTGCCGAGAGGCTTCCATCTGTCTCTTAACAGCTGCCCAGTGAGTCTCTCTTCCCTTGACGAGAGGCTTCCATCTGTCTCTTAAGAGCTGTCCAGTGAGTCTCTCTTCCCTTGACGAGAGGCTTCCATCTGTCTCTTAACAGCTGCCCAGTGAGTCTCTCTTCCCTTGACGAGAGGCTTCCATCTGTCTCTTAACAGCTGCCCAGTGAGTCTCTCTTCCCTTGACGAGAGGCTTCCATCTGTCTCTTAACAGCTGCCCAGTGAGTCTCTCTTCCCTTGACGAGAGGCTTCCATCTGTCTCTTAACAGCTGCCCAGTGAGTCTCTCTTCCTTTGACGAAAGGCTTCCATCTGTCTCTTAACAGCTGCCCAGTGAGTCTCTCTTCCCTTGACGAGAGGCTTCCATCTGTCTCTTAACAGCTGCCCAGTGAGTCTCTCTTCCCTTGACGAGAGACTTCCATCTGTCTCTTAACAGCTGCCCAGTGAGTCTCTCTTCCCTTGACGAAAGGCTTCCATCTGTCTCTTAACAGCTGCCCAGTGAGTCTCTCTTCCCTTGCCGAGAGGCTTCCATCTGTCTCTTAACAGCTGCCCAGTGAGTCTCTCTTCCCTTGACGAGAGGCTTCCATCTGTCTCTTAAGAGCTATCCAGTGAGTCTCTCTTCCCTTGACGAGAGGCTTCCATCTGTCTCTTAACAGCTGCCCAGTGAGTCTCTCTTCCCTTGACGAGAGGCTTCCATCTGTCTCTTAACAGCTGCCCAGTGAGTCTCTCTTCCCTTGACGAGAGGCTTCCATCTGTCTCTTAACAGCTGACCAGTGAGTCTCTCTTCCCTTGACGAGAGACTTCCATCTGTCTCTTAACAGCTGCCCAATGAGTCTCTCTTCCCTTGACGAAAGGCTTCCATCTGTCTCTTAACAGCTGCCCAGTGAGTCTCTCTTCCCTTGACGAGAGGCTTCCATCTGTCTCTTAACAGCTGCCCAGTGAGTCTCTCTTCCCTTGACGAGAGGCTTCCATCTGTCTCTTAACAGCTGCCCAGTGAGTCTCTCTTCCCTTGACGAGAGGCTTCCATCTGTCTCTTAAGAGCTGTCCAGTGAGTCTCTCTTCCCTTTAAAACCAATGATGAGGGAGTTCTTTTGACAATATCCGACATCAATTGTTACAGATTTTAGTCGCATTTGAATATTAGCCAAATTTCAGGCCAATATTTAGAAGAAAATTAAGGAGGGGTCTAAGAAACTTAATCGAGCCAGGAAAAAATAAAAGTGGGGGATCAAGAGACAGAATTTTCATTATAAGATTTTCTTCTCTGTGTTAGAAAATCTTAAAAACAATTTTTGAAAATTGCGTAAAAATTCCGAGGTTTATTGCATATTTTCTTCTATTCCCCTTACAAGAATTCTCAAGGGGAGGGGGGCATGGACCCCTTGGACCCCTCCTAAACCCGGCACTGAGCCCATTGTGCTACTCAAAAAGTTAACACTCAATTCAATAAAAGCTAAAATAAACATTAAAAACTACAGACGCAACTTTTTCTGTTAGGAATTCAAAGTTATTTATTCAAGGAAAAAAAGCCACAAGATTAATTCAACAGCAGCAAAAAAAAAGGGGAAGTATAAATAGAAAAGAACTTTACAAAGTATTTCGATGAACGGAATTTTCGATTAATAGATTAAAACGGATGAGGCCATTGGCGTCTCAAGGGGGTACGGACAAGATAATCACACGTAAGTAAGAAGCGGACTTAATCGTGTGGAATATTCGTTTTCCGATAAGCAAACAGAACGGAATATTGCCATCCATCAATGCCAGAATGGAGAGCCAATAACCATAATCAAGTTAGCGACGGGGGAAAAATGCTTCCAACAAACTGAAATAAGTTGTAAGCTTCGATATGATGACACATAAACAAAGAGGTTTCATTCAGTTACGGTTAAGAATAGAACGAAGGAGTTGAATTAGAAGGCTATCCTCGGATTTTTTATTTATTCATTTTTTACCTCAAAGTGGCTCCAGACATTTTAAATTTTTAACTAGTCATAATAGCTCAATGCTTATGTTGGGTTGGGTTGTTTTACCTCTGAGCGGCACTTTTTTGCGCACCATGGGCTAAATGGCCAGGTCACATGGACCCCGAAGGCTCAGAGAAGGTTGGGGGAGGGGACCCACAGGAACAGCTGTTGGGAGACAGATGGTAGCCTCCCGTCAAGGCCATCCAGCGTGTTCTTTAACATGCACAGGGTATGGCTCTCCCGCACACGAGGTCAAGGCTTAACGTCCCATCCGACGGACGGCGGCCTTTCCAAGCCCATCGGTGTCCCCTACTGACCATGGGCAGGGCGGGGAATTTTGCGGAGATAAATCTCAACGCTGACCTAGCTGGGACTCGAACCTGGGAACTACAGATTACGAGCCTGGCGCGCTACCGAATGAGCCACCCCCTCTCAATGCTTATGATCAGTTGGTTTATTAGCAGTTTTATTTTTTTTTTCAAAAAAGTGTTCTGATGCATTTACAGTTAAGGAAAGTAAATTTAGTGATTTTCTGCGGTACTTCTGCATCAATCATGTATAATAACTTTACTCACTGGAATATAATTTTATTACATAATTGCCTTTTAATTAATAAATGTTTTGTCATTTTTTGTGGTATTAAAAAATAAAAGGAATATTTTAGCAAAAGAAATGTCATTGGTTGTGCTAAAAGTGTGCATAAGTGTCTCCTATCATTTAAATTTTGCAACTACTCATAATAATTCGTAGTTCATGATCGGCTGGTTTCTTAGTAGTTTGTTTTTAAAAAGTGCTCTCGTGCATAATTATGGAAAACATAAAATACAGTACAAACATACAAAAAAAATAAAATATTTACTGTTATGGAAAATAAATTTGCTAATCACCTGTATTACCACGTGTCACTAACGCATAATAATTTCACTGGAACAGAATTTTTACATGATCGTGTTTAATAAATATTTCGCCTTTTCTTAGGATAAATCTAATGAAATGAAAGTATTAAGTCTCTAAATCGACAATCAAAACACTATTTTATAATCCATTAAGCTAAATAATTCAAAATGTAATTTCCTTCCAATATTTTTCCGTTGTTTTTCGCTTTTCACTTAATTATACTATTGCGCAAAAAATTACGTCAAGCGAGATTTTGCAGCAATTTACGTATATTAGGGCATCAAGTTATTTTGTGCACAAATCAAGATCGCTACGTGACGCATAATTGGATATCAAGTTACGTTATGCATAATTGGGCTTTAAAATATATTTCTCGTAATTAGGCTTCATGTTCTGACGTATAATTGAGCTTCATGTTACCTGACGCATATTTGGACACCAAGTTATGTGACGCTTATTTGGGCATCAAATTATGATACGCATAAATGGACATTAAATTACGTTACTCATTATTGGGCTTCATGATGTAATACGAATAATTGGGCTTCATGATATGTGACGCTTATTTGGACATCAAATTATGATATGCATAAATGGACATCAAATTACGTTACGCATAATTGGGCTTCAAGATGTATTACGAATAATTGGGCTTCATGATATGTGACACTTATTTGGACATCAAATTATGATATGCATAAATGGACATCAAATTACGTTACGCATAATTGGGCTTCAAGATGTATTACGAATAATTGGGCTTCAAGATGTATTACGAATAATTGGGCTTCATGATATGTGACGCTTATTTGGACATCAAATTATGATACGTATATAAATGGACATCAAATTACGTTACGCATAATTGGGCTTCAAGATGTATTACGAATAATTGGGCTTCATGATATGTGACGCTTATTTGGACATCAAATTATGATACGTATATAAATGGACATCAAATTACGTTACGCATAATTGGGCTTCAAGATGTATTACGCATAATTGGGCTTCAAGATGTATTACGCATAATTGGGCTTCAAGATGTATTACGCATAATTGGGCTTCATGATATGTGACGCTTATTTGGACATCAAATTATGATACGTATATAAATGGACATCAAATTACGTTACGCATAATTGGGCTTCAAGATGTATTACGAATAATTGGGCTTCATGATATGTGACGCTTATTTGGACATCAAATTATGATACGTATATAAATGGACATCAAATTACGTTACGTATAATTGGGCTTCATGATATGTGACGCTTATTTGGACATCAAATTATGATACGTATATAAATGGACATCAAATTACGTTACGCATAATTGGGCTTCAAGATGTATTACGAATAATTGGGCTTCATGATATGTGACGCTTATTTGGACATCAAATTATGATACGTATATAAATGGACATCAAATTACGTTACGTATAATTGGGCTTCATGATATGTGACGCTTATTTGGACATCAAATTATGATACGTATATAAATGGACATCAAATTACGTTACGCATAATTGGGCTTCAAGATGTATTACGAATAATTGGGCTTCATGATATGTGACGCTTATTTGGACATCAAATTATGATACGTATATAAATGGACATCAAATTACGTTACGCATAATTGGGCTTCAAGATGTATTACGAATAATTGGGCTTCATGATATGTGACGCTTATTTGGACATCAAATTATGATACGTATATAAATGGACATCAAATTACGTTACGCATAATTGGGCTTCAAGATGTATTACGAATAATTGGGCTTCATGATATGTGACGCTTATTTGGACATCAAATTATGATACGTATATAAATGGACATCAAATTACGTTACGCATAATTGGGCTTCAAGATGTATTACGCATAATTGGGCTTCATGATATGTGACACTTATTTGGACAAAAACGTTACCATACGCATGATTGGGCAAATTACCTTAAGTACTATTGGGTGATAATATTTTACTTCGGGTATTTTGCACCTGTCGAACTGATATCGTTAAGATAAGTGTATCCCAGGATTACCAATCTCGCGACCCGTTCAGAACTGTTGTATCTCAATCCCCGTGATCTCTCTTATTATTATAAGTGTTGAGGTAAAGGACCCTGGAAAACAGGCAAAACATCTCTTAAGTAGTTATCGCTTTCCCAGAAATTAGGAAACACAGGTAAAGATCAATATATTCTTATGTAACTTCGTACAAGAAAATTCTTATCTAGAGTCGTAAATAATGTTAAAAGCGACAGGTGTATTATCTGTTCTTTGCCTTTAATAGGAAAGAAGGAGTCATCACTTTATCTCATCTGACATTTATAAAAAATGACAAAATAAAAAATTTTATTCTCTGTAATTTAAAAGCAAATAGATTCTAATTAAATATTACACAACTGAAATACTTAAATTTTTATGTATATTTAATCTTCCTTCTTTTGATCAACGACTGTCCGGGGCTGATGTATTAAAAATGCCTTGGCCTTACCCGAGGCTTCAATCTAGAACCATTTGATCAGTATCCAACCATTTAGTTACTGGGAGCTCCAACCAAGTAAGTATTGTTACGTTGGGTTGTTTTACCTCTGAGCAGCACTTTTTTTACACACAATGGAATAAACGGCCAGGTCACAAAGACCACGAGGGCTCAGAGAAGGTTGGGGGAAGAGACTCACTGGACAGCTGTTGGGAGACAGATGGTAGCCTCCCGTCAAGACTATCCAGCGCGTTCTTTAACGCGCACAGGGTATGACTCTCCAGCACGTGGCACAACGGCTTATTTTGCTCTTTCTTTAACTTGTTCTGTCTTTCCTCTGCTTAACATCCCATCCGAAGGACGGCTGCTTTTCCAAGCCCATCGGTGTCCCCTACTGACTGAGGGCAGAACGTGGAGTTTTGCGCAAAAAAATCTCAACGCTGACCCAGCTGGGACTCGAACCTGAGAACTGCAGATTGCGAGTCTGGCGCACTAATGACTGAGCCACCCTCCCCCCCCACCACCACCACCAAGTGCAGGAGAGCCACACCCACGTTAAAGAGCATGCTGAATGATTTTGGAGGGAGAGTCCCACCCGTCTCCTAACAACTTTCCAGTGGGTCCTTTTCCACAAACCAACTCTGAGCCCTTGGGGTCCTCGTAACCTGGACATTTAACTGCAACGTGAAGAACGTGAAAGAGATGATAAAGCTGTATTAAACAGATGAGAAACCGTGTGCAAAAAAGTCCCTCTCAGAACCGCAACAATCCAACTAATTTAATTTTTATTACGAACCAGGGGTCTTTGTGACCTGACTATTTATTCCGTTGCAAGACCCTAATAACAGAATACATCTTTCAAAACTAGCTAGCAAATTAAGACAATTCGAACAGCATTTCCTACATTCTAGTCGCAAAACGAAATAAATTCTCCGCCTCTAAGAAATAAACAGACATCATTGATGTCCTCGATTCAATAAACAGAAAAATCCACGACGATTCGAAGAGAGAAATCCATAATAATAATTTCCCTTTGACAGGTATCGGTCACGTGAAGAGCCGACCTCAGAGAGAGCGCCGTCATGACGTCTCAGTGTTTGTCACGTGATCGAACTACAGGTCGTTTGAAAGATCCCAGGCAGCATCGCCTGCCGCAATTCTAGGTCATATGGGACTGCCTCTGTCTGCCGTTCGCTCGTTCTCTTTCAGAAGAAGAGCGAAAGAGGAAGAACAAGGCAAGAGGGGAGGGGGGAAGGCAACTCCTCTCTCTCCCTCCTGCAACGCCCACCCACCTGCCTCCTGCCGACTGACGGGCGCACGGAGACACGGGAAGATTGGCTCCTGAATAATTGAGTCGTGTCACTCTGTGGAACCGTGTACAATACAGCGAGTGACTGGATATTCTTGTCATTGGCAACGGGAAGCACAAACGGCATGAACAGGCCACTCAAGGTCCTGAATGATCTCTCAGGATGGGCTGCCACTTGCTCAGGGATCTGCCACCTCAGGCTAGTGGAAGAAATCCTCACAAGCACTGCGTAAATATTTTTGCCCCAATGTTACAAAGAATGTGCCAAAGGACAAAAGATACTATGGACGATTTGCTGCTATTCAATTTTTTGTAGGTGTTTAGGGAAACGTTTGAAGCTAGTGTATGAAAAATACTAGTTTAATGTAATAAATAAGAAGAATTTAAGTATAGTTTCAAGACAGTTTATTACAGAAATACGAATGTAGAGTATTTTTCGATGTAATCACCACCTACTTCGAAAGATTTATTTCAGTGACAAACAAGTCTTTTGATTCCAACAGAGAACAAAGTTTCTGATACAGAAATTAGCTAATTGTGAACCGCATTTTGAAGTTCAGTATCGTCCCCTATCCATGCTCTAGGATCCATCTTATGGTTCAGTAGCTTCATGAGCTGTCCATAAGTAGCATTCAATTCAGCACAAATTCTATCCAGGTATTAACTTGAATACTTTGGTATACCTGGGTTGGGTTGTTTTACCTCTGAGCGGCACTTTTTTTGCACACCATGGGCTAAATGGCCAGGTCACATGGACCCCGAAGGCTCAGAGAAGGTTGGGGGAGGGGACCCACTGGAACAGCTGTTGGGAGACAGATGGTAGCCTCCCGTCAAGGCCATCCAGCGTGTTCTTTAACGTGCACAGGGTATGGCTCTCCCGTACACGGGGCCACGGCTTAACATCCCATCGGACGGACGGCGGCCTTTCCAAGCCCATCGGTGTCCCCTACTGACCGTGGGCAGGGCGGGGAATTTTGCGGAGATAAATCTCAACGCTGACCCAGCTGGGACTCGAACTTGGGAACTACAGATTACGAGCCTGGCGCGCTACCGACTGAGCCACCCCCGCCCCCCTTTGGTATACCACGTCGATGTTCATCCGCAAACTTGTACGACCATTTATGAACAGTTTATACCACTTATACACTTCTTTTACGATGAACAATTGTTCCCATATTGTGCAAACATTCTACGCTAAATTTCACTTTCTGATATTCAAATGAAAATGACACTTCTCTGTTTAACTGCAGTCTGCAATCTGAAAAGGGGTCAGCGACTTCGAAAACTAACTGTCAGTGACAGCATTTGCAATTTTGTACGGAAACATTGAGCACTAAATGATCAGACATGCGTACTGAGGGTATAAAATAATGAATATGTAAATTGGTACATAAGAAAAAATGTCAATTCACTTTATTTACTAATTTTCTCGCCCTTGTACATGACTTTGGGTAGGGTTGTCCTTTTTTATTTTTTGGGAAGAACAGTCCTTCTGAAATAATATCCTTCCTACGTTCTTGACGTTAAAATGTCCTTTTCTATTACGGATAGAAAAGATTCTGCAAGTACTGGCCTTAACTAGCATAGTGGCAGCTAGCGACTGTTCCAGCAAGGCAAATTTTGTGTGTTGTGTTAGCTCTAACTAAGGCAGTGGTCAGCAGTGACTTCGGTCTTAGTAGGGCATGTCCTTGTATGAGAAGGCCTGTATTAAACTAGGAGTAGCTTCTAGGATTCTTCTCTGTCCTATATGTCGCAAATAATAAAAAAAATAATAAAAAGTTCTAAGGTCTGTGTGAGGGAAGGTATTGTCGTGAATGAGAACGGTGCCTTGGCTAAGGAGACAGGGTTGGTGACATGTTGAAGCGACATCCCATTTTTCCCCGTACACTTCAACGAGTTGTCAATGGATTTCGGCCGAATAACCTTTCCTTGCCCACAGAAAAAGAATTAGTGCTCGGACTTCTTCGCCAGACGACCTTTGCAACCTCGTAGTCATTTTGACCTGCTACATCTCCGCTCCTATACGCGCATGCGTCTGTATAACCCGCTATATTGCCAATCGAGTGCATATAACATATATCTTTAACGCTCTCCAATGTTCTCGGGATTTCTTTTGTGATATATATATATAGACTTTTTTAACCTTACTTACTGATCCACCTACGTTTGAATGCTCCTTCATATTTAAAAAAAAAGTGTTGATTGGCAACATAGAGCTGGGTCACAGATGAAGCAGAATGCAGATAGGAAATTCCCATTTATCCCATGGGTATAACGAAACGATCGCAGCTCCTCCTTCGGTGAGGTCTCGAACTTCCGAAGATCCATTTATTATTCAAAGTTTAGTATCATTACGCTTAACAAATGTAACTTACGTTTCCCTTACATCGCACCATTAGCATGAACTTTTTTATACATACATACATACATACATACATACATATACACACATACCTACACACACACTCCTCAGGGGCTCGTAATCTGTACTTCCCAGGTTCGAGTCCCAGCTGGGTCAGCGTTGAGATTTATCTCCTCAAAATTCCCCGCCCTGCCCACGATCAGTAGGGGATACCTACGGGCTTGGAAAGGCCGCCGTCCGTCGGATGGGACGTTAAGGCGTGGCCCCGTGTGCGTGAGAGCCATACCCTGTGCACGTTAAAGAACACGCTGGATGGCCTTGACGGGAGGCTACCATCTGTCTCCCAACAGCTGTTCCAGTGGGTCCCCTCCCCCAACCTTCTCTGAGCCTTCGGGGTCCATGTGACCTGGCCATTTAGCACATGGTGTGCAAAAAAGTGCCGCTCAGAGGTAAAACAACCCAATCCAACACACTCCTCAAGTTGCCATGGGCTATGGAGGAATAACTAGACTACAATTTAGTTATCCATAACATTTATCCTGAGCTACGGCTATTACATACCAACACAATTCTCTCGCTATCCAAGATGCTCCCAATGGCTGATAACTACTCCTTCATGTGAAATCATCATTAGTAATGCAGTGAAATCACTTAATGTCCACGATACTGCACAAGCTTCTAGGATCAAAGATATCACGTTTCTTGTTTGGTTGCTTGCGAAAGGTCCACAGACAATAAGAAAATCAAAGTTTACCTAATGCCCTACCTTTGCAAAATAGAAAGTTGCCAATCTTACTCGTGTACCTCTTTCAGATACTTATCACTCTCTTTTCTCTTTGACGCTTGTTGTGAAACTGGTAAGATACATGAAGACTGGCGTCACTCTGTGGAACCTGGGTCATGCCATTGTTTCTCCTTTGGGCATCATCCTAACTCCCAAATGATCCTTTTCACAGCACTGCAATTTCATCGCTATGAAGACCAACCGTGTCATGTACATGATTTTGAAATGCTACAGCAGGAGTAACACAAGCACCCATGTAAAAGCATTCATCACATATGTTCGGCCCATTCTAGAATACACACCTCCGGTATGGTCCCTTTACAATGTGTGTGATATTGAAACTGTTGAAAAAATCGAGAGATCTTTTACAAAAAAGCTATTGGGCTTTCGCAATCCCCAACAACTTATCAACGATGATTAAATTAATCTTATCAACGATCTTATAACAAATCTTATCAACGATGATTAAATGAACTATCACTGCACTCTCTGGAATGGAGACGACTTGAATATGAATTGACTGTATGCTTCAGAATCATCCATGGACTTTCCTACTTTAATCCCGGACAACCTTTCCTTCACATAGTCAGCAGCAGGACTAGACAACACCCGTTGTCTATTGACATACCATTCGCAAGAAGAGATTCCAAATACCATTTCTTTGCTTTTGCTTGCAGAGTAGGAAGAATACGGAATGAACTTCCGGAGGACGTAGTCATCTCTCCTACCACAGCCGTTTTAAAAAGCATTTACGAAGCATGGGACTTATGTAAATATCTTAAATGTTTCATCTGTTTTTATCTCAAGATTGCCAAAGGACTCATTTATCTGCAATCCATTTTTTTTTATATGTGATGTACATAATCATTCAATTCATATTATGTTTGTTAATTCCCCAAAAAGGAGTCAGTATAAATAATATTTACCTTCCATTTATTACTATTAAATTAAAATTAAATATAATTTTTTCATAAGAAATTATTAGCCATATAATTGTAGTTAATTTGCTAACAGGAAAAATCTCGGAAGATTTCATTTCCAATTCGTAACTTGTTTTAGTGGTGATGGATTTCTAACCAAAAACCCGAAATTTGTTATCAACAGTTCCACTGTCATATATTTTCTCATTATTTACTTTGGTTCCTAATAAATAGAATTATTTTTTGCTAACTTTGCGGAAATTATTGATTTTTTTTTTCTTCGTATATTCTTCATATTACAGATTTTTACAAATTCTCTTTCATATTAATCAACAACTGATTATGAACAACATTGATTGATGAATGAAATACATTGATTGGTATAAGAAGGCTTTTGTTTTCATCCCACTTGCTCATTGGCCCCATTGGCAACAACGTCTAAGTTGTGTACGTTGGCTCCAACTTGTATCTTTTCTAATCGTAAAAGAGAAAACATGCTTCTGCAAATATCGTCCAAGTAATGTCCACTGGCTCGCACTTAAATCTCCAAATAATTGTAAAAAAATCCCTGTGCGATCATTGTCCAAGTAGTGCAGGTTGGCTACCACTTCAGCCTTCCACCAATGGTAAAAATGAAAAATATTCTTGTGCACGCTGGCTACCACTTGAGTCTTCCACAAATTGTAAAAAAAAATGCTTGTGCGACAATCTTCCAAGTCATGCACACTGGCTACCACTTCAGTCTTCTACCAATTGTAAAAGAAGAAAAATATTCCTGTGAGATAATTGTCCAAGTAATGCGCGATGCTAGCTAGCTCTCATTTCAGTCTTCCACCAGTTGTAAAAAAGAAAACTATTACTGCGTAATGGTCCTCCAAGTTGCTGTTATTTGAGTCTTCTACTGTTACTTGAGTTCACTTGCTGTTGGGGCGGGGGTGGCTCAGTCGGTAGCGCGCCAGGCTCGTAATCTGTAGTTCCCAGGTTCGAGTCCCAGCTGGGTCAGCGTTGAGATTTATCTCCGCAAAATTCTCCGCCCTGCCCACGGTCAGTAGGGGACACCGATGGGCTTGGAAAGGCCGCCGTCCGTCGGATGGGACGTTAAGCCGTGGCCCCGTGTGCGGGAGAGCCATACCCTGTGCACGTTAAAGAACACGCTGGATGGCCTTGACGGGAGGCTATCATCTGTCTCCCAACAGCTGTTCCAGTGGGTCCCCTTTCCCAACCTTCTCTGAGCCTTCGGGGTCCATGTGACCAGGCCATTTAGCCCATGGTGTGCAAAAAAGTGCCGCTCAGAGGTAAAACAACCCAACCCACTTGCTGTTACTTGAGTCTTCTACTGTTACTTGGGTTCACTTGCTGTTACTTGAGTCTTCTACCAATTGTAAAAAAGGAAACAAATATCCCTCTGCAATAATCGTCCAGTACTGAACATTGGCTCCCACTTGAGTTCTCCTTCATTTGTAAAAAAAACCTGTGCAACAATTTTCTACGTACTGCACATTTTCTCACACTTTATCCATACACTAATTATAAAAAGCAAAATATTCCTGTACGATAGTTGTCCACGTTAGTGCACGCTGGCTCCCACTTCAGCCTTCCATCAGTTGTAAAAGAAGAAAAATATTCCTATGTAATGATTCCAAGTAGGACACGATGGCTCCCACTTGACTCTTCCACCAATTTTAAAAAGATTAAAATATTCCTGTGTACCAATAGTTCAAATCTTGCACGCCGGCTCCCACTTCAGTGTTCCTCCTGTTGTAAAAAACCATCATTCCTGCTATGCCCTGTATTACCTTTGAAAGTCATTGCCCTAAGCCAAGAAATATCTGAAATCGAAATATAGGTCTCTTTCATTGTTTTTTCACGAGTTGTTACTTGAACTTATATTTCCGAGAACTGGGTTGTTTTATCTCTGAGAGGCACTCTTTTGCACACAATGGGCTAAATGGCCAGGTCACGAAGACCCCGATGGCTCAGAGAAGGTTGGGGGGAGAGGACCCTCTGGACAGCTTTTGGGAGACAGGTGGTAGCCTCCTGTCAAGGCCATCCAAAGTGTTTTTTAACGTGCACAGGGTATGTCTCTCCGCACACGGAGCCACTGCTTAAAGTCCCAGCCGACGAACAGTGGCCTTTCCAAGCCCATCGGTGTCCCTTATTCGCCGAGGACAAGGCGGGCAGTTTTGTGGAGATAAATCTCAACGCTGGAACTCAAACCTGGGAACTGCAGATTTTGAGCCTACAAATATTGTTGAAAATCCAAATGTGAATATATTTTTAGCCTTGGTCATCAGCAGGGGTACTCAAACGTTTTTGACTTCGTCATTACATTTCAGTTGTTATAGGAACAAGATTTCCTATAAAGCACGTTAGGCCCTTGCCTGGGGACTCCAGTATTCAAGTATTGCATTTCGTTTTTTTTTAATAATCAACAAAATTATGTCCTTTTCAATTCTTAAAGTTAATAAAACTATTTGCAAATATCCATGGTTTGAGAGCAGTTCAATAAACTCTCTTCTGCAAATCGAAAATGAACTTTTAAGAATATGGACTGCGAGCATACGCAGAATATTATCGAATAAATAAAAAAAATAAATAAATACCCCCTCAAGCAGCTGCTTGCCACAGAGGTCTGACAGGAGCCTGTCAGTTTATATGCCACAGTAGAAGGTCTGAGAGGATGGCAGGCCCTCAGAAGAAAAACGACACATTCATCCATGCCTTATCCGGGGCTCGAACCCAGGTCCCTTAGAACAGTAGCCAAGCGCGCTAACCAACGCCCAGCCGCCTTCGGGCGGTGTGATGTTCTGACGAAGTCGCCTCGTGCGACCGTGGGAAAGAATATTATCAAACTAGAAATTAAAAGGTGTCTTGGCTACCTCTTTATTTCTGAACCATCTCTACGACCCCCGTTTGACCTTGAATGCAGGTCCTGAACAACAATTTCATTTTTTAAGTTATAACAATTTCATTTGCGTTTCGAGCGTTTCCTAGATTTGCAACCAGAAACACCCCCATAAACCATATTTGCCTATCTTTGTCTTCTCATTTGTCAGTTGATTGGTTTGTCTATATGTGGATTTGACAAAAATGTTGTTCCACCATGTCTTTCAAACGCAATGGAGACACTTAATGATTTATGTGCCAAATGAAACCTTGTGACGCGGAGACTGTCATAGGCTATAAAAAAATTTACACTCCCGTGCTTTCGTCCCTCCTAAAAAGTGAGAAATGAGAAAACAATTCTTAAGCTATATACAGTGGACCCCCGATATAATGCGCATGTCGGGCGGGAAACAACACCCGCGTTATAAGGTGAACCACGTTATACCGAGCGTGGTTGGTGGCGACACAATAAATTTCACACTGTAAGCTTTTCTTTTACTCATCATGCATACAATAATTAAACACTATTCAAAATACATGCGGGAACTCAATACATACACAATTACTCAATACGCAGTAACAATAAAATGCGATACTCACTAACGCCGCACGGACCTGTATAAACATGTTTGAACTTATCGCGAACATCGCCCGCGCTATAACCGAGTGCGCGGTATAGCGAGCAGCGCTATAGCGAAGGTCCACTGTATCTAGAATGCGAAGGCCGAAAGTAACGAGCTATACGTCGAATAAAAGCTTCTGAGGTGGGGAATTCGTTAGTTACGAAAAATTAACCAGCCCCCATTATTTCTTCCCACCTAAAAAAACAGGAGGGGATGAAAATGATTGTTCCCGTATATCTGCTGAATGCGAGTGCGGAAAGTATTCTGCTCTGCGTCGAATGGAATGTCGTAGGCTATGAAAAATTGGTCCTCCCCCTCCTGCCTTCTTCCCCCCTAAAAAAGGGGGAAATATGAAAATGATTGTTCCCCTATATCTCCTGAACGCGAGGGAGGAAAAAAAAGGGGTGTGTGTCAAATGAAAGCTTGTGACCCGGGGAGTGCCGTAGATTATAAAAAAAAATGACCCCCTATGCTCTCTTCACCCTGAAAAACTGGAAATATGAAAGTCGTTCTACTATATCTTCCGAACTCGAGGGCCTGCAGTTATGAATTAGGTGTCAAATGAAAGCGTATAATGATAGTCGTTAACTATTTCGAATTTTGCCCCCATTTATTCCCTCCCCCCTGATAAAATAGGGAGCGGATTTTGCGGGGTTACACTTTAACGAGTGGTATTTCAAATTAAAGCTTGTGATGTCTCCAATGTCATGGGCTATCTCAAACATGATTCAAAAACGGGGGGGGGGGGGTAAATCTGTTCGATGTTTATGAGTTTTCTAGGTTTATCTAGGCTTTTGAAGAAATGTGTTTTTAGTGACAACAAAAGGAAATAAAAATTAAGAAATTTAAAAAATACCTATCTCCCGATAGGGCCCTAAAAAGTAGAAAATAATGGGTTGTTTTACCTCCGAGCGGCACTTTTTTGCACACCATGGGCTAAATGGCTAGGTCACATGGACCCCGAAGGCTCAGAGAAGGTTTGGGACGGGACCCACTGGAATAGCTGTTGGGAGACAAATGGTAGCCTCCCGTCAAGGCCATCCAGCGTGTTCTTTAACGTGCACAGGGTATGGCTCTCCTACACACGGGCCACGGCTTAACGTCCCATCCGACGGACGGCGGCCTTTCCAAGCTCTTCGGTGTCCCCTACTGACCGTGGGCAGGGCGGGGAATTTTTGCGGAGATAAATCTCAACGCTGACCCAGCTGGGACTCGAACTTGGGAACTACAGATTACGAGCCTGGCGCGCTACCGACTGATTCAAGAAGATTGCCGGTCATTACTACACAACCGTGAAAATAAATTCTACATAAAAGTGCCACAAGAGATAAATTATTAGATATTGAGAAATTTCAAAATCATAATCTCTGTTTTTAATAATATTTTTTTAGTATTTAAATAGTTATAGAGGTTACTTTTGATATAAAAACTTATGAAGCTTTCAGAACTCTTAAAATATTACACATACATTGCTCAAGAAATTATATTTTGGGAATTTTTTAAGTTTTTCAGTTCATTTTCTGTGACATTTGGCTACAAAAGAGTAGTTTGCAAGTTATGGAGCTTTCAATAGAGTTTTCCCCACAATAGGGAAGTGTTTGTACTTTTGATGATTTAGGGCAATTTGTCCTTTTCAATATTTTATATAACTTATACCGAGCCATATCCATGCACACACGGGGCCACGGTTTTGCATCTAATTCAATGGACGGCGGCCTTTTAAAGTCCATCGCTGTCCCCTACTGATCGAGTGAAGGGCTGGGAGTTTCTCAGAGATATATCTGAATGCTGCCCCAGGTGGGACTCGAATTTGGGAACTGCATATTGCTCGCCTGGAGAGCTGTCGACTGAATCAACCACACCCCCGGTATGAGTTGTAAATACGGCCTTGCATTCATAGGTACAAAATAATAAGAAAATTTAAATAACAATGTAAAATTTATTTTAACGTCAAAGCGGAAGTTGGGTTGCCGAAGCAGTGTGTGAAGAATAGAACCAAAACGAGCTGCTGAACGTTCACCCTCAATGGTGGCATTGTAGCTAGTTGTACGAGTTATTCAAATTTTGGTCTTTCGTCCTATTAAAACATCATTCACTTTAGCACATACAGATGAATAAAAAAAGATTATCATACACTTGAAGCAATTAGTTGGAAAAAATTTGATTGAGTGGGATTCGAACACACATCTCCCAGAAGCATGCCAGGCGTCACAACTGCTAGACCACCAGGGACTAACCTTTTACTCCAACAGTGTGCCATACAAGCATTCCCGCTGTTGAAGAAAATGGTTTATTTGTGGCGATATAGCTGTTATGATGCCTGGCATGTTTTTGGGATAAATGGGTTTTTTCAACTAATTTTTTCAAGTGTTTCTTATCTACATGACGTTTTCCTGTGATACTTTATTATTGGATTATTAGGCACTTTTCGTTTTTTCTCAGGAGGAATCTCTTTTGTTGCGATCTTATGCAACCACGGCAATTCCCGGTTCCACTTGTACAGCATAAAATTGTTAACAGGGTAATTTTCCACTGTCTAGAGTTCATGCTCGCCTGGTGTGCTGTCATTTCTTCCCAAAAAGAATCCCCGCCCTGCCCATGGTCAGTAGGGGACACCGATGGGCTGGAAACGCCGCCGTCCGTCGGATGGGACGTTAAGCCGTGGCCCCGTGTGCGGGAGAGCCATACCCTGTGCACGTTAAATAACACGCTGGAAGGCCTTGACGGGAGGCTACCATCTGTCTCCCAACAGCTGTTCCAGTGGGTCCCCTCCCCCAACCTTCTCTAAGTCTTCGGGGTCCATGTGACCTGGCCATTTAGCCCCTGGTGTGCAAAAAAGTGCCGCTCAGTGTTAAAACAACCCAACCCAACCCAAAAAGAAAGGACCGGGATTTTGGAAGCTATCGGGATTTCAAATTTACAATCCTCTGACGTAGCACAAGAGTTTTCGTTCAATTTCCATTCCACAGAATGTCAAAACTCATAAAAGTTTCCCTGAGTAAACGCGGAAAGGATTGAATTCCATCCTTTACCCAGAAAAAAAAAAGTTAAACTAGGTTAGAACACTGAATAATAATTGAGAAGTAGAAGATTCGTTTTAACTGCGCCTGCGCTACGTAGGCTACCTGGGCGTGCTCTTCGCCCTTCACCCTTTGCAGCAGAGACACCAGCAGCAACTCTTGAGTTAATCGCACACAATTCCGATCCGCTTCAACGAAATGTTAGCTTCTTACCTCATCCATCATGTTCATGGGATCTTTCAGCGTGTGAAGGCCTTCTTCCTTTGAAATTAAAGCAGATGGCTCAGAGGTGTGTCTTCTGTCTGCCAGAGACACTCACACTGTCTCCGTGAGCTGTTTTCATATGGGTTGAAAAAAGAAACAATATTCCAAGTAAAACAGAAATAATATTTCTTTTTGATCTCTTTCCTGGAGTAGTCTAAATTCGATGCCGGTGCATTACATTTTTGTGTCGCTCTTTTGGAGCAAGCTGGTTCGGCGTTGGTTGTACCTGACTGAGCTTGCCTGTGATATGACTGCTGATTCACTTGAAGCTGAAAAGTACTCCACGAAAGTTTCACATTTTATGTCATAAAGAATGCGTTTGGAGACACCGGTTAAAGTAGAAACACTCCCGCTATTCAACTCTTCGCAATGGGTATTTTGTACATCAGTAGAATATATTTTATTCATTCCATTTGCGTCAGAGATAAAAGGTTTGTTTGTTTTTCTGTAAATGCATTCACATTTTAACTTTCAACAGACAATGGAATAGATAGCAATGTCAACATTAGATACGTATAAAGGCGATGATTTGGGTTGTTTACATCTGAGCGACAATTTTTTGCATACAATGAGCTAAATGGCCAGGTCACAAAGATCTCGAGGTCTCAGAGAAGGTTGGGGGAGGGAACCCACTGGATCGCTGTTGGGAGATAGATGGTATCCACCCATCAATCCAATCCAGCATGTTCTTTAACATGTCAAGGGAAGGGTTTTCTTGCACATGGGACCACGACTTAACGCCCCATCCGGCGGACAAATGGCTTTTTTTTATTTTCAAGACTATCGGCGTCCCCTACCGACTAGGGTAGGGCGGGAAGTTTTGCGGAGATAAATCCCGACGTTAGCCCATGTGGGATTCGAACATGGAAACTGCAGATTACAAATCTTGCGCGCTACCGCTAAGCCAACCCCCGCCTCTTAGAGGCGAAGAAACTTATCATTTTTAGTGGATATTGAGAATATGTCAATCCATTACAATAAGAAAAACATGATCTCTCGTAGTGATGAAAATCACTAAAGTGCAGATTCGGATCTAAGGACCTGGGGAGGGGAGAGGAGAAAAGGGGACTTGGACAGGGCTACCTAGATACACCGGACGGGCCCGGACAGGTATTGAACAAAAGGAGAGAAAGCAAGAAATAAAATTAAACATGCATACGATTTAGGTATTATATTTAATTTTCCTTTTTGCTTCTGTTCAATGCCTTATTATAATGCAATATATGATTGGGGGGGGGGGGTACATATTTTTAAACTTCCGTTGATATGGGGCGGGGGTGGCTCAGTCGGTAGCGCGCCAGGCTCGTAATCTGTACTTCCCAGGTTCGAGTCCCAGCTATGTCAGCTTTGAGATTTATCTCCGCAAAATTCCCGCCCTGCCTACGGTCAGTAGGGGACACCGATGGGCTTGGAAAGGCCGCCGTCCGTCGGATGGGACGTTAAGCCGTGACCCCGTGCGTGGGAGAGACATACCTGTGCACGTTAAAGAACACGCTAGATGGCCTTGACGGGAGGCTACCATCTGTCTCCCAACAGCTGTTTCAGTGGGTCCCCTCCCCCTACCTTCTCTGAGCCTTCGGGGTCCATGTGACCTGGCCATTTAGCCCATGGTGTGCAAAAATGTGCCGCTCAGAGGTAAAACAACCCAATCCAATATGTTGATATGATCTCTATTTTTATTTTTATCTTACACAGAATATATTGTACACCGTCACTTGCAAAGGAAATATCTAAAGAGTTGATCAGTAGCAGCCTGCGCTTGAATTATAACCAGGTAAGGGCGCCAAATTTGCAAATAGCAGCATGGTTTGGATAGGGATGCCAATTGTTGAATGTGCCAATTCCCTTTTCATGGAAAGGGAATTGTACAGTTGCTTTAAGAAAGTGCATATTTGATTTGACATGGAAAGGTTTCTCAAATTTTTTACATAAAAGAACCAATTTATGTATAATCACGTGTTCATAAATTAATGGAAATAACTTCGCATAATAATTGAAATTGAATTTTAATTTAATATGTAAACCTGGGCTTTTACAGTAACAGGAGTTGAAACGCAGCCGTTATAAAAGTATGCGGAATTTTCTCAAGAATTTTTTTCTTTCCCTTGCAGCTTCTTTTTCTCGTTTCGGCCGAATTCCGAGCCAAGATGCAGACGATAAACTGTGAGACGATAAACTGTGAAAAGATGACTGGAATAATAAGTGAAATTTGTAAAAGAAAAAAATTACTGGAATAATTCCGCGCAAATACTCACTATTTCCAAATTGCGAAAACTGTTCTCACGCATTTCTCTGAACTTTTCATTCCGTCCAAGCTGATGGCGTGACATTTACATTCACTCTCACTTTTCACTTCGGTACTTATCATATGATTCATTATTCTTAATTTTGAGAAAACTAGTTTAAAAACCCTAAAACACAGGAGCAAATTAAAAGAAAGTATTTCCGCTCTGGCTATCTGAGGAAAAACAACTGATGAATCACTTAGCTAGATGCGCGCAGCTCCAAAACAGCATTATGTTTATGTACAGAGAAAGGGCTGTTAACGAACGGAGGGCGAAAACGCAGGTACTTTTGCGCTCTATAGGGATTTGTGTTAATATACAGAGGAAAGGTGTCAATGGAATTATTATAAGAACTAGAGGAAAGAATAAGGGAAGACCAAGGAGATGGATAGATGAAATACGGGAGAGCATGTAGCAGAGAAATCTGTGAAAGGATGGCTGGAACGACAGAATTTTGGAAAGAGATAATAAGAGATTTTAAGAGAATTTTGGAAAGAGATAATAAGAGATTTTAAGAGAATTTTGGAAAGGAATAATGTAGAGAGATTTCAATAAACCGGATTGAAGAGTAGAGAGAATTTTGGGAAAAGAGAATTGGAATAGTAGAGAGAATTTTAGAAAAAAAGAGAATTGGAATAGTAGAGAGAATTTTGTAAAAGAGAGAATTGGAATAGTAGAGAGAATTTTGGAAAAAGAGAATTGGAATAGTAGAGAGAATTTTGGAAAAAGAGAATTGGAATAGTAGAGAGAATTTTGGAAAAAAGAGAATTGGAATAGTAGAGAGAATTTTGGAAAAAGAGAATTGGAATAGTAGAGAGAATTTTGGAAAAAAAGAGAATTGTAATAGTAGAGAGAATTTTGGAAAAAAGAAAATTGGAATAGTAGAGAGAATTTTGGAAAAGAGAGAATTGGAATAGTAGAGAGAAATTTGGGAAAAAAAGAATTGGAATAGTAGAGAGAATTTTGGAAAAAAGAGAATTGGAATAGTAGAGGGAATTTTGGAAAAGAGAGAATTGGAATAGTAGAGAGAATTTTGGAAAAGAGAGAATTGGAATAGTAGAGAGAATTTTGGAAAAAAAAGAATTGGAATAGTAGAGAGAATTTTGGAAAAAAGAGAATTGGAATAGTAGAGAGAATTTTGGAAAAAAGAGAATTGGAATAGTAGAGAGAATTTGGGAAAAAAGAGAATTGGAATAATAGAGAGAATTTTGGAAAAAAGAGAATTGGAATAGTAGAGAGAATTTTGGAAAAAAGAGAATTGGAATAGTAGAGAGAATTTTGGAAAAAAAGAGAATTGTAATAGTAGAGAGAATTTTGGAAAAAAGAGAATTGGAATAGTAGAGAGAATTTTGGAAAAAGAGAATTGGAATAGTAGAGAGAATTTTGGAAAAGAGAGAATTGGAATAGTAGAGAGAATTTTGGAAAAAAGAGAATTGGAATAGTAGAGAGAATTTTGGAAAAAAGAGAATTGGAATAGTAGAGAGAATTTTGGAAAAAGAGAATTGGAATAGTAGAGAGAATTTTGGAAAAAGAGAATTGGAATAGTAGAGAGAATTTTGGAAAAAGATAATTGAAATAATAGAGAATTTTGTAGGAAAAAAAACATTGTAGAGAGAAATTTCGGAAAGGAGGATTCAACTCGTAGAGAGAAATTTGTAAAACAAAATAATAATAAAAAATGAAAAAAAAGATGATTGTAATAGTAGAGAAATTTTGGTAAAAGGGGTTTCGAATAGTGGATAAAAATTTGGGAAATGAGAGTTAGAACAGCGGATATAAATTTTGAAACTGCTGATTTAGAATAGTTGAGAATTCAAATTTGGCAAAAAGATGGTTGGAATAGTATAAACAAATTTGGAAAAATATGATAGTAGCTGCTTAGATAATTTTGGGAAAAGATGACTGGAATACTACAAACAAATTTGAAAAAAGTGACTGGAACAGTAGAGAGTGATGGAGGCTTAAAAACTTCCAGACATAGAAATATCAAATTAATTATCAGCCAAAAGTTTCCTAATTTATTGTCAGAAGCATGATTTCACTTACCAAATTACATTTCATTTTTCCAGGGAAATTACAATTGAGATAAAAAATTTTGTTTTACACTGATTTTGATAAAATAATTTAATTTAACATTTGACGTGAGTTTCTAAAATGCATCAGAATTACACCAGCTCATACGGTTACGATTATTAATTGTCCACATTTCGAATAGTGTCAAATAAAATGTGTCAGTCAGTTCATAATTTGATATTTCCAGTTTCGACTACAACTTTGTCTGTTTCCCGAATTTTCTCCTCTAACCCTAGATCTCCCCTTAATGTGAAATGTGGACACTGAGGAGCATGTAAGGCCGCAGATTTCGGGTGGGACGTTAAAGAGTCGACAAAAAGAAAGCAACGTTCTCTTTGTTCCTTGCGAAGGAGTAGTCTAAGGAGTGGATAAAAAGATCGACTGATCTCTTTGTTTATTGGAAAGGAGTAGTCTAAAGGGTCGATAAAAAGAAAAGAACTTTCCCTTTGTTCCTTGCGAAGGAGTAGCATAAAGATCCGACAAAAAGAAATGAAGGTTCTCTTTGTTTCTTGCGAAGGAGTAGTCTAAAGATCCGACAAAAGAAATGAAGGTTCTCTTTGTTCCTTACAAAAGATTAGTCTAAAGAGTCCATAAAAAGAAAGTAGCGTTCTCTATGTTCCTTGCGAAGGTTTAGTCTAAAGATCCGATAAAAGAAAGGGCATTTTCTATGTTCCTCGGAAAGGAGTAGTCGAAAACGTTGATAAAAAGAAAGTAGCGTTATCTTTGTTCCTTGTAAAGGTGTAATATAAAGAAACGAACGTTCTGTTTGTTCCTTGAAAAGTTCTCGTTGTTCCTTCAGAAGTAGCCTAAACAGCCAAAAGAAAGAAACGAAAGTTCTCTCTGATTCTTGCAAAATAATCAAAAGTGTCGACAGAAATAAAGGACCGTTCTTTTTGCTCCTGGCGAAAGAGTATTCTAAAGATCCAACAAAAATAAAGGAGCGTTCTCTTTGTTACTTGGGAAGGAGTATTCCGAATAGTCGATAAAAAAAGAGAGGAGCGTTCTCTTTGTTACTTGGGAAGGAGTATTCCGAATAGTCGATAAAAAAAGAGAGGAGCGTTCTCTTTGTTCCTTGCCAAATAGTCTAAGGAGCCAACAAAAAGAAAGGAACGTTCTCTCTGTTGCTTGCGAAGGAGTAGTCTAAAGAATCGATAAAATGAAAGGAGCGTTCTCTTTGTCCCTTGGGAAGTAGTAATCTAAAGATCCGACAAAAAGAAAGGAATTTTCTCTTTGTTCATTGCAAAGAATTACTCTAAAGTTCCAACAAAAAAGGAAAGAGCATTCTCTTCGTTCCTTGTAAAGGATTAGTGAAAAAGATTCGACAAGAAGAAACGTTCACTTCGTTCCTTGCGAAGGAATTGTCTATAGATCAGACAAAAAGAAAGGAACGTTCCCTTTGTTCCTTGCGAAGGAGTAATCTAAAGTTTCAACAAAATGATAGGAACGTTCTGTTTGCTCCTTGCGAAGGACTAATCTAAAGAGCCGTGAAAAATAAAGGAGAGTTCTCATTTTTCTTTGCGAAGTAGTCTAAAGAGAAAACAAAAGAAAGGAGCGTGCTTTTTGTTCGTTGCAAAGGAGTAGTCTAAATATCCAACAAAAAGAAAGGAGCGTTCTCTTTGTTCCTTAGAAATTAGTACTCTAAAGAGTAGATAAAAAGGAGCATTCTTTTGATCCTTCGGAAGTAGCAGTAAAAAAATCCGGCAAAAAGAAAGGAACGTTCCCTTTGTTCATTGCAAAGCAGTAGACAAAAGGGTAGATAAAAAGAGAGATCTTTCACTTTCTTTATTTCGAAGGAGTAGTCTAAAGATCCGACAAAAAGCAAAGCAGGTTCCCTTTGTTCCTTGCGAAGGAGTAGTCTTATGGTCGAACAAAAAGAGAACAACGTTTTCTTTGTTCCTTGCAAAGGAGAAATAAAAAATCCGACTAAAAGAAAGGAAAGTTCTCTTTGTTCCTGCCATTGGAGTAGTCTAAAGAGTCGATAAAAAGATAGGATCGTTCTCTTTTGTTCCTTCCAAAGGAGTAATCTAAAGAGTCGTTAAAAAGAAAGGAGCGTTCTCTTTGTTCCTTGCGAGGGAGTAGTCTAAAACTCCGACAAAGGGAAAGGAGCGTTCTCTTTCTCCCTTGCGAAGGAGTAATCTAAAGATACCACAAAAAGAAATAAACGTTCTCTTTGTTCCTTAAAGAGGAATAATCTAAAGATCAGAGAAAAAGAAAGGAACGTTCCCTTTCTTCCTTGCGATGGATTAATCTAAAGATACGACAAAAAAAATAGAAACGCTCTCTTTGTTCCTTGAAAAGGAATTATCTAAAGAGTCGATAAAAAGAAATGAATATTATCTTTGTTCCTTGCCAAGGAATAGTGTAAAGTGTTGGTAAAAAGAAAGGAGGTTCTCTTTGTCTCTTGCTAAGGAGTAATAAACACAAAAGAAAGGAACGTTCAACAAAAAAGAGGAACATTCTCCTTCCTCCTTATGAAAGTGTATTCTAAAGTTCCCACAAAGAGAAAGCGAGGGAGTAGTCTAAAACTCCGACAAAAGGAAAGGAGCGTTCTCTTTCTCCCTTGCGAAGGAGTAATCTAAAGATACCACAAAAAGAAATAAAAGTTCTCTTTGTTCCTAAAAAAGGAAAAATCTAAAAATCCGAGAAAAAGAAAGGAACGTTCTCTTTCCTCTTTACGAAAGAGTAGTCTAAAGTTTCCACAAAATGAAAGGAACGTTCTCTTTGTTCCTTACAAAGGACTAATCTAAAGAGTGGACAAAAGAAAGGAGCATTCTCTTTGTTCCTTGCGAATGAGTAGTCTAAAGAATCAAGAAAGAGAATGGTGCGTTCTTTTGTTCCTTGCGAAGGAGTAATCTAAACATTTGATAAAGAGAAATCAGCTTTCTCTTTGTTCTTTGCAAAGGAATAGTCAAAAGATCTGACAAAAAGGAAGGAATATACTCTTTTTTCCTTCCAAAGGAGTGGTCTAAAAAGTCAATAAAAAGAAAGGGTTTTTTCCTTTCCCTTGAGAAAGAATAATCTAAAGATCCAACCGAAAGAAAGGAACGTTCTCTTTTTCCTTGCAATGGAGTAATCTAAAGAGTCGATAAAAAGAAATGGTCGTTCTCTTTGTTCCTTGCAAAGCAGTAGTCTAAAGAATCGATAAAATGAGAGAAGCGTTCTCTTTGTTCCTTCTGAAGGAATAGTCTAAAGAATCGATAAAATGAAAGAAGCGTTCTCTTTGTTCCTTGTGAAAGAATAGTCTAAAGATCCGACAAATGAATGTAACGTTCTCTTTCTTTTTTTACAAAAGAGTAGTCTAAAGATCTGACATAAAGAAAGAAATGTTCTTTTTGTTCATTGCAAAGGAGATCTAAAGTTCAGACAAAAAGAAAGGAACGTTCTCTTTGTTCCTTGTAAAGGAATAGTCTAGAGTGTCCATAAACGAAATGGGCGTTCTCTAATGAGTTGTCTAAAGAGTCGATAAAGAGAGAGGAGCTTTCTCTGTGTTCCTTGCGAAGGAGTAGTCTAAAGATCCGAGAAAAAGAAAGAGACATTCTCTATGTTCCTTGCAAAGGAGTAGTCTAAAGATCCGAGAAAAAGAAAGAGACATTCTCTATGTTCCTTGCAAAGGAGTAGTCTAAAGATCCAACAAAAAGAAACGAACGTTCCTTTTGTTCCTTGCAAAGGAGTAGTCTAAAGATCCGAGAAAAAGAAAGATACATTCTCTATGTTCCTTGCAAAGGAGTAGTCTAAAGATCCAACAAAAAGAAACGAACGTTCCTTTTGTTCCTTGCAAAGGAGTAGTCTATAGAGTCAATAAAACGAAAGGAGCGTTCTCCTTTTTCCTTGCGAAGGAGTATTGGCAGTGCCAGTGCTTTCCCAACCGTTGTGGCGTTAAAGTTTCTGTTCAGGGGCGAAGCATTTATGTTTACGGAATTTTTTCTTCACCACATGTGTTCGAGCCCCTGGTTAAACATAAATCTTTGTGTTTATCTTTCTGCTGAACTATCTCCCTCCTCCCAGATCTTCTCTATATGGCATATTACACCGACAGTCTCCTGTCAGAATCTGTGGCAAGCAGCTGCTTCAGGGATTTCGCTTTGTTGTCTGTCCATCTCTAAAAGCCGACTTTTTTGTTTTCAGATAAAAATTAAAATTGTTTTGTGTTGATAGGTATTGATGAAACATTACGACTCGCAGTTTCCGAATCTCCCAGGGGGCGGGGGTGGCTCAGTCGGTAGCGCGCCAGACTCGTAATCTGTAGTTCCCAGGTGGGTCAGCATTGAGATTTATCTCCGCAAAATTCCCTGCCCACGGTCAGTAGGGGACACCGATGGGCTTGGAAAGGCCGCCGTCCGTCGGATGGGACGTTAAGCAGTGGCTCCTTGTGCGGGAGAGCCATACCCTGTGCACGTTAAGGAACACGCTGGATGGCCTTGACGGGAGGCTACCATCTGTCTCCCAACCGCTGTTCCAGTGGGTTCCCTCCCCCAACCTTCTCTGAGCCTTCGGGGCCCATGTGACCTGGCCATTTAGCCCATGGTGTGCAAAAAAGTGCCGCTCAGAGGTAAAACAACCCAACCCTGGATGACCTTGACGGGAGGCTACCATCTGTCTCCCAACATCTGTTCCAGTGGGTCCCCTTCCCAACCTTCTCTGAGCCTTCGGGGCCCATGTGACCTGGCCATTTAGCCCATGGTGTGCAAAAAAGTGCCGCTCAGAGGTAAAACAACCCAACCCGAATCTCCCAAAAGCTATAATTGCGCACTCTCTAACGGTGGAAAAATGTTGAAAATTCCAAAATTGAAACGATGCATTTATTCTAGAAATTTGGAATTTTGGTGTTGGAATGTGAGGGTCTTGAGGTATGACTGGTAATCCGATTATCTCTACGTTGGGTAGAAAAATGCAACTCTTTTGGTTTAAGAGATAATTGAAAATTCTTTTTAGTGTGATTGGTACCATTGAAATATTATAATTCTCATCTTTCAAATCCTTAAGTAGTTTTTAAATTATCTTTAGATAAATAAAAAATTATCTTTAGAGGTCACAAAATATAGAAAAAGTAAAGCATTAATGAATATCGCAAGTGATCTGTTTCTCGTAGAAATCTGAAACTTCGGTGCCAGAGTGTCAAAAGATATTCCACCAACAGCTTCCATTTTTCTCAGACGGGTGGGAGAAAAAAAAACTTTTTAATTTTGAGGAACGCAAATACTTTTCATGTTGAAAAGGCGCTAATAAAATACTACTATTTGCATTTTCCGAAATCCATTATTTCGTATAATATTTTTAAGGAGTGAAGGAGTAGGTAAAGGAAAAACTGCATTCTCTTTGGAAACGGGTTGGGTTGTTTTACCTCTGAGCGGACTTTTTTGCACACCATGGGCTAAATGGCCAGATCACATGGACCTCGAAGGCTCAGAGAAGGTTGGGGGAGGGGACCCACTGGAACAGCTGTTGGGAGACAGATGGTAGCCTCCCGTCAAGGCCATCCAGCGGGTTCTTTAACGTGCACAGGGTATGGCTCTCCCACACACGGGACCACGGCTTAACGTCCCATCCGACGGACGGCGGCCTTTCCAAGCCCATCGGTGTCCGCTACTGACCGTGGGCAGGGCGGGGAATTTTGCGGAGATAAATCTCAACGCTGACCCAGCTGGGACTCGAACCTGGGAACTACAGATTACGAGCCTGGCGCGCTACCGATTGAGCCACCCCCGCCCCTTTGGAAACGAGATTCCCGTATGCTCCAAAGGCGATACGCGTTCTTCTAGTTTCATTATTTAACCTCCAAACATTAAATGATCCACATATGTGTTAGCTGGTTGGCTTTCTCACCGGAATATAAAAAAAAGAAAAGTATACGTTTCTTGTAAAATAATAATGCATTATATTAACTAATAAGATATACGTATATCACAATATTATTGGAAAAAAAAAGTGTCCTTTTTCGGATGTGTCGCGACAATTTTGGATTCTCAAGAGTGTGCTGTGGACTCAAAAAGGTAAGAAAGCACTAGTCAAAAAAAGTTCAGAAAATTTAGTGACGATCCCACTATGAAAAATTTTTTTCTTGTGACGCAGTCGTCTAAAAAAAATAGGAAGCTGATTGGGAAAATTGTTTCTTGTGAATCAGCATTCTAAACAATTGAAACAATAAGAATACATCTAATCTCTGGTCAATAAGAATCATCTTAATCTCTGGGTCATATGGGTATCTAGTTTACAAAGAAAATGCAGTTTATCGTTTACATACTTTTTCACTGTTTAGAAGTTTTAATTCAGCTAATATATGATGGATTGAGTTGGGTTGGTTTACCTCTGAGCGGCACTTTTTTCCACACAATGGGCTAAATTTCCAGGTCACAATGACCCTGAAGGCGCAGAGAAAATTGAGCGAAGGGGACCCACTGGACAGCTGTTGGGAAGCAGATGGAAGCCTCCCGTCAAGACCATCCAGCGTGTCCTTTACATGCAGAGAGTATGACTCTCCCTCACACGGAGCCACGGCTTAACATCCTATCCGACTGACTGTGATCTTTTCAAGTCCATCGGTGTCCTCGACTAACCGTGGGTAGGGCAGGGAGTTTTGCAGAGATAAATCTCGAAAGCTGGTCCAGCTAGGACTCGAACCTGGGAACTGAAAATTACAAGCCTGGCACACTGAGCCACCCCCGCCTTAATGTATGATGAGGAAAATGCAACCAGTGGTATTTAATTCGTAGGTATACAACATAAAAATTACTTCTTTTTTTTTAATTTAAAAAATTGTTTTTTTCACACCCCTCTGAGAAAAGGGACAGAGTGTTGCTGTCAGGAGTCTTGGAGATTCGAAAAGTGCATATCGTAAAGGCAGTCATTGTAGCACATGGAATCTTCGTGACCATTATATTTCACCAACAAAATTCCAAATCTTTAGAAAAAATATACTGTTTGCAATATTCGTTTGAAATTGTTTTGTCTGATTTTCGGAGAATCGGAAAATAGTACGAATCGTAATATTTCACAAATACCTATCCAACACAAAAAAATTTATAATTCATCACTAAAAACGAAAAAGTTTCATGTCTACAGACGAACAAACAGACAGACAAAGTGAAACTGTTATATTACCCCTTTTTTTAAAACGAGATAAAAGAATCAACGTGTTCCCTTACAGTTGGCTCTTACCGCGTCTCAAGGAAAATGGTGGCGGCCCCCTTTACAGGGGTATGAACGTTTCAATACATCCAATACCATCGCTCTGCTGCTTGGGGAGAACTTTAAAATATTTCCACTATTTGAAATCAACTCCTTCAAAAGAACCAACAACTTTGTCGTGAACAAAGACAGATGTTTACTTGGCAGAATTCGAAGTTGGCAAAACAATAACGGGGATTATAAGTAAGTGTTGGGGCACGAAAAAGCAGTTTCCAACTTCAAGGTTAACTCCTTGTATTATTCGATTTAAGACTCCGAGTTCAGGCGATATGATTAAAAAGTGTGCTTCGGCAGTTAAATCATTAGTTGAGGAGGTATGAGCGAAAGGATCTTCGGCAGATACGAATACGAGTTGAGGAGATATGAGGGAAAGGGTTCTTCGGCAGATACGAATACGAGTTAAGGAGCTATGATGGAAAGGATGCTTCGGCAGTTGCAATCACGAGTTGAGGAGCTATGATGGAAAGGGTGCTTCGGCAGATACAATCACGAGTTGAGGAGCTATGATGGAAAGGGTGCTTCGGCAGTTGCAATCACGAGTTGAGGAGCTATGATGGAAAGGGTGCTTCGGCAGATACAATCACGAGTTGAGGAGTTATGATGGAAAGGGTGCTTCGGCAGTTGCAATCACGAGTTGAGGAGCTATGGTGGAAAGGGTACTTCGGTAGATACAATCACGAGTTGAGGAGCTATGATGGAAAGGGTGCTTCGGCAGATACAATCACGAGTTGAGGAGCTATGATGGAAAAGGTGCTTCGGGAGTTGCAATCACGAGTTGAGGAGCTATGATGGAAAGGGTGCTTCGGCATTTGCAATCACGAGTTGAGGAGCTATGATGGAAAGGGTGCTTCGGCAGAACAATCACGAGTTGAGGAGCTATGATGGAAAGGGTGCTTCGGCAGATACAATCACGAGTTGAGGAGCTATGATGGAAAGGGTACTTCAGCAGATACAATCACGAGTTGAGGAGCTATGATGGAAAGGGTGCTTCGGCAGATACAATCACGAGTTGAGGAGCTATGATGGAAAGGGTGCTTCGGCAGTTCCAATCACGAGTTGAGGAGCTATGTTGAAAAGGGTGCTTCGGCAGTTGCAATCACGAGTTGAGGTGCTATGATGGAAAGGGTGCTTCGGCAGATACAATCACGAGTTGAGGAGCTATGATGGATAGGGTGCTTCGGCAGTTGCAATCACGAGTTGAGGAGCTATGATGGAAAGTGTGCTTCGGCAGATACAATCACGAGTTGAGAAGCTATGATGGAAAGGATGCTTCGGCAGTTGCAATCACGAGTTGAGGAGCTATGATGGAAAGGGTGCTTCGGCAGAACAATCACGAGTTGAGGAGCTATGATGGAAAGGGTGCTTCGGCAGAACAATCACGAGTTGAGGAGCTATGATGGAAAGGGTGCTTCGGCAGATACAATCACGAGTTGAGAAGCTATGATGGAAAGGATGCTTCGGCAGTTGCAATCACGAGTTGAGGAGCTATGATGGAAAGTGTGCTTCGGCAGTTCCAATCACGAGTTGAGGAGCTATGTTGAAAAGGGTGCTTCGGCAGTTGCAATCACGAGTTGAGGTGCTATGATGGAAAGGGTGCTTCGGCAGATACAATCACGAGTTGAGGAGCTATGATGGATAGGGTGCTTCGGCAGTTGCAATCACGAGTTGAGGAGCTATGATGGAAAGTGTGCTTCGGCAGATACAATCACGAGTTGAGAAGCTATGATGGAAAGGATGCTTCGGCAGTTGCAATCACGAGTTGAGGAGCTATGATGGAAAGGGTGCTTCGGCAGAACAATCACGAGTTGAGGAGCTATGATGGAAAGGGTGCTTCGGCAGATACAATCACGAGTTGAGAAGCTATGATGGAAAGGATGCTTCGGCAGTTGCAATCACGAGTTGAGGAGCTATGATGGAAAGTGTGCTTCGGCAGATACAATCACGAGTTGAGAAGCTATGATGGAAAGGATGCTTCGGCAGTTGCAATCACGAGTTGAGGAGCTATGATGGAAAGGGTGCTTCGGCAGATACAAACGCGTACCAGTCAAGATACTGACAAATGCAATATGAAAGGTTAATATGAAGATAGCTGGTTATTAATAAATTTCGTTAGACCAAAAATGTTTTAGAAAAAGCTTCGATGTTATATTGGCGCTCAAAAGGTAACAATCAAACACAAAAGACAATAATTCAAACTCTTATAGTGCTGTACCAAACTATCAGAGAATTTCCATGTTGTCAAGGGAACGAAACTTCTAAATTCTATAACTTCTAAAATGTACATTTAATGTCAAAATGTGACTGAAAATAAATTGAAGGTCACCATCTACTCTATTTAAATCTCGATATTCAACAATATTCGTTTGGTGTGTAAAGTGTTGTGGGTTGGCTTGTTTTACCTCTGAGCGGCACTCTTTTGCACACCATGGGCTAAATGGCCAGGTCACATGGACCCCGAAGGCTCAGAGAAGGTTGGGAGAGGGGACCCACTGGAACAGCTGTTGGGAGACAGATGGTAGCCTCCCGTCAAGGCCATCCAGTGTGTTCTTTAACGTGCACAGGGTATGGCTCTCCCGCACACGGGGCCACGGCTTAACGTCCCATCCAACGGACGGCGGCCTTTCCAAGCCCATCGGTGTCTCCTACTGACCGTGGGCAGGGTGGGGGAATTTTTGCGGAGATAAATCTCAACGCTGACCCAGCTGGGACTCGAACCTGGGAACTTCAGATTACGAGCCTGGCGCGCTACAGACTGAGTCACCCCCGCCCAAGTGTTGTGGAAAGTGAAAAATTTCCCAGTAGTAAAGCTTCATAAGAATTGAAACTTGGAAAGTAATTAAAACTTAAATAATAAGTATTGTTTAAAATCATTTAATAAAATATACATTTCAGAAATTTACTTAATGATTATATATATATTGGACTATTATGAATGATTTTCATAAAACAAAACAATTTATTGTTAATTTTTTCTGTTTCTTTAATCTGCTCTAACCAGCATTGTTGTCCCAACCGGTTTGGCTAAAGACCTACCCTGCCCCCCGCCATAAAGGAAACACCGATGGGCTTATAAAGGCTGCCGTCTGTCGGATGGAAAGTTAAGCCGTGGATCAGTGGATTATTAGAATTGGATGGACTTGACGGGAGGCGTCCATCTGTCTTCTAACAGCAGACCAGTGATTCCGCTTCCACAATCTACTCAGAGCACTTGGGGTCCTTGTGGCCTGACCTTTCAGCCCATTATGTGCATAAAAACTTCCTCTCAGAACTAAGATAAACCACATCAGAATTGCTTATAAATGTGCCAATTCTTAGGAAAGGAAGAATTCTCACCCACCAAATTGATGCCTTATTAAACTTTGAAGTGGATTTATGCTTAACATACACATTTCTTTTTCAAGCGCTGAAGAAATCGGAAGGAAATCCCTTAAGATAGTATTTAGTAAACACGACAATCACACGCTTGAGTTTTAGTAAACACATTTGTTAAGCAGAGCATGCAACAACAACTTTCAAAATCGCAGTACAACTCGACTTCCTGTAAACAGAGCTGAGGCTTATTACTATTAATAATAGCCTACCGCTTCTGCTACAATTACCCATTAGATTTCTCATTAATCATGTAAAAATTGCCGCGTCGTCGTACAAGCTTTGTTCTACACTTCGAGGAAGTGATAAAATACACCTGTCAAGGACTTGGGGTGGGACTGCCCGGTCAACCTTGAGGTTAACTGCTGCCCCACCTAGGGGACGAAAGTTGGCGCTTCCCATGAATCAGTGCACTACGCCCAGCCTAATTATCCCAGCTGTTTATTTATGCTCTTCGCTATATATACTTCAAGAGAATATAAAATATCTTGGATGACAAAGACTTCTAAGGAAATCTCTTTCACTTTCTTTATCGCTTCATTACTACTGCCAGCAGTGGGGTTGCTCAGTCGGTAGCGTGCCAGGCTCATAATCTGTAATTCCCAGGTTCGAGTCCCAGCTGGGTCAGCGTTGAGATTTATCTTCACAAAACTCCCCGCCCTGACCACGGTCAGTAGGGGACACCGATGGGCTTGGAAAGGCCGCCATCCGTCGGATGGGACGTTAAGCCTTGGCCCCGTGTGTGGGAGAGCCACATCCTGTGCACGTTAAAGAACACGCTGGATAGCCTTGACGGGAGGCTACCATCTGTCTCCCAACAGCTGTTCCAGTGGGTCCCTTCCCCCAACCTTCTCTGAGCCTACGGGGACCATGTGACCTGGCCATGGTGTGCAAAAAAGTGTCGCTCAGAGGTAAAACCACCCAACCCAAAAACTACTGCCAGCCTTCTTAATTTTGTTGTTATCAGCATGTTTGACCCACAGGAGGATTTGGAGCTGTGGTGGAAGTCACTGAACCCCTCCAATTCAACGTTTTTTCCACTTTACACACAGTTAAGGCTATAAACTTATTGTTGGATGAAATACTTTTGCTATTTGCTGATTACTGTGGATTAATCGACTTTGGCCAAACACAATTTTTCAATAAATATTTTAAAGATCTCTAAAACGGAGGATACTGTTATAGGGTTCTGCTGAGGTCCTGGCATCCTCACAGACCATCTACTACATCACATAAACTGACAGGCTCCTGTCAGACCTCTATGGCAAGCAGCTGCTTGAGGGGGGATTTATTCATTCTATTTATATAATATTAAAGTACTCAAATTTTAAAATAAAATAATAACTAAGAAATTGAATTTTAAATTTCATTGCTAGAATTAAGTGAACTTCTTCTTCAGTACCTTTTCATATTATTTCTTTTCTAATTTCCTTATCATTGCCTCATACCTCAATCTTTTCTACAAATTATTTTCGTTACTTTTGAAGCTTCGTTTAGATGATTATGGTGCATTTTAGACCACAGGTTCCCAAAGTGGTCGACTGGATGTGCAGGGGGGGGGGAGGGTGAATAAAATAAAAGTTTAAACAAATAATTTATTTTTTAATTACTTTTTAATTTTAAAATATTTAAATTTTTTAATTTTTTAATTTAAATTTTTTATTTTATTTAAATTTAATAATTTTACATAAAATTTTGCTTTGATAAGAAGGACGTAACCAGGAGGTGGGGTAATCCAGAGAAACAGAATACTAAGCCCCCCTCAGAAAAAAAATTCGATCGTCTTATAAGAACGAAATTGTCTACGTGCAAACAAAACTTGTTGACCAAAAACATGTGTTTTTGTATAGTTTTATTTTTGCTCCATGCACTCAAGTGTTGTCTTACCATAAGTTTTGAACCTTAATTCTAATCTTTAAATATTTTATAGTTTTATAAATATTTTTGGCGATTAATTTTTTTTACAAAAGTCAATAGCAAGCATTTTCTTTTGTGCTGGGTGATTTCAAAATGGGAATATAGAATATAATTTTCACCTTTCATGTCAGGTTTTAATTTAATTTTAATAATTGATAAATCCTCCTCATGTCGTGTCTCTTCCCCCACCCCCACCCCCACCCAACCTGCAGAAACTGAATCCTGGTTAAGTGCCTGGTCGATAGGAGGCGAAAAAGAGCCTAGGCACAGAAGATTACGACATTGAGTGCAAAAATATTATTTTAATTTTTTACTAACCAAAGTTGCCGACGTCACTATACAGTCACTCAAAAAAGTATCCGAACACTATGGTTGATTACAGAATTCATAAAAAATATCTGGCAACGATTTTTTTAGAAATTAGTGACACGAAAGAAATTAGTGATGTGGGAACTTTCGTGAACTCACGTGACACGAAAGTGGCCAGATCACTAATTTCTAAAAAAATCGTTGACAGATATTTTTTTTTTAATTCTGTAATCAACCATAGTGTTCGGATACTTTTTTGAGCGACTTTACTAGCAGTTAATTTTATAAGTAACTCCCCATACCCCGCAACTTCTTACAATACAGATTCAACACGACGAATTTGCCCGTGGCTTCTTATCTACGCAAACTATTGAAATGTGTTGAAATGTATTGAGATGTTTCGACCGATTTTGTTACGATGTGATGTCTGATGCATCTGACCTAGCTGTTTCAAATTTTATACCCTGGTTCCCTCTGTGTAACCATCCCATGTTCGGTTAAAAAAATCTGGTTCCTACTTGCAAACGGACGCCCTAAAATAATAATGCCCTATGGGAATGTTGGGGATCTGCAACGGCAGCAGATTTACAAGCTTTTATGACTATTTATGTACACAATTAGGAAACAGTGAATGGCAACGACTTTAGTTTCCAATATGATTATCGTGGTAAATAGTTTTTTCTAGTAACAAAATCTCCTTTTGGAATTTCACTTTGAAATTATATACGTCTGTGAAATTTAGAAGCTCCGTCACGATTTCCCGATGAGAAATGTCTGCGAACGTATACAAATGCACAGACAGTTACCTCCTTTATTATTATAGAGTATGAATTTGATTAATTTAAGATATACCTGCTTGTTCAAGAGAGCTGGCCTCTAAACTAATCAAAACAAACACAATTAATAATAATGATGATTAAATGCTCATTTCATATTGATTTTTAATCAATCAATCAATTTTATTTCATCATCATATACAATTTATAACATAGAAAAATATGAGTGAACCCAAAAATCACATGGTTTGTCTAGGCCACTAAAGGAAATTAATACAAAAATCAATAACGACTTACTCACTACAAAGACTACAAACAATATGTGTCAATTTTCCAATATATGTACAATACATTTTTACTTTACACTTGATTATTTAACATGGGTGCAACATCTTCCAAAGAAAAGAGAAAGCTTTTTAAATTCTGTTTAAACATAATAAATTTTTTTCTCTTCTAATTTCAAGAGGCAACTGATTGAATATTTTAGGTACGATATACGAATAATGCTTATGAGCAGTTTCTTTTTTGGTCAAAGGAACTGAGAATTTTGGACCTTTCTCTCTGAAGTTGTATAAATCCGGCTAAATGTGAAAATTAAAGCAATTTTGCTTAAAAAATATCATCACTCTAAAAACAAATATATGTCTAAATGGTATAATTTTTAGCATAGAGTAACGACTAAAATTGCTTAAAATATCAGTGTTATTTTTTTCAATTAATTCAATAATTTTGTTTTGCAGAGACACCAAAGGTTTAAAAACAGAGACCTAAGTTCCACCCCAACAAACTATACCGTATTGAAATGCAGATTGTATAATGAGAAGTACAATGTTCGCAGCATATTAAGATTAACTTTGTATTTCAAGTGGTGTAATTTGAGTAGTTTGTAGCTTGCTTTACCTGTGACGTAGTCAATATGTTTCTTCAATTTTAGATTATTATCTATGAAAATATCTAAATATTTAATGTTCTCAACCTGTTCTATTTCATCACAACGGAAATCTGTATGTTTATAGCATTGAGGTGAATGCAGTTTAATGACAAAAGTATTTGCAGCATTTTGGTTATTTTTCAACTTGTAGAAAACAAATTTAGATTTTTTCTTATTAATTAAGAGTTTATTATTTTCGAACCACATATTAACTTCCTCAGAACATTATTGACATTGGACAATAAATCTGTAATAGTTTGGTTACTAAACGTCAATGCAGTGTCATCTGCAAAGGTAGTATTTAATAAAAATAGTAATTAATTAATGTTCATTTCACAGAGGTCATTAATATAAATATTAAACAATAGGGGGCCAAGAACAGAGCCCTGCGAAATGCCACATTTAGTTTGTTTAGGATTGCTGAGGCAGTTTTTTAATTTAACTAATTGAGTGCTATTTGTTAAGTAACTGATAAACCATTCTAGAACAATCCGTCTCATACCCAAATGCTCCAGTTTTTTCAAAAGCAATGAATGTGTTACGGTGTCAAAAGTTTTTTCAAGATCTAGAAAAACTGATAGAGTTTTAAATAAATTAATATTAATAAATAAAATTAGTAAATGGCAATAACGCATGATCAGTGCCTTTACCCTCAGTGAAGCCAAACTGATTTAACGAAAAGAATTTTATTTTATTTAAATAACTCAATACTCTGAATTATACTAGTTTTTCAAATATTTTGTAAAAAAACAGGCAAAAGCGAGATCAGTCTGTAGTTTGAAAGGCAGTTTTTATTTCTCTTCTTTTAAATCGGAAGTACAATAGAGGTTTTAAGATCATCTGGAAAAATACCAGTTGGAAAAGGAAGGTTAAAGATATAGACTAAAGGATGAATAATGAAATTTTTACATTTTTTTTACTGTAGTTACTGAAATTTCATCGATTCCTGGGCATTTGCCTTCTATTAGATTTGTAACGGTCTTATCTAATTCTTGTACGGTTATAGGAGTAAAAAAGAAAGTGCTATCTGTTTTATAATAATTTTTATAGCTTTCATATTCAGTAGGTTTATCACTAAGTATTTTGCTAGGTAAATCGACAAAATAAGTGTTAAATTCATTTACTGCATCTGTAATTTCATCAGTATTACAGTCCTCAATATTATTCATTTTATCCGATAGAACTTCATCTTTTGAGTTATTCCCAATTAAATTATTTACGAACTTCCATTGTTTTTTTATATCACCATTACATTTTAAAAATTCTTCCATGTAATATTTGTTTTTGGTCTCCTTAGATTTCGACCTTAAGTTATTCCTACGTTCTAAGAATTGCTTCTCATGGTCCTCGGTTTATGGGTATTTTTTTAAATTTTTGTATAGCTTATCTTTATGACTAATCATATCGCAGATTTCATTTGTGATCCAAGGCTTTTTCAGTTTCTGAATGTTTCTTTTTCCATTGGATGATGAATCCTTAATTACTTTACACAAAATCTCGGAAATTTTTTTGTACGCATTATTAACGTTAGTTTCCTGTGTTATCCCCTTCCATTTATAATCTTTTAATTTATCATTTATTAGTTCATAATTAATTCTGAACATGTAATCTTTAATATTATCATTTCTTTTGTCAAAAGTTTTATTTTCCTTATGTCTAATTTTAACTATTATTGGGTAATGATCCATAATCAGCATTTTATATACTGCAGCTCGTACATTAATTCTATTGTTAATTTTAACCAGTACATGGTCCACACAAGACTGGGTATTTCGGACCTCTCTGGTAGCAATATTTATCATTGACTCATATCCATACATAGCAGTCAGATTTAGATATTCATTTACAAGTTTGGAAGTATTTGCTAACAAATCTATATTTATATCACCAGTTATAATATTTCTTGTGTTTAACCCCTGCATAATATGCTCTAATTCATTCATAAAATCAGATGGTAAATAACTGTGGGAACGGTAGATTGCAATTACTGAATTTCACATAATGAAAGCTCTATATGGAGTAACTCTGCTGTTTGTATTTGGTCATGGTCTATTCTTTTAACGTTAATATGAGATTTAACATATATCATTACACCACCAGCTTCATTATATTGTCTACAGTTACAATATGTTGTATAGCCTTTAATCTGATAAAGATCAACCTCATCTTCCTTAATCCAGATTTCTGTCAATATCATGCAATCAGATTTATAATATACAGAGTTTATAAACAATTCGAAAAGTTCAAAATTGGATCTTAAACTTCTAATATTGATATTTAAAACATTTAGACTATTGTAATCAACTGTTCCCAAAATTGCAGTTAAATCAGATTCTTCGGTGATTACCAGTCTATTAGCAACATTATCATTGTCTGCCATTAAATGTCAAAGAATTTGTCAAAGTCTACTTCAATGCGAATCAAATTATGTGTTTGAGAGTTTATCCAGGTCTACCTCATTATTTATGAGTAAAATTTTAGATACATCGGATTCTCTCAGGAAGAATTTCCCATCCTTAACCCATGCATACTTGTACTTCAATTTTTGTTTGCACTGCTTAGTTTTATAAAGAAGTTCTTCATTTCTAGGTGTTAGATGCTCATTGAGAAAAATTTTACTTTCTCTAAATTTTGGATTAATATATTTACAATTTAGACAATATTTTGTTTTTTTTTTGTTTCCTTCCAACCAACAGTCCCTAATTACTTTACTTTTAAATTTTACAATTATGTTTTTAATTATATTTCTGTTGGTAGCCGGAACTCTATGCGCTACAACTATATCACCTTCTGTTATTTTAACACTAATCTTATCAGCCATTTTGTTAAGAATGGTACCCACATTTTCCGCTGGATCCTCCAGGATTCCAACTATTTCTAAATTAGTATTTCTAGAATTCTGCTTCAAGTCCGAGAGTTCCTGCTTGACGTCCTCAAGTTCGTTTCTGATATCTGAATTGGCTTTTTCAAGCGTAATGTTTTTTGCTTTAACGTCGTTCAGTTCCTTTTTTAGACTACCTATTGTTGAACAAATTCATCAATCTAACTCGAGGTAAAATCAGCAAAAGTTTTCAGTTCTTTCAAATCGTTTTTCAGATCTAGTAACTTCGCTTTCAAGTCACTATGCATGCTGTGCACATCGCTTACCTTGGAAAAGGCTCCATTCGTCTGTGCAGGAACTTACTGCTCTCAGCTTCATCTTGTTCGCTTTCAAGTCACTATGCATGCTGTGCACATCGCTTACCTTGGAAAAGGCTCCACTCGTCTGTGCAGGAACTTCACTGCTCTCAGCTTCATCTTGTTCGCTTTCAAGTCACTATGCATGCTGTGCACATCGCTTACCTTGGAAAAGGCTCCACTCGTCTCTGCAGGAACTTCACTGCTCTCAGCTTCATCTTGTTCGCTTTCAAGTCACTATGCATGCTGTGCACATCGCTTACCTTGGAAAAGGCTCCACTCGTCTCTGCAGGAACTTCACTGCTCTCAGCTTCATCTTGTTCGCTTTCAAGTCACTATGCATGCTGTGCACATCGCTTACCTTGGAAAAGGCTCCACTCGTCTCTGCAGGAACTTCACTGCTCTCAGCTTCATCTTGTTCGCTTTCAAGTCACTATGCATGCTGTGCACATCACTTACCTTGGAAAAGGCTCCACTCGTCTATGCAGGAACTTCCCTGCTCTCAGCTTCATCTTGGGCACACACCTGATCTCCTGCACCACTGGCAGGAGCCACGCAGGTATTGAAATCCAAGCACGGCTCAGTAGACGATTTCAATAATATTGCTAAGAATTCAGGATGGGGGATAGGTGTCGATGACGAGATCATAAACTGATCTAGGAATCAAAGAAACTGAGAAGTCCTGAAAGAGAGATAATCAAGAGTGTTTGGTTTTTCTCTGAGTGGCACTTTTTTTTGCACACAATGAGCAAAAGGACCAGGTCACAAGGTCGTCGAGTCCTCAGAAAAGGTCGGGATTCACTGGATAGCTGTTGGAAGACAGATGATAGCCTCCAATCAAGGCCATTCAGCGTGTTCTTCAACGTCCACACAGGGTACAGCTCTCTCTCCGGCACACGGGCCACAACTAAACGTCTAAGGTGTTAACATATCGACGCCATCCTGAATTCTTAGCAATATAATTGAAATCGTCTACTGAGCCGTGCTTGGGTTTCAGTACCTACGTGGCTCCTGCCAGTGGTGCAGGAGATCAGGTGTGTGCCCAAGATGAAGCTGAGAGCAGTGAAGTTCCTGCAGAGACGAGTGGAGCCTTTTCCAAGGTAAGCAATGTGCACAGCATGCATAGTGACTTGAAAGCGAACAAGATGAAGCTGAGAGCAGTGAAGTTCCTGCACAGACGAGTGGAGCCTTTTCCAAGGTAAGCGATGTGCACAGCATGCATAGTGACTTGAAAGCGAACAAGATGAAGCTCAGAGCAGTGACGTTCCTGCAGAGACGAGTGGAGCCTTTTCCAAGGTAAGCGATGTGCACAGCATGCATAAGTGACTTGAAAGCGAACAAGATGAAGCTGAGAGCAGTGAAGTTCCTGCAGAGACGAGTGGAGCCTTTTCCAAGGTAAGCGATGTGCACAGCATGCATAGTGACTTGAAAACGAACAAGATGAAGCTGAGAGCAGTGAAGGTCCTGCATACACGAGTGGAGCCTTTTCCAAGGTAAGCGATGTGCACAGCATGCATAGTGACTTGAAAGCGAACAAGTTGAAGCTGAGAGCATCGAAGTTCCTGCACAGACGAGTGGAGCCTTTTGCAAGGTAAGCGATGTGCACAGCATGCATAGTGACTTGAAAGCGAACAAGATGAAGCGGAGAGCAGTGAAGTTCCTGCAGAGACGAGTGGAGCCTTTTCCAAGGTAAGCGATGTGCACAGCATGCATAGTGACTTGAAAGCGAACAAGATGAAGCTGAGAGCAGTGAAGTTCCTGCACAGACGAGTGGAGCCTTTTCCAAGGTAAGCGATGTGCACAGCATGCATAATGACTTGAAAGCGAACAAGATGAAGCTGAGAGCAGTGAAGTTCCTGCACAGACGAGTGGAGCCTTTTCCAAGGTAAGCGATGTGCACAGCATGCATAGTGACTTGAAAGCGAACAAGATGAAGCTCAGAGCAGTGACGTTCCTGCAGAGACGAGTGGAGCCTTTTCCAAGGTAAGCGATGTGCACAGCATGCATAGTGACTTGAAAGCGAACAAGATGAAGCTGAGAGCAGTGAAGTTCCTGCAGAGACGAGTGGAGCCTTTTCCAAGGTAAGCGATGTGCACAGCATGCATAGTGACTTGAAAACGAACAAGATGAAGCTGAGAGCAGTGAAGGTCCTGCATACACGAGTGGAGCCTTTTCCAAGGTAAGCGATGTGCACAGCATGCATAGTGACTTGAAAGCGAACAAGTTGAAGCTGAGAGCATCGAAGTTCCTGCACAGACGAGTGGAGCCTTTTGCAAGGTAAGCGATGTGCACAGCATGCATAGTGACTTGAAAGCGAACAAGATGAAGCGGAGAGCAGTGAAGTTCCTGCAGAGACGAGTGGAGCCTTTTCCAAGGTAAGCGATGTGCACAGCATGCATAGTGACTTGAAAGCGAACAAGATGAAGCTGAGAGCAGTGAAGTTCCTGCACAGACGAGTGGAGCCTTTTCCAAGGTAAGCGATGTGCACAGCATGCATAGTGACTTGAAAGCGAACCAATATGAAGCTGAGAGCAGTGAAGTTCCTGCACAGACGAGTGGAGCCTTTTCCAAGGTAAGCGATGTGCACAGCATGCTTAGTGACTTGAAAACGAACAATATGAAGCTGAGAGCAGGAAGTTCCTGCACAGACGAGTGGAGCCTTTTCCAAGGTAAGCGATGTGCACAGCATGCATAGTGACTTGAAAGCGAACAAGATGAAGCTGAGAGCAGTGAAGCTCCTGCAGAGACGAGTGGAGCCTTTTCCAAGGTAAGCGATGTGCACAGCATGCATAGTGACTTCAAAGCGAAGTTACTAGATCTGAAAACTTTTGCTGATTTTACCTCGAATAAAATTGATGAATTTGTTACAACAATAGGTAGTCTAAAAAAGGAACTGAACGACGTTAAAGCAAAAAACATTACGCTTGAAAAAGCCAATTCAACACAATGAGCTAAATGGCCAGATCAAGTACCGACGGATGGCGGCCTTCACAAGCCCATCGGTGTCCGACTGCTGATCAAGGGCAGGGCGGAGAATTTTGCGGAGATAAATCTCAACGCTGGCACAGGTGGGACTCGAACCTGGGAACTGCAGATTACGAGCCTGGCGTGCTACTGACTGGGCCACCCCCTCTCCGAATCAAGAAGGTAAACTGCTAATACATGAACACACTACACTGAACAGAAGTCAGATTCTCTGCCCATTTCACCAGTTAGAGCTAACATCAGATATATTAACCTTAATTTTAAAATTCCTCCCCCCATTTGCTATTTTTTTTCATGTTAGACACCAATTACATTTGCTCACTGTAATCAATATTTTTAAAGGCCATCTTCTAAACGAAAACTGGACAAGTCAGAAATGAAGAGTAAATTATTTACTGATATATTCAAAACAGACATGCCTATTAAGACATTTGCCAACTTGAAATTATCAATATGATATTCTGTTTTCCTAGAGATACTTCGCTGTTACATAGGCACAGAACCTTTTCTTCCAGCTTCAACTTCTTTTTTAATGCCGTTTTCTAGAGGTCCAGAGATGCAAACATCCATTACTGAAGATGCAAGGAGTAGAGGAAAGATGTTCCAGACATTCCCAACCATATCTGTTCAGGGTTGTTACCATTATTTGTAAAAAAAACTGGAGTGTACATTGTCTTACAACAAAACAACAGTTTTACGCAAAACACCCGAGGTCAAGATTCAATACTTTTAACAATATTTACGATACTTTTATGAGATAACAATATATACGCAATACTTTTATCAGATGATGATGTCAACGCAGTTCCAGAAACTGACGGGGCGGGGTTGGCTCAGTCGGTAGCGCGCCAGGCTCGTAATCTGTAGTTCCCAGGTTCGAGTCCCAGCTGGGTCAGCGTTGAGATTTATCTCCGCAAAAATTCCCCGCCCTGCCCACGGTCAGTAGGGGACACCGAAGAGCTTGGAAAGGCCGCCGTCCATCGGATGGGACGTAAGCCGTGGCCCGTGTGCGGGAGAGCCATACCTTGTGCACGTTAAAGAACACGCTGGATGGCCTTGACGGGAGGCTACCATCTGTTTCCCAAAAGCTGTTCCAGTGGGTCAACTCCCCCAACCTTCTCTGAGCCTTCGGGGTCCATGTGACCTGTCCATTTAGCACATGGTGTGCAAAAAAGTGCCGCTCAGAGGTAAAACAACCCAACAACCACACATCGTTCAACTCTGGATACTTCTATTCTGGATTTGCAGATATTTGCCACTGGATGCTGTTGGGTTGTGTTACCTTCGAGCGTCATTTTTTGCACACATTGAGCCAAATGCTCAGATCAAGGATCCGAAAGGCTAAGGTTGGGAGGAGAGGACCCACTGGATAGACGGATGATGGCCTTCCGTCAAGGCCATCCACCATCCGCACAAGGGGCTAACGCTTAACGTTCCATCCGATGGATGGCAGTCTTTCTAAGCTCATTGTTGTCTCCTACTGATCGAGGGTAGGACAGGGAGTTTTGCGAAGAAAAATCACGACGCTTACCCAGCTGGGACTCAAAACTGGGTTGGGTTGGGTTGTTTCACCTCTGAACGGCACTTTTTTGCACACCATGGGCTAAATGGCCAGGTCACATGGACCCCGAAGGCTCAGAGTAGGTTGGTGGAGGGGACCCACTGGAACAGCTGTTGGGAGACACATGGTAGCCTCCCGTCAAGGCCATCCAGCGTGTTCTTTAACGTGCACAGGGTATGTCTCTCCCGCACACGGGAACACGGCTTAACGTCCCGTTCGACGGACGGCGGCCTTTCCAAGCCCATCGGTGTCCCCTGCTGACCGTGTGCAGGGCGGGGAATTTTGCGGAGATAAATCTCAACGCTGACCCAGCTGGGAATCGAACCTGGGAACTACAGATTACGAGCCTGGCGCGCTACCGACTGAGCCACCCCCGCTCAAAACTGGGAATTGCAGATTACGTGTCTGGCTCACCCCTGACTCTGTAGTTTGAGTTGTTTTATCTTCGTTGGCTAGGTCACAAGGACCCCAAAGGCTCAGAAATGGTTGGGGGAATCTGGTCTTAGGTGAGAGATGGCAGCCTCCTATCAAGATCATCCAGCACGTTCTTTAGCATGCACAAGATGTGGCTCTCCTGCACAAGGACCCATGGCTTTACGTTTCTTCCGACGGAAGGTGGCCTTTCCAAACCCACCAGAACACACTTCACCCTTAGACAGGTCAGAGTGCGTGTTCAGCGAAGATTAATCTCAAAGCTGGCGCAGTTGGGACTCGACCCTGGAAAGTGCAGGTTGCGAGCCTGGCGCGTTACTGACTGATCCAACCTCTATCGCAACTCTGTGGGTCCCGTATCACTATAAGCATTAGAATTTGATTTCCCAGTGTTTTACTTCTTGTAAGTGTTTGATAAACTGCGACCCTTATCACGCAAATCCCCGAAGTATACTCAGAATACGAATGTCGACAAAACCCGTTTACGATATATTCCATCTGGAGCTCCAGATTGAGCGACCATCGCGCTAAACTTGATGTGTCACATAATCAACTGAGCAGCGGAAATTATCCCTTTCCGATGCACGTCACTATTCGACTTTGTGTGTATTAGATGATACGTGACGTTTCACGTTATTGGCTTACACTGCTGTGGGTTGAGGATTCAGCGGAGCGCTTATTATGTTTAGTACGGCATAAACCCCCAGCAGAAACTCATTCTGGGGATTCAAATTGAAAATGAGGGGAGGACAGCCCACTTCTGTAGCGTGCAGTGCTCGTAAAACTGTGACACGCGCAGGTTGGATTGCAAAACCTCGCTACGAAGCATTGATTTTCTTCTTCACCTCATCATTTGCTCTTCAGCACTTTCTATGGCAACAACAAATCAGAGTCATCAACGTTTTTATGTTCATGGGTCCCTTGTTAGCGTTTTGCGCTGAGGGGCCGTTGGATTGAGGTTCGTCTGATGGACCTTTAAGACATTGTCACGGTCATTGATTTACCTCTGAGCGGCACCTTTTTTTTGCACACAGTGGACTAAATGATCAGGTAACAAGGACCCCAAAGGCTCAGAAAACGTTGGATAAGTGGATCTACTGGACAGGGGACAGATGGGAGCCTCTTGCTAAGACTGGGGTTGGGGGTGGCTCAAACGGTAGCGCTCCAGGCTCGTAATCAGCAGTTCGCAGGTTCGAGTTCCAGCTCGGCCAGGGTTGAGATTTTTCTCCGCAAAACTCTCCGTCCTCACCACGATCAAGTAGAGGACACCAATGGGCTTGGAAAGGCCGCCTTCGAATGGAACGTTAAGCTGTGGTAGAGTCATACCCTGTACATATTAAAGAATATATCGGACAGCCTTGACGGAGGGCTACCATCTGTCTCCCAATAGCTGTCCAGTGGGTCCCCTCCCTCAACCTTCTCTGAGCCTTCGGGGTCCTTGTGACCTGGCAATTTAGCCCATTGCGTGCAAAAGAGCGCCGATCAAAGGTCAAACAACCCAACCCAACCTGCTAAGACTATCCAGCGTGTCCTGTAATATGCACAGGACATAATACGTCTTAGTTTCCTGTTAGACGCACGGCGCACTTTCCAAGCAAAATGGAGTCCGCTTTCTAACCGAAGGAAGAGAATTGGAAGGGGTTAGCTGAGATAAATTTCAAGCCTGGCACAGGTGAAACTTCAACCTAGGAACTGCAGATTATGAGCATGGCGCGCTATTAACCAAAATAACACTCGTTTACAAGGTTTTTATAACATGAATAATTGTAGCTGTCTTTAATTATTTTTCATTTGCTGATTTCAGATCTGGCCTTAAAAAATGGCTAGCACGTCACATTTTTATGTTATTGGTCATTTTAATTCCTATTAAGATCATTATATGTCAACACCTCCAGGCAACTGGGAGGATACTAGATATTTTACGTTTTTTTCGCAACACTGATTGCCAAGTGGGAGAAAACGCGTAACAGTAACCTCACCTCAGACCGCCATTCTTGCTGTTTTTATTGTAGGGGGAACACGTGCTGTACGTTGATAAGTGAATTTTGGCGTTTAAATGGCACGAAGGTACCGTCGCAGATGTGTTAATGTTCCAGATAAGTTTTGTTATGTGTGTGGAAAATATATTTTAAAATTCCAGGGTCGTTCCTTGACAAAAATTGTAAAAAAAGCCTATAACTTTATGTTGAATGTTATATTGGAGATCAGAACAAAGCATGGGCTCCACAAGTCTGCTGCATTTCGTGTTTTGTTGGCCTGAGTGAATGGTTGAAAGATAAGATAAAATCCATGCCCTTTGCAGTTCCAGTGGTTTGGCGTGAGCCAACTAGCATGATTGCTATTTTTGTTTAACTACATTGTCGGGCTTTTCAAAAAAGAACAAAAGTAAAATACAATATCCAAATGTGCCTTCAGCCATTAAAACCAGTACCTCACGGAGAAGATCTTCCTTTACCAAGACCTCCAACCAACTGGGAGGAGATGGATTCACATTCATCAGAGGAATACTTTGAGGCACATACAGATCCTGATCCTACATACACCCCTAAAAAGTTAGATAAGCTTCATCTGATTCAGCAAAATGAACTAAATGATCTTGTTCGAGTTGGGTTGGGTTGTTTTACCTCTGAGCGGCATTTTTTTTGCACACCATGGGCTAAATGGCCAGGTCACATGGACCCCGAAGGCTCAGAAAAGGTTGGGGGAGGGGACCCACTGGAACAGCTGTTGGGAGACAGATGGTAGCCTCCCGTCAAGGTTATCCAGCGTGTTCTTTAACGTGCACAGGGTATGGCTCTCCCGCACACGGGGCCACGGCTTAACGTCTCATCCGACGGACGGCGGCCTTTCCAAGCCCATCGGTGTTTCCTACTGACCGTGGGCAGGGCGGGGAATTTTGCGGAGATAAATCTCAACGCTGACCCAGCTGGGACTCGAACCTGGGAACTACAGATTACGAGCCCGGCGCGCTACCAACTGAGCCACCCCCGCCCCAATCTTGTTCGAGACCTAGGACTTTCCAAACAGCTGAGGTTTTAGGTTCAAGACTTCAAGAGTGGAATCTTCTGACCAAGGGTATCAGAGTTTCTCTGTTCAGAAAGAGAAATTTCGCTTTATCTGCTTATTACGAGATGCAAGATGGTTTGAGTTTCTGCACAGATATTTCAGGGCTGATGGAAGAAATTGGAACAACTCACGACCACTAAGGAATGGCGTCTATTTATAGATTCGTCAAAATTCAGCTTAAAAGCTGTCCTTTTGCATAAAGGAAACCAAACACCTTCCATTCCGGTGACACACGCTGTGGGAATGAAGGAAACTTATGAAAACATGGAAAAAAAATCTTACTCCTATAAAATATGACCAGTTGAAGAGGACATATGTGGTGACCTAAAAGTCATATCTCTCTTGCTCGGACTTCACAAAATTTTTCTTCTTTCTATGTTTGTGTGACAGTGGGGCCAAAAACGAACGCTACAAAAGACTATCCCAAAAGAGATGTTTTTATTCCTGGAAAGAGTAATGTGAGGTATAAGCCTCTAGTTGACCCCTTTGATGTTCTGCTCCCACCACTGCACATCAAACTGGGGCATATGAAAAACTTTGTAAAGGCTATGGACAAAACTGGTAAAGGGTTTTTGCATTTAAAGGAAAATTTTCCAAAACAAAGTGATGCCAAACTCATAGAAGGGATCTTTGTTGGTCCTCAGATCAGGAAGCTACTGAATGATACTGTCTTCGAAGAAAAACTGAATATGAAGGAGCGCGCTGCATGGAAATCCTTCACGTCTGTGGTCCAGGGTTTTCTGGGAAATCACAAAGAGGAAAACTACCATCAACTCATTCAAGATCTTCTCAAAAACTATGAAAATCTTGGCTGACGAATGTCTTTGATGATCCATTTCTTGCACTCGCATCTCGACTTCTTTCCTAAGAACTTAGGAGCTGTCAGTGATGAGCAAGGGGAAAGATTTCACCAGGATATCCGAACCATGGAGGAGAGATACCAAGGCAGGTGGGACCCAGCAATGATGGGTGACTACTGCTGGTTCTTGCAGAAGGAAGATACATGAGCACTTAAAGGACAAAAATGAACTTCTTGTAAGTAGAAAAGATCCTTACCCGTGTTTTCTTATTTTGCATTTCAATATTATTTCATTTCTTACTTTATATTCAGTGGTCTATAACTATGATGTTTCTAAGTTTTTTTTCAATGTAATGATGTAATTAATTAATGAGTTTTAAGTTGCAATTTAATAAAATAGTCTTTTTTTTTTCATTTCTCAGATATGCGTATTCATTGAAATTTGAAATACATCAATGCGTAATTTAAAAAAACTGCACCTGCTGCAGATATTTCACAGCCATATTTGAAATCAGCACCACAAAATCAGTTAAAAACATCCTATTTGACCAATGTTATAAAAAAAGTTTCAATTTCTTGTCTAGTGTAATCGTCCCCATTCTCTCGTGTGCTGAGGCAAAGAGATGATGTTTTAATGCAAATTACCTGAAAGATTCTTTTTGTATTAGTCTGTGCATAACGGTGACAGATTCCGGTTTAACATGTGAAGATTTTGCCTGCAAGCAAATTATGAGACTACCAGGGTTTCCAACTCTGGAGGGGAGGGGGAAATTTGACTCATTTGGTAGTGCGACAGGTTCGTAATCTGCATTCCCAGGTTCGAGTCCCAATTGTGCGAGCATTGAGAATTATCTAAGCCAAATGCCCTCCGTCAGGAATGGGTTGGGTTGTTTTACCTCTGAGCGGCACTTTTTTGCACACCATGGGCTAAATGGCCAGGTCACATGGACCCCGAAGGCTCAGAGAAGGTTGGGGGAGGGGACCCACTGGAACAGCTGTTGGGAGACAGATGGTAGCCTCCCGTCAAGGCCATCCAGCGTGTTCTTTAACGTGCACAGGGTATGGCTCTCCCGCACACGGGGAGAGCCATACCCTGTGCACGTTAAAGAACACGGAGAATCCGCAGAGCGGGGAATTTTGCGGAGATAAATCTCAACGCTGACCAAGCTGGGACTCGAACCTGAGAATTATAGATTACGAGCCTGGCGCGCTACCGACTGAGCCACTCTCGCCCCCGTCAGGAATGGGACAGTGATAGGCTTAGAAAGGCCGTTCGTTGGATGGGACGTAAAGCCGTGAATCCGTGTGCAGGAGAGCGTTGGGTTCAGTTGTTTCACCTCTGAGTGGCACTTTTTTGCCCACAGTGGGCTAAATGGCCACGTCACAAGGATCCCGAGGGCTCAGAGAAAGTTGGGGACCCACTAGAAAGTTGTTGGGAGACAGATGATAGCCTCCCGTCAAGGCCAACCAGCGTATTCTTTAACACAGGGGTGGCTCTCCCTCACACCGCACCACCGATTAACGTCCCATCCTTCCGTGGAGGCCTTTTCTCCACGGAAGGAGGCCTTTCCAAACCCATCGATATTCCCTACTGACCAAGGACAGGGCGGGGAGTTTTGTGGAGAGAAATTTTAACGCTGACCCAGCTGGGACTCGAACCTGGGAACTGCAGATTATGAGTCTGACGCGCTACCGACTGAGCCATCACCCCCGCCCCACTAATGATGTAGAACAGCTAATATAGATGCGTATCGAAGACAGAGTTTCTTTAGAATTTCAGTTCTAACCCTACAATAAAATACGTGACAGCAAATCTTACATCATTTTAATTTGCCTGCCATTTTATGAATCATACTTGAAATCTCCTTTTTCTTCGGAATGATCTAAATCAGGAATTCCAAACTTTACGGCCTGAAGCCCTGCTCCCCACCCCCACAAACACACTTTGATTTCTGGGAAACCTTCCCACCACCACGTGTCTTATTCATCATAAGCTTAAACTATCTTTAAAACAATTTCAATTTAAAATTTAAAATTAGAAATAAACACAAAAAATTCGCATCCTTATGCCACCCATGGAATGATTTTACGCCCCTCAGCTTCGGAACCCGAGTTCTAAGGGTTCAAGTCACAAGGATTCCAAAATTAGGAGTATGTTTGAAGAAAGAAATTCCCTAGATAGCTGTTAGGGGGAGTGCTTCTACAGATCAACTTTGAGTTACGGTGATTGTGCCGCGAGCATCCTATCCCTAAATGCTACCGTTAAATGGTTAGGATTTTCATTGTAAATCGCCATTCAAAGAATCGCTTTAATGAAGAGCGAGGGTGGCTCAGTCGATATCGCTCCAGACTCGTAATCTGAAGTTCCCAGGTTCCAGTCCCATCTGGGTCAGCGTTGAGATTCATCTCCGCAAAACTCCCTCCCTGTCCTTGGTCAGTAGAGGACACCAATGGGCTTGGAAAGGCCGCCGTTCGTCGTATGGGACGTTAAGCCGTGTCTCTCTGTGCGGGTTGGGTTGTTTTACCTCTGAACGGCACTTTTTTGCACACCATGGGCTAAATGGCCAGGTCACAAGGACCCCGAAGGCTCAGAGAAGGTTGGGGTAGGGGACCTACTGGAACAGCTGTTGGGAGACAGATGGTAGCCTCCCGTCAAGGCCATCCAGCGTGTTCTTTAACGTGCACAGGGTATGGCTCTCCCGCACACGGGGCCACGGCTTAACGTCCCATCCGACGTACGGCGGCCTTTCCAAGCCCATCGGTGTCCCCTACTGACCGTGGGCAGGGCGGGGAATTTTTGCGGAGATAAATCTCAACGCTGACCCAGCTGGGACTCGAACCTGGGAACTAAAGATTACGAGCCTGGCGCGCTACCGACTGAGCCACCCCCGCCACTCTCTGTGCGGGAGAGCCATACCCTTTGCACGTGAAAGAACACTCTGGATGGCTTTGACGGGAGGCTACCATCTGTCTCCCAATAGCTGTTCCAGAGGATCGCCTCCTCCAATCTTCTCTGAGCCTCGGGGTATTTGTGACATGGCTATTTAGCCCATGGTATGCAAAAAAGGGCCGCTCAGAGGTAAAAACAACCCAACTTGCTTTAATGACAAGTTACTCTTTTTTTTTAATCTAACATAAATAATGTTTCTTTGTCTTTCGGATCGTTAGCCCTCCCGACTCATAATCTCCAATTCCCAGATTCGAGTCCCAAATGTACCAACGTTCAGAATTATGCCATCTAAATCTCCATCAAGCCCTCGGTCAGAAGAAGAGACACCGATGAATTTAACAAGGTCGCCGTCCATCGGATAGGACATTAAGCCATGATCAGTATGCAAGAAATCCATGTCCTGTGCACGTTAAAGAACACGCTGGATGGCCTTGACGGGAGGCTACCATCTGTCTCCCTACATCTGTTCAGTGAGTGCCTTCCCACAACCTTCTCTGAACTCTTGGAGTCCTGATCTGGAGGGCGGTTGTACCTCAGTCGTAGCGCGCCAGACTGTAATCTGCAATTCGCAGGTTCGAGTCCAATCTGGGCTAGTATCGAGATTTATCTACGCAAAATTCCCCGCCCTGCGTTCGGTCAATGGGAAGACAGCGATGGGTTTGAAAAAGCCTCCGTCCGTCGGATGAGACGTTAAGCCGTGGCCCCATGTACGGGAGAGAGCCATATCCCATACACACTGGATGGCCTTTTTCAGAGGTTCTCATTTGTCTCTTAACAGCTGTCCAGAGGGTCCCTTCTCCGCAACCTTCTCTGAACCCTCGGGGTCCTTGGGACCTGGTCATTTAGCCCATTGTGTTCAAAAAAGTGTCGCTCACAGGTAAAACAACCCAACTCTGATGCATGTTTATCTGCTAAAGCCTCACCTTCTGCACGGACCATCTTTGTTGCATATCCTATTGACATGCATCTATCAGTCCTAGGTTGCATGAGGCGGGGGTGGCTCAGTCGGTAGCGCGCCAGGCTCGTAATCTGTAGTTCCCAGGTTCGAGTCCCAGCTGGGTCAGCGTTGAGATTTATCTCCGCAAAATTCCCCGCCTTGCCCACGGTCAGTAGGGGGACACTGATGGGCTTGGAAAGGCCGCCGTACGTCGGATGGGACGTGGCCCCGTGTGCGGGAGAGCCATACCCTGTGCACGTTAAAGAACACGCTGGATGGCCTTGACGGGAGGCTACCATCTGTCTCCCAACAGCTGTTCCAGTGGGTCCCCTTCTCTGAGCCTTCGGGGTCCATGTGACCTGGCCATTTAGCCCATGGTATGCAAAAAAAGTTCCGCTCAGAGGTAAAACAACCTAAGTTGCATAGTGGACTGCCTGAAGAGTAATTTTTTTGTTCTTTAAATATTTTCCCTTTTCTGAAAGAAGGAATCTAATATACGAATCTTTGCCGAACTCTACCGAAGAGCAGTGTTTCCTAAATGCAGTTTAAATAATTATTTCGCAAACGATGTTGAATGCATCAGAAAGGTTATTTTACCAAACAGTTGTTATTATTTTGAAGATGCTGCTGCTGTTCCCTATTGAAACTCAAATTATTATTGGATGGCCTTCCTGTGGGGGCGGGGGTGGCTCAGTCGGTAGCGCGCCAGACTCGTAATCTGTATCCCAGGTTCGAGTCCCAGCTGGGTCAGCGTTGAGATTTATCTCCGCAAAATTTCCCCGCCCTGCCCACGGTCAGGAGGGGACACCGATAGGCTTCGAAAGGACGTTAAGCCGTGGCCCCGTGTGCGGGAGAGCCATACCCTGTGCACATTAAAGAACACGCTGGATGGCCTTGATGGGAGGCTACCATCTGTCTCTCAACAGCTGTTCCAGTGGATCCACTCCCCCAACCTTCTCTGAGCCTTGGGTCCTTGTGGACCTTCGGGGTCTTTGTGGCCTGGCCATTTAGCCCATGGTGTGCAAAAGAGTGCAGCTCAGAGGTAAAACAATCCAATCCAAAAGCCTTCCTGTGTGTCATTCTGTCCAACTATGCAAAATGGATAATATCAGAGATTTAGTCCTAGCTCGTACAAATAATCTAAATATTTTTATTCGTTCCCATTTATTTCGATAATTATAGTGAAGAAAAAATTTAATTCATACAATTTTCTCTCAAATAAATTCATCCTTTGCACGCAAACGTAGACTGCACAATCAATAAAGCTTTCACTAATTGCATCATACTGACCATATTTAGCTCACGGAAGTTGTTATATCCGCTGATTTTTCCTTTTTGTCGTACAGTGCTGCAAACTTAAAATGCTTCGAAGTCAATAAGAATGCTAGATTCCGATATTTAGGTTGTTACATCAGCACATTGTTTACGCAATTCACATCAACACCCTGCTATTTGTAAAGACATTTTAACCAGTTCAAGCATGACTGTTTCGCTTTTGATATTTAAAATGGCACAGAAAAAGCATTTTATACATCTTCTGAAACTTAATAGATTCAAAGACTATTTTCGTAGAAACTAGGGGAGTGCCACTCAGAGGTAAATCTCTGTCGGTAGCTGGCCAGGCTCGTAATCTGCAGTTCCAGGTTCGAGTCCCGCCTGGGCGAGCGTTGAGATTTATCCCTGCAAAAACTTCCCATTTTGCCATCGGTTAGTAGGGGAAACCCGATGGGCTTGGAAAGGACGCCGTCTGTCGGATGGGACGTTAAGCCGTGATCCTGTGTAGAGAGAGCCATACCCTATGCACGTTAAAGAACACGCTGAATGGCCTTGACAGGAGGCTACCATCTGTCTCCTACCAGCTGTCCAGTGGGTCCCCTTTCCTCAACCTTCTCTGAGCTTTCGGGGTCCTTGTGACCTGCCATTTAACTTATTGTGTGCAAAAAAGTGACGCTCAGAAGTCAAACAACTCAACCCAAAATTGATAGAAACTACACATGTATAGCAGTTAAAATGATTATGTTGATTTCGGTATTTAAGACCGTATGAAAAATTATATATACCTTCTGAAATTTAATACATTAAAGAGATATATTGATAGACATTGCATATATCCAGGGGAATAGCTATGGGTGGATGAGGAAAGCTTTCCCCCAAAAAAAGTTAATCGGAGTTGGCAAAATTCGAAGCGACTTTGTAAAATCCAGGTGAATTCTGAAAATTGGGATTTTTGTTGTAAAATTAAAAGGAGTTAGCAAAATCTAGAGATAGATTCCCAACGGGGGCGATACCGCCCCCCCCAGTGGGCGCTTGAGCCTTCCATGGGGGCGGTATTATGATTTTTAATAGATAAATAAACAGATAAATTAGGTACAGCTAATATGCAACAATATTTTAATTCATATAAAATTAACTATTATGGACTAGGGGGCGTTGAAATTTTTGTTCTCTTCTAAAGGGGGCGGTAGTCCAGAAAAGGTTGGGAATCACTGATAGACAAATTGGCAAAATCTAGGGAAATTGGTAAAATTCGAAGCCACTATGGCGACTTGATAAAATTGGGATATATGCGACTTGATAAAATTGGGATATAGGCGACTTGACAAAATTGGGATATAGGCGACTTGATAAAATTGGGATATATGCGACTTGATAGAATTGGGATATAGACGACTTGATAAAATTGGGATATAGGCGACTTGATAAAATTGGGATTGGTTTTGTGAAATTACGGAGAGTTAGCAAAATCGAGACAACTTGGCAAAATGTAGGGAAGTTGGCAAAATTTGAAGCGACTTGGTAAAATTCAGGAGAGATTTGAAAATTGGGATTTTTTTCTGTAAAATTATGGCAAGTTGTCAAAATTGAGGCAACTTGACAAAATCAAGGACAGTTGTCAAAATTAGAAGCTCCTTGGTAAAATACAGGCAAGTTGTAAAAATTGAGATTGTTTTAGTGCAATTAAGGAGAGTTGGCAAAATTAGAAGTGACTGGCAAATTCAGAGGAAATATAAAAATTAGGATTTTTTTCTGTAAAATTAAGGCAAGTTGGCAAAATTGAGGCATGGTGGCAAAATTGTGGCAACTTGGCAAAATTTAGGCATGGTGGCAAAATTGAGGCATGGTGGCAAAATTGTGGCAACTTGGCAAAATTGAGGCATGGTGGCAAAATTGTGGCAACTTGGCAAAATCTAAGGGAGTTGGCAAAATCTAAGGGAGTTGGCTAAATCGAAGTACCTTAGCAAAATTAAGTGCAGTTCGCAAAATTCGAAGTCATTCAGTAAAATGTAGGTGAGTTGTGAAAATTGGGATTGGTTTTGTAAAATTAATGAGAGTTGGCAAAATCTTGGGCAGTTGACAAAATCTAGGTTAGTAGGCTAAATAGAGGTAACTTGGCAAAGGATAGGGCAGTTAGCGAAATTCAAAATCACATGGTAAAATGTAGGTTAGTTGTTAAAATTGCAATTGATGTTGCGAAGGGGCGGGGGTGGCTCAGTCGGTAGCGCGCCAGGCTCGTAATCTGTAGTTCCCAGGTTCGAGTCCCAGCTGGGTCAGCGTTGAGATTTATCTCCGCAAAATTCCCCGCCCTGCACACGGTCAGTAGGGGACACCGATGGGGTTGGAAAGGCCGCCGTCCGTCGGATGGGACGTTAAGCCGTGACCCCGTGTGCGGGAGAGTCATACGCTGTGCACGTTAAAGAACACGCTGAATGGCCTTGACAGGAGGCTACCATCTGTCTCCCAACAGCTGTTCCAGTGGGTCCCCTCCCCCAACCTTCTCTGAGCCTTCGAGGTCCATGTGACCTGGCCATGGTGTGCAAAAAAGTGCCGCTCAGAAGTAAAACAATCCAACCCTTGATGTTGCGAAAATTGATAAAATGTAGGTGAGATTTATAATTTTATAATTAGGGAATCATTTTGTATGAATCACGTTGATATTGCAAAATCGAGGTACTTTGCAAACATTTGAGGAAATCCCCCCCATCCCGCACCCCTCCCCAGGGAGCAAATTCTGGGTACGTACGTGACAGAGATAATTTAGGTGAAGGACTTATTTTTTTATTGGTAAAATTTTATTTCCGAGCTGAAAAATTTTCTATCCCCCCAAACATGATCCTTCAGTACGCCCCTGCATATATCTATCATTTAAAACACGTCTATATTATATTTGGTGTTTAAAAAAGTATAAACAAGTAAACATTCTGAATCTTAATACGTAAAAGGACCATATTGATAGAAACAATACATATTTATCAGGTAAAACAATGCCATTTTGCCTTTTGTGTTTAAGACGGCATAGGAAATATTTTATAATATGCCTTCTGAAACATGATAGACTTAAAAGCCATATTTATAGAAATTACGAGTACATATCAGTTAAAATATTGGCTCTTTTGTCTTTTATATTTAAAATGGCATTGAAAAAATATTTTTCATGTGTTCTGACAGTTAACGGATAAAGAAACCTATATTGATAGAAACTAGGCTTGGGTTGTTTTACCTCTGAGCGGCACTTTTTTGCACACCATGGGCTAAATGGCCAGGTCACATGGACCCCGAAGGCTCAGAGAAGGTTGGGGGAGGGGACCCACTGGAATAGCTGTTGGGAGACAGATGGTAGCCTCCCGTCAAGGCCATCCAGCGTGTTCTTTAACGTGCACAGGGTATGGCTCTCCCGAACACGGGGCCACGGCTTAACGTCCCATCCGACGGACGGCAGCCTTTCCAAGCCCATCGGTGTCCCCTACTGATCGTGGGCAGGGCGGGGAATTTTGCGGAGATAAATCTCAACGCTGACCCAGCTGGGTTGGGTTGTTTTACCTCTGAGCGGCACTTTTTTTGCACACCATGGGCTAAATGGCCAGGTCACATGGACCCCGAAGGCTCAGAGAAGGTTGGGAGAGGGGACCCACTGGAACAGCTGTTGGGAGACGGATGGTAGCCTCCCGTCAAGGCCATCCAGCGTGTTCTTTAACGTGCACAGGGTATGGCTCTCCCGCACACGGGGCCACGGCTTAACGTCCCATCCGACGGACGGCGGCCTTTCCAAGCCCATCGGTGTCCCCTACTGACCGTGGGCAGGGCTTGGAATTTTGCGGAGATAAATCTCAACGCTGACCCAGCTGGGACTCGAACCTGGGAACTACAGATTACGAGCCTGGCGCGCACCGACTGAGCCACCCCGCCCCAATAGAAACTAGGCATATTAAATCTGTTAAAATATGTGCATTTCGCCTTTTCTGTTTAAGATGGTATGGAAGAAATATTTTACGTATATTCTGAAACTAAATAAGCCATATTGATACAAACTACATATACAGGGCGATCGAGAAGTCGCCCAATGCACAATGAACACGTATTTAGTGAGGTTAATGATAAACATATATAAAATAAGCAGCTGCAATCCTAAGTTATAATCTGCATTTTCTAACAGAAGAAGAATATAAATGTCATTGCAACATATATGTTGAAAATGGTCTCCTTGCTCACGGATACGCGAACTCTTTCTATCACATTTAATGCCACCTTGTGAAGCACCTGAAGACTGATGTTGACATCCCTGTTCTAATGTTAGTTTTGAGTTCATTCAGTATGTGAGCATTATTTTGATACCTAACTCCTCTGAGGGGGGCTGGGGTGGCTCAGTCGGTAGCACGCCAGGCTCGTAATCTGTAGTTCAGAGGTTCGAGTCCCAGCTGGGTCAGCGTTGAGATTTATCTCCGCAAAATTTCCCCGCTCTGCCCACGGTCAGTAGGGGACACCGATGGGCTTGGAAAGGTCGCCGTCCGTCGGATGGGACGTTAAGCCGTGGACACGTGTGCGGGAGAGCCATACCCTGTGCACGTTAAAGAACATGCTGGGTGGCCTTGACGGGAGGCTACCATCTGTCTCCCAACAGCTGTTCCAGTGGGTCCCCTCCCCTAACCTTCTCTGAGCCTTCGGGGTCCATGTGACCTGGCCATTTAGCCCATGGTGTGCAAAAAAGTGCCGCTCAGAGGTAAAACAACCCACAACTAATTAATCTGTGATAAGTAAGGTAATCTGTGTATTTTCTATGGATGGATTTTTCCAAATCTATTGTTTTGACTCTTCACATAACCACTTATGTGGAACCAAGCTTCGTCACTGAAGGAAACTCTATGAAGCTGCACTATTCCATGTTCTTCAGCAAATGACCGAAGCCATCGACAGTACGCTATCTTAGTGGTCCGGAGCGTCTGATATGTTATCAGGAGGTCGTGGGTTCATCTCCCACCCGAATCAAGGCAATTTTTCCTCTAAAATTTAAATCGACGTAAGAGTTTTCCTTTTCTGTTGACAACAAAATTTTCCTTCATCTGGATTCTTCAGTTCCTTGGGGGGCGGGGGGGGCTCAGTCGGTAGCTCGCCAGGCTCGTAATCTGTAGTTCCCAGGTTCGAGTACCAGCTGGGTCAGCGTTGAGATTTATCTCCGTAAAATTCCCCGCCCTGCCCACGGTCAGTAGGGGACACCGATGGTCTTGGAAAGGCCGCCGTCCGTCGGATGGGACGTTAAGCCGTGGCCTCGTGTGAGGGAGAGCCACACCCTGTGCACGTTAAAGAACACGCTGGATGGCCTTGACGGGAGGCTACCATCTGTCTCCCAACAGCTGTTCCAGTGGGTCCCCTCCCCCAACCTTCTCTGAGCCTTCGGGGTCCATGTGAGCTGGCCATTTAGCCCATGGTGTGCAAAAAAGTGCCGCTCAGAAGTAAAACAACCCAACAACCCAGTTCCTGCACTGAGTGCACACTAGATGGACGAAGGTGTAACTGTCTCATTTTTCTGATCACTTTGGACGATATTCCTGCTTGCACTGGGAATTTCCTGAGGCTTTTTTAGGGGAATGCTGTTTGAGTCCAGTTTAACTAAATCTCCCAGACTGTCTCTTGTGGACAACAGATACCATTTCTTGGAAACGCTTTACTAATTGGCGATCATCAACTTCTGAGGGACTGCAGCAGCCGGATATTTCTTATGCGAATGCCGTGTTGCCGAGGAGTCACTTGAGGTCAAAGGTGAAACATCAAATAATGTTTCAAAATAAAAACTCCTTGTGTCTGGGAAAAATACATTTCATTTCCTCTATGAACAAAGGTACAGTGACGACATCCTGTACCTGTCACATTTCAGTCAGCGTCTCCGATAGTTTTCAATACTTTTATCGTGCCATCTAGAGGTAGGGGAAAAAATTACAACGATTTCGAAACAATTTATGCATAGTTCAGGGGCGGGGGTTATGCATAGTTCAGTCGGTAGCGCGCCAGGCTCGTAATCTGTAGTTCCCAGGTTCGAGTCCCAGCTGAGTCAGCGTTGAGATTTATCTCCGCAAAATTCCCCGCCCTTCCCACGGTCAGTAGAGGACACCGATGGGCGTGGAAAGGCCGCCGTCCGTCTGATGGGACGTTAAGCCGTGCGGGAGAGCCTTACCCTGTGCACGTTAAAGAACACGCTGGGTGGCCTTGACGGGAGGCTACCATCTGTCTCCCAACAGCTGTCCCAGTGGGTCCCCTCCCCCAACCTTCTCTGAGCCTTCGGGGTCCACGTGACCTGGCCATTTAGCCCATTGTGTGCAAAAAAGTGCCGCTCAGAGGTAAAACAACCCAACCCTCCTTCTTTAAAGAATGATCTTCTTCCCCATTTCAAAAGTGACATCACTGCCCACACTCAGTGCTCGCTTTTCACAGAAGGTGACAATGAATCAAGCCCCATCTTTTCCTCTGTGATGAATCATATTCCCTTCTTGTATTCTTTCATCAATTGTATTAAAGCCATTGTGGCAAATGCTTCCTTTACTTCTCTTTTGTAAATAACATTAGGTAGTTTAACGGCCACCACATAAGCATCATATTACACCAAGAATTTAGCCTCTAGCTGAAATAGGGCGGGGGTGGCTCAGTCGGTAGCGCATCAGGCTCGTAATCTGTAGTTCCCAGGTTCGAGTCCCAGCTTGGTCAGCGTTGAGATTTACTCCGCAAAATTCCCCCGCCCTGCCCACGGTCAGTAGGGGACACCGATGGGCTTGGAAAGGCCGCCGTCCGTCGGATGGGACGTTAAGCCGTGGCCCCGTGTGCGGGAGAGCCATACCCTGTGCACGTTAAAGAACACGCTGGATGGCCTTGACGGGAGGCTACCATCTGTCTCCCAACACCTGTTCCAGTGGGTCCCCTCCCCCAACCTTCTCTGAGCCTTCGGGGTCCATGTGACCTGGCCATTTAGCCCATGGTGTGCAAAAAAAGTACCGCTCAGAGGTAAAACAACCCAACCCAACCTTATGCATAATTCAACTTTGGGTTCCAGAACTTTTTGTTCACCTGTATTTATCAGTATTAGAAGATATCTATTTCGCCTTCTACGTTTAAGACGACCATCGAAAAATATTTTATGCTAGTCAAACCATGCCAAATGTTTAGCGCGAAACATACTGATAACACTTCCAATCGGTAAGTTCATTCTCAGCTTCCCACCACTCCAGTCTCAATTAAATCCCACCAAATGTTTGGTGCCAAACGTATGTCCGTTGATAACTTCATTCCCAGCTTTCCTCAGTACTACTCACAACGTCTTAGGTTGTTTTACCTCTGAGCGGCACTTTTTTGCACACCATGGCCTAAATGGCCAGGTCACATGGACCCCGAAGGCTCAGAGAAGGTTGGGGGAGGGGACCCACTGGAACAGCTGTTGGGAGACAGATGGTAGCCTCCCGTCAAGGCCATCCAGCGTGTTCTTTAACGTTGTGTTGTTTTACCTCTGAGCGGCACTTTTTTGCACACCATGGGCTAAATGGCCAGGTCACATGGACCCCGAAGGCTCAGAGAAGGTTGGGGGAGGGGACCCACTGGAACAGCTGTTAGGAGACAGATGGTAGCCTCCCGTCAAGGCCATCCAGCGTGTTCTTTAACGTTGTGTTGTTTTACCTCTGATCGGCACTTTTTTGCACACCATGGGCTAAATGGCCAGGTCACATGGACCCCGAAGGCTCAGAGAAGGTTGGGGGAGGGGACCCACTGGAACAGCTGTTAGGAGACAGATGGTAGCCTCCCGTCAAGGCCATCCAGCGTGTTCTTTAACGTGCACAGGGTATGGCTCTCCCGCACACGGGGCCACGGCTTAACGTCCCATCCGACGGACGGCGGCCTTTCCAAGCCCATCGGTGTCCCCTACTGACAGTGGGCAAGGCGGGGAATTTTGCGGAGATAAATCTCAACGCTGACCCAGCTGGGACTCGAACCTGGGAACTATAGATTACGAGCCTGGCGCGCTACCGATTGAGCCACCCCCGCCCCTAATCTCTCACAACGTCAATCACAGAGTAGGGGCGCCAGCGCCTCCAAAAATCTCGGAACTTTTCGAGGGATCTCTCCCGACCCACGACAGCTAGGAACCGAATGTGTTACTCCAAGAGGGTCAGAACTAAACGGGACCATCTCACCATATTTGCGATCGATTGCTCAAGTAACCACTGAACCACGGAGAAACTGCCAATTTCTGCCATCGATGATGTCAGACGTGTCTGCCCGTCTCTTCGTCCGTACACCCCGGAATTACTCCTATTATAAAATATAATGATACCTTTTGATACTTAATCAACCAAAAGCCTTATTGACAGAGCTACATATATTTTGCAGTTCAAACACGACTATTTTGCCTTTCGTCTGTAACCGTGCAAGGAAATTTTTATACATACAGTCGCTCAAAAAAAATATCCGAACACTATGGTTGATTACAGAATTCAGAAAAAATATCTGGCAACGATTTTTTTAGAAATTAGTGATCTGGCAATCTTCATGTCACGTGATTACAGAATTCAGGAAAAATATCTGGAGCGTGTACAGCAATTGTACACGCTCCAGTTACCGTTCACAGCAAACTGGAGCGTGTGCAGTTACTGCACACGCTCCAGTTTACTGTCAAAGGTAACTGCACACGCTCAATATTTCCGTGAGTGAGCCCACACGATCTAGTATCAAAATAATATGACCACCTACAGTCGCTCAAAAAAATATCCGAACACTATGGTTGATTACAGAATTCAGAAAAAATATCTGGCAACGATTTTTTCAGAAATTAGTGATCCGGCAACCTTCGTGTACGAAGATCACTAATTTCTAAAGAAATCGTTGCCAGATATTTTTTCAGAATTCTGTAATCAACCATAGTGTTCGGATATTTTTTTTGAGCGACTGTACCTTTTGAAACCACAAGCGCCATATTGATAGAAACTAAACAAATAAAGGAGACAAAAATATTTATAATATTAAATTTGTCGTAGTGTGAAAGATAGTTTTTAAAACTTACCAAAACAATCAGAATTTATTAGAGCATATTTTGCAATTTTGAGATATTCCGAGTACGAATATTCACCTAGTCCCCGACTAACACGAACTCTACCAACACGATTCTGAAAGCGGGGCTAGTTTTCGATTAGCACGACTGGTCGTTCTATTTCACGCCATTTCTCCACAATCGTTTACCATATACAGTATATAGACGACTATGAGTGATTAACTAACTCACTGACAACGGATCACGCTAATTCTACCTATGATGCAGAAATGGCAGAGCTCTGAAAATTTTCGCATAGGGATAATACGGGCGTAGATCTCGGGAAAAATCCGTAATTTGACCTCCAACCTCTCTTTCAGGGTCAAATGAAGGTCACCTAGAGGTTACACTGTGATGTACAAGTGCTAAAAAGGTAAAAAAAGGGGGGGTTTTGACGCAAGGGATTGTTTCGTGTTGTAGATGTCTTTACGAAATTTCAGATATGGAGGGTCCTTTGAGGTCAAAGGTCAAATATAAAAATATCGGTGCTAGAGAAGTAAAATTTGGTTCCTGGGGATATTTTGAGTCGTACATCTCGGAAATGTTGCGAAATTTCAGATGCGATGGGACCGTCGAGGTCAAAGGTCAAATTCAATATATCGGAGCTGGAGAGATAAAAATTGGTGAAGAGAGCTATTTCGGGCAGTGCAACTGAGAAATGAGAGGAAATGTCTGATCCAGCGTTGCATTCCTGGTCAAATAGGGGTGGAGTTACGATATACAAATGGAGACACATCGGATGCTTGTCTCACCCAAATGACCCATCCTTGTTCATAATTTCAGCTCTCCCAGAAACAAAAACTTTTCTCATTTGCCTAGCAATCAATAAGCAACATTTTATTTATTGCTGAACGATGACAATGTGTGCATATACAAATCCACACTTATTAAAAAAATTTAATTTGTCACTTGCAGAAACGCTTGTAAATAATACTGTTAGTCCTCTTCATTATTCAACAACAATTTTTCCAACAATCAATTTCTCATATTCTATTTTTATTACTCGACAACAATTTTTTTTAACAATCAATTTCGCGTTTTTAATCATCATTGCCCTACAACAATTTCTACAACAATCAATTTCTTATTGATTGTTCTTTCTACAACAATCAATCAATTTCTTATGTTCAACCTACATTACTCGACAACAATTTTACCAACAATCAATTTCTCATATTCTATCTTTATTACTCGACAATTTTTTTTAACAATAAATTTCGCGTTTTTAATCATCATTGCCCTACAACAATTTCTACAACAATCAATTTCTTATGTTCAACCTTCATTACTCGACAACAATTTTACCAACAATCAATTTCTCATATTCTATTTTTATTACTCGACAACAATTTTTTTTAACAATCAATTTCGCGTTTTTAATCATCATTGCCCTACAACAATTTCTACAACAATCAATTTCTTATTGATTGTTCTTTCTACAACAATCAATCAATTTCTTATGTTCAACCTACATTACTCGACAACAATTTTTCCAACAATCAATTTCTCATATTCTATTTTTATTACTCGACAATTTTTTTTAACAATAAATTTCGCGTTTTTAATCATCATTGCCCTACAACAATTTCTACAACAATCAATTTCTTATGTTCAACCTTCATTACTCGACAACAATTTTTCCAACAATCAATTTCTCATATTCTATTTTTATTACTCGACAATTTTTTTTAACAATAAATTTCGCGTTTTTAATCATCATTGCCCTACAACAATTTCTACAACAATCAATTTCTTATGTTCAACCTTCATTACTCGACAACAATTTTACCAACAATCAATTTCTCATATTCTATTTTTATTACTCGACAACAATTTTTTTTAACAATCAATTTCGCGTTTTTAATCATCATTGCCCTACAACAATTTCTACAACAATCAATTTCTTATTGATTGTTCTTTCTACAACAATCAATCAATTTCTTATGTTCAACCTACATTACTCGACAACAATTTTTCCAACAATCAATTTCTCATATTCTATTTTTATTACTCGACAATTTTTTTTAACAATAAATTTCGCGTTTTTAATCATCATTGCCCTACAACAATTTCTACAACAATCAATTTCTTATGTTCAACCTTCATTACTCGACAACAATTTTTCCAACAATCAATTTCTCATATTCTATTTTTATTACTCGACAATTTTTTTTAACAATAAATTTCGCGTTTTTAATCATCATTGCCCTACAACAATTTCTACAACAATCAATTTCTTATGTTCAACCTTCATTACTCGACAACAATTTTTCCAACAATCAATTTCTCATATTCTATTTTTATTACTCGACAATTTTTTTAACAATAAATTTCGCGTTTTTAATCATCATTGCCCTACAACAATTTCTACAACAATCAATTTCTTATGTTCAACCTTCATTACTCGACAACAATTTTTCCAACAATCAATTTCTCATATTCTATTTTTATTACTCGACAACAATTTTTTTTAACAATCAATTTCGCGTTTTTAATCATCATTGCCCTACAACAATTTCTACAACAATCAATTTCTTATTGATTGTTCTTTCTACAACAATCAATCAATTTCTTATGTTCAACCTACATTACTCGACAACAATTTTTCCAACAATCAATTTCTCATATTCTATTTTTATTACTCGACAACAATTTTTTTAACAATCAATTTCGCGTTTTTAATCATCATTGCTCTACAACAATTTCTACAACAATCAATTTCTTATGTTCAACCTTCATTACTCGACAACAATTTTACCAACAATCAATTTCTTATTCAATCTTCATTACTTGACAAAAAAAATTTTTCAAGAAACGATTTCTGATTTTTAATCTTTATTACTCCACAACAATTTTCTTTTTACAACAATCAAGTTCTGATTGATAATATTCATTACTCAACAGTTATCTACACATACCGTGTATTAAAATAAAACTGCATTTATACGATTTCAGTTTCAACCTTTATCATCTGTAAAACTGAGTTACATGCATGAAATGTACATAACTGTGAAACACAACGCATCAATTACAGTTATAATAAAGGAATAAAGCAAAAAGGAACGCATCTCTACGATTTATTTTATTTTTTGCGAGAAATTTATGCTCTACTGAACACGATTTCACCAGCGGCCTTTCAAAATACATCGGTTGGGTTGGGTTGTTTTACCTCTGAGCGGCACTTTTATGCACACCATGGGCTAAATGGCCAGGTCACAAGGACCCGGAAGGCTCAGAGAAGGTTGGGGGAGGGGACCCACTGGAACAGCTGTTGGGAGACAGATGGTAGCCTCCCGTCAAGGCCATCCAGCGTGTTCTTTAACGTTGGATTGTTTTACCTCTGAGCGGCACTTTTTTGCACACCATGGGCTAAATGGCCAGGTCACAAGGACCCGGAAGGCTCAGAGAAGGTTGGGGGAGGGGACCCACTGGAACAGCTGTTGGGAGACAGATGGTAGCCTCCCGTCAAGGCCATCCAGCGTGTTCTTTAACGTTGGATTGTTTTACCTCTGAACGGCACTTTTATGCACACCATGGGCTAAATGGCCAGGTCACAAGGACCCGGAAGGCTCAGAGAAGGTTGGGGGAGGGGACCCACTGGAACAGCTGTTGGGAGACAGATGGTAGCCTCCCGTCAAGGCCATCCAGCGTGTTCTTTAACGTTGGATTGTTTTACCTCTGAGCGGCACTTTTTTGCACACATGGGCTAAATGGCCAGGTCACAAGGACCCGGAAGGCTCAGAGAAGGTTGGGGGAGGGGACCCACTGGAACAGCTGTTGGGAGACAGATGGTAGCCTCCCGTCAAGGCCATCCAGCGTGTTCTTTAACGTTGGATTGTTTTACCTCTGAACGGCACTTTTATGCACACCATGGGCTAAATGGCCAGGTCACAAGGACCCGGAAGGCTCAGAGAAGGTTGGGGGAGGGGACCCACTGGAACAGCTGTTGGGAGACAGATGATAGCCTCCCGTCAAGGCCATCCAGCGTGTTCTTTAACGAGCACAGGGTATGTCTCTCCCGCACACGGGCCACGGCTTAACGTCCCATCCGACGGACGGCGGCCTTTCCAAGCCCATCGGTGTCCCCTACTGACCGTGGGCAGGGCGGAAAAACATCGGTACATGAACCTCAGTACTCAAACCTAACAACTGAAACCTAACAACTGAAGATTGCGAGTCTGGCTCTCCTCCTCCCCTATAGTAAAGGAAGTAAATGCATTGACTAGACATCGAAGAGCCAAAACATTATGACCCAGCGCACCTTGACGCAAATCGAAGCAACTCAGGTAAACGACGGCGCGTGTGAAGGTCATATAACGGTATAAATAACACCTGATACTGAGCTCTGTTAATCAGTGTTGTTCTTCTTCTTCAGAGGGGGGGGGCTCAGTCGGTAGCGCGCCAGGCACGTAATCTGTAGTTCCCAGGTTCGAGTTGGGTCAGAGTTGAGATTTATCTCCGCAAAAATTCCCCGCCCTGCCCACGGTCAGTAGGGGACACCGATGGGCTTGGAAAGGCCGCCGTCCGTCGGATGGGACGTTAAGTCGTCGCCCCGTGTGCGGGAGAGCCATACCCTGTGCACGTTAAAGAACACGCTGGATGGCCTTGACGGGAGACTACCATCTGTCTCCCAACAGCTGTTCCAGTGGGTCCCCTGCCCCAACCTTCTCTGAGCCTTCGGGGTCCATGTGACCTGGCCATTTAGCCCATGGTGTGCAAAAAAGTGCCGCTCAGAGGTAAAACAACCAACCCTTCAGATGGGAATGGCAGTGGACTAAGTTTGACAAAAGCCAAATTCTAATGGCCAGAGACAGCAAGGCTTATGAGGTGCAAACAGTCAGCCCTAGTCAGTACTTTCAAATAGTGGTCCGAGGAACGAAAAACCAAGAATCGGCAGCAAGGTGTCGGCTAACCACGGCTCATCGATTCTAGAAATCAGCAAAGGCTACCCCGTATGGCACGAGTCAACAGAAGGGATACTGTGGCGCAACTCGCCCGTAATTTGACGAGAGTAATGTGTCACAGCACAGAGTGAATCGAACCCTGCTCAAAATGGGGCTGCGTAGCCACAGGCCACTTCAAGTGCCCATGCTAACATCGGTTCACCGTTGAAAGCACCTACAATGGACACGTGAGCATCAAAACTGGACTTGAATGATAGGAAGAAGGTCGTCTGCTCTGATGAATCTCGTTTCCTGTTGCACCATGTGAACGGCCGGGTACGTGTGTATCGTTTACCTGAGGATGTGTTGGCACCAGGATGCACCATGGGACGATAACAAGCCGATAGAGGAAGTGTAATACTTTAAGCAATGTTATGCTGGGAAACCCTGGGTCCAGTGATTCATGTGCAGGAAACTATGACACCTAACACCTACCTAAATATCATTGTAGACCAGGTACATCCTTTCATGGCAAAGGTATTCCCCTTCTAGTAATGACTTCTTTCAGCAGGATAATGCGCTATGCCATACTATCCGGATTGTTCGAGAATGGTTCGCAGAATATGAGGAAGTCTTCCAGGTGTTGCCCTAGCTTCCAAATTCCCCAGACATCATTCCAATCGAGCATCTGTGGTTTGTGTTGGAACAACATATCCGATCTGCGGCGGCTCAACCGTGTAACTTACAAGAATTAAAGGATCTGCTGGTAAGAAATTGGTACCAGATAACTCAAGACACCTGTAGAAATCTTGTAGCATCCATGCCTCTCTGGGTAAGAGCTGTTTTGGTAGCACGTGGACGACCAGCATGATATTAGGCATAAGATGTTGGTCCTCCAAATCATGTGCCTAATATGATGTTGGTCCTCCAAATCATGCGCCTAATATGATGTTGGTCCTCCAAATCATGTGCCTAATATGATGTTGGTCCTCCAAATCATGTGCCTAATATGATGTCGGTCCTCCAAATCATGTGCCTAATATGATGTCGGTCCTCCAAATCATGTGCCTAATATGATGTCGGTCCTCCAAATCATGTGCCTAATATGATGTCGGTCCTCCAAATCATGTGCCTAATATGATGTCGGTCCTCCAAATCATGCGCCTAATATGATGTTGGTCCTCCAAATCATGTGCCTAATATGATGTTGGTCCTCCAAATCATGTGCCTAATATGATGTCGGTCCTCCAAATCATGTGCCTAATATGATGTTGGTCCTCCAAATCATGTGCCTAATATGATGTCGGTCCTCCAAATCATGTGCCTAATATGATGTCGGTCCTCCAAATCATGCACCTAATATGATGTTGGTCCTCCAAATCATGTGCCTAATATGATGTTGGTCTTCCACCTGCCGTCAAGTTATTATATTAGGTCATAATGTTTTGGCTCTTCGGTATATTATAATCAGAAATGATTGATTCTAAAAATAATAACACTTCCTTAAACATAGCATCAGATATTTAATAATCAGATACCAGATATAGATAAACCACTAGATTGGAAATTTCTCTAAATCCTTAAAGCTGCCACTAAAACCGATGTTAAGCGTGGAGGGGCTTAGGTAATGCAGCTCAGTGGTTCTTAAGCATTTCTGCTCTCAGACTCCCTTACTATTGATGGAATTTCTTGATGGCGCGTTTTACTATTGATGGGATTTTCCACCGCCCCTTTTCACTATTGATGGAATTTTTCGTGATCCTTTTACCAGTGATGAAACCTTTTTCTGGCTCCCTTTCATTATTGATGGAATTTTTGTGGCATACCTTCACTATTGACGGAATTTTTTATCGCCCTCTTCTATGTTGATGTAATTTTTTGTGGTCCCTTTTTCTATTAGTGGAATTTTAGCGACATCCTTTTACTATTGATGGAATTTTTCACAACCCCCTTTTATTATTGATGGCATTTTTCACGGCCCCTCTTTAATAATAATGAAATTTTTTGCAGCCCCCTTTTACTATTAATGAAATTTTTTGCAGCCCCCTTTTACTATTGATGAAATTTTTCACTGCCGTTTTATACTAAAGATGGAATATTTTGCGGCCCACTTATACTGTTGATGGTATTTTTCACAGCTCCCTTTTACATGATGACATTTTTCGCTGCCCTATTCTAATATTGATGCAATATTTCACATCCGCCACTTACTATTGATGGAATTTTTTGTAGCCCTCTTTTACTATTGATAAAATTTTTTGTAGCCCTCTTTTACTATTGATAAAATTTTTTGTAGCCCACTTTTACTATTGATAAAATGTTTTGTAGTCCTCTTTTACTATTGATGGAATTTTTGACTCTCCCTTTTACTATTTATGGATTCTTTTTTCGACCTACTTTTTCTATTGGTGGACTCTTTTTTCCGAACTACTTTTATTATTGATGGAATTCTTTGTAGCCCCTTTTTCTGTTAACGGATTTCTTTTTTCCTCTCTTTTATTATTGATGAAATTTTTCCCACACCCCTTTTTTCTCTATTGAGAGAATTTTTTGCGGCTCCATCTTAATGGAATTTCTCGTTTGGCCTTTTGCAATTGATAGAATATTTCACGGTCCCTTTCACTATTGGTCGAATTTTTTACCCTTCCTGCCCTTAATATTGACTGAATATTTTGTGGTCCCCTTTTCCATTGATGGAGGGTTTTGTGGCCCCATTTTACTATTGATGGAATTTGTCAAACCACACGTACCTTACCATTGACAAAATTTGTCCCTTACACTGTCCCTCATGAATTTCTGGGTTAAGCTTCGTCGCTCCCCGAGTTAAGCTTCGCGGCTCCCCGAGTTAAGCTTCGCGGCTCTCTGGACTGAGCTTCATGGCTCCCTGAGTTGAGCTTCGTGGCTTCCTGACTTAAGCTTCTTAGCTTCCTGAGTAAAGCTTCGTGATTCTCTGAGTAAATCTTCGTGGCTCCCTAAGATGAGCTTCGTGACTTCCTGATTTGAGTTTTGTGGCTCCCAGAGTTGAGTTTTGTGGCTCCCTGCGTATAGCTTTGTGACTCCCTGATTTGAGCTTTGTGACTCTCAGAGTTGAGTTTTGTGGCTTCCTGAGTTAAGCGTCGTGGCTCACAGAGTTGAGTTTTGTGACTCCCTGAGTGAAACTTCTTGGCCTCCTGAGTTAAATATGGTGGCTCCCTGAGTTGTTTCGTGACTCCTTGAGTTTAGGCTTGATGATTCCCGTTTTGAGCTTCGTGGCTACCTGAGTTTAAGTTTCGTGACTCCCTGAGTTGATCTTCGTGGCTCTTTCAGTTAAGCTTCGTAGCTCCCAGAGTTAAGCTCCGTGACTCCCTTCCTGACTTAAGCCTCGTGGTTTCCTGAATTAAGCTTCATGGCTCCCTGTTAAACCTCGTGACTTCCTGAGTTACGCTTTGTAGCTCCCTGAGTTAAGTCTCGTGGCTCTCTGAGTAAAGCTTTGTGACTCCCTGAGTTAAACTTCGTAGCTCCCTGAGTTAAGCTTCGTGGCTCCCTGAGTTAAGCCTCGTGGCTCTCTGAGTAAAGCTTTGTTGCTCCCTGAGTTAAGTCTCGTGGCTCTCTGAGAAAAGCTTTGTTGCTCCCTGAGTTAAGTCTCGTGGCTCTCTGAGTAAAGCTTTGTTGCTCCCTGAGTTAAGTCTCGTGGCTCTCTGAGTAAAGCTTTGTTGCTCCCTGAGTTAAGTCTCGTGGCTCTCTGAGTAAAGCTTTGTGGCTCCCTGATTAAGATTCATGGCTCCCTGAGTTAAACATCGTAGCTCCCTGAGTTAAGCTTCGTGGCTCCCTGAGTTAAGCCTCGTTGCTCTCTGAATAAAGCTTTGTGGCTCACTTCCTGAGTAAAGCTTTGTGGCTCACTTCCTGAGTAAAGCTTTGTGGCTCTCTGAGTTAAGCTTCGTGGCTCCCTAATTTAAGCTTCATGACTCCGTGAGTTAAGTTTCATGACTTCCTAAGTTAAGCTTTTTGGTTCCCTGAGTTAAGCTTCATGGCTTCCTAAGTAAAGCTTCGTGGCTCTCTGAGTTAAGCTTCGTGGCTCTCTGAGATGTAGGTCCCACAGATTGAGAATCAATGCTGTAGCATCCTGAAGGAATAGTGCTAATCTTCTGTAACACACTGTGCAATCAGTTTCACTCCTTGAATTCTGCATACATCAGAAGAGTGACAAATAGTGTTACTAAATAGGACCTGGTTCGATTTATCAGCACGTTTATCTATTTATCAATTAATCAAAAAATTTAATACAAATCGTTAAAAAAACACGTTTAATTTTCCAGGAATAAAAGTTCATTTGCACTTTAAATACATTGATAAAATATTTTAATATTTAATGAAAATCCCTTAATAAATAAGTTTTCATTGCTAACGCACCTAACTAATCTAATAGTAATAGGGGCTGGAGTTGGCTCAGTTGGTAGCGCTCCAAGCTCGCAATCTATAGTTCACAGATTCGAGTCCCATCTCTGCAAGCGTAGTAGTAGTAGTAGCCTTTATTTGCATTTATATTATTTATGATACAGTAGGCATGGATGTGTGTGTCGTTTTTCTGCTGAGGTCCTGCCATCCTCTCAGATCTCCTACTGTGGCATATAAACTGACAGGATCCTGTCAGACCTCTGTGGCAAGCAGCTGCTTGAGGGGGTATTTATTTTATTTATTTATAAAATTCTTTACAATAATTTTGGAAATTTATCACACCACAAGAGTTCAAAGATCGCACGTGGAGTATGAGGTTACAAAACACATATATAAACATTACAAACATTTTAAATATATTACAATATTAATACTTTCTGTCATGCTCACACCAACATCATGGTAACAGAATCAGTAAATAAACTGTAAATACACCAATTTTTTATTCCAGATTTTAACATCCTAAAGAGCAAAAAACAAAAAAAGAAAGAAAAGAATTTAACAATCTGAAATATAGGGCAGTCCCTCCTACTTGAAAGAAATTTTTCTATATCTTCTATATCACAGATACAATCTCTTAGTTTTCTAGAAAACGTATCAATTTTTTTTTACTTTTTTTAAAAATTCAGGTAATCTGTTGAATATTTTTGACACCAAAAATATGTAACGTTTTTGCGTAATGGTTTTCTTCGGAAGTGGTACAATAAAATTAATATGTGCACTTGTTCTGGTAATCTGCATTGCATTTTTAATGTCACTTTCTCTATAATGCTTTATTAGATATAAAAATATATTATAAACATAAATTTTCCGTAATGGTAAGATTTGTAGATCATCATAAAAACATTTAATACTGTCATATTTTCTTTTTCTTAATACACATCTAATCACTCTATTTTGGACAGTAACCGAGGATTTAATATTACTGTAAAACATTCCTTCCCAAGACGTTATTCCATAACTTAGATATGACTTAACCCAAGCATTATATATAAGCTTTAAAAATGTTAAGTTCATAAAATTTCTAATGTAAAACAATTTTGGAAACATTGCATTAATCATTTTTGTCAAATATTTAATATGTTCGTTCCAATTTAACTAATTGTCTACAGTACTGTGCGAATTAGTTGGGACAAGCGAAGGAACGCTAGGTCCCTTACACTGCAAAGTCTAAACTGCTGCAAGTCTAAACTTGTTCGTAACCTTTTGCTGCAAGTCTAAACTTGCGCGTGTTCCTGCAATGGACACGCGCAAATTTAGACTTGCAGCAGAGCGATATCTGCAAGTCTAGAATTGTCTGTCGCGTTACTCTGCTATTATTTACACTTCGACTTTAATCGGAATCGATATTTCATAGGCTGAGGACGTGATTATGTAAGTAATTCACAATTTTCATTGAAAACTTTTTTTATTAAATACATCATGGACATCATGCCTCGTAAACGAGCTAAAATAATCGCTTTAGGCGAAAACACTTCACTTACTGCTAGGCAGATAGCAAAAGCAGTTGGCGTCGGGAAATCCAGTGTTTCACGGATCATGAAGGTGTATAAGGAGAGTCCCCAGGGTCCGTGAGCACATCCCGTAAAGGACATTGTGGAAGAAAAAGAAAAACCACCCCTAGAGATGATAGTATAAATCGAAGAATTAGTATCATACACCCGAAGAAGACCAGTGGAGACATCAAAATTGAGATTGCGTCTCATGGGTTAATATAGATGCTTCCACCGTACGTGGTTGCCTTCTGGAGTGTGGCCACCGAGCTCGACACCCCTCCAAAAAGCAGCTTTTGACACCCACTATGAAGCAAAAAAGGCTATCCTGGGCAAAGAAACATCGAGACTGGACTGTGGAGAATTGGGAAAAAGTGATATTTTCCGACGAAACCCACTTTGAGGTGCATGGCTACAATTCAAATTTCGTCTGCCGCTCGCCTGAAGAATCTCTTTGATCCGGCCATATCCAGCAATCCCCCAAATACCCACCCAAGGTCATGTTTTGGGGGTGTTTCACAGCTTCCAGGTCACAGACGCTTCACCCCATTGAAGGAATGATGTACAGCAAAGAGTACAAAGACGTTCTGGAGGCGAAAATGGTCCCAACACTGCAGAAGCTGTTTCCTAACGGCGATGGGGTATTTCAACAGGATCTGGCTCCATGCCACAATTCTAAGCTTACTAAGAGCTTCTTTACCCAGCAACATTTGAAGGTATTGGAGTGGCCAGGAAATTTACCCGATCTAAACTGCATTGAAAATTTGTGTTCTATTATTAAAGCGCGCATATCTAAGATGGATTGCACGACGAAAACCAAAATGATAAAAAGTGTCATGAAAGTGTGGTACCACGACCCTGAAGTGAAGGAGATGTGTGGAAAGCTAGTGGCATCAATGGTTGAGAGGGTGAAAGAAGTAATTAAAGATAAGGGATTCACATTCACTATTAACTACATTATTAAACAAATAAATATTTTAGTTGTGCCTTTGTTACGGCATTTTTCTATTGTCCCAACTAATTTGCACAGTACTGTATATACACGCCCAAATATTTATAACATTCTACACTTTCAATAGCTTCACATGCACACTGATGTCCTATACAGTTTACAGAATGATAAAATAATTTATTTTTTAACTTATCGACTTTATTACGTTTTAAACCAAAATAAAAAGGTTTTGTTTTATTAATACTCAATAACAATTTATTTTTCAAAAACCATTTTCTAATATTACCCAAGTCTTCATTTATTCTTCAATTAAAATATTTTCATTGTCAGCCGCATATATCAAAGCGAAAGTTATTGTTTTTCCTTTTTTCAAGATTGCAAAGATCGTTAATAAATGCATTGAATAATATTGGCCCAACACAGAACCTTGTGGAACTCCATATTTTAGTTCAATTTCTTTACTAAACAAGTTTTCCATTTTTACTCTTTGTATTCTATTTTTCAAGTTTCCAACCATTTTTATTTTTCAAGTTTCCAACCATTTCAAAACATTTCTTCGAATTCCAGCCATTCAAGTTTTTTTATCAGCAAATCATGCGAAACCAAATCAAACGCTTTTTTGATGTCCAAAAATAACACAACAGTTTTCAAATTATCATTTATAGCTCTGTATACTGCGGAAGACATTGCAATATAGCATCCTCAGTACCTACATCTTTTCTAAAACTATACTAATGAACAGAAAAAAAATTATTTCTATTCAAAAAATTTAAAATTCTAGTTTTAAGTAGCTTTTCAAAAACCTTTGAAAAAATTGAAAGCGAGGATATTGGTCTATAATTTGCGATATCTAAATATTCACCTCCTTTGGATATTGGGACAACAGTTGAATCTTTCAAAATCGAGGGGGAACATCCTGATGATAACGATAAGTTAAATAAGTAACATAATATATATCTGCAATATTTTTATCTCTTTTAGTATCTCTGCCGTCCCGTAGCCGAGTGGTTAGCGTGCTCGGCTTCGAGCCCCGGGAGCCTATCAGATGTTCGTTTTGTTTTCTGCTGAGGTCCTGCCATCCTCTCAGATCTTCTACTGTGGCATATAAACTGACAGGCTCCTGTCAGACCTCTGTGGCAAGCAGCTGCTTGAGGGGGTATTTATTTATTTATTTTATAGTATCTCTACAAATATCTGATCATTTCCAACTGCTTTTCCTAGTTTTAATGATGTAACAACTCCAAAAATCTCATCCTCTGATATATAATCAATAAAAATAGAATTTAGAGATGAAATCAATTTATGGCTTTCATTATCAACATATCAGGAATTTCCTTTACGAGATTACCAACAATTTCTGTATAGTAGGTATTAAATTTATCAATAAACAACCGTGGATTTTCATTAAAAGAGTAAATAATATTATTCATTTTTATTTCTGATTTTGCTTCTTTAATTAGTTTTAATATTAAATTTCTGAATTTTCTAAAATAATTATTAAGGTTTGTATCAAAGGGTTGATTTTTACTCAACTCCCTTGGCCGAGTGGTTAGCGCGCTTGGCTACTGATCTAAGGGATTCTGCCATCCTCTCAGACCTTCTACTCTGGCATATAAACTGACAGGCTCCTGTCAGACCTCTATGGCAAGCAGTTGCTTGAGGGGGCATTTATTTTTATATTTATTTTTATATAGCTTATTTTTCTTTCTAATAGAATTCATAAAAGCATATGTTATCCGTGGTTTCAGCCTTTTTTCTCCATTCTTTAAATATATAGTGTCTTTTGATAACTCTATCATATCCTGCAACTGCAGTGGAAACAGGAAGTGATCAGATGAAAATAATTTGAATGAAGCATTTACATCATTTCCTATTTTAATTTCATTCCAATCTTTACCCTTCAAAGATTCTTTTAACTTGCCCATATTTATCCTACGTATTGTAGTTAATTTTTTCTGATTTCTGTTCAATTCTAACTGAAAATTTATTTCTATAAAATAATGATCGGTAATATTAAGTTTAATAATATAAGCAGTTAAATTATTTTGGATCGTACTTCTTACCAATGCATGGTCCAAATCAGTTTTTGCTTCCTCTCTAGTGATCTCTCCATGACACACATTAAAACCATTTGACTTAATCAACTGTAAATATTCTTCTTTAATTTTATCATTTCCTTTTAGGTTAATATTCATGTCACCTATTATTAAAACATTATTATTATTTATAGTTTCTAGTTTATTTTTTAGTTCTGTAACATAATTTTGTTTTGTATATGAATGTAACCTGTAAAAGGCCAGTAGGAGAAATGTTATATTATTTAGTTTAAAAGAAATTTCTACCATATCAGCAGTAATAAACGCGTTATTAAATCCGTACGCTCTTATGCACTGCTTAACAAACATGATCACTCCACCTGATCTAGTTCATTTTGGCATTTATAATAAACTTTATAATTAGATATTGTATACAATTGGGGGCAGGGGTGGCTTAGTCGGTAGCGCGCCCGGCTCGTAATCTGTAATTCCCAGGTTCGAGTCCCAGCTGGGTCAGCGTTGAGATTTATCTCCGCAAAATTCCCCGCCCTGCCCACGGTCAGTAGGGGACACCGATGGGCTTGGAAAGGCCGCCGTCCGTCGGATGGGACGTTAAGCCGTGGCCCCGTGTGCTGGAGAGCCATACCCTGGGCACGTTAAAGAACACGCTGGATGGCGTTGACGGGAGCCTACCATCTGTCTCCCAACAGCTGTTCCAGTGGGTCCCCTCCCCCAACCTTCTCTGAGCCTTCGGGGTCCATGTGACCTGGCCATTTAGCCCATTGTGTGCAAAAAAGTGCCGCTCAGAAGTAAAACAACCCAACCCAACCCTGTATACAATTGTATTTCATCATCACCAATCCATATCTCTGTTAAAACAATTATATCAGGTTTCAGTTCTATTTAATTTAAGTAAAGTAAAAAATGATCAAAATTCCTCCGCAAACTTCTGATGTTACCCATAATGACATTTATACCCCAGATTTATCCTAAACATTGTCACTATCTATTATGCAGACCCTATATATTTCTTCCAAATTACAATCATCAAAAGCAATAATTGTTTCCAAATCATTACCATTGTTTATCATCTCAGTACCAGAATCAGTATTTCTACTCATAGTTTTATTTTCCATTTCACTAATCCAGTAAGAGATTTAAATCATCACTCTTCCTAATCCTTAGCACTCTGGATGTTTCAGTTTTCCTTACGTAAAGTTTTGAGTCCTTGACCCATACAAACTTGAAATCTTTTTCCTTCTCTAATTTCTTCAATTCATACAATAACTTCTTATTATATTGTGTTAGATGATCATTTACGTAAACTTTGTCATCAGGTAGCCCCTCATGTATTTCCTTAGTGAGTAATGTCTTCTTTAATTTCCAACACAGCGATCTTATTTACCTCCGATAACCTTCTCCCCACCACCACCACCACCACCTTCGAACAACTCGTGATAAAGGGGACACCAATGGGCTTGGAGAGGTCGCCGTCCGTCGAATGGGACTTTAAGCTGTGGTTCTTGTGCACGGAGCGGGGGTGGCTCAGTCGGTAGCGTGCTAGGCTCGTAATCAGCAGTTTCCAGGTTCGAGTCCTAGCTGGGTGAGCGTTGAGATTTATCTCAGCAAAATTCTCCGCCCTGCCCACGGTCAGTAGGGGACACCGATGGGCTTGGAAAGGCCGCCATCCATCGAATGGGACGTAAACGGTGGGACCGTGTGCGGGAGAGCCATACCCTGTGCATATTAAAGAACATGCTGGATGGTCTTGTCGGGTGGCTACCATCTGTCTTCCAACAGCTGTTCCAGTGGGTCCCCACCCCAACCTTCCCTGAACCTTCGCGGTCTTTGGACCTGGCCATTTTGTCCATTGTGTACAAAAAAAGTGCCTCTCAGAGGAAAAACAACCCAAACCTGTACACGACACCATACCTTACGCATGTTAAAGAACACAGCTCTCCAACAAGTCCCCTCCCCCAACTTCTTTGAGCCCAGAGCCGAATCTAGGGGGAAGGGGGAACAAGGGTTCCATGCCCCCTCCTCTTTCACGATGCTAGTAAGGGTAAAAGAGGCATAACATTATTAAACTTAATTATATTTTATGCATTTTTTTTAAGAAATTTTATAGACCTGTAAAAAGGAGGGGAAAAGTTATCCTTCAATGGAAATCCCGTCTTTCCCCCCCCCCCTCGGTTTGTTCTAGATTCAGGCTTGTCTGAGCCATTGGGGTCCTTGTGACCTGGTCTTTCAGTCCATTGTGTGCAAAAAATGTGCTGCTCAAAGATATAACAATATTAATACATGTCGGAACCAATTTTGAAGGTGTTGTTGTGCATTATATAAGGCACCTTTACTCAGTAAGGGGCTTTACTCAGTACCTTTACTCAGGCACCTTTACTCAGTACCCAAGGCACCTTTACTCAGTACCCAAGGCACCTTTACTCAGTACCCAAGGCACCTTTACTCAGTACCCAAGGCACCTTTACTCAGTACCCAAGGCACCTATACTCAGTACCCAAGGCACTTTACTCAGTACCCAAGGCACCTTTACTCAGTACCCAAGGCACCTTTACTCAGTACCCAAGGCACCTTTACTCAGTACCCAAGGCACCTTTACTCAGTACCCAAGGCACCTTTACTCAGTACCCAAGGCACCTTTACTCAGTACCCAAGGCACCTTTACTCAGTACCCAAGGCACCTATACTCAGTACCCAAGGCACCTATACTCAGTACCCAAAGCACCTTTACTCAGTACCCAAGGCACCTTTACTCAGTACCCAAGGCACTTTTACTCAGTACCCAAGGCACCTATACTCAGTACCCAAGGCACCTTTACTCAGTACCCAAGGCACCTTTACTCAGTACCGAAGGCACCTTTACTCAGTACCGAAGGCACCTTTACTCAGTACCCAAGGCACCTATACTCAGTACCCAAGGCACCTATACTCAGTACCCAAGGCACCTTTACTCAGTACCCAAGGCACCTTTACTCAGTACCCAAGCACGCTAGCCACTCAGCCTTTTCACCTATAAAACACAATTAATGAACTTATAAATATGGCTAATACAGGAATCAAATGCTCTCATTTCTAATCTTATTCCAAAGCGCTGCAATCAAATAACAGGTAGCTCATTCATTCCCCCGGAAATATTCCGTTTCAGTCTGCACTATTATGGTAACGAAATGCTTCCAGTCAATCCAAATATATCGTTACAGTGATTTCCATTCCACTGGAATTATCCTGTATTTAATTTCAATGCGTTGCAATCTGCTCTGTTAAATGAAACGTTGCAAAACTATGTATTTAAGATCGGTCGTTGTCTCTGTGCATGTGTATTACAGCATCCTCAGGGAGAGGCAGTTGTTCATCAGTTAATCAGTTAATCTACGATTAATTTTAATGATTACTCATTAACCCCTATTACCGTAAAATTATTAAAACGTCACATGAGCAAAATCAGTCTTATAGCAGAAAATGGGAAATTTATACTCTCGCTATAAATTTCCGAAAAATTTAATTCTTTAAAATATGTTAGTTATTAGACGTAAACAGTATTTTACAGACATATTAGCAAGCGCTCTTATTGGGAACAACATTTTTCGTAAATGAAGTGTAAACAAATTTTTCAAACTCTTAAAACAGTAAGCAACAATTTTTATTAATGAACTGGGTTGGGTTGTTTTACCTCTGAGCGGCACTTTTTTGCACACCATGGGCTAAATGGCCAGGTCACATGGACCCCGAAGGCTCAGAGAAGGTTGGGGGAGGGGACCCACTGGATTTGGGTTGGGTTGTTTTACCTCTGAACGGCACTTTTTTGCAGACCATGGGCTAAATGGCTAGGTCACATGGACCCCGAAGGCTCAGAGAAGGTTGGGGGAGGGGACCACTGGAACAGCTGTTGGGAGACAGATGGTAGCCTCCCGTCAAGGCTATCCAGTGTGTTCTTTAACGTGCACAGTGTATGGCTCTCCCGCACACGGGACCACGGCTTAACGTCCCATCCGAGGGACGGCGGCCTTTCCAAGACCATCGGTGTCCCCTACTGACCGTGGGCAGGGCAGGGAATTTTGCGGAGATAAATCTCAACGCTGACCCAGCTGGGACTCGAACCTGGGAACTACAGATTACGAGCCTGGCGTGCTACCGACTGAGCCACCCCCGCTCCTCATTAATGAACTAAAAACAAATGTTACAAGCTCTTATATTTGTGAACAACGCTTTAAATTAATTAAACAAAAACGAGTGTTGCAAATGATTAATAATAGTAATAATAATTTATTTCATGCAGGGGGTTACAGTAAAGCCAAGGTACAGGTAATTTTGTATATTAATTTAAACGTTCATGTGGCTTGAGCCACATCAGTGAACAACACTTTTCACCAATTAAATAAAAACAAATATTGCAAATCTTATTTAAGGACACTTTTTCACCAATAAAACAAAATTAAATGTTGCAAGAGCTTTATATCAGTGAACAATGTTTTAATCGATGGAATAAAAATCAAATGTTGCAAGCGCGTTTATAAGTAAGCAACACTTTTCACCAATAAAATAAAAAGAAATGTTGCAAGCGCTTATATCTGTGAACAACAACTTTTAACAATGAAATAAAAATAAATGTTACAAGCACTTAATCTGTGACAAACGCTTTTCACCAATGGGAAACAAAAAGCACAAATGTTGCAAGTGCTTACTTTTTGGAAACAATACTTTTTTTCTTCACCAATGAAGCAAAAACAAAAGTTGCAAGCGCTTATACCAGGGAACAATATTTTTCATCAGTGAAATAAAAACAAATGTTGCAAGCTCTTATATCTGTGAACAACACTTTTCACCAATGAAACAAAAACAATGTTGCAAGCTCTTATATCTGTGAACAACACTTTTCACCAATGAAATAAAAACAATGTTGCAAGCTCTTATATTTGTGAACAACACTTTTCACCAATGAAATAAAAACAAATGTTGCAAGCTCTTATTATATCTGTGAACAACACTTTTCACCAATGATATAAAAACAATGTTGCAAGCTCTTATATCTGTGAACAACACTTTTCACCAATGAAATAAAAACAATGTTGCAAGCTCTTATATCTGTGAACAACACTTTTCACCAATGAAATAAAAACAAATGTTGCAAGCTCTTTTATCTGTGAACAACACTTTTCACCAATGAAATAAAAACAAATGTTGCAAGCCCTTATATCTGTGAACAACACTTTTCACCAATGAAATAAAAACAATGTTGCAAGCTCTTATATCTGTGAACAACACTTTTCACCAATGAAATAAAAACAATGTTGCAAGCTCTTATATCTGTGAACAACACTTTTCACCAATGAAATAAAAACAAATGTTGCAAGCTCTTATTATATCTGTGAACAACACTTTTCACCAATGAAATAAAAACAATGTTGCAAGCTCTTATATCTGTGAACAACACTTTTCACCAATGAAATAAAAACAATGTTGCAAGCTCTTATATCTGTGAACAACACTTTTCACCAATGAAATAAAAACAAATGTTGCAAGCTCTTATTATATCTGTGAACAACACTTTTCACCAATGAAATAAAAACAATGTTGCAAGCTCTTATATCTGTGAACAACACTTTTCACCAATGAAATAAAAACAAATGTTGCAAGCTCTTTTATCTGTGAACAACACTTTTCACCAATGAAATAAAAACAAATGTTGCAAGCCCTTATATCTGTGAACAACACTTTTCACCAATGAAATAAAAACAATGTTGCAAGCTCTTATATCTGTGAACAACACTTTTCACCAATGAAATAAAAACAATGTTGCAAGCTCTTATATCTGTGAACAACACTTTTCACCAATGAAATAAAAACAAATGTTGCAAGCTCTTATTATATCTGTGAACAACACTTTTCACCAATGAAATAAAAACAATGTTGCAAGCTCTTATATCTGTGAACAACACTTTTCACCAATGAAATAAAAACAATGTTGCAAGCTCTTATATCTGTGAACAACACTTTTCACCAATGAAATAAAAACAAATGTTGCAAGCTCTTATTATATCTGTGAACAACACTTTTCACCAATGAAATAAAAACAATGTTGCAAGCTCTTATATCTGTGAACAACACTTTTCACCAATGAAATAAAAACAAATGTTGCAAGCTCTTTTATCTGTGAACAACACTTTTCACCAATGAAATAAAAACAAATGTTGCAAGCCCTTATATCTGTGAACAACACTTTTCACCAATGAAATAAAAACAATGTTGCAAGCTCTTATATCTGTGAACAACACTTTTCACCAATGAAATAAAAACAATGTTGCAAGCTCTTATATCTGTGAACAACACTTTTCACCAATGAAATAAAAACAAATGTTGCAAGCTCTTATTATATCTGTGAACAACACTTTTCACCAATGAAATAAAAACAATGTTGCAAGCTCTTATATCTGTGAACAACACTTTTCACCAATGAAATAAAAACAATGTTGCAAGCTCTTATATCTGTGAACAACACTTTTCACCAATGAAATAAAAACAAATGTTGCAAGCTCTTATATCTGTGAACAACACTTTTCACCAATGAAATAAAAACAAATGTTGCAAGCTCTTATATCTGTGAACAACACTTTTCATCAATGAAATAAAAACAATGTTGCAAGCTCTTATATCTGTGAACAGCACTTTTCACCAATGAAATAAAAACAAATGTTGCAAGCTCTTATTATATCTGTGAACAACACTTTTCACTAATGAAATAAAAACAAATGTTGCAAGCTCTTATATCTGTGAATAACACTTTTTACCAATGAAATAAAAACAAATGACACTATAAACAATAAACACTTCATTGCAGAAAACTCCAGTGTTTATGGATGTATTTTATAGCATCAAAAACACCATCAGAGGGTATTTAATTCTGAACAATAACACACCGGAAGCTCAAATTAAAATAATGATTACTTCGGCCTAGTTTTAAAGAACAATTTAGAGAACTTCGTCAGATTTGTCGCCATCTTACAATACTAATTGGAAATGACATCCGTGGGATGCCTTATTCCATTCCGTCCAACCAGAACTTAGTGGCGAGCAGCTAGGAAAAAAATGTAATCTTGAAGAATCACAGGAAATATTATCCACTTAAATAGGAGAAAATATATCTAATATATTTAAATACTTACGATTGTGAAAAATTGAGTGATAGGAGATCACGCTAACTCTAACTATGATGCAGAGATGTAGAGCTCTGAAAATTTTTTCTTAGGGGTAATCCGGGTCGTATATCTCGAGAAAAATGCGAAATCTGACATCCAACCTCTCCTTCAGAGTTAAATGAAGATCACCTAGAGGTCGAACGGTGATCTACGAGTGCTAAAATGTAAAAATTGGTGTCTTGGGATGTTTAGGGTTGTAGATGTCGAAAACGTTACGAAACTTCGGATCTGGAGGGTCCTTTGAAGTCAAAGGTCAAATTGAGATCTATCGTTGCTAGAGATGTTTCAGGTTGTAAATCTCAGAAACGTTACGAAATTTTAGCTGGCAGGTCCTTTGAGGTCAAAGGTTAAATATCGATCTGCCAGGGCTAGTTAGCTAAAAATTGCTGCCTGGGGTTAATTTTCGTCGTAGATATCAGAAATATTATGACATTTTTGTATATAATGGGTCCTTCAGAGTGGAAGGTCCACTTTTGCTATGCTGGTGGCAAAGAACTAAAATTAGGTGCATGGGCTCATTACGGGTTGGGTTGGGTTGTTATACCTCTGAACGGCACTTTTTTGCACCCAATGGGCTAAATGGCCAGGTCACATGGACCCCGAAGGCTCAGAGAAGGTTGGGGGAGGGGACCCACTGGAACAGCTGTTGGGAGACAGATGGTAGCCTCCCGTCAAGGACATCCAGCGTGTTCTTTAACGTGCACAGAGTATGGGTCTCCCACACAAGGGCCATGGCTTAACGTCCCATCCGAAGGACGGCGGTCTTTCCAAGCCCATCGGTGTCCCCTACTGACCGTGGGCAGGGCGAGGAATTTTGCGGAGATAAATCTCAAAGCTGACCCAGCTGGGACTCGAACCTGGGAACTACAGATTACGAGCCTGGCGCGCTACCGACTGAGCCACCCCCTCCCCAATATGGGTCGAAGTTACAGGTCTAGAAATTAAGATGCGCCGATTTCGAGTACATATATTTACAGGAAATGGACAGAAAAATGGAAGCATTCCCATATAAAGTCAATGGGAAATCAAATTCAAAAATCCGTAATTTCTACAATAAGCTTTTTGTAGGAAAATAGACTGGATAAATTTAAATCTCATTCAAATCTATCTAAATCTCGATTTTCAACCATATTAGTTGGGTATTTAAAGAGCTATAAAAACTCGAAAACTTAACAGCAGCAAAGTCAGTTGTATGCAACTTCTGTAAAACTGACAATTATTGAAAGAACTATTTGCACAAAATTCTAAAACATAATCTTATTGTATTAAATGGTTTAAAGATTTAATTAACTTATGAGGTGAATTCCTATGATTGACATCGCTGGCCTTCCTTATTCAAACTTCTATAACTTGTATATAATAAAAATAAACAAATACCCCCTCAAGCAGCTGCTTGCCACAGAGGTCTGACAGGAGCCTGTCAGTGTATATGCCACAGTAGAAGGTCTGAGAGGATGGCAGGAACTCAACAGAAAAACGACACATACATCCATGCCTTACCCGGGGCTCGAACCCAGGTCCCTTAGATCAGTAGCCAAGCGCGCTAACCACTCGGAAATGGGACGGCATAACTTGTATATGTTTGGAGGAAATGTGCTCGATTCAATGCATTGATCATTTATTTTATAAGCCGTAAATTCTCCTGCAATGAACTTTGGAATGGTCAGGCCTGTCTTATTGCAATATAACTTGTTATATCACTTGCATAAAACATTTGTTAGGAACAACAGCACGCTACCAGCGCCAAATCTGGAAATCGCCTACCAGTAGGGTTAGGGGGTTGCCTCAGCCGGTAGCGTGCCAGGCTGTTAACTGCAGTTCACAGGTTCGAGTCCCGCCTGGTCAAGCGTTGAGATTTATCTCCGCAAAACCCCAGCCTTGTCCTCGGTCAATAGGGGACATTGATGAGCTTGGAAAGGCCGCCGTCCGTTGGGATGGGACGTTAAGAACGTGACACATTGTGTGGAAGAGCCATACCCTATGCACGTTAAGGAACACCCTGGGTGTCCTTGACGGGGACTTAAGCAGTAATGCAACTGGATTGGGTTGTTGTTGGGTTGTTTTACCTCTGAGCGGCACTTTTTTGCACACCATGGGCTAAATGGCCAGGTCACATGGACCCCGAAGGCTCAGAGAAGGTTGGGGGAGGGGACCCACTGGAACAGTTGTTGAGAGACAGATGGTAGCCTCCCGTCAAGGCCATCCAGCGTGTTCTTTAACGTGCACAGGGTATGGCTCTCCCGCACACGGGGCCACGGCTTAACGTCCCATCCGACGGACGGCGGCCTTTCCGAGCCCATCGGTGTCCCCTACTGACCGTGGGCAGGGCGGGGAGTTTTGCGGAGATAAATCTCAACGCTGACCCAGCTGGGACTCGAACCTGGGAACTACAGATTACGAGCCTGGCGCACTACCGACTGAGCCACCCCCGCCCCATAATGCAACTGGATTACCTTATCTTGCAATAGCACTCATATATACAGACAGGGCCGGAACCCCCTTTCAGATGAAATTGTTAAACATTTTTATATGTCATGTATTTTTCAAGGAATCTTTTAAAGACTTTTAAAACGGATGGGAAAGGTTAAATTGCATTAGAAATCAAGGCTCCCCCCAACACACACACAACTTTTAGAGTTTTTTGATTGTTGCTTGCTCTCCCTCCTTGTTTTTTATGTTTCCTGTGTTTCTTGCTCACACAACCCCCCCTCTCGAATTTTTTTATACATCCGGACCTGTATACAGATTATGTTGCATACCAAATCATTAACTCTGAAGAGGGCAGGATCTACGGGGAAGCAAAGTCCCCACCCTTTATTTTTTCCTAATCATCGTCTGATTCTGAACAATGAAACAACAGACGCTCAAATTTAAATAAAGCTTATTTAGACCGATACTATATTTCATACAAAGAATATATTAAATCAGGAACAACCAATCAAATGATGCCATACCGAAGTGAATTCTAGCAAGGATAACTCGCAGATGTAATTATCCTCCACAGTAAATAGTCCCACGTTTTATGCAAGACATAACTAGTTTCTCTAACGTAAATTATTATTATGTACAGTTATGGAAGTAAGCAATTAAAAAATGCTGATAATAATTTCGGAATATTGTCAAGTACACTGTGAAGCATAATTCCTTTTACACCGCTATATTGGCGACGTAAAATACCTGCTATAAACAGGTCTCTAACGTTTTGAAGACATACATTTTAGGTATTGCATCTTTCGTTCATTGGCTGACGTGGTTAAACCTGATTACCCACGATTTGACAATAAAAATCTTTCAGGGAGACTTGCCTCTCCATTTTTTATGTGAAACATAATATGGTTTTGAAAAACCTGTTAACTGACTTCTGACACTTAACCGATTAAAAAAGATATTTCCTATATTTTGAAAGCAATTCTTTTACTTTTACGTCCGTATACAGGTATCCTTCAACTTAGGAGAATTTCACGTTAACGCAATTTCACGTGAGAGGTGATATAAACCAGGCCCGTCCAACCAACGGCTTAATGCGAAAGAATTGGCGCCTCATAAAATAAATAATCAATATAGTGAATCCAGCGCATTCCTTCCAATTTTTTTAAGCAAACATTTTTAACTGCCTAAGAAAACGAATCTGACAATTCATAGCACTCATGAAAAATGTATATTTTTTGCTTTTCAATAAAAATAACTTTTGGGTTTCTTTATAGATGATTTTTTTTTCCAATTCAGACTAGAAGAATGTTATGTTATGCGTTATAATTAGAAACGTATGTTTTCGTTTTTAAAAAGATATTTTTTCCTAAAAACCTCCGGAGAGGGAGTATTTCAATCGGTAGAGCGCCAGGCTCGTAATCGTTGGACCAGCGTTGAGATTTTTCTCCGGAAAACTCTCTGCTCTCGTGAGTAGGAAACATCGATGGGCTTGGAAAAGCAGCCGTCAGTCGGATGGGATGTTTAGTCATGGTCCTGTGTATGGGTTAACTGTACAAGAAACCTTGGACAAAAACACCTTGGATATGTGTACTACCTCCTGGTAGATGGTGTTAAAGAACACACTGGATATCCTTGACGGGAAGCTAACATCTGTCTCCCATCAGCTGCCCAGTGGGTCCCCTTCCCCAACCTTCTCTGAACCTTCGGGGTCCTTCTGACCTGGCCATTTAACCGATTGCGTGTAAAAAAAGTGCCTCTCAGAGGTAAAACAACCCAATCCTAAAGGCTCTTTAAGAATACAGATTTTTTCCTAGTCACACTTCACGTTTTGGAGTGAGTTGTTTGGGTTGTTTTGCCTCTGATCGGCACTTTTTTACCCACAATGGACTAAATGGTCAGGTCACAAGGACCAGAGGGCTCAGATAATGATGGAGGACCCACTGGACAGCTGTTAGGAGACAGATGGTAGCCGTCAAGCCATCTAGCGTGTTCTTTAACATGCATTGGGTACGGCTATCCCGCACACAGAATAGTTTACGTCCGGTCCGATGGATGGTGGCCTTTCCAAGTCTGTTTGTGTCCTCTACTGACCAAGAGGAGGGCGGTAAATTTGCAGATATAAATCTAAACGCTGGCCCAGCTGTGACTCGAACCTAGAAATTGTAGATTACGAGCTTGGCGCGCTACCAACTGAGCCACCCCATCTCCTAATGTCAGTGGGAAGTCCTAATGTCAGTGGAATCTCCTAATGTCAGATTGAACTCGTTCTCATGTACACAAGTGGGCGCGCTACCAACTGAACCACCCCATCTCCTAATGTCAGTGGAAACTGAGTCGGGAGCTCACCAGTGTCGTAAGCTCCAGCTCTGTGATTCGGGTCCCACTTGTGCGAACGTTGAGCTTTATCTTTGATAAACCCACCCTGCCCTTCGTTGGAATGGAGACACCGATTGGCTTGGAAAAAATCCGTTATCGGATGGGATGTAAAGCCATGGTCCCGTGTGCGGGAAAGCCATACCCTGTGCACGTTAAGGAAGACTTTGGATCACCATGAGGGTATGCTACCATTTGTCTCCTAACTCTTCTTAATTTACAATGAGTCCTAATTGCCCAGCTTTCTCTCAACCCTTGAGGTCCTTGTGACCTGGGGGGCTCATTGGGTAACACGTTAGGTTCGTAATCTGCAGTTCTGATTCGAGTCCCACCTGGGCCAGCTTTGATATTCATCTGCGCAAAATGTGCTCGGTTAGTAAGGAACACCGATTGAAAAGGCCGCCGTCCGTCAGATTTGAAGTAAAAACCGTGAATCAGTGAATGGGAGAGTCACACTCTGTGCACGTTAAAGAACACGCTGGATGGCCTTGACGAGAGGCTACCATCTGTCTACCAACCTTCTCTGATCCTTCGGGTTTCGTGAGACCTGGCTATTCAGCACATTGGATTTGGGGGGAAAGTGCCACTCAGAGATAAAACAACCCAACCTTCTGACACGGCCATTTAGCCAACACCTCCTATAACAGTAACCATACAACTAAATTACGACGTTACATACGCAGCCATAAAAAAACTTAGCATTTCTTATATATTTATTTCTATTATTATTACTGATGAATTTTAAAAAGCAAAATTTAATGCTTAAGTTTATTTACAATTACACCTTTACTAAGAAACGTTATTCGTATGTATTAATATTTTCTTAATGCTGTAACAAACGAATACTTTTCCTTCCGAATAATGTATATATATATATGAATAAACACTAGCATAAGGAGAAGAACTGGCGGCTCGTCGTTAGGAGCCAGGGGAGCTACCAGCATTTTTGAAATAATAGGATGTCCCAAAAGTCTGAATCCATAAGCAATTCTCATTATTAGAAGTATGATAATATTCTATTGTATATTTGAGATCCAAGATGGCTTCGAAACTAACAGTAGATGAAAGAATTGAACTCGTTCTCATGTACAGTCGCTCAAAAAAGTATCCGAACACTATGGTTGATTACAGAATTCAGAAAAAATACCTGACAACGATTTTTTTTAGAAATTAGTGATCTGGCAACCTTCATATCACGTGACAAGAAGGTTGCCAGATCACTAATTTCTAAAAAAATCGTTGTCAGATATTTTTTCTGAATTCTGTAATCAACCAGTGTTCGGATACTTTTTTGAGCGACTGTACACAAGATAGGATGCTTCACATTGAGGAATTGCTGCCGAATTCAATGGAACGCATCCCGATAAGCATTGACTAACACATTGGAAAAGTGTTTAAACGTTTTAGAGAAACAGGAAGCGTATATGATCGACGGCGTAGTGGTCGCCCAAAAACTGTAACTGATGAGGAAACCTCTGCAGTGGTATGCGAACAACTGCTTATAACCCCAAAAAAGTCAATACGCAGATTATCAGATGAAACAGCTGTCACAAGAACCTCGACTAAACGAATTATTAGAAATCATCATTTCCATCCCTATGAAGTGCACCTGATCCAGGAACTGCATTGTGATGACACAGACAGGCGTGTGAATTTTTGTGAGTGCTTCTTACAAGAGTGGGAATTTTGGTGTTTTGCAGTGATGAAGTCTCATTTCATCTAAATGGTAGTGTCAACCTGCACAATGCACGTTACTGGTCTACAGACAACTCAAACTGGATGGAGGAAGGCCATTTCGAAACAGATCCATGAATTACGGTGTGGGCGGGGATATTTAGTGACAGATTAATTGGGCCCTATTTTTTACGGTAACGTAACAAGAGAAACTTACCTCCGTATATTACACTTTTATCTTGTCCCTCAGTTGGATGACATCCCTTTGTTGGAACTACGTAAAATGTGGTTTCAGCAAGACGGTGCCCCACCACATTTTGCTATTGATGTGAGGAAATTTTTAAATGAAACGTTTCCAAACAGGTGGATCGGAAGGTGAGGTCCAGTCGAATGGCATCCTTGGTCTCCAGACCTAACACCACTTGACTTTTTCCTTTGGGGACATCTGAAGTCAGTAGTTTGCCGGAATCGGACAAGAACCCTCGCTGAACTAAAGGAGGAAATCATCTCTGCATGTAACAACATCGGCTCTGATACTTTGAGAAAAGTTCAACGTTCTTGTATTCAGCGTATCCACAAGTTTCGCGAAGTGCAGGCCGTCAATTTGAGCACATTGCTGTAATATACCGTTTAAATAAAGTTTTGCCTATGGATCCAGAATTTTGGGACACCCTGTATATACTAAAACATTAAACTCCGAATTGGATAAATAACGAAAATAATATTTTACAAGGATATTTGCTCTCTAAAATACCTTACCCATTTTTATTTCAATTCAATAAGCATTTAGTGAAGTAATACACTCGAAACTGTCTTGCGCGCCTTAATTATCAGCGCGAAATATTACGGGAAAGCTTTAAGTCTCACCTCCCACCCAAGAGATTAAATTACTGATCTCCCATCCTAAAACTAAATCCTGGGATAAGTGCCTGATATAAGCCACAATATATAAATGTGTGTAAATTTTATTACACGTGTCTGCATAACTATATATATATTTCCTTTCCAATCCAATCGATGTAACTTTTTTCACGGAGGGCAGAATTGGGGTTAGCGGAGATTTGGGTTGGATTGTTTTACCTCTGAGCGGCACTTTTTTGCACACAATGGGCCAAATGACCAGGTCACAAGGACCTCGAAGGCTTAGAGAAGGTTGGGGGAAGGTGACCCACTGTAACAGCTGTTAGGAGACAAATGGTAACCTCCCGTCAAGGTCATCCAGCGTGTTCTTTAACGTGCATAGGGTATGGCTCTCCCTCACACGGGATCACGTTTTAATGTCCCATCCGATGGACAGCGGCGCTTCCAAGCCCATCTGTGTCCCCTACTGACCGTGGGCAGAGCAGGGAATTTTGTGGAGATAAATCTCGACTCTGGCACAGCTGGGATTCGAACTTGGAAATTGCAGATTACGAGTATGACACGCTACCGACTGAGCCAAGTTGGACCCAGGTTAGAGGAGAAAATCGTTGACAATGTGCACTACCATCTGAGCCATCACCGCCCCTGCCTATTGGTTTCTCTACACACATTATTATGACGGCCCACCTACTCAGAAACTCACGAGTCCCCACTGAAGATAGTATAAAAATAAGCCAATAATAAAAATAGAAATAAATATATCTCTAGATTTTAGGAGACGCAATGCTGACGTCATAACTCACTTGTGTGGCCTTTTAGGATGTGTTGATTTAGCCCACAGTGTACACAAAAGTGCCGCTCAGAGGTAAAACACTCAACTCTGATACAATGCAAGTTACAACAAATAGAAAGATTATACATCTGAAAATTTGATAAATACACGAAGGAATTCTCTATTATGTAACAAAGTGGATGTCCCTATTTGATCAATAGATTTTCAGAGACTCAGTGTCTCTAACTACAAAGCGCAATAAATTCTCTGTGCTTCTGAATAGCTATTTATTTTCGCTTCATTAGAGAAAGCGAAGCGTAAAGATTTCTTTCAGTGCTTCAGGGATTCGGTTGAAGGCGTCCGGTTAATAAGCTTTTAACGAGAAACGTCCACGTGTGCAGCCATTATGGTGACGCGTTCGTTACGACATTACTAATAGCGTTACTGAAAACTGTTACCTGTTGCAGCGTGGAAACAAAACGCTTTACCCTTCTAGTGCTCTACAGTACTAACGATGAAATTGGTTAGTGCTTTAATCTTTTAGCTAAGTCACTAATTAATCAACGATAAGTGGACAGTAATAAATTGCTGTAGAGAAAATGTAAACACATTCAAATATCATATGGAAAGGATTGAAGTATTCTATATTTGTTACTGATGCATGTAATATTTAATATTGTGGACAACATCTCTTTTGGAATAGATCATGGAGCAGTGGATATTTTTTAAAACAGATCATGAACAAGTATATTTTGGTCGAGTGCAGGTATCTTTTAAAACAGATCATGAACAAGTATATTTTGGTCGAGTGCAGGTATCTTTTAAAACAGATCATGAACAAGTATATTTTGGTCGAGTGCAGGTATCTTTTAAAACAGATCACGAACAAGTATATTTTGGTCGAGTGCAGGTATCTTTTAAAACAGATCATGAACAAGTATATTTTGGTCGAGTGCAGGTATCTTTTAAAACAGATGATGAACAAGTATATTTTGGTCGAGTGCAGGTATCTTTTAAAACAGATCATGAACAAGTATATTTTGGTCGAGTGCAGGTATCTTTTAAAACAGATCATGAACAAGTATATTTTGGTCGAGTGCAGGTATCTTTTAAAACAGATCATGAACAAGTATATTTTGGTCGAGTGCAGGTATCTTTTAAAACAGATCATGAACAAGTATATTTTGGTCGAGTGCAGGTATCTTTTAAAACAGATCACGAACAAGTATATTTTGGTCGAGTGCAGGTATCTTTTAAAACAGATCATGAACAAGTATATTTTGGTCGAGTGCAGGTATCTTTTAAAACAGATGATGAACAAGTATATTTTGGTCGAGTGCAGGTATCTTTTAAAACAGATCATGAACAAGTATATTTTGGTCGAGTGCAGGAATCTTTTAAAACAGATCATGAACAAGTATATTTTGGTTGAGTGCAGGTATCTGTATCTTTTAAAACAGATCATGAACAAGTATATTTTGGTCGACTGCAGGTATGTTTTAAAACAGATCATGAACAAGTATATTTTGGTGGACAGCAGGTATCTTTTAAAACAGATCATGAACAAGTATATTTGGTCGAGTGCAGGTATCTTTTAAAACAGATCATGAACAAGTATATTTTGGTCGAGTGCAGGTATCTATATCTTTTAAAACAGATCATGAACAAATATATTTTGGTCGACTGCAGGTATGTTTTAAAACAGATCATGAACAAGTATATTTTGGTGGACAGCAGGTATCTTTTAAAACAGATCATGAACAAGTATATTTGATCGAGTGCAGGTATCTTTTAAAACAGATCATGAACAAGTACATTTTGGTGGACAGCAGGTATCTTTTAAAACAGATCAGCAACAGCATATTTTGGTGGCCAATAGGTATTTTTTAAATCAGATCATGAACTACGTTAGTATATTTTGGTGGACTGCGGGTACGTTTTAAACAGATCACGAACAAGTATATTTTGGTAGACAACGGGAATCGTTTTTTACATCAGATCATGAACAACAAGTATATTTTCGTGGGCAGCAGGTATCTTTTAAAGCATATCATGAACAACGAGTATATTTGCATGGGCATCAGATACCTACTAAAACAAATCATGAATAACGAGTAATTTTCGTGGACGTCAGGTATCTTTTGAAACAGATCGTGGGCACCAGACCCTTTTAAATGGGTAACAAACAGGTGGTGTATTTTAATTAAAGTTGATTGGAAATAGTACATATCTTTAAAAACATATCGCGGATACTGCACGTTTTAAAATACATATAAAAAGTGATTCCATTTCAGGTGTTTGTGCGCACATATCTTTTGAAATAGGTAGTACGTAGGTAGTGTCTATAAAGTACATCGTAGATCTTGTATGGATATGCGATGTTCCAAGTAAAACATTACCCATTACCATCTTCATCTGAGAATAAGCCCAGTTGGAATAAGTAAAAACATATAATAAGTAAAACCCTAGGTGGGCCCCTAGAGGATAGCATAAAACACAAACTAAAAATAGCATATATCATGCACAAGAGACCTAAAACGAGTAGCTTTCCTCAGAGAAAGCCATCATTTTAGGTCTCTTGTACTTATTAAGAACATTATGATCATAATTAAGCAAAGAAGAAATAATCTGATTAGGATTATTTTTAACAGCTTCAAAAAACGTTTTTGAGACGCATTTAATATGAGTATATAAGTGGTCGATGCCCAAGTCTTTATGAAGTTGTCTGTTAATAGCAAACCAAGTGGCATCGACCTCAGATCTCAATATTTTGTTTTGCAAGACCTGAAGCTTGCGTATAGTCGTGGAAAAGTACATCGAGGGCAGAACGTTTCCTTTCATAGCAGATCGTGGACACGGGTATCTTTTAAAGCAGATAGTAAAAAGTAGAATATCTTAAGGTTGATCGTGAACACGGGTACCTTTTAAAACAGAGTAAAAAGTAGAATCTCTTCAGGTTGATCGTGGACACGAAATACCTTTTAAAATGGATAGTAAAATGTAGATTCTCTTAAGGTTGCTCGTGGACATGGGTACCTTTTAAAATAGGTAGTAAAAAATACAATCCCTCTAGGTTGCTCGTGGACACGGGTACCTTTTAAAACAGATAGTAAAAAGTAGAATCCCTTAAGGTTGATCGTGAACACGGGTACCTTTTAAAGTAGATAGTAAAAAGTAGAATCCCTTAAGGTTGATCGTGAACACGGGTACCTTTTAAAATAGATAGTAAAAAAATACAATCCCTCCAGGTTGCTCGTGGACACGGGTACCTTTTAAAACAGAGAGTAAAAAGTAGAATCCCTTAAGATTGATCGTGAACATGGGTACCTTTTAAAATAGATAGGAAAATGTAGAATCTCTTAAGGTTGATCGTGGACACGGGTACCTTTTAAAACAGAGAGTAAAAAGTAGAATCCCTTAAGATTGATCGTGAACATGGGTACCTTTTGAAATAGATAGGAAAAGGTAGAATCTCTTAAGGTTGATCATGGACACGGGTACCTTTTAAAACAGAGAGTAAAAAGTAGGATCCCTTAAGATTGATTTTGAACAAGATTGATTTACCTTTTAAAATAGATAGGCAAAGGTAGAATCTCTTAAGGTTGATTGTAGACACGGGTTACCTTTTAAAATAGATAGTAAAAGACAGAATCTCTTAAGGTTGATCGTGGACACGGGAACCTTTTAAAATAGGTAGTAAGAAATGTAGAATCTCTTAAGGGTTATCGTGGACACAGGTACCTTTTAAAACAGATAGTAAAAAGTAGAATTCCTTAAGATTGATTTTGAACACCGGTACCTTTTAAAATAGATAGGAAAGGTTAGAATCTCTTAAGGTGGATCGTAGACACGGGTACCTTTTAAAATAGGTAGTAAAAAAGGTAGAATCTCTTAAGGGTTATCGTGGACACGGGTACCTTTTAAAACAGATAGTAAAAAGTAGAATCCCTTAAGATTGATTTTGAACAACGGTACCTTTTAAAATCGATAAGAAAAGGTAGAATCTCTTAAGGTTGATCGTAGACACGGGTTACCTTTTAAAATAGATAGTAAAAGGTAGAATCTCTTAAGGTTGATCGTGGACACGGGTTACCTTTTAAAATGGGTAGTAAAAGGTAGAATCTTTTAAGGTTGATCGTGGACATGGATATCTTTTAAAATAGGTAGTAAAAAATAGAATCTCCTAAGGCTGATATTGGAGACGGGTACCTTTTAAAATACATAGTAAAAAAAGTAGAATCTCTTATGGCTTATCGTGGACACGGGTACCTTTTAAAGCAGATAGTGAAAAGTAGAATCCCTTAAGATTGATCGTGAACATGGGTACCTTTTAAAATAGATAGTAAAAAGTAGATTCTCTCAAAATTTATCGTGGACACAGGTACCTTTTAAAACAGATAGTAGAATCTCTTAAGGTTGATTGTGGACACGGGTATCTTTTAAAACAGATAGTAAAAAAGTAGAATCTCTTAAGGTTGATCGTGAACAGTGCATATCTTTCAGCACAGATCGTGGACACAGGTATTTTTCAAAAAGGTAGTAAACATCTGATGTCTTTTCATGTACATATATTTAAAACATTTGGACAGCATATAGATTTTAAAATGGATCGCTGTCAGTACATATCTTTCAAAATAGATAGCTCACAAAAATTAATTATTTAAACACATCACAAGCTATACAGGATTAATTGTTTCTAATATTAAACGACTTCTGGTTAATTGTTAATCTGACTGCTGTAATATTTTCCCTCCGAATTAACAGGATCACAAATGAAATTTATTTTTTGCATGCTGTTCTGGAATGAATTCCATGAATTAAAACATTTCATACCATTTAGAGTTTATCCTTTTATCAGGTTTTTCAGACGTTGTAGGTAAAGCAAAACAGGTACGTTGCATCGTCCTGTATAAACACAATATACTCTAAAATTTAAAATAAATTTTCTACTATTTTTCTTTCTGCAAATTTGTACAACTTGCCCTCATGCTAGAGTTATCGATACCGACAATCCTTCTTCATTTATTTATTTTTTGGCTTCTCTGATCCATTGCTGTCTTATTTTTTTTGCACTTCATATCGTACACTGGATTAAATCAAAGTCCCCCCCCCCCCGAAACACACACACACACACACACATCTTCCTTTGCTTTGCTCAAGTTCATGTGCCCGGAAGCGTTGATGACATTTTAAGACAACAGATGGGTGAATTTTTCACACTTACCTACTTATTACAAAAACCGACTATCGTTGTAATGACATTTAGTTCTTCCTATCGGTTTGATTGTCATCCTACGGCATAAAAAATTATTTTCATCCATGCTGTATCTGAATAACCTAATATAAATAATTCATGAACCTCCTGATACTTAGATTCCTTAAGCAAGTGTAAATTCTCCATGCCTTAGTCAGCTGCTAAAAGAACTTGCGCCTAACGGGAAGATCTAGAGTTCGAATCCGACAAGCGGATTTCTTCACACTGGCCTAAATTAGAGTATTCCTTTATCACTTGCGAAATATTTTAATAAATATTCTAAATAAGATTCTAAAATATTCTATCCTTCTTCAGTAATAACCAACAGTTAATTTCTGTAACAACGCGCAAAACAACCAATCACAAAGAAATCAAAACAGCAAATGTGAAATTGCTAAATTTTGAGAATAATATTTTCACTTTTCCTGATTACAAAGGCTCTTGTTGTGTTGTTATTTAATCTTTCAGTTTCTAATACAATTCATTCCATTAAATGGAAAACAGGCAACTAATATCCATTTCCACGTGTGAGTGATCTGTACGGATGCTCTGATTCCTAAAAGAACAGAGAGATGTGGTGAAGAGAATTATTTCCTCTCCGTTCATAGTGTTTTGCGCCCGCCAGGACACGTGGGAGTAGCGACATACAGCGCGCATCGGCAAGTGCACCTAACATCAAGCACCAGGTCTATGCACGTGCGGCCACCAGGTAAACCATTGGAGGGGGTTTCCAGCATAAGAGGCAGCCTCTTCTTGAGGGTGACGTGCTCGTTAACGTTGCAGGATCCTAATCACCTCTCACAGATGCAATTGGACTGAAACGATAAATACTGAGAAGCTGGACACTCACCTGAAGTTGAAATAGCCAGCAGGACCACGATCCACAGCAGCATCTTGTATGAAGAGAAGAAGCTGGTCACCGAAGAGACTGGATCCGACCTGCCGCTCTCTCTCCGCACATCGACAGTGGCGCCGATCAGGCCGAACAGATCAATGCCATGCCGTGCGGGCAGGTGCAAGCACAAACGCGGACAGTGACGGCACACACCTGGCTGGGGCGGCCAGGGGGGCTGGCTGGCCGGCCCGGGACCCGCCACCAGTCACGTGGGCCGTCTGCCAACGGAGCTGTCACACGGGCCACTCTATCAATACCCCCTTGTCGGGTTGCCATGACGACGAACGCCAACAAATACCACTCAGGCATCTGAATGTCCAGCCTGCGTGTTTCGGGATTGCCCAGAGCTGCCGTTGGCGATGGTGGCGGGGCCGTAGTTTCACCTGTCCACCGTTCTTGCTTCTCCTTCCTACTGACTGCTGCTACCGATTCTAACACACACAGACAGACAACTACCGCCTTTCCCAGATGAAATCACGGAGTGTTTCCAACTGCGTGTACTTTTTATCTTCTACTGGTTTTTTCGTGTTCGTCCTTTTTGGCTTATTTTTTTTTCGTTTGTTTTCTTATACCACGGGAAAAATATGTTCCTACTCCATTTGGCCATAGCAATGTGAAAAGCAGAAAATAAACTCAAGTAGTTTTAAGAGTAAGGAAGCAGACAATCAAAGGTTGTTGGGTTGTTTTACCTCTGAGCGGCACCTTTTTGCACACCATGGGCTAAATGGCCAGGTCCCATGGACCCCGAAAGCTCAGAGAAGGTTAGGGGAGGGGACCCACTGGAACAGCTGTTGGGAGACAGATGGTAGCCTCCCGTCAAGGCCATCCAGCGTGTTCTTTAACGTGCACAGGGTATGTCTCTCCCGCACACGAGGCCACGGCTTAACGTCCCATCCAACGGACGGTGGCCTTTCCAAGCCCATCGGTGTCCCCTACTGACCGTGGACAGGGTGGGGAATTTTGCGGAGATAATCAGAGGTCCGTTACCCAAAGTCGAAGAGGAAAAATAATAAAAAAAAATCACCTGTGTTAAGGATGGATAATCATGGCGTTGTGTGTCAACACAGATAAAACGAGCATGCTAACGAGGATTGCATGATCTTTTTTACTGTATTTCTTTCATTTCCACGTGGAATAAAATCATTTTCCAGCTCATTTAATGACGTACAGTCGCTCAAAAAAGTATCCGAACACTTTGGTTGATTACAGAATTCAGAAAAAATATCTGGCAACGATATTTTCAGATATTAGTGATCTGGCAACCTTCGTGTCACGTGACACGAAGGTTTCTAAAAAAATCGTTGCCAGATATTTTTTCTGAATTCTGTAATCAACCATAGTGATCGGATACTTTTTTGAGCGACTGTACATTTAAGAAATAGTTTCTGAAGAGTTGAGCTGGGTTGATTTACTTCTGAGCGACACTTTTTTGTACACAATGTACTAAAAAGTCAGGTCACAAGGATCCCATGTTATGAAACATTTTTTTAAATGTTTTCGTTATTGCTATTTTTATTGAATTCGTAAAGGAATCGAATCAAATGCAAAAAAGATTTATACTTCATTCTGAAAATCAAAAGTTCCTTAAAAAATGTTCACAGTAGTTTTTAAATTATTTCAGAGTCTTTTACTTAAACACCATATAATGAGATTGAGTATGGTCTAAGAAGTGCAGAGTTCTTATTGAGTTAGAAAAATATTTTTGCCAAACTTGCCAGACATCGAGATAACCAACTCCGGGAAACAGGGGGGCGGGGGTGGCTCAGTCGGTAGCGCGCCAGGCTCGTAATCTGTAGTTCCCAGGTTCGAGTCCCAGCTGGGTCAGCGTTGAGATTTATCTCCGCAAAACTCCCCGCCCTGCCCACAGTCAGTAGGGGACACCGATGGGCTTGGAAAGGCCGCCGTCCGTCGGATGGGACGTTAAGTCGTGGCCCCGTGTGCGGGAGAGCCATACCTTGTGCACGTTAAAGAACACGCTGGATGGCCTTGACGGGAGGCTACCATCTGTCTCACAATAGCTGTTCCAGTGGATCCCCTCCCCCAACCTTCTTTGAGCCTTCGGGGTCCATGTGACCAGCCCATGGCGTGCAAAAAAGTGCCGCTCAGATGTAAAACAACCCAACCCGAGAAACAGAGTCTGGAACAGTCTTTCTGAAACGGTATTTTACCTCTGAGCGGCACTTTATTTTTTGCACATTTTTGGCTAAATGGCCAGGTCACAAGGACCCAAGAGATCAGAGAAAATTGGGGGAAGCTGTTAGGAGACAGTGGGTAGGCTCCTATCATCAAGGCCATCCAATGTGTTCTTTATCATGAGCAAGATATGGATATGCGGCACACGTGACCTCGGATTAACGTCCTATCGGTCTTTCAACGCCAATCGGTGTCCCCTACTTGAAAAGGCAGGGCGGCGAGATTCGAGGAGATGAATCTCAATGCTGGCACAGGTGGAACTCGAACCTGTTACCTGCAGGCTACGAGCCTAACACGTTAACAACTGAACCTAACCAAATCAAGATTGAAATTGAGAAACTGAATGTTGCACAAAACTGTTGTCGGGATATGAAGATTGAAAATCAGAAACTGCGTGTTGTAAATATTAAAAATAAAAATTCCCTCAAGCAGCTGCTTGCCACAGAGGTCTGACAGGAGCCTGTCAGTTTATATGCCATAGAAGAAGGTCTGAGAGTAGGCAGGACCTCAGCAGAAAAACAATACATACATCCATGCCTTTCCCGGGGCTCGAACCCAGGTCCCTTAGATCAATAGCTCTAACCACTCGGTCACGGGACGGCTTTGTAACCGATAAATGAAAATTGAAAATGAGAAACTGAGTGTTGTACAAAACTGTTGTCGGGAAATGAAGTTTGAAAATCAAAAACTGAGAGTTGTAAAAATGGTTTTCAATAAATGAAAATTGAAAATGAGCAACTAAGTGTTGTAAAAATTGTTGTCGACAAATGAAGATCGAAATTCAGAAATTGAGTGTAGTACAAAACTGTTGTCGGGAAACAATATAAAAAATTGTTGTCGGGAAACAATATAAAAAATTGTTGTCGGGAAACAATAATAAAAATTCAGAAATTGAGTGTAGTACAAAACTGTTGTCGGGAAACAAATAGCAATGAGGATAGAAATTGAGAAACTGAGTGTTATACAAAACTGTTGGGATATTAAGTTTGAAAATCACAAACTGAGAGTCGTAAAAATTGTTTTCGATAAATGAAAATTGAAAATGAGCAACTAAGTGTTGTAAAAATCGTTGTCGACAAATGAAGATCGATATTGAGAAACTGAGTGTTATACCAAACTGTTGTCGGGAAATCAAAATTGAAAAACGGAAACTCCGTGTTGTAAAGAATGCTTTCGACAAATGAAAATTGAAAATGAGAAACTGAGTGTTGTACAAAACTGTTGTCAAGAAATGAAGATTGAAATTGAGAAACTGAGTTGTACGAAACTGTTGTCGGGAAATGAAGATTGAAAATCAGAAACTGCCTGTTGTAAAAATTGTTTTCGATAAACGAACATTGAAAATGAGAACTGAGTGTTGTAAAAACTTTTCGATAAATGAAAATAGAAAATGAGAAACTGAGAGTGTTGTAAAAATTGTTGTCTGGAAATGAAGATCAAAATTGAGAAAGTGAGTGTTGTACAAAACTATTGTTGAAATATGAAAATTGAAAATTAAACGCTGAGTGTTCTGAAAATTGTTTTCAATAAATGAAAATTGAAAATGAGAACTAAGTGTTGTAAAAATTGTTGTCGGAAAATGAGATCGAAATTGAGAAACTGAGTGTTGCACAAAACTGTTGTCGCGATATGAAGATGGAAAATCAAAAACTGACTGTTGTAAAAACTGTTTTCGGTAAATGAAAATTGAAAATGAGAAACTGCGTGTTGTAAAAATTGTTTTCGATCAATGAACATTGAAAATAAGAAATGAGTGTTGTGAAAACTGTTTTTGATAAATGAGAAAAGAAAATGAGCAACTGAGTGTTGTAAAAATTGTTGTCCGAAAATGAAAATCGAAATTGAGAAAGTGAGTGTTGCACAAAACTATTGTCGGGAAATGAAGATTGAAAATCAGAAACAGTGTGTTGCAAAAATTGTTTTAGATAAATGAAAATTTAAAATGAGCAACTAAGTGTTGTAAAAATTGTTGTCGGGAATGAATATCGAAATTGAGAAAGTGAGTGTTGTACAAAACTGTTGTCGGGAAATGACGATTGAAAATCAGAAACAGTGTGTTGTAAAAATTGTTTTCGATAAATGAAAATTTAAAATGAGCAACTAAGTGTTGTAAAAATTGTTGTCGGGAATGAATATCGAAATTGAGAAACTGGGTGTTGTACAAAACTGTTGTCGGGAAATAAAGATTGAAAATCAGAAACAGTGTGTTGTAAAAATTGTTTTCGATAAATGAAAATTTAAAATGAGCAACTAAGTGTTGTAAAAATTGTTGTCGGGAATGAATATCGAAATTGAGAAACTGAGTGTTGTACAAAACTGTTGTCGGGAAATGAAGATTGAAAATCAGAAACAGTGTGTTGTAAAAATTGTTTTCGATAAATGAAAATTTAAAATGAGCAACTAAGTGTTGTAAAAATTGTTGTCGGGAATGAATATCGAAATTGAGAAAGTGAGTGTTGTACAAAACTGTTGTCAGGAAATGAAGATTGAAAATCAGAAACAGTGTGTTGTAAAAATTGTTTTCGATAAATGAAAATTTAAAATGAGCAACTAAGTGTTGTAAAAATTGTTGTCGGGAATGAATATCGAAATTGAGAAACTGGGTGTTGTACAAAACTGTTGTCGGGAAATGAAGATTGAAAATCAGAAACAGTGTGTTGTAAAAATTGTTTTCGATAAATGAAAATTTAAAATGAGCAACTAAGTGTTGCAAAAATTGTTGTCGCGAATGAATATCGAAATTGAGAAAGTGAGTGTTGTACAAAACTGTTGTCGGGAAATGAAGATTGAAAATCAGAAACAGTGTGTTGTAAAAATTGTTTTCGATAAATGAAAATTTAAAATGAGCAACTAAGTGTTGTAAAAATTGTTGTCGGGAATGAATATCGAAATTGAGAAACTGGGTGTTGTACAAAACTGTTGTCGGGAAATAAAGATTGAAAATCAGAAACAGTGTGTTGTAAAAATTGTTTTCGATAAACGAAAATTTGAAATGAGCAACTAAGTGTTGTAAAAATTGTTGTCGGGAATGAATATCGAAATTGAGAAAGTGAGTGTTGTACAAAACTGTTGTCGGGAAATGAAGATTGAAAATCAGAAACAGTGTGTTGTAAAAATTGTTTTCGATAAATGAAAATTTAAAATGAGCAACTAAGTGTTGTAAAAATTGTTGTCGGGAATGAATATCGAAATTGAGAAACTGAGTGTTGTACAAAACTGTTGTCGGGAAATGAAGATTGAAAATCAGAAACAGTGTGTTGTAAAAATTGTTTTCGATAAATGAAAATTTAAAATGAGCAACTAAGTGTTGTAAAAATTGTTGTCGGGAATGAATATCGAAATTGAGAAAGTGAGTGTTGTACAAAACTGTTGTCGGGAAATGAAGATTGAAAATCAGAAACAGTGTGTTGTAAAAATTGTTTTCGATAAATGAAAATTTAAAATGAGCAACTAAGTGTTGTAAAAATTGTTGTCGGGAATGAATATCGAAATTGAGAAACTGGGTGTTGTACAAAACTGTTGTCGGGAAATAAAGATTGAAAATTAGAAACAGTGTGTTGTAAAAATTGTTTTCGATAAACGAAAATTTGAAATGAGCAACTAAGTGTTGTAAAAATTGTTGTCGGGAATGAATATCGAAATTGAGAAAGTGAGTGTTGTACAAAACTGTTGTCGGGAAATGAAGATTGAAAATCAGAAACAGTGTGTTGTAAAAATTGTTTTCGATAAATGAAAATTTAAAATGAGCAACTAAGTGTTGCAAAAATTGTTGTCGGGAATGAATATCGAAATTGAGAAAGTGAGTGTTGTACAAAACTGTTGTCGGGAAATGAAGATTGAAAATCAGAAACAGTGTGTTGTAAAAATTGTTTTCGATAAATGAAAATTTAAAATGAGCAACTAAGTGTTGTAAAAATTGTTGTCGGGAATGAATATCGAAATTGAGAAACTGGGTGTTGTACAAAACTGTTGTCGGGAAATAAAGATTGAAAATCAGAAACAGTGTGTTGTAAAAATTGTTTTCGATAAACGAAAATTTGAAATGAGCAACTAAGTGTTGTAAAAATTGTTGTCGGGAATGAATATCGAAATTGAGAAAGTGAGTGTTGTACAAAACTGTTGTCGGGAAATGAAGATTGAAAATCAGAAACAGTGTGTTGTAAAAATTGTTTTCGATAAATGAAAATTTAAAATGAGCAACTAAGTGTTGTAAAAATTGTTGTCGGGAATGAATATCGAAATTGAGAAACTGAGTGTTGTACAAAACTGTTGTCGGGAAATGAAGATTGAAAATCAGAAACAGTGTGTTGTAAAAATTGTTTTCGATAAATGAAAATTTAAAATGAGCAACTAAGTGTTGTAAAAATTGTTGTCGGGAATGAATATCGAAATTGAGAAAGTGAGTTTGTACAAAACTGTTGTCGGGAAATGAAGATTGAAAATCAGAAACAGTGTGTTGTAAAAATTGTTTTCGATAAATGAAAATTTAAAATGAGCAACTAAGTGTTGTAAAAATTGTTGTCGGGAATGAATATCGAAATTGAGAAACTGGGTGTTGTACAAAACTGTTGTCGGGAAATAAAGATTGAAAATCAGAAACAGTGTGTTGTAAAAATTGTTTTCGATAAACGAAAATTTGAAATGAGCAACTAAGTGTTGTAAAAATTGTTGTCAGGAATGAATATCGAAATTGAGAAAGTGAGTGTTGTACAAAACTGTTGTCGGGAAATGAAGATTGAAAATCAGAAACAGTGTGTTGTAAAAATTGTTTTCGATAAATGAAAATTTAAAATGAGCAACTAAGTGTTGCAAAAATTGTTGTCGGGAATGAATATCGAAATTGAGAAAGTGAGTGTTGTACAAAACTGTTGTCGGGAAATGAAGATTGAAAATCAGAAACAGTGTGTTGTAAAAATTGTTTTCGATAAATGAAAATTTAAAATGAGCAACTAAGTGTTGTAAAAATTGTTGTCGGGAATGAATATCGAAATTGAGAAACTGGGTGTTGTACAAAACTGTTGTCGGGAAATAAAGATTGAAAATCAGAAACAGTGTGTTGTAAAAATTGTTTTCGATAAACGAAAATTTGAAATGAGCAACTAAGTGTTGTAAAAATTGTTGTCGGGAATGAATATCGAAATTGAGAAAGTGAGTGTTGTACAAAACTGTTGTCGGGAAATGAAGATTGAAAATCAGAAACAGTGTGTTGTAAAAATTGTTTTCGGTAAATGAAAATTTAAAATGAGCAACTAAGTGTTGTAAAAATTGTTGTCGGGAATGAATATCGAAATTGAGAAAGTGAGTGTTGTACAAAACTGTTGTCGGGAAATGAAGATTGAAAATCAGAAACAGTGTGTTGTAAAAATTGTTTTCGATAAATGAAAATTTAAAATGAGCAACTAAGTGTTGTAAAAATTGTTGTCGGGAATGAATATCGAAATTGAGAAACTGGGTGTTGTACAAAACTGTTGTCGGGAAATAAAGATTGAAAATCAGAAACAGTGTGTTGTAAAAATTGTTTTCGATAAACGAAAATTTGAAATGAGCAACTAAGTGTTGTAAAAATTGTTGTCGGGAATGAATATCGAAATTGAGAAAGTGAGTGTTGTACAAAACTGTTGTCGGGAAATGAAGATTGAAAATCAGAAACAGTGTGTTGTAAAAATTGTTTTCGATAAATGAAAATTTAAAATGAGCAACTAAGTGTTGCAAAAATTGTTGTCGGGAATGAATATCGAAATTGAGAAAGTGAGTGTTGTACAAAACTGTTGTCGGGAAATGAAGATTGAAAATCAGAAACAGTGTGTTGTAAAAATTGTTTTCGATAAATGAAAATTTAAAATGAGCAACTAAGTGTTGTAAAAATTGTTGTCGGGAATGAATATCGAAATTGAGAAACTGGGTGTTGTACAAAACTGTTGTCGGGAAATAAAGATTGAAAATCAGAAACAGTGTGTTGTAAAAATTGTTTTCGATAAACGAAAATTTGAAATGAGCAACTAAGTGTTGTAAAAATTGTTGTCGGGAATGAATATCGAAATTGAGAAAGTGAGTGTTGTACAAAACTGTTGTCGGGAAATGAAGATTGAAAATCAGAAACAGTGTGTTGTAAAAATTGTTTTCGATAAATGAAAATTTAAAATGAGCAACTAAGTGTTGTAAAAATTGTTGTCGGGAATGAATATCGAAATTGAGAAAGTGAGTGTTGTACAAAACTGTTGTCGGGAAATGAAGATTGAAAATCAGAAACAGTGTGTTGTAAAAATTGTTTTCGATAAATGAAAATTTAAAATGAGCAACTAAGTGTTGTAAAAATTGTTGTCGGGAATGAATATCGAAATTGAGAAACTGGGTGTTGTACAAAACTGTTGTCGGGAAATAAAGATTGAAAATCAGAAACAGTGTGTTGTAAAAATTGTTTTCGATAAATGAAAATTTAGAATGAGCAACTAAGTGTTGTAAAAATTGTTGTCGGGAATGAATATCGAAATTGAGAAAGTGAGTGTTGTACAAAACTGTTGTCGGGAAATGAAGATTGAAAATCAGAAACAGTGTGTTGTAAAAATTGTTTTCGATAAATGAAAATTTAAAATGAGCAACTAAGTTTTGTAAAAATTGTTGTCGGGAATGAATATCGAAATTGAGAAACTGGGTGTTGTACAAAACTGTTGTCGGGAAATAAAGATTGAAAATCAGAAACAGTGTGTTGTAAAAATTGTTTTCGATAAACGAAAATTTAAAATGAGCAACTAAGTGTTGTAAAAATTGTTGTCGGGAATGAATATCGAAATTGAGAAAGTGAGTGTTGTACAAAACTGTTGTCGGGAAATGAAGATTGAAAATCAGAAACAGTGTGTTGTAAAAATTGTTTTCGATAAATGAAAATTTAAAATGAGCAACTAAGTGTTGTAAAAATTGTTGTCGGGAATGAATATCGAAATTGAGAAACTGGGTGTTGTACAAAACTGTTGTCGGGAAATGAAGATTGAAAATCAGAAACAGTGTGTTGTAAAAATTGTTTTCGATAAACGAAAATTTAAAATGAGCAACTAAGTGTTGTAAAAATTGTTGTCGGGAATGAATATCGAAATTGAGAAACTGAGTGTTGTACAAAACTGTTGTCGCAATATGAAGATTGAAAATCAAAAACTAGTGTTGTAAAAATTGTTTTCGATAAATGAACATTGAAAATGAGAACTGAGTGTTGTAAAATCTGTTTTCGATAAATGAGAATAAATATAAAAATAAATAAATACCCCCTCAAGCAGCTGCTTGCCACAGAGGTCTGACAGGAGCCTGTCAGTTAATATGCCATAGTAGAAAATCTGTGAGGATGGCAGGACCTCAGCAGAAAAACGACACAGACATCCATGCCTTACCCGGGGCTCGAACCCACGTCCCTTAGATCAGTAGACAAGCGTGCTAACCACTCGGCCATGGAAAATGAAAAACCGATTGTTGTAAAAATTGTTGTCGGAAAATGAAGATTGAAAATCAGAAACTGCGCGTTGTAAAAATTATTTTCGATAAATCATCATCATCATCCTCAAGCAGCCATGGGCTACGGAGGTCCAACCAGACCACGCAGTTTAATTCTCCAAGCATATCTGTCCTGAGCTACATCTGCTGCATCCGGCCACTGCACACCAATTCTAACAAGGTCCTGTTTGACATTGTCTGCCCACCGCATCCTAGGTCTCCCCCTCCTTCTGAAGCCTCTAGGCACACTGTTCATAACCCTATTCGCCAATCTATAATTATCCATACGGGCAACATGGCCAAACCAGCGGAATGAAAATTTAAAATGAGTAACTAAGTGTTGTAAAAATTGTTGTCGGGAAATGAAGATCGAAATTGAGAAACTGAGTGTTGCACAAAACTGTTGTCGGGATATGAAGATCGAAAATCAAAAACTAAGTGTTGTAAAAACTGTTTTCGGTAAATGAAAATTGAAAATGAGAAATTGTTGTCGAGAAATGAAAACTGAAAATGAGAAACTGAATGTTGTAAATAAAATATTGTCGATAAACGAAAATTGAAAATGAGAAACTGAATTTTGTAAAAAATGTTGTTGATAAATGAAAATTGAAAATGAAAACTGAGTGTTGTGAAAATTGTTTTCGATAAATGAACATTGAAAATGATAAACTGAGTGTTGTAAAAATTGTTGTAGAGAAATGAAATTTGCAAATGAGAAACTGAATGTTGTAAAAAATATTGTCAATAAACGAAAACTGAAAATGAGAAACTGAATGTTGTAAAAAAATGTTGTCGATAAATCAAAACTGAAAATGAGAAACTGCGTGTTGTAAACAATTGTTGTCAATAAAAGAAGATAATAACTGTAAGTTTTAAATCGTTTCTTCTCTGCACGTGACAAGTTATAATCTTTAACAAATCACAGTGAATTTGTTAAGCTTATATTATCATCGGAAAGTTCCAATTTAAAATGTTCTCCATGGTTTATAAATATATTACGCTGTTTAAACACACTAATATTTATAGGAAAATGTGAAAAATCTTTTTTGGAATTGTTAAAATTGTAAACAACGATGTCCAGATAGGAAGGAAGGCATCCAAGTTGTTTCATTATATGGTAAATACAGCAATGTAAAATCGACCGTAGGAATGAAGTGAAAAAATCATATCCAATAGAAATCCAGTCGTGTTCATCCATTTACCACATGGACTTTAAAATCTGTATAAAATTGTGTTGGTAGAATTCATTAAGTCGGAGACTGGACGAAATAAAAAAAATTGCGAAATCTTTCAATTTCGTACTTTTTTCAGTGAAGGATAGGTCATGTATTTCTATATTTTCTTATTATCCACTATAACTTCGAAAAGTGTTTCGCATTTTGCAAGATCTTTATATTTAAGCTTACAGCTCTTCTCTGAATGGACCAAATCCCATATCTGTGAAAGTTGAATTGCAAAGAGATCAATATTCTTTAATCTCAATATATGTCCCAGTTAAACCAAAATTTAGTTTCCTATTTTTTGTTTCTATTGCTTTCTTTTTTCCTCTAGTACAAGAATTGAAAGCCGTCCCGTGGCCGAGTGGTTAGCGCGCTTGGCTATTGATCTAAGGGACCTGGGTTCGATCCCCGGGTAAGGCATGGATGTATGTATCGTTTTTCTGCTGAGGTCCTGCCATCCTCACAGACCCTCTACTATGGCATATAAACTGACACGCTCCTGTCAGACCTCTGTGGCAAGCATCTCCTTGAGGGGTAGTTATTATTTTATTTTGAAATCAGCAAATATTTCAGTGCATGATTTCTTTTTAAATGCAGCAATTTTCATTTCAATAAACATAAGTTGTTTACACTAGTTTCCATAAATTAAGGAAAATCCTTATGTTAAGTCAAAGCTTTATAACTTCTAAAATAAGTGTTTTTGTTTTGAAAAATTTGATTGCAGATAAAGATCTCAATCAAATGAATCAATATCTCGATTTTCAACAATATTCATTCTGTATTTAATGAGTTATGGAAGTTTGAATATTCAGTGATAACAATGCCAGCAACAAAAATTGACTTCATAAGCTAATTAAAACTTAGTAATAAGTATTGTATTAAAGTGTTTAATAAAATAGGTTTCTATTTTATAACTTTGTGTAAGAATTCTTTCACTATTTTCAGTTTTGTAACAGTTTCTTTCACTATTTTCAGTTTTGTAACAGTTTCTTAAGACTGGCATTGTTGTTGTTAAATATTCAAACTTCCATAACTCATTAAATACTGGACGAATATTGTTGAAAATCGAGATATTTTATTTATTTGATTGAGATCTTTATCTGCAATCACATTTTTGAAAACAAGAAAACTTATTTTAGAAGTTAAAGAGCTTTAACGTTAGCTTCCCATTCACTTAAAATAAGGATTTTCCTTAATTTATGGAAACCAGTGTATTAAGAATCAATCGTCGATAGTTTCTTCTCTCATAGTCCCTATCTTATAAACCAATCTCTAGCACATTCGTTGTCTGACTACCACACTCACCACTCTCTCCAACTCCTCTTACATCCGTCCTTGCTTGGCTTGTTTTACATTGAATGATTCTATTCTACCCACAATGTGTTGGGTTGGGTTGTTTTACCTCTGAGCGGGACTTTTTTGCACACCATGGGCTAAATGGCCAGGTCACATGGACCCCGAAGACTCAGAGAAGGTTGGGGGCGGGGACTCACTGGAACAGCTGTTGGGTGACAGATGGTAGCCTCCCGTCAAGGCCATCCAGCGTGTTCTTTATCGTGCACAGGGTATGGCTCTCCCGCACACGGGGCCACGGCTTAACGTCCCATCCGACGGACGGTGGCCTTTCCAAGCCCATAGGTGTCCCCTACTGACCGTGGGCAAGGCGGGGAATTTTGCGGAGATAAATCTCAACGCTGGCCCAGCTGGGACTCGAACCTGGGAACTACAGATTACGAGCCTGGCGCGCTACCGACTGAGCCACCCCCGCCCCCGCCCACAATGGACTAAATGGTCAAGCCTCAAAAACTCCCAAGGCCTTAGAGAAGGTTTGGGGTAGGGATCCACTGAATAGTTGTTAGGAGGCAAATGGCTGCCTCTCGTCAAGGCTATCCTGTGTGTTCTTTAAGGTGCACAGGGTATAGCTCTCCTGCACATAATGCCACAGCTTAACTTCCCATCCGACGGACGCCGACTTTACCCAAGTCCATCGGTGTCCCCTTTCTGATCTAGAGAGATGGGGGGGTGGTTGAGCGGAGATAAATCTCAACGCTGCCCCAGCCGGGTCTCGAAACTAGGAACTGCAGATTACGAGCTTGGCGCGCTACCAGCTGAACCAAAACCACACAACTGTTTTATCGATTAATTTTAAATCAATAAATATAAGCTAGGTAAGAATTTTGGTTTCCTTTCTACTGTGTGATCTCTTTACTGACAATATGTTACATGGTATTTCATTTTTCTTTCTATTTTTTATATTATGCAGAGAAAGAAACGTACGCAGTTTGTCTCATGCGGGGCGGTGGTGGCTCAGTCGGTAGCGCGCCAGGCTCGTAATCTGCAGTTCCCAGGTTCGAGTCCCAGCTGGGTCAGCGTTGAGATTTATCTCCGCAAAAATTCCCCGCCCTTCCCACGGTCAGTAGGGGACACCGATGGGCTTGGAAAGGCCGCCGTCCGTCGGATGGGACGTTAAGCCGTGGCCCAGTGTGCGGGAGAGTCATACCCTGTGCACGTTAAAGAACACGCTGGATGGCCTTGACGGAAGGCTATCATCTGTCTCCCAACAGCTGTTCCAGTGGGTCCCCTCTCCCAACCTTCTCTGAGCCTTCGGGGTCCATGTGACCTGGCCATTTAGCCCATGGTGTGCAAAAAAGTGCAGCTCAGAGGTAAAACAACCCAACTTGTCTCATGCAAAAACAAAAGTTCAGCTTTTGGAACTGCAGTAGTATTTATATTATCCAACCTACTTTCATCGGTAAATTACACACCACTGAAGAAATATCGAATTGGTGAGGAGGTGGCTCAGTCGGTAGTGCGCCAGGCTCGTAAACTGCAGTTCCCAGGTTCGAGTCCCAGTAGGGTCAGCGTTGAGATTTATCTCCACAAAACTCTCTACCGGTGGGCTTGAAAAGGTCTTCGTCCTTCGGATGGAACGTTAAGCCGTGACTCTGTGCATGCCAAAGAACACGCTTGATGGTCTTAACAAGAGGCTACCATCTATCTACCAACAACTGTCCAGTGGGTCTCCTCCCCCGACATTCTCTGAGCCCTCAGGGTCCTTGTGTGCACACACAAATATTAAATTCATCCTTCCGATTGAGTCAGAATAAACGTTGGCTTTGTCGATTATGTTCAAGGCATAAAAGAACAACAGATACAATAATTCTTTTCTGCCGCTAATAAAAACACCTGTAACAACAACTCGCTCTCCTTTTGATGCTTCAATTACATATAAATTTCCCTGTTTATAAACCCAACTGACCAAACCAATGTTTGAGCTGATGTTGATTATCGTTTTTCCCGCCGTTTCCGAAGCGTTGCCTAGAAACGTAGCGAAACGAACTCTGGGCGAAGTTTGCAAGCATTATGTATTATAATCACGTGAAAAGCTTCCTATTAGCCTGTCATGTTATCTCATATTCCCCTGCCAATGAAGGTTTTACTATTTAATACCTCTTTGTGCTGCAAACGACGAAGTCACTATGGAGACTAGTCAGGTGTAAATTCCTGAGAAACATCGGTAACCTCATTGAGCCTCGGATCATTATTTAAACTCTTTCTCCGTTGTCTAACCCAGTTTTCCAACGCTCGGTGCACGACATTCAGTTTCAAAAGCCACGGTAGTCGTTGCGTGGATGATTTAAAAAGAAGGCTTCGATGTAAGGACATTTCATTATGTCTTTAAATGTCACGGCTCAACATGCAAGATTGTCTGATGTTCGCAGAAATCAGTTATGGATAGGGAGATCATATGAGGACATTTCATTAAATGTGCCCCTTTCATTTTTCTGAAACCGGGACAGTTTAGTTAAGGGTTAGACCCCAAGGGCTCAGATAAGATTGGGGGAAGGGAGTCACTGGACAGTCGCTGGGAGACAGATGGTAACCTTCCGTCAAGGCCATCCAGCATGTTCTTCAATGTGCACAAGGTATGGTTATCCCACACACGGGGGCGGGGGTGGCTCAGTCGGTAGCACACCAGGCTCGTAATCTGCAGTTCCCAGGTTCGAGTCCCAGCTGGGTCAGCGTTGAAAATTATCTTCGCAAAATTCCCCGCCCAGCCCACAGTCAGTAGGGGACACCGATGGGCTTGGAAAGGCCGCCGTCCGTCGGATGGAACGTTAAGCCGTGGCCCCGTGTGCGGGAGAGCCATACCCTGTGCACGTTAAAGAACACGCTGGATGGCCTTGACGGGAGGCCACCATCTGTCTCCCAACAGCTGTTCCAGTGAGTCTCATCCCCCAACCTTCTCTGAGCCGTCGGTGTCCAAGTGCAGCTCAGAGGTAAAACAACCCAACCCAAAATCTCCCACACACGGAGCCACGTCTTAACGTTCCATCCGACAGAAGGCGGCCTTTCTAAGCCCAGCGATGTCCCCTACTGACTGAGGGGAGGGCGAGTAGTTTTTCTGAGATAAATATCAACGCTGGTCCAGGTGAAACTCGAACCTGGGAACTGCATATTACAAGTCTGGTGCGCTATCGACTGAGCCACCCTCCACCCTACAGTTCAGTTAAATGATCCGATTTCAGTTTACTCAAACTGAAAACTAAACCAGAAAACTAAATTAAACTAAAATTTAACTAAATTTTACTAATGTAATTGGCAGGGAAGTACTCAAGGGGAGGAGACCAGGGAGTCCGGAGTCCCCCCCCCCCTTCCCTCTCCCAAAAATACGGTTGTCTCATACGAGATCTCAAACTGGTCTACCTGCTTTGAAATCCGAAAACAGTTGTATATTTTTTTTAGCCCCATAGTTTATCTCCGACACTAAAAATAGATTCAAAAAAATAATTATAAAATTTTATTCCATATAAAACATAATTTTAATCTTTCCTGTCTAGTTCTCCGACCCTCTGAAACTAAATTCTCGACTCTCCGCTTACACCTGGGGCTGGGATGGCTCAGTCGGTAGCGCGCCAAGCCCGTAATCTGCAATTCGCAGGTTCGAATCCCGCCTGTGCGATCTTGGAAAGGCCGTCGTCCGTCGGATGGAATATTAACACGTGGTCTCGTGTACGGGAGAGACATAGCTTGTGCACATTAAAAATTACCTTGATGGGAAGCTACCATTTGTCTCCCAACACCTATATAGTGGGTCCCCTCTCCCCAACTTTCTCTGAGCCCTCGGGGTCTTATGATCTAAGGGACCGTGATGGTCAGTCGGTAGCGCGCCAGGCTCATAATCTGCAGTTCCCAGGTTCGACTCTCAGCTAGGTCAGTGTTAAGATTTATCTCCGCAAAACTCACCGCCCAGCCCTCAGTCAGTTGGGGACACCGAGGGACTTGGAAGGGCCGCAATCCCCCACTCCCATTCCCCACTCCTGAAACTAAATTCTCGGCTCCCTCTCAACCTCTCCGATACTAAATTTTCGAAAACACCGCGAAACTAAACTCTCGGACCACTCTCCCCCCCCCCCCCCCCCCAACAGGTGAGAGGAACAATGAATCACCCACTATAAGCGCGCGAAGTACAGATTCTATAATTCCTCTGTATAGACTGACAGTAAGCTTGTGTCTGAAACAGATGTGACTTTTAATATTGTTGGAAGCATATTGGAGAGGTGTGACTTTCCACCTGGCATGGCTAATTCGAAGCCCTCATGTGCGAAGCCTGCCGTAAAGTTCTTAAAACGCCGATAACACCCAACTACGTTGCACTCAAGTTGAAGATAACACCAACTCAGTTGCAAACTGCGTTATTCCACGAAAAAAAAAAAAGAAATATCCACTTAAATTAATAAAAGGTGTAAATATAGTGACCGAGTTATTGCAAAACCGTATTAAAGTAATCCAACGTAAATCGAGAGGCGATTCTGCATCATCACAAAAAAATCGGGGCCTTTGGACGTCCCAAAGGTTTTAATCAGGACAGCGGAAGAGCTCTAAAAATACATGACATATGGACAAACTAGTTATATGGATTAACTCATCTAAATTCTGCCTTTAGAAGAGCGATTATGTAATTTAGATAGTTTGTCTCTTAATTATTAATGGGGCGGGGGTGGCTCAGTCGGTAGCGCGCCAGACTCGTAATCTGTAGTTCCCAGGTTCGAGTCCCAGCTGGGTTAGCGTTGAGATTTATCTCCGCAAAATTCCCCGCCCTGCCCACGGTCAGTAGGGGACACCGATGGGCTTGGAAAGACCGCCGTCCGTCGGATGGGACGTTAAGCCGTGGCCCCGTGTGTTGGAGAGCCATACCCTATGCACGTTAAATAACACGCTGGATGGGCTTGACGGGAGACTACCATCTGTCTCCCAACAGCTGTTCCAGTGGGTCCCCTCCCCCAACCTTCTCTGAGCCTTCGGGGTCCATGTGACCTGTCCATTTAGCCCATGGTGTGCAAAAAAGTGCCGCTCAGACGTAAAACAACCCAACTCTTTTCGATCGAGATTAATAGTAAATATATACTGCGAAATTATTATGAACACCTACCTAATAGTCCAATATATATTTCATGGTACAGTTCCAAAATTCCAAAGTTTACATTTCTCTGTGCATACTTCTATTTATTTTATTATTTATTTCATACTTTTGTCGTATTTTTCGGCCAACAAAACGCCTATCTGTCAGAGACTTTTTCCCGCCGCAATTGCTATGTTTGGCGGACGTTTAATACCACCGTTGCCATTCTCCATACACTTCGGATATTGTGCCCCGTGATTTTCCGCTGAGTTCCATCAGCTCCGTTACAGATGCCCCTGCCTACAGCTCTGCAACGATCAGCCCCCTTCCGAAGTCAGTCAGATCAATCTTTTTACCCATGTTGCAATTGACTTTGCTTTCCACCATGCCTCTGTTACGTTTCTATAGACTTCGTAGTGACATAAAATGCTTACGTAATAAGAAATTTTGCATACATTGGCATGTTTCGTGGCAGTATGCATAATGCATAATAATTTGACCATGCAGTGTATCTAAGCTGTGTCACTATTGCTTAGCAGTGTGCTTGGTTTTTTTCTTTTTATATACATTTTATTATATACATCTTGTACAATTTAAAAAATTGTATACGTCTTATCATTAAGCCTGCGACGTCCTGTTCTGTGTCTGTTAATTATTGTTTATTGATAAATATGCGAGTTGCTTTTTTTTTTTTTCGATTTTGTTGACTTTTATTGTCCGTGTTGCTTCTGTAGTTAAGGTATGAAATATAAATAAGTTTAATACTTTTTTGCCTCCATTACGCTTACTACCATTCTGAAAAGGGGATTCTGACTACGCTTACGCTTACTACCATTCTGAAAAGGGGATTCTGACTACGCTTTCGCTTACTACCATTCTGAAAAAGGGAGTCTGACTACGCTTTCGCTTACTACCATTCTGAAAAGGGGATTCTGACTACGCTTACGCTTACTACCATTCTGAAAAGGGGATTCTGACTACGCTTACGCTTACTACCATTCTGAAAAGGGGATTCTGACTACGCTTACGCTTACTACCATTCTGAAAAGGGGATTCTGACTACGCTTACGCTTACTACCATTCTGAAAAGGGGATTCTGACTACGCTTTCGCTTACTACCATTCTGAAAAGGGGATTCTGACTACGCTTACGCTTACTACCATTCTGAAAAGGGGATTCTGACTACGCTTTCGCTTACTACCATTCTGAAAAGGGGATTCTGACTACGCTTACGCTTACTACCATTCTGAAAAGGGGATTCTGACTACGCTTACGCTTACTACCATTCTGAAAAGGGGATTCTGACTACGCTTACGCTTACTACCATTCTGAAAAGGGGATTCTGACTACGCTTTCGCTTACTACCATTCTGAAAAGGGGATTCTGACTACGCTTACGCTTACTACCATTCTGAAAAGGGGATTCTGACTACGCTTACGCTTACTACCATTCTGAAAAGGGGATTCTGACTACGCTTACGCTTACTACCATTCTGAAAAGGGGATTCTGACTACGCTTACGCTTACTACCATTCTGAAAAGGGGATTCTGACTACGCTTACGCTTACTACCATTCTCAAAAGGGGATTCTGACTACGCTTACGCTTACTACCATTCTGAAAAGGGGATTCTGACTACGCTTACGCTTACTACCATTCTGAAAAGGGGATTCTGACTACGCTTACGCTTACTACCATTCTCAAAAGGGGATTCTGACTACGCTTACGCTTACTACCATTCTGAAAAGGGGATTCTGACTACGCTTACGCTTACTACCATTCTGAAAAGGGGATTCTGACTACGCTTACGCTTACTACCATTCTGAAAAGGGGATTCTGACTACGCTTACGCTTACTACCATTCTGAAAAGGGGATTCTGACTACGCTTACGCTTACTACCATTCTGAAAAGGGGATTCTGACTACGCTTACGCTTACTACCATTCTGAAAAGGGGATTCTGACTACGCTTACGCTTACTACCATTCTGAAAAGGGGATTCTGACTACGCTTACGCTTACTACCATTCTGAAAAGGGGATTCTGACTACGCTTACGCTTACTACCATTCTGAAAAGGGGATTCTGACTACGCTTACGCTTACTACCATTCTCAAAAGGGGATTCTGACTACGCTTACGCTTACTACCATTCTGAAAAGGGGATTCTGACTACGCTTACGCTTACTACCATTCTGAAAAGGGGATTCTGACTACGCTTACGCTTACTACCATTCTCAAAAGGGGATTCTGACTACGCTTACGCTTACTACCATTCTGAAAAGGGGATTCTGACTACGCTTACGCTTACTACCATTCTGAAAAGGGGATTCTGACTACACTTACGCTTACTACCATTCTGAAAAGGGGATTCTGACTACGCTTTCGCTTACTACGATTCTGGAAGACATTGGCCCCTTGCCGGGCCTGGTTGGAGTTGGCCATAAAACAATTTTAAATGTTATTATAAGTTAGCTTTTTTATTTAATTTTCGATGAGCACTAAGTGCGGATTATATTTCAATAGTTGGTTTTAGATTTGAGTCTTATTTGGAAGGAAAATCTGCAGAAATATTTCCTCTTACGTTGATATGACTAGGGATTCATCGTATTGCAATCTTGCTTTTGCTTTTAATAATGTTGAATTCGTATAGGAAGGGAGGGCGCCGACAAATATTTTGAATAAGCAAATCGGCGCCGTATCTTCCTTTGAAGTGAATACGTACTCAGCAACTGACTGCACCATCGGTATGACATAAATTTCTTCTCTACTTTTTAAGGCCCAAATAAAAAGACATGTATTTTAATTTTTTTAATTTATTTATATTTTTTCTTTGTTACTAAAAACACTTACAGTCGTTCAAAAAAGTATCCGAACAAATGTATTTTTGAGCGACTGCAACTTCAAAAACTTTCATTTGATATATGACTTATATATACGGTGACCATACGTCCTTTATTTAAGAGGACAGTCCTTTATTTCACTGCTCTGTCCTTTAGATTTATTTTTTTATAAAATGGTCATTTTGTCCTTTTTTTGTGAATTAAAATTGTAAACTGAATATTGGCGCGCAGTAAGAAGGGTTGAAATTTTTAAACATTTCACAGATAAACACGTATCTTTTAAAAACATTTTAAAAAACATTGAATTTTGCTTATATCTCCCTGGATCTAATGCCCTCACTGAACGAATATTTTGATTAGCGAACAATATGTGGACCAGTGGAAAATATCAAATTAAAAATCGAAACATTGAAATTCATGTCAAAGATGCATTTATACCAAATGCAACTTTGACATGAATTGTATACAGTTTTAGGAATTTTTAAAACATAAACCTGATTTATTAAAAAGAGTTCATTCTTGTGAAAATTATCAAAATTAAAATTTTTAAGTAATATTATGATTGTTTAAAATGCTATGTATATGCTTATATTTTATAATAAATGTTATAAAGCTTTTTAGGTTTAGTGAAACAAATAAACGCAACCTGTTTTTGTTTTGTTTTTTCATTATGAAACAATTTCTGATTTGTCCTTTATTTTCTCAAAAAAAATATGGTCACCGTACTTATATATAAATAAAAAATAAAATAAATACCCCCTCAAGCAGCTGCTTGCCACAGAGGTCTGACAGGAGCCTGTCAGTTTATGTGCCATAGTAGAAGGTCTGAGAGGATGGCAGGCCCTCAGCAGAAAAACGACACGAACAACCCGGGGCTCGAACCCAGGTCCTTAGATCAGTAGCCAAGCGCGCTAACCACTCGGCCATGGGACGGCATTACATATATATCGACTATATTTTTCCCTCCCTTTTGGAGTGGTGTTTGAGGTAGCCCATGATATTAGGACGCCGCAAACTTTAATTTGTGGTAAGACTCGTTAAAGTCAAACCTTCGAAAACACGCCCCCTACACTTTTTGCTTATCAGGGGGGCGTATTTTATCAGGTTCAACTTTAATGACTTTAAATAGTTGCGGCAAAAAGCGAAATATTCTACGACTGTCATTATATGAGCTTTCATTTCACACCTAATTCGTAACTGTGGACAAAGGCGTCGCTAGGCTTTCGGCGCCCTTGGCAAATTTGTAACTGTCCGTCCTTGTTCAGTTATTGATAAAAAATACACATGCTATTTATATTATATATATTTATTGTATTATTTTAATACAGTTACATGAATATGTATTAATTGCACATAAATAATTGCAGAAGAAATTGGAATTAATTATGCAAGTAATTATTTTTTAAAGTAATTTACTTTTTTCATTGGCAAAATCGTTAATAATATCATGAAAGTTATTTTTTGAGTCAGTTCTCGCTCGATTGATAGGAAAGATGTACAGTCGCTCAAAAAAGTATCCGAACACTATGGTTGATTTCAGAATCCTGCAAAAATATCTGGCAACGATTATTTTAGAAATTAGTGACACGAAAGTAATTAGTGATCTGGCAACTTTCGTGAACTCACGTGACACGAAAGTTGCCAGATCACTAATTTTTACAAAAATCGTTGCCAGATATTTTTTCTGAATTCTGAAATCAACCATAGTGTTCGGATACTTTTTTGAGCAACTGTAGGTGGTCATATTATTTTGATACTAGATCGTGGGCTCACACACGGAAATATTGAGCGTGTGCAGTTACCGTTCACAGCAAACTGGAGCATGTGCAGTAACTGAACACACTCCAGTTTGCTGTGAACGGTAACTGGAGCGTGTACAGTTGCTGTACACGCTCCAGATATTTTTCCTAAATTCTGTAATCACGTGACACGAAGGTTGCCAGATCACTAATTTCTAAAAAAATCGTTGCCAGCTATTTTTTCTGGATTCTGAAATCAACCATAGTGTTTGGATACTTTTTTGAGCGACTGTACGCATCTGTTCTGGTGTTGATCTTAAATAATTTTTAACAAGTTTTAATTTCCTGAAACTGCTTACGGTTCTAGCCACTGGTCAAGAATATTTTTAGAGTCATTATTATATTTGGGTAACACTCTTGTAATTCCCATCTGCCAAGTACATTTAATACATCCAAGTGATACAATTTAGATGGATTTCCCTCTCTCAAAATTTGATTTATTTGGTGTTTTAAACATTTCATTTCAATTGATCTCCATTTATTTCAGGATACTCTTTTGATAATGAAACACCCTTGGATTCCAAATCTCCACTTGTTATGGAATGGAGCGCTTCTCCAGTCAGGAAATAAGTGATACAATTTAGATGGATTTTCCTCTCTCAAAATTTGATTTATTTGGTGTTTTAAACATTTCATTTCAATTGATCTCCATTTATTTCAGGATACTCTGTTGATAATGAAACACCCTTGGCTTCCAAATCTCCGCTTATTAAGGAATGGAGCGCTTCTCCAGTCAGAAAATAAGTGATACAATTTAGATGGATTTTCCTCTCTCAAAATTTGATTTATTCGGTGTTTTAAACATTTCATTTCAATTCATCTCCATTTATTTCAGGATACTCTTTTGATAATGAAACACCCTTGGGTTCCAAATCTCCGCTTGTTAAGGAATGAGCGCTTCTCCAGTCAGGAAATAAGTGATACAATTTAGATGGATTTTCCTCTCTCAAAATTTGATTTATTTGGTGTTTTAAATATTTCATTTCAATTGATCTCCATTTATTTCAGGATACTCTTTTGATAATGAAACACCCTTGGCTTCCAAATCTCCACTTGGTAAGGAATGGAGCGCTTCTCCAGTCAGAAAATAAGTGATACAATTTAGATGGATTTTCCTCTCTCAAAATTTGATTTATTTGGTGTTTTAAACATTTCATTTCAATTGATTTCCATTTATTTCAGGATACTCTTTTGATAATGAAACACCCTTGGCTTCCAAATCTCCATTTGTTAAGGAACGGAGCGCTTCTCCAGTCAGGAAATTAGTGATAAAATTTAGATGGATTTTCCTCTCTCAAAATTTGATTTATTTGGTGTTTTAAACATTTCATTTCAATTGATCTCCATTTATTTCAGGATACTCTTTTGATAATGAAACACCCTTGGCTTCCAAATCTCCGCTTGTTAAGGAATGGAGCGCTTCTCCAGTCAGGAAATTAGTGATAAAATTTAGATGGATTTTCCTCTCTCAAAATTTGATTTATTTGGTGTTTTAAACATTTCATTTCAATTGATTTCCATTTATTTCAGGATACTCTTTTGAAAATGAAACACCCTTGGCTTCCAAATCTCCACTTGTTAAGGAATGGAGCGCTTCTCCAGTCAGGAAATTAGTGATAAAATTTAGATGGATTTTCCTCTCTCAAAATTTGATTTATTTGGTGTTTTAAACATTTCATTTCAATTGATCTCCATTTATTTCAGGATACTCTTTTGATAATGAAACACCCTTGGCTTCCAAATCTCCACTTGTTAAGGAATGCAGCGCTTCTCCAGTCAGGAAATTAGTGATACAATTTAGATGGATTTTCCTCTCTCAAAATTTGATTTATTTGGTGTTTTAAACATTTCATTTCAATTGATCTCCATTTATTTCAGGATACTCTGTTGATAATGAAACACCCTTGGCTTCCAAATCTCCGCTTGTTAAGGAATGGAGCGCTTCTCCAGTCAGAAAATAAGTGATACAATTTAGATGGATTTTCCTCTCTCAAAATTTAATTTATTTGGTGTTTTAAACATTTCATTTCAATTGATCTCCATTTATTTCAGGATACTCTGTTGATAATGAAACACCCTTGGCTTCCAAATCTCCGCTTGTTAAGGAATGGAGCGCTTCTCCAGTCAGAAAATAAGTGATACAATTTAGATGGATTTTCCTCTCTCAAAATTTGATTTATTTGGTGTTTTAAACATTTCATTTCAATTGATCTCCATTTATTTCAGGATACTCTGTTGATAATGAAACACCCTTGGCTTCCAAATCTCCACTTGTTAATGAATGGAGCGCTTCTCCAGTCAGGAAATAAGTGATACAATTTAGATGGATTTTCCTCTCTCAAAATTTGATTTATTTGGTGTTTTAAACATTTCATTTGAATTGATCTCCATTTATTTCAGGATACTCTGTTGATAATGAAACACCCTTGGCTTCCAAATCTCCGCTTGTTAAGGAATGGAGCGCTTCTCCAATCAGGAAATAAGTGATACAATTCAGATGGATTTTCCTCTCTCAAAATTTGATTTATTTGGTGTTTTAAATATTTCATTTCAATTGATCTCCATTTATTTCACGATACCCTTTTGATAATGAAACACCCTTGGCTTCCAAATCTCCACTTGTTAAGGAATGGAGCGCTTCTCCCGTCAGGAAATAAGTGATAAAATTTAGATGGATTTTCCTCTCTCAAAATTTGATTTATTTGGTGTTTTAAATATTTCATTTCAATTGATTTCCATTTATTTCAGGATACCCTTTTGATAATGAAACACCCTTGGCTTCCAAATCTCCACTTGTTAAGGAATGGAGCGCTTCTCCCGTCAGGAAATAAGTGATAAAATTTAGATGGATTTTCCTCTCTCAAAATTTGATTTATTTGGTGTTTTAAATATTTCATTTCAATTGATCTCCATTTATTTCAGGATACTCTTTTGATAATGAAACACCCTTGGCTTCCAAATCTCCACTTGGTAAGGAATGGAGCGCTTCTCCAGTCAGAAAATAAGTGATACAATTTAGATGGATTTTTCTCTCTCAAAATTTGATTCATTTGGTGTTTTAAACATTTCATTTCAATTCATCTCCATTTATTTCAGGATACTCTTTTGATAATGAAACACCCTTGGGTTCCAAATCTCCGCTTGTTAAGGAATGGAGCGCTTCTCCAGTCAGGAAATAAGTGATACAATTTAGATGGATTTTCCTCTCTCAAAATTTGATTTATTTGGTGTTTTAAACATTTCATTTGAATTGATCTCCATTTATTTCAGGATACTCTGTTGATAATGAAACACCCTTGGCTTCCAAATCTCCGCTTGTTAAGGAATGGAGCGCTTCTCCAATCAGGAAATAAGTGATATAATTTAGATGGATTTTCCTCTCTCAAAATTTGATTTATTTGGTGTTTTAAATATTTCATTTCAATTGATCTCCATTTATTTCAGGATACCCTTTTGATAATGAAACACCCTTGGCTTCCAAATCTCCACTTGTTAAGGAATGGAGCGCTTCTCCCGTCAGGAAATAAGTGATAAAATTTAGATGGATTTTCCTCTCTCAAAATTTGATTTATTTGGTGTTTTAAATATTTCATTTCAATTGATTTCCATTTATTTCAGGATACCCTTTTGATAATGAAACACCCTTGGCTTCCAAATCTCCACTTGTTAAGGAATGGAGCGCTTCTCCCGTCAGGAAATAAGTGATAAAATTTAGATGGATTTTCCTCTCTCAAAATTTGATTTATTTGGTGTTTTAAATATTTCATTTCAATTGATCTCCATTTATTTCAGGATACTCTTTTGATAATGAAACACCCTTGGCTTCCAAATCTCCACTTGGTAAGGAATGGAGCGCTTCTCCAGTCAGAAAATAAGTGATACAATTTAGATGGATTTTTCTCTCTCAAAATTTGATTCATTTGGTGTTTTAAACATTTCATTTCAATTCATCTCCATTTATTTCAGGATACTCTTTTGATAATGAAACACCCTTGGCTTCCAAATCTCCACTTGGTAAGGAATGGAGCGCTTCTCCAGTCAGGAAATAAGTGATACAATTTAGTTGGATTATCCTCTCTCAAAATTTGATTTATTTGGTGTTTTAAACATTTCATTTCAATTGATTTCCATTTATTTCAGGATACTCTTTTGATAATGAAACACCCTTGGGTTCCAAATCTCCATTTGTTAAGGAATGGAGCGCTCCTCCAGTCAGGAAATAAGTGATACAATTTAGATGGATTTTCCTCTCTCAAAATTTGATTTATTTGGTGTTTTAAATATTTCATTTCAATTGATCTCCATTTATTTCAGGATACTCTTTTGATAATGAAACACCCTTGGCTTCCAAATCTCCACTTGGTAAGGAATGGAGCGCTTCTCCAGTCAGAAAAAAAGTGATACAATTTAGATGGATTTTTCTCTCTCAAAATTTGATTCATTTGGTGTTTTAAACATTTCATTTCAATTGATCTCCATTTATTTCAGGATACTCTTTTGATAATGAAACACCCTTGGGTTCCAAATCTCCGCTTGTTAAGGAATGGAGCGCTTCTCCAGTCAGGAAATAAGTGATACAATTTAGATGGATTTTCCTCTCTCAAAATTTGATTTATTTGGTGTTTTAAATATTTCATTTCAATTGATCTCCATTTATTTCAGGATACTCTTTTGAAAATGAAACACCCTTGGCTTCCAAATCTCCACTTGGTAAGGAATGGAGCGCTTCTCCAGTCAGAAAATAAGTGATACAATTTAGATGGATTTTTCTCTCTCAAAATTTGATTCATTTGGTGTTTTAAACATTTCATTTCAATTCATCTCCATTTATTTCAGGATATTCTTTTGATAATGAAACACCCTTGGCTTCCAAATCTCCACTTGTTAAGGAATGGAGCGCTTCTCCAGTCAGGAAATAAGTGATAAAATTTAGATGGATTTTCCTCTCTCAAAATTTGATTTATTTGGTGTTTAAATATTTCATTTCAATTGATCTCCATTTATTTCAGGATGCTCTTTTGATAATGAAACACCCTTGGGTTCCAAATCTCCGCTTGTTAAGGAATCGAGCGCTTCTCCAGTCAGGAAATAAGTGATAAAATTTAGATGGATTTTCCTCTCTCAAAATTTGATTTATTTGGTGTTTTAAATATTTCATTTCAATTGATCTCCATTTATTTCAGGATACTCTTTTGATAATGAAACACCCTTGGGTTCCAAATCTCCGCTTGTTAAGGAATGGAGCGCTTCTCCAGTCAGGAAATAAGTGATAAAATTTAGATGGATTTTCCTCTCTCAAAATTTGATTCATTTGGTGTTTTAAACATTTCATTTCAATTCATCTCCATTTATTTCAGGATACTCTTTTGATAATGAAACACCCTTGGGTTCCAAATCTCCGCTTGTTAAGGAATGGAGCGCTTCTCCATTCAGGAAATAAATGATAAAATTTAGATGGATTTTCCTCTCTCAAAATTTGATTTATTTGGTGTTTTAAACATTTCATTTCAATTGATTTCCATTTATTTCAGGATACTCTTTTGATAATGAAACACCCTTGGCTTCCAAATCTCCACTTGGTAAGGAATGGAGCGTTTCTCCCGTCAGGAAATAAGTGATAAAATTTAGATGGATTTTCCTCTCTCAAAATTTGATTTATTTGGTGTTTTAAATATTTCATTTCAATTGATCTCCATTTATTTCAGGATACTCTTTTGATAATGAAACACCCTTGGCTTCCAAATCTCCGCTTGTTAAGGAATGGAGCGCTTCTCCATTCAGGAAATAAGTGATAAAATTTAGATGGATTTTCCTCTCTCAAAATTTGATTCATTTGGTGTTTTAAACATTTCATTTCAATTCATCTCCATTTATTTCAGGATATTCTTTTGATAATGAAACACCCTTGGCTTCCAAATCTCCACTTGTTAAGGAATGGAGCGCTTCTCCAGTCAGGAAATAAGTGATAAAATTTAGATGGATTTTCCTCTCTCAAAATTTGATTTATTTGGTGTTTTAAATATTTCATTTCAATTGATCTCCATTTATTTCAGGATACCCTTTTGATAATGAAACACCCTTGGCTTCCAAATCTCCACTTGTTAAGGAATGGAGCGTTTCTCCCGTCAGGAAATAAGTGATAAATTTAGATGGATTTTCCTCTCTCAAAATTTGATTTATTTGGTGTTTTAAATATTTCATTTCAATTGATCTCCATTTATTTCAGGATACTCTTTTGATAATGAAACACCCTTGGCTTCCAAATCTCCACTTGTTAAGGAATGGAGCGCTTCTCCACTCAGAAAATAAGTGATACAATTTAGATGGATTTTTCTCTCTCAAAATTTGATTCATTTGGTGTTTTAAACATTTCATTTCAATTCATCTCCATTTATTTCAGGATACTCTTTTCATAATGAAACACCCTTGGGTTCCAAATCTCCGCTTGTTAAGGAATGGAGCGCTTCTCCAGTCAGGAAATAAGTGATAAAATTTAGATGGATTTTCCTCTCTCAAAATTTGATTTATTTGGTGTTTTAAACATTTCATTTCAATTGATTTCCATTTATTTCAGGATACTCTTTTGATAATGAAACACCCTTGGCTTCCAAATCTCCACTTGGTAAGGAATGGAGCGCTTCTCCAGTCAGAAAATAACAATACAATTTAGATGGATTTTTCTCTCTCAAAATTTGATTCATTTGGTGTTTTAAACATTTCATTTCAATTCATCTCCATTTATTTCAGGATACTCTTTTGATAATGAAACACCCTTGGGTTCCAAATCTCCGCTTGTTAAGGAATGGAGCGCTTCTCCAGTCAGGAAATAAGTGATACAATTTAGATGGATTTTCCTCTCTCAAAATTTGATTTATTTGGTGTTTTAAATATTTCATTTCAATTGATCTCCATTTATTTCAGGATACTCTTTTGATAATGAAACACCCTTGGCTTCCAAATCTCCACTTGTTAAGGAATGGAGCGCTTCTCCAATCAGGAAATAAGTGATAAAATTTAGATGGATTTTCCTCTCTCAAAATTTGATTTATTTGGTGTTTTAAACATTTCATTTCAATTGATTTCCATTTATTTCAGGATACACTTTTGATAATGAAACACCCTTGGCTTCCAAATCTCCACTTGTTAAGGAATGGAGCGCTTCTCCAGTCAGGAAATAAGTGATAAAATTTAGATGGATTTTCCTCTCTCAAAATTTGATTTATTTGGTGTTTTAAACATTTCGTTTCAATTCATCTCCATTTATTTCAGGATACTCTTTTGATAATGAAACACCCTTGGCTTCCAAATCTCCACTTGTTAAGGAATGGAGCGCTTCTCCACTTAGGAAATAAATGACACAATTTAGATGGATTTTCCTCTCTCAAAATTTGATTTATTTGGTGTTTTAAACATTTCATTTCAATTGATCTCCATTTTTTTCAGGATACCCTTTTGATAATGAAACACCCTTGGCTTCCAAATCTCCACTTGTTAAGGAATGGAGCGCATCTCCACTTAGGAAATAAGTGACACAATTTAGATGGATTTTCCTCTCTCAAAATTTGATTTATTTGGTGTTTTAAACATTTCATTTCAATTTATCTCCATTTATTTCAGGATACCCTTTTGATAATGAAACACCCTTGGCTTCCAAATCTCCGCTTGTTAAGGAATGGAGCGCTTCTCCAATCAGGAAATAAGTGATACAATTTAGATGGATTTTCCTCTCTCAAAATTTGATTTATTTGGTGTTTTAAACCTTTCATTTCAATTGATCTCCATTTATCTCAGGATACTCTTTTGATAATGAAACACCCTTGGCTTCCAAATCTCCACTTGTTAAGGAATGGAGCGCTTCTCCAATCAGGAAATAAGTGATACAATTTAGATGGATTTTCCTCTCTCAAAATTTGATTTATTTGGTGTTTTAAACATTTCATTTCAATTGATCTCCATTTATTTCAGGGTACTCTTTTGATAATGAAACACCCTTGGGTTCCAAATCTCCGCTTGTTAAGGAATGGAGCGCTTCTCCAGTCAGGAAATAAGTGATAAAATTTAGATGGATTGTCCTCTCTCAAAATTTGATTTATTTGGTGTTTTAAACATTTCATTTCAATTGATCTCCATTTATTTCAGGATACCCTTTTGATAATGAAACACCCTTGGCTTCCAAATCTCCATTTGTTAAGGAACGGAGCGCTTCTCCACTCAGGAAATAAGTGATATAATTTAGATGGATTTTCCTCTCTCAAAATTTGATTTATTTGGTGTTTTAAATATTTCATTTCAATTGATCTCCATTTATTTCAGGATACTCTTTTGATAATGAAACACCCTTGGGTTCCAAATCTCCGCTTGTTAAGGAATGGAGCGCTTCTCCAATCAGGAAATAAGTGATACAATTTTGATGGATTTTCCTCTCTCAAAATTTGATTTATTTGGTGTTTTAAACCTTTCATTTCAATTGATCTCCATTTATTTCAGGATACTCTTTTGATAATGAAACACCCTTGACTTCCAAATATCCACTTTTTAAGGAATTGAGCGCTTCTCCAGGAAGGAAATAAGCGATACAATTTAGATGGATTTACCTCTCTCAAAATTTGATTTATTTGGTGTTTTAAACATTTCATTTCAATTGATCTCCATTTATTTCAGGATACCCTTTTGATAATGAAACACCCTTGGGTTCCACATCTCCGCTTGTTAAGGAATGGAGCGCTTCTCCAATCAGGAAATAAGCGATACAATTTAGATGGATTTACCTCTCTCAAAATTTGATTTATTTGGTGTTTTAAACCTTTCATTTCAATTGATCTAAATTTATTTCAGGATACTCTTTTGATAATGAAACACCCTTGGCTTCCAAATCCCCACTTGCTAAGGAATGGAGCGCTTCTCCAATCAGGAAATAAGTGATACAATTTAGATGGATTTTCCTCTCTCAAAATTTGATTTATTTGGTGTTTTAAACCTTTCATTTCAATTGATCTCCATTTATTTCAGGATACCCTTTTGATAATGAAACACCCTTGGCTTCCAAATCCCCACTTGTTAAGGAATGGAGCGCTTCTCCAATCGGGAAATAAGTGATACAATTTAGATGGATTTTCCTCTCTCAAAATTTGATTTATTTGGTGTTTTAAACATTTCATTTCAATTCATCTCCATTTATTTCAGGATACTCTTTTGATAATGAAACACCCTTGGGTTCCAAATCTCCGCTTGTTAAGGAATGGAGCGCTTCTCCAATCAGGAAATAAGTGATACAATTTAGATGGATTTTCCTCTCTCAAAATTTGATTTATTTGGTGTTTTAAACCTTTCATTTCAATTGATCTCCATTTATTTCAGGATACTCTTTTGATAATGAAACACCCTTGACTTCCAAATATCCACTTTTTAAGGAATTGAGCGCTTCTCCAGGAAGGAAATAAGCGATACAATTTAGATGGATTTACCTCTCTCAAAATTTGATTTATTTGGTGTTTTAAACATTTCATTTCAATTGATCTCCATTTATTTCAGGATACTCTTTTGATAATGAAACACCCTTGGGTTCCAAATCTCCGCTTGTTAAGGAATGGAGCGCTTCTCCAATCAGGAAATAAGTGATACAATTTAGATGGATTTTCCTCTCTCAAAATTTGATTTATTTGGTGTTTTAAACCTTTCATTTCAATTGATCTCCATTTATTTCAGGATACTCTTTTGATAATGAAACACCCTTGACTTCCAAATATCCACTTTTTAAGGAATTAAGCGCTTCTCCAGGAAGGAAATAAGCGATACAATTTAGATGGATTTACCTCTCTCAAAATTTGATTTATTTGGTGTTTTAAACATTTCATTTCAATTGATCTCCATTTATTTCAGGATACTCTTTTGATAATGAAACACCCTTGGGTTCCACATCTCCGCTTGTTAAGGAATGGAGCGCTTCTCCAATCAGGAAATAAGCGATACAATTTAGATGGATTTACCTCTCTCAAAATTTGATTTATTTGGTGTTTTAAACCTTTCATTTCAATTGATCTCCATTTATTTCAGGATACTCTTTTGATAATGAAACACCCTTGGCTTCCAAATCCCCACTTGTTAAGGAATGGAGCGCTTCTCCAATCAGGAAATAAGTGATACAATTTAGATGGATTTTCCTCTCTCAAAATTTGATTTATTTGGTGTTTTAAACCTTTCATTTCAATTGATCTCCATTTATTTCAGGATACTCTTTTGATAATGAAACACCCTTGGCTTCCAAATCCCCACTTGTTAAGGAATGCAGCGCTTCTCCAATCGGGAAATAAGTGATACAATTTAGATGGATTTTCCTCGCTCAAAATTTGATTTATTTGGTGTTTTAAACATTTCATTTCAATTCATCTCCATTTATTTCAGGATACTCTTTTGATAATGAAACACCGTTGGGTTCCAAATCTCCGCTTGTTAAGGAATGGAGCGCTTCTCCAATCAGGAAATAAGTGATACAATTTAGATGGATTTTCCTCTCTCAAAATTAGATTTATTTGGTGTTTTAAACCTTTCATTTCAATTGATCTCCATTTATTTCAGGATACTCTTTTGATAATGAAACACCCTTGACTTCCAAATATCCACTTTTTAAGGAATTGAGCGCTTCTCCAGGAAGGAAATAAGCGATACAATTTAGATGGATTTACCTCTCTCAAAATTTGATTTATTTGGTGTTTTAAACATTTCATTTCAATTGATCTCCATTTATTTCAGGATACTCTTTTGATAATGAAACACCCTTGGGTTCCAAATCTCCGCTTGTTAAGGAATGGAGCGCTTCTCCAATCAGGAAATAAGTGATACAATTTAGATGGATTTTCCTCTCTCAAAATTTGATTCATTTGGTGTTTTAAACCTTTCATTTCAATTGATCTCCATTTATTTCAGGATACTCTTTTGATAATGAAACACCCTTGACTTCCAAATATCCACTTTTTAAGGAATTGAGCGCTTCTCCAGGAAGGAAATAAGCGATACAATTTAGATGGATTTACCTCTCTCAAAATTTGATTTATTTGGTGTTTTAAACATTTCATTTCAATTGATCTCCATTTATTTCAGGATACTCTTTTGATAATGAAACACCCTTGGGTTCCAAATCTCCGCTTGTTAAGGAATGGAGCGCTTCTCCAATCAGGAAATAAGTGATACAATTTAGATGGATTTTCCTCTCTCAAAATTTGATTTATTTGGTGTTTTAAACCTTTCATTTCAATTGATCTCCATTTATTTCAGGATACTCTTTTGATAATGAAACACCCTTGACTTCCAAATATCCACTTTTTAAGGAATTAAGCGCTTCTCCAGGAAGGAAATAAGCGATACAATTTAGATGGATTTACCTCTCTCAAAATTTGATTTATTTGGTGTTTTAAACATTTCATTTCAATTGATCTCCATTTATTTCAGGATACTCTTTTGATAATGAAACACCCTTGGGTTCCACATCTCCGCTTGTTAAGGAATGGAGCGCTTCTCCAATCAGGAAATAAGCGATACAATTTAGATGGATTTACCTCTCTCAAAATTTGATTTATTTGGTGTTTTAAACCTTTCATTTCAATTGATCTCCATTTATTTCAGGATACTCTTTTGATAATGAAACACCCTTGGCTTCCAAATCCCCACTTGTTAAGGAATGGAGCGCTTCTCCAATCAGGAAATAAGTGATACAATTTAGATGGATTTTCCTCTCTCAAAATTTGATTTATTTGGTGTTTTAAACCTTTCATTTCAATTGATCTCCATTTATTTCAGGATACTCTTTTGATAATGAAACACCCTTGGCTTCCAAATCCCCACTTGTTAAGGAATGCAGCGCTTCTCCAATCGGGAAATAAGTGATACAATTTAGATGGATTTTCCTCGCTCAAAATTTGATTTATTTGGTGTTTTAAACATTTCATTTCAATTCATCTCCATTTATTTCAGGATACTCTTTTGATAATGAAACACCGTTGGGTTCCAAATCTCCGCTTGTTAAGGAATGGAGCGCTTCTCCAATCAGGAAATAAGTGATACAATTTAGATGGATTTTCCTCTCTCAAAATTAGATTTATTTGGTGTTTTAAACCTTTCATTTCAATTGATCTCCATTTATTTCAGGATACTCTTTTGATAATGAAACACCCTTGACTTCCAAATATCCACTTTTTAAGGAATTGAGCGCTTCTCCAGGAAGGAAATAAGCGATACAATTTAGATGGATTTACCTCTCTCAAAATTTGATTTATTTGGTGTTTTAAACATTTCATTTCAATTGATCTCCATTTATTTCAGGATACTCTTTTGATAATGAAACACCCTTGGGTTCCAAATCTCCGCTTGTTAAGGAATGGAGCGCTTCTCCAATCAGGAAATAAGTGATACAATTTAGATGGATTTTCCTCTCTCAAAATTTGATTCATTTGGTGTTTTAAACCTTTCATTTCAATTGATCTCCATTTATTTCAGGATACTCTTTTGATAATGAAACACCCTTGACTTCCAAATATCCACTTTTTAAGGAATTGAGCGCTTCTCCAGGAAGGAAATAAGCGATACAATTTAGATGGATTTACCTCTCTCAAAATTTGATTTATTTGGTGTTTTAAACATTTCATTTCAATTGATCTCCATTTATTTCAGGATACTCTTTTGATAATGAAACACCCTTGGGTTCCACATCTCCGCTTGTTAAGGAATGGAGCGCTTCTCCAATCAGGAAATAAGCGATACAATTTAGATGGATTTACCTCTCTCAAAATTTGATTTATTTGATGTTTTAAACCTTTCATTTCAATTGATCTCCATTTATTTCAGGATACTCTTTTGATAACGAAACACCCTTGGCTTCCAAATCCCCACTTGTTAAGGAATGGAGCGCTTCTCCAATCAGGAAATAAGTGATACAATTTAGATGGATTTTCCTCTCCCAAAATTTGATTTATTTGGTGTTTTAAACCTTTCATTTCAATTGATCTCCATTTATTTCAGGATACTCTTTTGATAACGAAACACCCTTGGCTTCCAAATCTCCGCTTGTTAAGGAATGGAGCGCTTCTCCAATCAGGAAATAAGCGATACAATTTAGATGGATTTACCTCTCTCAAAATTTGATTTATTTGATGTTTTAAACCTTTCATTTCAATTGATCTCCATTTATTTCAGGATACTCTTTTGATAACGAAACACCCTTGGCTTCCAAATCCCCACTTGTTAAGGAATGGAGCGCTTCTCCAATCAGGAAATAAGTGATACAATTTAGATGGATTTTCCTCTCCCAAAATTTGATTTATTTGGTGTTTTAAACCTTTCATTTCAATTGATCTCCATTTATTTCAGGATACTCTTTTGATAATGAAACACCCTTGGTTTCCAAATCCCCACTTGTTAAGGAATGGAGCGCTTCTCCAATCAGGAAATAAGTGATACAATTTAGATGGATTTTCCTCTCTCAAAATTTGATTTATTTGGTGTTTTAAACATTTCATTTCAATTCATCTCCATTTATTTCAGGATACTCTTTTGATAATGAAACACCCTTGGGTTCCAAATCTCCGCTTGTTAAGGAATGGAGCGCTTCTCCAATCAGGAAATAAGTGATACAATTTAGATGGATTTTCCTCTCTCAAAATTTGATTTATTTGGTGTTTTAAACCTTTCATTTCAATGATCTCCATTTATTTCAGGATACTCTTTTGATAATGAAACACCCTTGACTTCCAAATATCCACTTTTTAAGGAATTGAGCGCTTCTCCAGGAAGGAAATAAGCGATACAATTTAGATGGATTTACCTCTCTCAAAATTTGATTTATTTGGTGTTTTAAACATTTCATTTCAATTGATCTCCATTTATTTCAGGATACTCTTTTGATAATGAAACACCCTTGACTTCCAAATCTCCACTTGTTAAGGAATGGAGCGCTTCTCCACTCAGGAAATTAGTGATAAAATTTAGATGGATTTTCCTCTCTCAAAATTTGATTTATTTGGTGTTTTAAACATTTCATTTCAATTGATTTCCATTTATTTCAGGATACTCTTTTGATAATGAAACACCCTTGACTTCCAAATCTCCATTTGTTAAGGAACGGAGCGCTTCTCCACTCAGGAAATTAGTGATAAAATTTAGATGGATTTTCCTCTCTCAAAATTTGATTTATTTGGTGTTTTAAACATTTCATTTCAATTGATCTCCATTTATTTCAGGATACTCTTTTGATAATGAAACACCCTTGACTTCCAAATGTCCACTTGTTAAGGAATGGAGCGCTTCTCCACTCAGGAAATAAGTGATACAATTTAGATGGATTTTCCTCTCTCAAAATTTGATTTATTTTGTGTTTTAAACATTTCATTTCAATTGATCTCCATTTATTTCAGGATAGCCTTTTGATAATGAAACACCCTTGGCTTCCAAATCTCCATTTGTTAAGGAACGGAGCGCTTCTCCACTCAGGAAATAAGTGATACAATTTAGATGGATTTTCCTCTCTCAAAATTTGATTTATTTGGTGTTTTAAACATTTCATTTCAATTGATCTCCATTTATTTCAGGATACCCTTTTGATAATGAAACACCCTTGGCTTCCAAATCTCCGCTTTTTAAGGAATGGAGCGCTTCTCCAGTCAGGAAATAAGTGATACAATTTAGATGGATTTTCCTCTCTCAAAATTTGATTTATTTGGTGTTTTAAACATTTCATTTCAATTGATCTCCATTTATTTCAGGATACCCTTTTGATAATGAAACACCCTTGACTTCCAAATCTCCACTTGTTAAGGAATGGAGCGCTTCTCCACTCAGGAAATAAGTGATACAATTTAGATGGATTTTCCTCTCTCAAAATTTGATTTATTCGGTGTTTTAAACATTTCATTTCAATTGATCTCCATTTATTTCAGGATACTCTTTTGATAATGAAACACCCTTGGCTTCCAAATCTCCACTTGTTAATGAATGGAGCGCTTCTCCAGTCAGGAAATAAGTGATAAAATTTAGATGGATTTTCCTCTCTCAAAATTTGATTCATTTGGTGTTTTAAACATTTCATTTCAATTGATCTCCATTTATTTCAGGATACTCTTTTGATAATGAAACACCCTTGGCTTCCAAATCTCCACTTGTTAATGAATGGAGCGCTTCTCCAGTCAGGAAATAAGTGATAAAATTTAGATGGATTTTCCTCTCTCAAAATTTGATTCATTTGGTGTTTTAAACATTTCATTTCAATTGATCTCCATTTATTTCAGGATACTCTTTTGATAATGAAACACCCTTGGCTTCCAAATCTCCACTTGTTAATGAATGGAGCGCTTCTCCAGTCAGGAAATAAGTGATAAAATTTAGATGGATTTTCCTCTCTCAAAATTTGATTTATTTGGTGTTTTAAACATTTCATTTCAATTGATCTCCATTTATTTCAGGATACCCTTTTGATAATGAAACACCCTTGGCTTCCAAATCTCCACTTGTTAATGAATGGAGCGCTTCTCCAGTCAGAAAATAAGTGATACAATTTAGATGGATTTTCCTCTCTCAAAATTTGATTTATTTGGTGTTTTAAACATTTCATTTCAATTCATCTCCATTTATTTCAGGATACCCTTTTGATAATGAAACACCCTTGGTTTCCAAATCTCCACTTGTTAATGAATGGAGCGCTTCTCCAGTCAGGAAATAAGTGATAAAATTTAGATGGATTTTCCTCTCTCAAAATTTGATTCATTTGGTGTTTTAAACATTTCATTTCAATTGATCTCCATTTATTTCAGGATACTCTTTTGATAATGAAACACCCTTGGCTTCCAAATCTCCACTTGTTAATGAATGGAGCGCTTCTCCAGTCAGGAAATAAGTGATAAAATTTAGATGGATTTTCCTCTCTCAAAATTTGATTCATTTGGTGTTTTAAACATTTCATTTCAATTGATCTCCATTTATTTCAGGATACCCTTTTGATAATGAAACACCCTTGGCTTCCAAATCTCCACTTGTTAATGAATGGAGCGCTTCTCCAGTCAGAAAATAAGTGATACAATTTAGATGGATTTTCCTCTCTCAAAATTTGATTTATTTGGTGTTTTAAATATTTCATTTCAATTGATCTCCATTTATTTCAGGATACCCTTTTGACAATGAAACACCCTTGGCTTCCAAATCTCCACTTGTTAATGAATGGAGCGCTTCTCCAGTCAGGAAATAAGTGATACAATTTAGATGGATTTTCCTCTCTCAAAATTTGATTCATTTGGTGTTTTAAACATTTCATTTCAATTGATCTCCATTTATTTCAGGATACTCTTTTGATAATGAAACACCCTTGGCTTCCAAATCTCCACTTGTTAATGAATGGAGCGCTTCTCCAGTCAGAAAATAAGTGATACAATTTAGATCGATTTTCCTCTCTCAAAATTTGATTCATTTGGTGTTTTAAACATTTCATTTCAATTGATCTCCATTTATTTCAGGATACCCTTTTGATAATGAAACACCCTTGGCTTCCAAATCTCCACTTGGTAAGGAATGGAGCGCTTCTCCAGTCAGGAAATAAGTGATAAAATTTAGATGGATTTTCCTCTCTCAAAATTTGATTTATTTGGTGTTTTAAACATTTCATTTCAATTGATCTCCATTTATTTCAGGATACTTTTTGATAATGAAACACCCTTGGCTTCCATATCTCCACTTGGTAAGGAATGGAGCGCTTCTCCAGTCAGAAAATAAGTGATACAATTTAGATGGATTTTTCTCTCTCAAAATTTGATTCATTTGGTGTTTTAAACATTTCATTTCAATTGATCTCCATTTATTTCAGGATACTCTTTTGATAATGAAACACCCTTGGCTTCCAAATCTCCACTTGTTAATGAATGGAGCGCTTCTCCAGTCAGGAAATAAGTGATACAATTTAGATGGATTTTCCTCTCTCAAAATTTGATTTATTTGGTGTTTTAAACATTTCATTTCAATTGATTTCCATTTATTTCAGGATACTCTTTTGATAATGAAACACCCTTGGCTTCCAAATCTCCACTTGTTAATGAATGGAGCGCTTCTCCAGTCAGGAAATAAGTGATACAATTTAGATGGATTTTCCTCTCTCAAAATTTGATTTATTTGGTGTTTTAAACATTTCATTTCAATTGATTTCCATTTATTTCAGGATACTCTTTTGATAATGAAACACCCTTGGCTTCCAAATCTCCACTTGTTAAGGAATGGAGCGCTTCTCCAGTCAGAAAATAAGTGATACAATTTAGATGGATTTTCCTCTCTCAAAATTTGATTTATTTGGTGTTTTAAATATTTCATTTCAATTGATCTCCATTTATTTCAGGATACTCTTTTGATAATGAAACACCCTTGGTTTCCAAATCTCCGCTTGTTAAGGAATGGAGCGCTTCTCCAGTCAGGAAATAAGTGATAAAATTTAGATGGATTTTCCTCTCTCAAAATTTGATTTATTTGGTGTTTTAAACATTTCATTTCAATTGATTTCCATTTATTTCAGGATACCCTTTTGATAATGAAACACCCTTGGCTTCCAAATCTCCACTTGTTAATGAATGGAGCGCTTCTCCAGTCAGGAAATAAGTGATACAATTTAGATGGATTTTCCTCTCTCAAAATTTGATTTATTTGGTGTTTTAAACATTTCATTTCAATTGATTTCCATTTATTTCAGGATACCCTTTTGATAATGAAACACCCTTGGCTTCCAAATCTCCATTTGTTAAGGAATGGAGCGCTTCTCCAGTCAGAAAATAAGTGATACAATTTAGATGGATTTTTCTCTCTCAAAATTTGATTCATTTGGTGTTTTAAACATTTCATTTCAATTGATTTCCATTTATTTCAGGATACTCTTTTGATAATGAAACACCCTTGGGTTCCAAATCTCCGCTTGTTAAGGAATGAGCGCTTCTCCAGTCAGGAAATAAGTGATAAAATTTAGATGGATTTTCCTCTCTCAAAATTTGATTTATTTGGTGTTTTAAATATTTCATTTCAATTGATCTCCATTTATTTCAGGATACTCTTTTGATAATGAAACACCCTTGGCTTCCAAATCTCCACTTGTTAATGAATGGAGCGCTTCTCCAGTCAGGAAATAAGTGATAAAATTTAGATGGATTTTCCTCTCTCAAAATTTGAGTTATTTGGTGTTTTAAACATTTCATTTCAATTGATCTCCATTTATTTCAGGATACTCTTTTGATAATGAAACACCCTTGGCTTCCAAATCTCCACTTGTTAATGAATGGAGCGCTTCTCCAGTCAGGAAATAAGTGATACAATTTAGATGGATTTTCCTCTCTCAAAATTTGATTTATTTGGTGTTTTAAATATTTCATTTCAATTGATCTACATTTATTTCAGGATACTCTTTTGATAATGAAACACCCTTGGCTTCCAAATCTCCACTTGGTAAGGAATGGAGCGCTTCTCCAGTCAGAAAATAAGTGATACAATTTAGATGGATTTTCCTCTCTCAAAATTTGATTTATTTGGTGTTTTAAATATTTCATTTCAATTGATCTCCATTTATTTCAGGATACTCTGTTGATAATGAAACACCCTTGGCTTCCAAATCTCCACTTGTTAATGAATGGAGCGCTTCTCCAGTCAGAAAATAAGTGATAAAATTTAGATGGATTTTCCTCTCTCAAAATTTGATTTATTTGGTGTTTTAAATATTTCATTTCAATTGATCTCCATTTATTTCAGGATACTCTTTTGATAATGAAACACCCTTGGCTTCCAAATCTCCACTTGTTAATGAATGGAGCGCTTCTCCAGTCAGGAAATAAGTGATAAAATTTAGATGGATTTTCCTCTCTCAAAATTTGAGTTATTTGGTGTTTTAAACATTTCATTTCAATTGATCTCCATTTATTTCAGGATACTCTTTTGATAATGAAACACCCTTGGCTTCCAAATCTCCACTTGTTAATGAATGGAGCGCTTCTCCAGTCAGGAAATAAGTGATACAATTTAGATGGATTTTCCTCTCTCAAAATTTGATTTATTTGGTGTTTTAAACATTTCATTTCAATTGATTTCCATTTATTTCAGGATACCCTTTTCATAATGAAACACCCTTGGCTTCCAAATCTCCATTTGTTAAGGAATGGAGCGCTTCTCCAGTCAGAAAATAAGTGATACAATTTAGATGGATTTTTCTCTCTCAAAATTTGATTCATTTGGTGTTTTAAACATTTCATTTCAATTGATCTCCATTTATTTCAGGATACCCTTTTGATAATGAAACACCCTTGGCTTCCAAATCTCCATTGGTAAGGAACGGAGCGCTTCTCCAGTCAGAAAATAAGTGATACAATTTAGATGGATTTTTCTCTCTCAAAATTTGATCCATTTGGTGTTTTAAACATTTCATTTCAATTCATCTCCATTTATTTCAGGATACTCTTTTGATAATGAAACACCCTTGGCTTCCAAATCTCCACTTGTTAATGAATGGAGCGCTTCTCCAGTCAGGAAATAAGTGATACAATTTAGATGGATTTTCCTCTCTCAAAATTTGATTTATTTGGTGTTTTAAACATTTCATTTCAATTGATTTCCATTTATTTCAGGATACTCTTTTGATAATGAAACACCCTTGGCTTCCAAATCTCCACTTGTTAATGAATGGAGCGCTTCTCCAGTCAGGAAATAAGTGATACAATTTAGATGGATGTTCCTCTCTCAAAATTTGATTTATTTGGTGTTTTAAACATTTCATTTCAATTGATTTCCATTTATTTCAGGATACTCTTTTGATAATGAAACACCCTTGGCTTCCAAATCTCCACTTGTTAAGGAATGGAGCGCTTCTCCAGTCAGAAAATAAGTGATACAATTTAGATGGATTTTCCTCTCTCAAAATTTGATTTATTTGGTGTTTTAAATATTTCATTTCAATTGATCTCCATTTATTTCAGGATACTCTTTTGATAATGAAACACCCTTGGTTTCCAAATCTCCGCTTGTTAAGGAATGGAGCGCTTCTCCAGTCAGGAAATAAGTGATAAAATTTAGATGGATTTTCCTCTCTCAAAATTTGATTTATTTGGTGTTTTAAACATTTCATTTCAATTGATTTCCATTTATTTCAGGATACCCTTTTGATAATGAAACACCCTTGGCTTCCAAATCTCCACTTGTTAATGAATGGAGCGCTTCTCCAGTCAGGAAATAAGTGATACAATTTAGATGGATTTTCCTCTCTCAAAATTTGATTTATTTGGTGTTTTAAACATTTCATTTCAATTGATTTCCATTTATTTCAGGATACCCTTTTGATAATGAAACACCCTTGGCTTCCAAATCTCCATTTGTTAAGGAATGGAGCGCTTCTCCAGTCAGAAAATAAGTGATACAATTTAGATGGATTTTTCTCTCTCAAAATTTGATTCATTTGGTGTTTTAAACATTTCATTTCAATTGATTTCCATTTATTTCAGGATACTCTTTTGATAATGAAACACCCTTGGGTTCCAAATCTCCGCTTGTTAAGGAATGGAGCGCTTCTCCAGTCAGGAAATAAGTGATAAAATTTAGATGGATTTTCCTCTCTCAAAATTTGATTTATTTGGTGTTTTAAACATTTCATTTCAATTGATCTCCATTTATTTCAGGATACTCTGTTGATAATGAAACACCCTTGGCTTCCAAATCTCCACTTGTTAATGAATGGAGCGCTTCTCCAGTCAGGAAATAAGTGATAAAATTTAGATGGATTTTCCTCTCTCAAAATTTGATTTATTTGGTGTTTTAAACATTTCATTTCAATTGATCTCCATTTATTTCAGGATACTCTGTTGATAATGAAACACCCTTGGGTTCCAAATCTCCACTTGTTAATGAATGGAGCGCTTCTCCAGTCAGAAAATAAGTGATAAAATTTAGATGGATTTTCCTCTCTCAAAATTTGATTTATTTGGTGTTTTAAATATTTCATTTCAATTGATCTCCATTTATTTCAGGATACTCTGTTGATAATGAAACACCCTTGGCTTCCAAATCTCCACTTGTTAATGAATGGAGCGCTTCTCCAGTCAGGAAATAAGTGATACAATTTAGATGGATTTTCCTCTCTCAAAATTTGATTTATTTGGTGTTTTAAATATTTCATTTCAATTGATCTCCATTTATTTCAGGATACTCTTTTGATAATGAAACACCCTTGGCTTCCAAATCTCCACTTGTTAATGAATGGAGCGCTTCTCCAGTCAGGAAATAAGTGATAAAATTTAGATGGATTTTCCTCTCTCAAAATTTGATTCATTTGGTGTTTTAAACATTTCATTTCAATTGATCTCCATTTATTTCAGGATACTCTGTTGATAATGAAACACCCTTGGCTTCCAAATCTCCACTTGTTAAGGAATGGAGCGCTTCTCCACTCAGGAAATCAATAACAATATTCAAATCATGAACTCCCGCTCAAAGAAAAAGATACCCGTGTAACAAAATCTTATTTTGTAGCGGCATGATTTGTAAATGCAATATGAGCAGTTGGAAATTGCCCCCCAAAGCTGTTTTATGACCCGCGCGGTGCGGGGGGAAGGGTGGCGGGTAATTGTCCGCCGAAAAAACGAAAAAAATGATTTTGTACGAAGTAACGAAAATTTATATTATGCTGTCTTGACGATACGACGGTATAAACAATACGTATTAAAGTTCAACGAAGTACGGGCTACTAATCAGTTGATTTTATTTTGCACATAAACGTCAGATTTCGTGGAACGGCTCGTACCGCCCCAGCACCGCCCTGTGATTCCGGCGCCCTTGGCAACTCCCCCGATACCAACACTTCCTACGCCTATGACTGTAGGCCCTCGCGTTTGGAGTATATAGTAGAACGACTGTCAAATTTCAAAGAAAGCATGGGGGTCAATTTTTAATAGCGAAGACATTCCTTTCGTCAGAAGCTTTCATTTGAAGCATAGCTTATTACTTTCGGCACTCGTGCGGTAGCTAGGCGAAAAGGAAAGCTGTGTACCAATCACTAGTGATGATGGAAAGCTGTGTACCAATCACTAGTGATGATGGAAAGCTGTGTACCAATCACTAGTGATGATGCACAAAACCGGCCAGGTCTAGCACCTAATGTCCGACCCCGCCTTCTCGTGGTGCAGGCCGTTAGTACCTTTCAAAAGAGATATTCTCTTTTGGAAGGGAACGGAAGGGGAGGGCTGCCAGTTCAGTATGGCCTATTGATCTGGTCATCTATGGCCACTTTTTTCTTTTTTTTTTCAACCCTGCTGAGGAGTGGTCAACTTCACAGGGTCCTGGTGCTGACCATCTATACATACTAGACTGGACTTGTTTATGGATTTGAGCTTGATTATGGATCCTGGACTTGCTGCACTGGTGGGCCTCTGTTGAGGGAGAGTCTGCTGCGGTGTTTTCTGTTTGCTTCTGGGTTGCCAGCTCTAAGTGAACAGAGGCATGGGATACCTTATATCAGCTGGTGGATAATCCTAATCAGAGGCCATCGCAGGTACCTGAACCTTACTTGCTAGTTGGGCATCGTCAAGCCTAAACTGGAGTAATGTGTCTCAGGCAGGCCATATGGCTCTTGAAAAAGTCCACTTGAAAAGGTGGTGCCTGAAGTTCTTACCAGCATCGGTGACTTCAGCCTTTAGCGGAGGAGGAACAGGTCTTTGCCCCATGCCTGCAATCAGGGGGCTGTTTTATATTGTTGGCCCTACCAATCTCAATAAACCTAATTTCTTTAAAAATCCTACTAATCATTTTCTCTCTGCAGGAACGTGGAACGTGAGGACATTACATAGAGATTATTCTCTTGATATCCTCATGCAGGAATTCCAGTGCTATAACCTAGATATTCTAAGTTTGCAAGAGACCAGATGGACAGGTAAAGGTGAGATACTTAAAAATAACTTTAAATTTCTCTTTACAGGGAGGGAGGATGGAAAGCATCACCAAGGCGTAGGTCTGCTGTTCAGCAGACATGTTAGTGATGCTCTTCTAGGATATGAGTGCATTAATGAAAGGTTTCTTACAGCAAAATTTCAGACAAGCATTAAAGACTTGAATGTTATCTGCTGTTATGCCCCCACTGAGGATTCTGATGAGGATGAGAAGGATAGGTTTTACGGACAACTTCAGGATATTTTGAATTCTGTCAAGAAAGGAGATATTACCCTTGTTCTTGGTGACTTCAATGCCAAAGTAGGTACCGACTCTGACCTTTGGGGAGGAGTAATAGGCCCTTTTGGTATTGGTAGCTGCAATGGCAATGGGCAACGTCTCCTACAGGTAAGTAAACTCAATGGTTTCAGAATAACTAACACATATTACAAACACCGCGTCATACATAAATACACATGGGTTTCACCTGATGGGCTGCATAGGAATATGATTGATTATATATTAATTAATTAACAGCAAATAGGCTAGTTCTGTTAGAAATACCAGGGCATATAGGGGAGCTGAAATTGGATCTGACCATTACCTTGTTAAAAGTGTCTTGCAACTTAAACTTAAAAAGTGTTGAGCTAGAGTTAAAAAATTTACCTTTAATACTGAAGCTCTGAATGACCCAGTTATAGCTAAAGCTTACCATGATAGGTTACTTAGTCATTATGACGGTCATGGTTTGCTTAATACTGAAGTTGAGGAAGAATGGGGTCATTTTAAACAGGCTTTTTTGGAAACTAACAGTACTCTTTTAGGAAAAAAGGAGCAGAGGAGGCAGAATTATATAAGTGATAAGGCACTTGAGCTTATTTCAGAAAGAAGGAACTGCAGGAATGTCCTTAATCAGTACCCTACTAGTCCTAACAGAAAGCAGACTTAATAACAGACTTAATAATATTAATAACAGAACTTAATAAACGTGTAAAGGATCAGTTAGCTACTGATAAGAATCTTTGGCTTGATGGCCTGGCTAACAAAGCTGAGGAAGCAGTTAGACAGCACAACAGCAGAGAGCTGTACCAGGTAGTTAATGTTTTGTGTGGTAGAAAACGAACAGATATACAGGGATTGAAGGATAAACAAGGTAAGGTTATAGAAGGGGAGGATTCTGTCATGGCTAGGTGGGCTGAGCATTTCAGTGATGTTCTAAACAATGTAGTTAGTTCTACTCCCATTGTTTGCAATGATGATAGATGCATTGGTGGCTTTAATGTTGGACCTATAACACAATCTGAAGTTATTTTGGCTGTTTCTAAACTTAAACTTCATAAATCCCCAGGGGTAGATGAAATTACTACGGAAATGCTTAGAGCTGGGAATGTTTCGGTTACCACTTGGATGACTGAAATTCTGAATATCTTTTATGATAAAGGCATGGTTCCTAAGGATTTTACCAGACCTATTGTTATCCCTATTTTCAAAAAAGGTGATCGCAGTTCTTGTGATAACTATAGGGGTGTCAGCCTACTCTCTGTTCCAGGTAAAGTTCTTTCCATGATTGTGCTTAATAGAATTAAGAATCTGGTTGACAGTCAATTGCGTGATGAGCAATGTGGATTCAGAAGTGGTAGGGGATGTGTGGATCAGATATTTTCACTTAGGCAGATTCTTGAGAAATGTTTAGAGTTTCAGAAACCTTTGGTTGCTAGCTTTGTTGATTTCAAAAAGGCTTTCGACTCTGTTGATCGTCATAATTTGTGGTTGATTGTGAGATCATATGGTATACCTGACAAGTTAGTTAACATTATGAAAGCTCTCTATAATAACACTGAGTCATATGTGAGAGTTGGTAAGGCTTGTAGCAATTGGTTTAGCATTACTTCTGGTGTTCGACAAGGGTGCATTTTGTCTCCTTTTCTCTTTAGTTTGGTTGTTGATTATGTTATGCGAAATTCACTTCAAGGGAAAGCTTTTGGCCTTAAATGGGCTGGAGATACGAATATTTCTGATTTAGATTATGCTGATGATTTAGCCCTTTTGACAAATGATGTTGATGAGATGAACTCTTTCATTCGAGCTGTTGATGAGACTGGTAGTAGAGTAGGTTTGGTTATAAACAGAGAGAAAACTAAAGTGATGAAAATTGGTCAGGCAGGCTGTGATTCAGTTAATCTGAATGGTTGCAGTCTTGAGCAGGTGTCACAGTTTAATTACCTTGGGAGCTACGTAACAGATACTGGTGATGTGCGGCATGAGATTAACAGACGAATAGGTATTGCTGCCGGGACTTTTAAGAATCTATGGAGATTGTGGAGAAATAGGCGTATACACCTAAAGACTAAAATTAGACTGTATAATAGTTTGGTTCTTTCTAGGGTTAGTTATGGTAGTGAAACTTGGACGCTGTGTAAACAAGATAACAGCAAACTAGATGCTTTTGATTCTAGATGCTTACGCAGTATCTTGGGTATTAGGTGGTTTAACTTTGTAACTAATGATGAGGTTAGGCAAAGGAGTCTGCAACCTCCTTTAAGCAGCATATTGTGCAGGGAGAGACTCCGCTGTTTTAGCCATGTTGCCCGTATGGATAATTATAGATTGGCGAATAGGGTTATGAACAGTGTGCCTAGAGGCCTCAGAAGGAGGGGGAGACCTAGGATGCGGTGGGCAGACAATGTCAAACAGTACCTTGTTAGAATTGGTGTACAGTGGCCGGATGCAGCAGATGTAGCTCAGGAGAGATATGCTTGGAGAATTAATCTGCGCGGTCTGGTTGGACCTCCGTAGCCCATGGCTGCTTGAGGATGATGATGGTGATGATGATGTTCTGGAGATATAATAAATAAATAAATAAATAAATAAATACCCCTCATGCAGCTGCTTGCCATAGAAGACTGACAGGAGATTATCAGTTTATTTGCCATAATATAATATCTGTGAGGATGGGGGGAACTCATCAGAAAAACAACACAAACATGCATGCCATACCTGGTGCTCGAACCAAGGTCCCTTAGATAAGGGGGCGGGGGTGGCTCAGTCGGTAGCGCGCCAGGCTCGAAAACTGTAGTTCCCAGGTTCGAGTTCCAGCTGGGTCAGCGTTGAGATTAACTCCGCAAAATTCCCCGCCCTGCCCACGGTCAGTAGGGGATACCGATGGGTTTGGAAAGACCGCCGTCCGTCAGAATGGATCAGGCCGCCGTCCGTCAGAACAGCTGTTGGGTTAAGTCGTGGCTCTGTGTGCGGGAGAGACATACCCTGTGCACGTTAAAGAACACGCTGGATGGCCTTGACGAGAGGCTACCATCTGTCTCCCAACAGCTCTTCCAGTGGGTCCCCTCCCCCAACCTTCTCTGAGCCTTCGGGGTCCATGTGACCTGGCCATTTAGCCCATGGTGTGCAAAAAAATGTCGCTCAGAGGTAAAACAACCCAACCCTTAGATCAGTAACAAAGCATAGAGATCAATTTTTTATAGCCTATGACACTCCCAGCGTCAAAAGCTATCTCTTTTTTTTCTCGAAGCTCTGCCGTCCTTCTCTGAATTTCTGCATTCCTCTCGTAACCGTGCCTTCTGAAGAGGCCTGATCCCCATAACACTTGCGATAAATCGGCATGTTTTTTTCGTGACTCCCTTGCTGCATCCTTTTGAAAGCGTAAAATCTTCCTCTGCCTTTAGTAGGAACGCACAGATTTCGCAGACCGAACTTGACTCGTCGCCAGCGAAGAGACATATGATGATTATGGTCTTTGCTTTTAACACGTAATGACAAATTTAGACAAGCTTTTCAAACAAGTTGTGTTGTTTTACCTCTGAGTGGCACTTTTTTGCACACCATGGGCTAAATGGCCAGGTCACATGGACCCCGAAGGCTCAGAGAAGGTTGGGGGAGGGGACCCACTGGAACAGCTGTTGGGAGACAGATGGTAGCCTCCTGTCAAAGGCCCCGTGTGCGGGAGAGCCATACCCTGTGCACATTAAAGAACACGCTGGATGGCCTTGACGGGAGGCTACCATCTGCCTCCCAACAGCTGTTCCAGTGGGTCCCCTCCCCCAACCTTCTCTGAGCCTTCGGGGTCCATGTGACCTGGCCATTTAGCCCATGGTGTGCAAAAAAGTGCCGCTCAGAGGTAAAACAACCCAACCCAACCCTCCTGTCAAGGCCATCCAGCGTGCTCTTTAACGTGCACAGGGTATGGCTCTCCCACACACGGGCCACGGCTTAACGTCTCATCCGACGGACGGCGGCCTTTCCAAGCCCATCGGTGTCCCCTACTTACCGTGGGCAGGACGGAGAATTTTGTGGAGATAAATCTCAACGCTGACCCAGCTAGGACTCGAACCTGGGAAATACAGATTACGAGCCTGGCGCGCTACCGACTGAGCTACCCCCGCCCCCTTTTCGAACAAGTCGCAGCTCGTTAACTTCAGAGAAACGATTGGAAATCTACAAACACGTATGAAGAACTTTTTGAACGCCCTTCCGATGAACGTCACATTTATTTTAGTTCTCAACACTTACCGTACAAGACTCCTATACTCGGACATCTGGGCGGGGGTGGCTCAGTCGGTAGCGCGCCAGGCAGTAATCTGTAGTTCCCAGATTCGAGTCCCAGCTGGTCACCGTTGAGATTTATCTCCACAAAATTCTCCGTCCTGCCCATGGTCAGTAGAGGACACCGATGGGCTTGGAAAGGCCCCCGTCCGTTGGATGGGACGTTAAGCCGTGGCCCCGTATGTGGGAGAGCCATACCCTGTGCACGTTAAAGAACACGCTGGATGGCCTTGACGGGAGGCTACCATCTGTCTCCCAACAGCTGTTCCAGTGGGTCCCCAATCTTCTCTGAACCTTCGGGGTCCATGTGGCCTGGTCATTTAGCCCATGGTGTGCAAAAAAGTGCCGCTCAGAGGTAAAACAACCCAAATAACGCGGTCATCTTTTATCTGATCTCGTTTTTTATACTTCTTTTAATTTTTACATTTTCACTGATTCGTATTTAATGTTCTACTTTCATTTTTGGCATTTCACATGGGTCCTTTACACCAAATGTTGGTTTTGTATTATAAAATTACTGCATCCTTTTTATATAAGAATTATTCTGCGAATTTTGTTACACATTATTTTTTTATCTTTTCGTTGTATCTTACAAATTTTGCTTTTAACTTTCGTAGTGAGTTTGAGTGGTTTTCATTTGCTTACTCTTTTACTGTTAATCTTTTTTGGGGGTGATATGGTTTTAGTTGCTCTTGCGCCTTAAAAGTCCAAACAGAAAACCTTACAACCTAGTCCATTGTTCCCCAATATTATCGTCTCCACGATAATATTGGGGATATATCCCTCTAAAGACTCCTTTCTGCAGATTTTTCTCTAAAGTCTCCTTCTTTCTGAGGACTCTCTATAAAGCCTATTTCCTTCTTTGGATGACCTATGAATTTTCATTCATTGTCCGGACTATTTACTAAGTCTCATTCTTTTGGGGGCCCTCTGAATTTTCATTCATTATTCGGACCATTTACTAAGTCTCATTCTTTTGGAGGCCCTCTGAATTTCCATTCATTGTCAGGACCACTTACTAAGTATCATTCTTTCTGTGGACCGATTACGAAATCTCATTCTTTCCGTAGACCCGCAAAATTAAATATCATTATTTCTGGGGACCATTAAATATTTTCATTCTTTCTGCGGCTCTCTTACGAAGTCTCGTTCTTTCCATAGACCTCCTATAAAGTCTCATAATTTCTGGAAATCCTATAAATTTTAGTTTTTTCTTTACGGAACTTTTATGAAATCTTATATTTTCTCCGCATCCCCTATAATGTCTCATTCTTTCTGGGAACTCCCTATGAATTATCATTCTTTCTACGCACCCTTACAAAATCTCATTCTTTCTGAGGACCTCAATGCGTATTTTTTCGGGCCCCTTACCTAGTCTCGTTCTTTTTGCGGATCCCATATAAAATCTTGTCATTTTTGGGACCTACAATTTTCATTTTTCTGCAGACCCGTTACAGTCTCATTCTTTGTACAGATTCCCTGTAAAGTCTCATTCTTCCTGGCGACTCACTATGATTTTTAATTCTTTCTCCGGACACTTACGAAATCACAATATTTCTCTGACCTCCCATGACTTTTCATATTATCTGCGAATTTCTCGAGACTTGCAATGAATTTTCGTTCTTTTCGCCAATTTTTCGGGACTTCCAATGAATTTTCATTCTTTCTTCGAATTTCTCGGGACTTTCAATGAAGTTTCTTTCTTTCTGCGAATTTCTCGGGACTTTCAATGAAGTTTCTTTCTTTCTGCGAATTTCTCGGAACTTTCAATGAAGTTTCTTTCTTTCTGCGAACTTCTCGGGACTTCCAGTGAAATTTCATTCATTTTGCGGACACTTATGAAGTCTCGTTCTTTCACTGGATATAATGAATATTTATTCCTGAGAGCTCCTATGAATTTTCATTTTTTTTCGGACCCCTTAAGAAGTGTTATTCTTCCTCCAGACTATGTAATGTTTAATTTTTGTTGGGAACTGTTACGAATCTCGTTTTTGCTGCTAACCTCCCTGCGAATTCGCATTCTTTCTGCTGCCCCTTTACGAATTCTCGTTCTTTCAGCGGATTCCCTTTAAAATTAAATTCTTTCTGAGGACTTCCTATGAATTTTCATTTTTCTGCAGACACTTTCCAAGTCTCATTCTTACTGCGGACCTCCCTATGAAGTCTGTCTTTCTACGGCCCTCTTACGAAGTCTCATTCTTACTGCGGACCCCCCTATGAAGTCTGTCTTTCTACGGCCCTCTTACGAAGTCTCATTCTTTCTGCGGACCTCCCTATGAAGTCTGTCTTTCTACGGCCCTCTTACGAAGTCTCATTCTTACTGCGGACCTCCCTATGAAGTCTGTCTTTCTACGGCCCTCTTACGAAGTCTCATTCTTTCTGCGGACCTCCCTATGAAGTCTGTCTTTCTACGGCCCTCTTACGAAGTTTCATTCTTTCTGCGGACCTGCTTTTCATCATCATATAATCTGACAGATTTTAATTAAAATGTAGATACTTGCAACGAAGACTCCTTAAAATCTCAAGAATGGGTTATATCTCTAGTCTTTTTCTACTATTCATTTATTGGCTATTTTGTAATTTGAATCTAAAAATTGCTATGGGAATACACCCTATATATTTTTTCATTTCTTCAACAGCCAATTAAATCTTGTGATCATCATGAGATAAACAATGTTGATATTCCGAATTGTCATAATTCTAACCAAAAGCAATAAAACTTAATGCTAATACGCACTCTTGGTAAGTGTGCTCTTTCTATTAAAGCCTTCTGAAATATTGAAAAAAAAGCTCGCAAACCCCTATGGCTCTGGGGACCAAAGGTTGGGAGTCGTCGACCTAAACATCATTTTCATATTTTAATCTTCCTCTACTTAACCACTTATTTCATACGTAAGCGTTTAATTTAAGGAGATGACCTCCTTCACATGATACTAAGATAATTTCTTGATTACCTTAAACAGGTAGATAACGTACTCGAAAAATTCAATTCAAACACTCTCATGCATTGTGATCTCAATCCGTGGAATTAATTACAGGTCGGTGAAATGTTTTTAAGCCCTCCAGAGATTTCTCTTCGGTGTTTGAGCCGTAGGATCAATTTAGAAAACGTGCCCTTTTCATTCCTCGTCATGTAGTTAGTTCATTCAAAGCACTCCTCAATTTACGAGATTCTCCCTGCAGGTAGAGATTGCTTCTGTGCGGGGAGATTCCCATTCGAACAATGCCGTGCAGCAGTAGCAGGTGGTGATTGTCTAACGACAGTCTCATCATGTTTGGAGCCAAGGAAGATTTCTCCCTCCGTAATGACGAGTATTAAAAATAACGACAACGGATGCTGAAGAGCTCCTTCGTCTAAACTTTGTTCGGAATGCGATGTCGACTGAGGTTATTACGGATCGAATTACCCCGCCAGCATGGGGCGGTAGAGTCGACACTCTCGCTACCTCGTTAACTAATGCGTTATCATTACGGTAACGATTGGAACTGACGTTTCTACCAGAAGAAGAAGTCGATGATATCGTCATTACGATTCAAGAAAATCGACGATCAATTCTCGTCGTTACAGTTGCTGTGTATAGTTTCAGACAGGGGGAGAAATGTTGACAGAAATCACCCCGTGACGTATTTCCGAATGCTTCCGATTTGAGTGTTTCATCAGTGTCGATCAGACCTTTGATAAAATGTCGTCGAAAAAGGAGGTTGTTAAGCATCCGAGTTAAGGAGGTTACAAAAGGAATAGTCACGTGATGGGGCATTGAAATGCTGAGGAACAGATATTTTAATAACTTGTGTAGTGAAAAAGCTTCAGTTGTTTCACTCAAGAGGAGCGTAATAAAATAGAGAGAACTTTTAAAAGTGATTGTAACTCTTTATAGAAAGCCCGGATTTAAGAAAAAATAGAGTCCAAGTGAATTTTAATTTTTTTCAGTTTGTGGGTTTCACAAAACAGTTGTTCTACCGTATCTTTGCCAGGCTAGCAATCTGTAGTTCCCAGGTTCGAGTCCCAGCTGGGTCAGTGTTGAGATTTATCTTCGCAAAATTCCCCGCCCTGCTCACGGTCAGTAGGGGGCACCGATGGGCTTGGAAAGGCAGCCGTCCGTTGGATGGACCGTTGAGCCGTGTCTCCGTGTGCGGAAGAGCCATACCCTGTGCACGTTAAAGAACACGCTGGATGGCCTTGACGGGAGGCTACCATCTGTCTCCCAACAGCTGTTCCAGTGGGTCCCCTCCCCCAACCTTCTCTGAGCCTTCGGGGTCCATGTGACCTGGCCATTTAGCACATTGTGTATAAAAAAGTGCCGCTCAGAGGTAAAACTACCCAACCCACCATATCTTTTGAACGCGATGGAGAAACTAAATGATATAAGTGTCAAAGGAAAAACTCACGACGCGGAGAGTATCATAGGCTATAAAAATCTATCTGGGTAAAGTCGGAACGCCGTTCTATTTGTTTTTTGTAAATTCCCTCGTTTCAGTAGCCCTTAATAATTAGTTTTAAAATATGTCTCATATATTCTCACTGCTTTGCCAAATTATTATGAATACTGCAGGGGAGGAAGAGGTCTGACATTAGCAAGTCAGGCTCGTAATCTTCAGTTCCTAGGTTCGAGTCCTATATGGGCCAGCGTTGAGATTTATATCCTCAAAACTCCCCGCCCTGTCCTCGGTCAGTAGGGGACACCGATGGGCTCGTGGCAGGCAGCCGTCCGTCGGATGGGACGTTCAGCCGTGGCTCCGTGTTCCGAAGTGCCATACCCTATGCACTTTAAAGGACACGCTCTATGGGTTTCATGGAAGGCATCTATTTATCTCCCAACAGCTGTCCAATGGGTCCCCTCCCTCAATCTTCTCTGAGATTTCGGGGTCCTTGTGACGTGACCATTTAACCCATTGTGTGGAAAAAGTGCTGCTCAGAGGTAAAACATCTCAACCAACCGTAAACACTGCATCGTGCACAAAGTACCATGAGATATGTCAATGTATGCAAAACTTCTTACTGATGTAAGTATTCTGCGTCACTACGAAGTCCTATGAAAACCGTAAAGATATGGTAGAAAGCAAAGTCAAGTGCGATATGGGTAAAAATGGCGATCTGACTGACTTCGAGAGGGCGCTCATCGTTGGATAGCGATGAGCATGAACATCCGTAACGGAAGGTGATGGAATTCATCAGAAAAACACGCGGCTATGCGGCAAAACTGAGCAAAGTGATGGACCGTTAGCAGATTTGTACAGTCGCTCAAAAAAGTATCCGAACGCTATGGTTGATTACAGAATTCAGAAAAAATATCTGGCAACGATTTTTTTTAGAAATTAGTGATCTGGCAACCTTCGTGTCACGTGACACGAAGGTTAATCGTCATAACGTGTCACGTGACACGTAAGTTGCCAGATCACTAATTTCTAAAAATATCGTTGCCAGATATTTTTTCTGAATTCTGTAATCGACCGTAGTGTTCGGATATTTTTTTGAGCGACTGTAGGTGGTCATATTATTTTGATACTAGATCGTGTGGGCTCACTCACGGAAATATTGAGCGTGTGCAGTAACTGCACACGCTCCAGTTTGCTGTGAACGGTAACTGGAGCGTGTACAGTTGCTGTACACGCTCCAGATATTTTTCCTGAATTCTGTAATCACGTGACACGAAGGTTGGCAGATCACTAATTTCTAAAAAAAATCGTTGCCAGATATTTATTCTGAATTCTGTAATCAACCATGGTGTTTGGATACTTTTTTGAGCGACTGTAGGTGGTCATATTATTTTGATACTAGATCGTGTGGGCTCACTCATGGAAATATTGAGCGTGTGCAGTTACCGTTCACAGCAAACTGGAGCGTGTGCAGTAACTGCGCACGTTTCAGTTTGCTGTGAACGGTAACTGGAGCGTGTACAGTTGCTGTACACGCTCCAGATATTTTTCCTGAATTCTGTAATCACGTGACACGAAGGTTGCCAGATCACTAATTTCTAAAAAAAATCGTTGCCAGATATTTTTTCTGAATTCTGTAATCAACCATAGTGTTCGGATACTTTTTTGAGCGACTGTACTTCAAAACACATTTCAGCAAGAACGATGCGCAGAAAAGTTAGAAATTTGGGGACTGTACCATGATAAATACGACAAAGTACTAAGTAGGTGTTCATAATAATCTGATTAGTCGGTCTATATGCTCAAACTTTTTTCACTCCGATCCGATTACTAACATTCCCAAAGAGAAAATGGCCATGACATCTTTGCCCACCTTCTCCATCCTCCACTAGATGCAGTTTCGATTCACAATATATTGAAAAAAAATATATTCAACACAACAAACAATACATATAGCATTATTAGCCGTCAAGCAGCTGCTTGCCACAGTAATCTGACTGAAGCCTGTCATTTAATACGCCGCAGAAGATCTGTAAGGAAGGTGATCTTCACCGCTACACCAAAAAAGGATTTGCTCTCTCGTCTTATTATATCACATTAGTTATGCATCTGCATAGGAATGTACAGATAGTGGACAGAAAAATTGAAACGTTCCCAATGGAAAGTCAATTTTGAGTTGGGTTGTTTTACCTCTGAGCGGCACTTTTTTGCACACCATGGGCTAAATGACCATGCCACAAGGACCCCGAAGGCTCAGAGAAGGTTGGGGGAGGGGACCCACTGGAACAGCTGTTGGGAGACAGATGGTAGCCTCCCGTCAAGGCCATCCAGCGTGTTCTTTAACGTGCACAGGGTATGGCTCTCCCGCACACGGGGCCACGGCTTAACGTCCCATCCGACGGACGGCGGCCTTTCCAAGCCCATCGGTGTCCCCTACTGACCGTGGGCAGGGCGGAGAATTTTGCGGAGATAAATCTCAACGCTGACCCAGCTGGGACTCGAACCTGGGAACTACAGATCACGAGTCTGGCGCGCTACCGACTGAGCCACCCTCGCCCCAGTCAAATTACGAAGATACGTAATTTCTACAATAAGCTTTTTAATGGAATAGATAAAATAGGCCTAGATAAATTTAAATCTCATTCAAAGCTATCTAAATCTCGATTTTCAACCATATTTGTTGGGTATTTTAAGAGATATGCAAGCTCGAATACTTAACAGCGGTAAAGTGCAACTTCTGTAAAACTGACAATTATTGAAAGAACTATTTGCACAAAATTCTAAAACATAAAATTATTGTATTAAATGGTTTAAAATAATATATTTTCTAAATTTTAATTAACTTATGAGCTGAATTCTTATGATTGGCATCTTTGTTATTCAGTAATCAAACTTCTTTAACATTTTAAGTTCTGAAAGGCTATCGTTCAAAATCGAAATTTAGACAGTTTAATGGTCATCTTATATTTATATCCAGTCGCGCGTTTTCCTAAAAATTTATTTAACCGGTTACGGATTCTCGATTTTGATTCTCCATTGACGTAAGATGAGGATGCATCCATTTTTCGGGGCGGGGGTGGCTCAGTCGGTAGCGCGCCAGGCTCGTAATCTGTAGTTCCCAGGTTCGAGTCCCAGCTAGGTCAGCGTTGAGATTTATCTCCGCAAAATTCCCCGCCCTGCCCACGGTCAGTAGAGGACACCGATGGGCTTGGAAAGGCCGCTGTCCGTCGGTTGGGACGTTAAGCCGTTTCCCCGTGTGCGGGAGAGCCATACCCTGTGCACGTTAAAGAACACGCTGGATGGCCTTGACGGGAGGCTACCATCTGTCTCCCAACAGCTGTTCCAGTGGGTCCCCTCCCCCAACCTTCTCTGAGCCTTCGGGGTCCATGTGATCTGGCCATTTAGCCCATGGTGTGCAAAAAAGTGCCGCTCAGAGGTAAAACAACCCAACACAACAACCCAACGCATCCATTTTTCTGTCCATTGCCAGCAGATTTCCGTACAGTGAAGAGGGGACAAATTTTTTTTAACCTATCTTCAGTTTGATTAGAAAAAGCTATTATTTCACTTTTCTGCATGTCCTTGGTCGCGACTTTGGCTCAGTCGCTAAAGCAATATATCTACTCGCAATCTGAAGTCCCCAGGTTCGAGTCCCACCTGTGCCAGCGTTGAGATTTATTTCCGCTAAACCCCCAACCTGCCCTCGGTCAGAAAGGGGACACCGATGGACTTCCAAAAGGTCACCGTCCGTCGGATGGGACGTTAAGCCGTGGCTCCATGTGCCTTAGTGTCATAATCTGTGCACTTTAAAGAACACACTGGATGGGCTTGACGGGACGCTTCTATCTGCCTTCTAACAGATGTCCAGTGTTCCTCCTTCCTCAGCCTTTTCTAACAGTAATCTTCAGTTCCCAGGTTCGAGTCTCACTTCAGCCAGCGTTGAGATTTATCTCCACCAAACTCCCTCTCTGTCCTCGAGCAGCGAGGGAACACCCAATGGACTTGGAAAGGCGCCCTCTGTGGGATGGGACGTTAAATCGTGATTCCATATGAAGGTTGGGGCGGGGGCGGCTCAGTCGTTAGAGCGCCAGGCTCGTAATCTGTAGTTCCCAGGTTCGAGTCCCAGCTGGGTCAGCGTTGAGATTTATCTCCACAAAAATTCCCCGCCCTGCCCACGGTCAGTAGGGTCACCGATGGGCTTGGAAAGGCCGCCGTCCGTCGGATGGGACGTTAAGCCGTGACCCCGTGTGCGGGAGAGCCATACCCTGTGCACGTTAAAGAACACACCGGATGGCCTTGACGGGTGGTTACCATCTGTCTCCCAACAGCTGTTCTAGTAGGTCCCCTCCCCCAACCTTCTCTGAGCCTTCGGGGTCTATGTGACCTGGGCATTTAGCCCATGGTGTGCAAAAAAGTGCCGCTCAGAGGTAAAACAACCCAACCCAATCCCATATGAAGGTGAGCCATACCCTGTGCACGTTAAAGAACACAATGAATCACCTTGACAGGATCCTTTCTTCGACTACCATCTGTCTCCTAACAGTTGTATCCCTTCACCCAATTTTCTCTGATACTTTGGGTCTCTGTAACCTGGCCATTTAACCCATTGTTGTCAAAAACAGCCCGTTCAAAAGATAAAACATACCAACAGATGCAATTGAAATATAGCATATTTAAATTTCCTAACAAATTCCTCATCCTTAACATAGCGGTCATTTAAAAAAAATTCCTATGAGAAGTGAACTACCCTTCCCCACTTTCGGCTTCGTCCGCCCCAACCTAGATTTAAAAATAGGGTTTCAACCAATCACAACAAAGCGATGTGCGCATCAACATTTCGAAGTGATCCGCCACGGTCCGCGATCCTCGAGGGAGCGATCGTAATTGAAAAATTGCCAGGGCGGTAACGAGCTCTCACTATACAAGAGATCAGTTTTCGAATTTTCGATGTAAATTTAGCTCGTTTTGATGTATTTGCGAGGCAAGTTAATCAGTTTGAAAGCTTAAGTGTTTTCAGACGAAATGCTGTTAATCGCACTAATCAGCATAAATATATGACAAAAAAAAAAGCGATTTCTGGTGTGGGCACACCGGTCCATGATCATCACAGAAAATCAGTTTAAAGGGAAAATTTATACTCTAAATATATCTGATTTTTCTCAATTAGCATGGAAGTGTTGTTTAATGTGTAATAAATTATCATATTAACATATTAGATAAAAGGGGAAAATATAGTTTACGACTTTAGAAGCTACATTACTAAGCTTCAGCTGTTTGGCCCACACTGTTTTGTCACATTATGAAGGTAAGTATTAATCACTTTGTTAATCATCAAAATATTTTCAGATCTAGTTAAGCTGCAAACAAAAGAAAAATGTAGAAATTACTTTGGAATGTAGGGAGGGGGTGGCTCAGTCGGTAGCGCGCCAGGCTCGTAATCTTTAGTTCCCAGGTTCGAGTCCCAGCTGGGTCAGCGTTGAGATTTATCTCCGCAAAATTCCCCGCCCTGCCCACGGTCAGTAGGGGACACCGATGGGCTTGGAAAGGCCGCCGTCCGTCGGATGGGACGTTAAGCCGTGGCCCCGTGTGCGGGAGAGCCATATCCTGTGCACGTTAAAGAACACGCTGGATGGCTTTGACGGGAGGCTACCATCTGTCTCCCAACAGCTGTTCCAGTGGGTCCCCTCCCCCAACCTTCTCTGAGACTTCGGGGTCCATGTGACCTGGCCATTTAGCCCATGGTGTGCAAAAAAGTGCCGCTCAGAGGTAAAACAACCCAACCCAACTTTGGAATGTTTAAAGAGACCTAAAGAATATTAGAGCTAATTTCTGTCGGTTTTTATGGCTGTAGAAATTCTTAAAAACATTGTAGCATACAACTGCAAAGAATTTTCATTGTACTTTAGATATAAAATATTAATTTTCTCCCAATGTGCTAATCATAAAATTTTATTCTTTTAGAACTACTTGAGTCTATTTACGTGTTCAGTGTTTCATTACTGAACTGAATTTTTTTTGCAAACAATGGGCTAAATGGCCAGGTCACAAGGACCCCGAGGGCTCAAAGGGTTGGGTTAGGTTGTTTTACCTCTGAGCGGCACTTTTTTGCACACCATGAGCTAAATGGCCAGGTCACAAGGACCCCGAAGGCTCAGAGAAGGTTGGGGGAGGGGACCCACTGGAACAGCTGTTGGGAGACAGATGGTAGCCTCCCGTCAAGGCCATCCAGCGTGTTCTTTAACGTGCACAGGGTATGGCTCTCTCCCGCACACGGGGCCACGGCTTAACGTCCCATCCGACGGACGGCGGTCTTTCCAAGCCCATCGGTGTCCCCTACTGACCGTGGGCAGGGCGGGGAATTTTGCGGAGATAAATCTCAACGCTGACCCAGCTGAGACTCGAACCTGGGAACTACAGATTACGTGCCTGGCTCGCTGCCGACTGAGACACCCCCGCCCCGGGCTCAAAGGAGGTGGGGAAAGGGGACCCACTGGACAGCTCTTAGGAGACAGATGGGAGCCTCCTGTAAAAGGCTATTTTGAGTGTTCTTTAACGTACAAAGGGTATGGGTCGGGCTGCTTGGCTTGTTTTTCCTCTGAGCGGGTATCTGAGCGGCACTTTTGTACATCCAGTGTATTAGATGGGCAGGTCACAAGGACACCAAGAGTTCACAAAAAATCTGGGGGTCGGGATGCACTGAACAGCTGTAATGAGACAGAGGGTAGCCTCCCGTTAATGCTATCCAGTATTCTTACGTGCACAGGGTATGGCTCTTCCTCACACGGAGCCACGGCTTAAATTCCCATCCCATGGATGGCTGCCGTCCGAATCCCATTAGTGTCCCCTACTGATCGAGGACAGAACCTGGAGTTTTGCGGACAAAAAACTCAACGCTGAGGTGCCAGGCCCAGGTGGGACTCGAACCAGGTAATTGCAGATCACGAGCCTAACGCAATACCGGCTCGGTTGGAATGATTTATCTCAAAGTGGCCCACCTTTTTTGAACACATTAAGCTAAATGGCCAGGTCACAAGGATTCCAAGAGCTCAGAGAAATCAAGGGAAAAGGTTGGGTTGTTTAACCTCTGAGCGGCACTTTTTTGCACACCATGGGCTAAATGGCCAGGTCACATGAACCCCGAAGGCTCAGAGAAGGTTGGGGGAGGGGACCCACTGGAACAGCTGTTGGGAGACAGATGGTAGCCTCCCGTCAAGGCCATCCAGCGTATTCTTTAACATGCACAGGGTATGTCTCTCCCGCACACGGGGCCACGGCTTAACGTCCCATCCGACGGACGGCGGCCTTTCCAAGCCCATCGGTGTCCCCTACTGACCGTGGGCAGGGCGGGGAATTTTTGCGGAGATAAATCTCAACGCTGACCCAGCTGGGACTCGAACCTGGGAAATACAGATTACGAGCCTGGCGCGCTACCGACTGAGCCACCCCCGCCCAACAAGGGAAAGTGATCCACTTGACAGCTATTATGAGGCAGATGGTAGTCTCCCGTCAAAGCCATCTGACGTGTTCTTTAACGTGCACAGGGTATGTCTCTCCCGCACACGGGGCCAAGGCTTAACGTCCCATCCGACGGACGGCGGCCTTTCCAAGCCCATCGGTGTCCCCTACTGACCGTGGGCAGGGCGGGGAATTTTTGCGGAGATAAATCTCAACGCTGACCCAGCTGGGACTCGAACCTGGGAACTACAGATTACGAGCCTGGCGCGCTACCGACTGAGCCACCCCCGCCCAACAAGGGAAAGTGATCCACTTGACAGCTATTATGAGGCAGATGGTAGTCTCCCGTCAAAGCCATCTGACGTGTTCTTTAACGTGCTCAAAGTATGACTCTCCCTGCACACGGCTTCACGTACCATTCGACGGACGGTGACCCTTACAAACTCATTGATGTTATTTTTTTAACGCATTTTGAACGCCAGAACACTTAAGACTGGACAGCTGTGAATAAACAGACAAAAAACCTCCGTCGAGGCCATCTGGAATGCCCATTAACGTGCGCATGGTTTGTTTCTGTTTCTCCTGCACAGAATAGCACTGCTTAATGTCCTATCCGATGGACGGCGTTCTTTCCAAGCCCTCGGTGTCTCCTTTCCCACCGAGGTCAGAGTGTGTGTCAGCGAGTATAAATCTCAGCACTAGGACGCTTGGAACTCTAACCAAGGGGTTAAAGAGTTCGAGCAATACACGAGATCACTGTTCGAATTTCGACCCCTATTTGACCTTGAATGCGACACATAATCTGAAAATTTCTCCTTATTTCTGAATTCTACTGCCTGAAATAGCTCTACTCGCCAATTTTTGAATCTCCAACACCGGTAGATCGAAAGTTGACCTTCGACCTCTAAGAACCCACCGGGACCGAAATTTCGTAACTTCTCCGACATCTACAATCCGAATCACCCCCAGAAAAACAATTTCCACTTTCCTAGACTCATAAATCATTATTTGACCTCTGTGTGACCTCTATTTGACCTTGAAGGATATGTTGGAGGTCAAATTTCGTTTTTTTTTCTACGATCAGAATCACCCCCTAGGCGAAACTTTTCAGGGCTCTAGCATTTCTACATCCCAGTTAGAATTAACGTGATTCTCTATCAGCCGTCTCTCCATCTCTCACAATCATCTGCTACAGTCGCTCAAAAAAGCATCCGAACACTATGGTTGATTACAGAATTCAGAAAAAATATCTGGCAACGATTTGTTTTAAAAATTAGTGATCTGGCAACCTTCGTGTCACGTGACACGAAGGTTGCCAATCCCCCCCTCAAAATCGAGCTCAACAATTGTCGATATGGTTCGGTCTTGGGAGGGTGACGGCTCCAAAATTTCAGCCTGAACTAATACCTAACTAAAACCAACTAATGCCTACTAGACCAAACTCGATAACCTTATACAAGAGGGAAATTGAACCTGAGGATGCGGAGGGAAATTGAACCTGAGGAGGCGGAGGGAAATTGAACCTGAGGAGGCGGAGGGAAATTGAACCTGAGGATGCGGAGGGAAATTGAACCTGAGGATGCGAAGGGAAATTGAACCTGAGGATGCGGAGGGAAATTGAACCTGAGGATGCGGAGGGAAATTGAACCTGAGGATGCGGAGGGAAATTGAACCTGAGGATGCGGAGGAAAATTGAACCTGAGGATGCGGAGGGAAATTGAACCTGAGGATGCGGAGGGAAATTGAACCTGAGGATGCGGAGGAAAATTGAACCTGAGGAGGCGGAGGGAAATTGAACCTGAGGAGGCGGAGGGAAATTGAACCTGAGGATGCGGAGGGAAATTGAACCTGAGGATGCGAAGGGAAATTGAACCTGAGGATGCGGAGGGAAATTGAACCTGAGGATGCGGAGGGAAATTGAACCTGAGGATGCGGAGGGAAATTGAACCTGAGGATGCGGAGGAAAATTGAACCTGAGGATGCGGAGGAAAATTGAACCTGAGGATGCGGAGGAAAATTGAACCTGAGGATGCGGAGGGAAATTGAACCTGAGGATGCGAAGGGAAATTGAACCTGAGGAGGCGGAGGGAAAACATAAGGCTCCATATTTATTTTATATGAAGATGATTAATCCAAAAAGAGAAGAGCACCCCCCCCACACACACACACACACACACACGGGATGCGAGAGGAATATTCGAAATTGGATTGCTGCATTCTAGTTATTTTGAAAAATTATTCAGGCAAGGAGACCTGTAAATGGAGGTGCAGCACCTGAACGTTATTGGAGCGGAGCAAGACTCCTAATCTGTACTTCTTAGGTTCGAGTCTCACCTGGGCCAGTGTTGAGATTTTTCGCGGCAAAAACTCCCCACCCTTCTCTGGGGAAGTGGGGGACACCGATGTGTTTGGAATGGCCGCCGTCCGTCGGAAGAGACGTTTAGCCGTGACACCGTGTGCGAGATTGATTGCTTGGTTGCTTTACCTCTGAACGACACTATATTTGCACACAATAGGCTAAATGGTCAGATCAGAAAGCCCGTGAGAGCTCAGAGAAAGTTGGGGGAGGTGACCCAAAGAACAGATATTCGGAAACAAATGTTGGCCGCTCATCATGGCCATCCAGCGTGTCTTTAACATATACAAGGTATGTACAAGTTAAAGCCGACGGAGTAGTCCTCGGTCAGTGGGGGACACCGATGGGCTTGGAAAGGCCGCCGTCCGCCGACGTTACCGTCAACAGAGGCCTTTCCAAGCCCATTGGTGTGCCCTACTGACAGATGGCAAGATGGGTAGTTTCGCGGAGATAAATCCGTTTGGGGGAGAGCCATACCTTGTGCATTAAAAAACACGTTGGATGGCCTTGACAGAAGCATACCATCTGCCTCCAAATAGCTGTCCAGTGGATCCCTTTCACCCAACCTTTTCTGAGCCCTCGAAGTCATTGACCTGGACATTCAGCCCAGTGCGTGCAAAAAACTGCCGCTCAGAGGTAAAACAACCCAACCTTGTAAATAGAGGTGCGGAACCTGAACAATGCTATGCGAAGTCAGAAAATCCACTCTGGGCAGAAGGTACTCGACGTTTTTCCCGTGACGTCACAACTTAGAACCAAGGTTAAAGCGTTGTTTGAATTGGGTTGTTTTAGCTCTGAGAGGTGTATTTTTGCACAGAAATGGACTAAATGGCTAGGTCACAAGAACCCCTAGGGCTCATAGAATGTTGTTGGATAGCTGTCAGGAGACAGTCGTAGTCTCCAGTCAAGGACATCCAGTGTGTTCTTTAACGTACCACACACTGCCCCCGGCTTAATGTCCATCCGACGGACAGTGGTCTTTCTAGCCCATCGGTGTCCCCTACTGATCGAGGGCAGGGCGCGGAGTGGTTGCTAAAGCAATTGGCTACAATGATTTACAATATAAATAAGCTATTATCATTTCGCATTTTCCGATTTTAACATTATAATGGAAGGATTTTGAAACACTACGGATACCAGCTTTTTCTCTTTTAAAATGTCTGCAAATAAGCTTTTTCCCTTATTTCCTTGCTTACCAGTTGCAAATGGGAATCCCGTGTTATAGAAAAGAGCTTTGCAAATGAACATCCCATATGCCATTTCAAGAGTGTAGCTATCAAACATTTCTGATCTTCATCTGGACTAAAATTCCGTTTCAGATATCATTTCTGTGTCGATATTATTTGCGAGATTAAAATCGAATACGATATTCATGGGTGAGAAAAATATATTTTTTCCCACTCTTCAAATTTTTAGGATGGGCAAGCAAAGTCTACCTCTTCAAATTTTCATGGTCGGCAAGCAGTCCGCCTTGCCACCTCTTCAAATTTTCAAGATCGATAAGCAGTCCTTGCCACCTCTTCAAATTTTAAAGATCGATAAGCAGTCCTTGCCACCTCTTCAAATTTTAAAGATCGATAAGCAGTCCTTGCCACCTCTTCAAATTTTAAAGATCGATAAGCAGTCCTTGCCACCACTTCAAATTTTCAAGATCGATAAGCAGTCCTTGCCACCACTTCAAATTTTCAAGATCGATAAGCAGTCCTTGCCACCTCTTCAAATTTTCGAGATCGATAAGCAGTCCTTGCCACCTCTTCAAATTTTCAAGATCGATAAGCAGTCCTTGCCACCTCTTCAAATTTTCAAGATCGATAAGCAGTCTTTGCCACCTCTTCAAATTTTCGAGGTTGACAAGCGGTTCGCCTTGCCCAGTCTTCAATTATCAGGTTTCACCAGCTGCCCACCTTGCCCAGTCTTCAAATTATCAGGTTTCACCAGCTGCCCACCTTGCCCAGTCTTCAAATTATCAGGGTTGAGAAGCTGCCTACCTTACCCACTCTTCAAATTCTTCAAGCTGACCAGCTTGCAACTCTTCAAATTTTCAGGATGGGCAAGCAGTTCCCTTTGCCCCCCCCCCCTTCAAATTTTCAGGGTCGGCAAGCAGTCCGCCTTGCCCAGTCTTCAAATTATCAGGGTTCGCCAGCTGCCCACCTTGCCCAGTCTTCAAATTTATCAGGATTTACAAGCTGCCCATCTTACACACTCTTTAAATTTTCAAGGTGGACAAGCAGTCTATCTTGCCCACTCCTCAAATTTTCAGAGCGGAGAAGCTGCCCACCTTATCCACTCTTCAATTTTCGGGTTCAACAAGCTGACAACCATGGAACTCTTCAAATTTTCAGGATGGGCAAGGTTCATCCTATTCAGCATCGACAAGCAGTCCACCTTGCTCCCTCTTCAAATTTTCAGGATGGGCAAGGTTCATCCTATTCAGCATCGACAAGCAGTCCACCTTGTTCCCTCTTCAAATTTCAGGATGGGCAAGGTTCATCCTATTCAGCATCGACAAGCAGTCCACCTTGCTCCCTCTTCAAATTTTCAGGATGGGCAAGGTTCATTCTATTCAGATTTGACAAGCAGTCCACCTTGCTCCCTCTTCAAATTTTCAGGATGGGCAAGGTTCATCCTATTCAGCATCGACAAGCAGTCCACCTAGCTCCCTCTTCAAATTTTCAGGATGGTCAAGGTTCATCCTATTCAGATTTGACAAGCAGTCCACCTTGCTCCCTCTTCAAATTTTCAGGATGGGCAAGGTTCATCCTATTCAGCATCGACAAGCAGTCCACCTTGTTCCCTCTTCAAAATTCAGGATGGGCAAGGTCATCCTATTCAGCATCGACAAGCAGTCCACCTTGCTCCCTCTTCAAATTTTCAGGATGGGCAAGGTTCATCCTATTCAGCATCGACAAGCAGTCCACCTTGCTCCCTCTTCAAATTTTCAGGATGGGCAAGGTTCATCATATTCAGCATCGACAAGCAGTCCACCTTGCTCCCTCTTCAAATTTTCAGGGTTGACAAGCATTCCACCTTGCCCAGTCTGTAAATTATCAGGGTTGACAAGCTGACCACCTTGCGCATTCTTCAAATTTTCGGGATGGACAAGTAGTCCACCTTGCCAATTCTTCACTTTTGTTCAAAGTAAAGGCTGCCCACCCTCTTTCGCACGGCACCGACCTGAAAAAAGGTTAAGAAGTTAAGAACCTCGGTGCTATATGAGATGATTACATCAGAAATAAGAATAATTTGCTTACCACTTGTGCAACGGTAGACAAAATTTTTCAAAGTCGCGAACCAATTGATCCAAAAAGAAATTATTGGAGCCAAATCAAATTTTTTCACAGTGACATTCACGGCCATCGCAAAGCACAATCATTTGTGCCTTGGTCATCCTGAAATTAAACAGAATGCAGCTAATTGGAAAGCAGTTTAAGCAGATTGATTGGGTTGTGCCATTGGGTTGCAAAGGGTACCTCTAAGAGACACCAAATGGCTCTTTTGCACCCAATGGCTAAATGGCCAGGTCACAAGAACCCCGAAGACTCTGAAAAGGTTGGGGAAAGGTGACCCACTGGACATTTATTTGAAGACATTTGATAGCCTCCGGTCAAGTCCATTCAACTTTCTTTTTAACATGCACCGAGTGAGCGATATGGCTCAACAGCACACAGAGCCAAGGCCTAACGAAGGCGTTAAGGTCCCATTCGACCGACGTGGGGCGGGGGTGGCTCAGTCGGTAGCGCGCCAGGCTCATAATCTGTAGTTCCCAGGGTCGAGTCCCAGCTGGGTCAGCGTTGAGATTTATCTCCACAAAAATTCCCCGCCCTGCCCACGGTCAGTAGGGGACACCGATGGGCTTGGAAAGGCCGCCGTCCGTCGGATGGGATGTTAAGCCGTGGCCCCGTGTGAGGGAGAGCCATACCCTGTGCACGTTAAAGAACACGCTGGATGGCCTTGACGGGAGGCTACCATCTGTCTCCCAACAGCTGTTCCAGTGGTCCCCTCCCCCAACCTTCTCTGAGCCTTCGGGGTCCATGTGATCTGGCCATTTAGCCCATGGTGTGCAAAAAGTGCTGCTCAGAGGTAAAACAACCCAACCCATTCGACCGACGGAAGCCCATCGGTGTGGTGTCCCTTACTGACCGAGGGCAGGGTGGGGATTCTGCAGAGATAAATATCAATGCTCGCCAAGGTGGGACTGGAGCGTGGGAACTGCAGATTACGAGCCTGGCAGGCTAACCTCAACCCTCACTTCCAGTATGAGCAATGTAAATACACAATTCCATTACGTTAAAAACTTAGGTCTTTATAAAAATTATGCTATTCATAACTTTAGTATTAATTTTTTATCATCATCATTAGTTTATTAAATTAATAATGTTATGTGCAGAATATATTTGTAATACTCTTATTAACCCAAAAGCATGGGTTGGGTTGTTTTACCTCTGAGCAGCACTTTTTTGCACACCATGGGCTAAATGGACAGGTCACATGGACCCCGAAGGCTCAGAGAAGGTTGGGGGAGGGGACCCACTGGAACAGCTGTTGGGAGACAGATGGTAGCCTCCCGTCAAGGCCATCCAGCGTGTTCTTTAACGTGCACAGGGTATGGCTCTCCCACACACGGGGCCACGGCTTAACGTCCCATCCGACGGACGACGGCCATTCCAAGCCCATCGGTGTCCCCTACTGACCGTGGGCAGGGCGGGGAATTTTTGCGAATGTAAATCTCAACGCTGACCCAGCTGGGACTCGAACCTGGGAACTACAGATTACGAGCCTGGCAGGCTAACCTCAACCCTCACTTCCAGTTTGAGCAAAGTAAATACACAATTCCATTACGTTAAAATCTTAGGCCTTTATAAAAATTATGCTATTCATAACTTTAGTATTAATTTTTTATCATCATCATTAGTTTATTAAATTAATAATGTTATGTGCAGAATATATTTGTAATACTCTTATTAACCCAAAAGCATGTATGCTCACGTAGATTAACATACAAGTCACCTAAAATGGTATACTTACAGAAGATGTAACAGTTTTGCATTTGATAATATTTGATACATAAATTTATTTTGTATCGAAATTAGACTTCTTAGTGATGAAATTAATGCCCCCCCCTTCAACTTGTAACACATAACTCTATAGCAGATTGCACCCAAGATTCATAAGTATAACATGATTAACAGCTTATTACTGAGGATTATTTTTAAATAATAGAATTTACACAGTATCCGTCAAAGAGTATTTTTAGGCATTTTTCATTCTAGGGGCATTTTTCATCTTAGGAAGCTATCAATATAAACACCTAGGTATAAGAGACTTTGAACCTGTTCAATTTCTTCACAACAACAAGCTGAGTAAATGTTGCATGAAAAAGGTATGCAATTTTAGTTTAATCAAATTTGGATTGTATGATTTTCTTTTTAGGTTAAATAAAATATACCTAGTCTTTTTCGTATTTAAATGTAACCCATTTAGTAATAAATTATCACAGGAAAAGTTCTGTAGACAAGGAACACTTGAAAAAAAGTGGATGTCACTTAGGTGTAAAAGTGGTCAGTTCCTCTGTGGTCTAGAGGTTAAAACGCCTGGCATGCTTCTTGGAGACCTTGGTTCGAATCCCAGTTGGAACAACCAATTTTTTTCCAACTCAATTTTTCAAGTAACCCATTTAAATTTAACCACGTCATCACACATTTTAAATCAGTGTTCGTGTTATAAAGGAGATTTTCTAGAGAATCAGCACATAAAATAATGATGTATCATCTGCAAAAGTGTTGATATAGCTATTTATTTTTTATTCACATAGATCATTTATGAATATCAAAAACAAGGTTGGTCCCAGGACTTAGCCCTGTGGTACACAATAAAATATGATTTGGGTTACTACCGTAAGTACATTAAAAGGTTAGCACATTACGTTCTATTCTGTAAGTAGCCTTTAAACCACTTCAACTAGTTTCTGGTTTTCTAATTAAAATTTCGTGATCAATGGTGTCAACAGGTTCAACAAGTTCAAAGTGTTCGCATTTTCTTCAAGTCCATAAATACAGATAGAGTAAATTGAACGTTTTCCGTGGAATGAAACACCTTTAAGGTAAAATTCAACAATCACTTTCTGTAACTCTACCCCTTCAAAATCCAAATGAATTTTCAGAGAGAAAATTAAAACTATTTAAACTCCGTAGTAAATAATCACAGGATAAGTCCTGTAGACATGAGAGGCGGGGGGGGGGGGGGGGGCTCAGTCGGCAGCGCGCCAGGCTCGTAATCTGTAGTTCCCAGGTTCGAGTCCCAGCTGGGTCAGCGTTGAGATTTATCTCCGCAAAATTCCCCGCTCTGCCCACGGTCAGTAGGGGACACCGATGGGCTTGTAAAGGCCGCCGTCCGTCGGATGGGACGTTAAGCCGTGGCCCCGTGTGCGGGAGAGCCATACCCTGTGCACGTTAAAGAACACGCTGGATGGCCTTGACGGGAGGCTACCATCTGTCTCCCAACAGCTGTTCTAGTGGGTCCCCTCCCCCAACCTTCTCTGAGCCTTCGGGGTCCATGTGACCTGGCCATTTAGCCCTTGGTGTGCAAAAAAGTGCCGCTCAGAGGTAAAACAACCCAACCCTGTAGACATGGAACTCATGAAATGATGAGCTGAGAAAAATTTGGTTTTGCCATCAGTCTGTTTAAACTATTAAGGAAGGAATTACTCTTAGGTCAACGTTGATATAAATTTTAGAGGATAAATTGGCTTGAGCCTGGTGGAATTCGAACCACAATTCTCCTTATATAATATATATACAGTATGTATACAATATCTCCGAATGAAGGACATATAAAGCTATAATATCATTCATTCCTACTATTTTTTTAATTCCTCGTAATCTGCCAAGCCAATGTTCTTCAATACGTTTCAAGATTAGAAAAATAATCAATCTTCTTAACCCTTTCACGACTAAGGGAAACATTTTTCCCCATTTTAAAATTGGTGATGTCGTATTTAATTATAACCTTATCTGCATTTTTTATATAGAATGTCAAAATAGAACGTATGCCGAACGCAATTTCGTAAACGGGAACGTTTAGAAAACAAAAACAGAACTGTCAGGACGCATAATATATGTACTATGTGCAATGTCCATCTTTGCCTCACTACCAAAAGAAATTGCTTCGCAGAATATCATAATTAGCACATCATTTTGTATAGTAATTTTATTTCATCATTTTGTATAGTAATTTTATTTCATAATTTTGTATTATTTTAGTTAGCATTTTGTTCTAATAAACCAATAAATAAAAGACATTGCATAATAAGCCTAACTATAATTTGTGCTACCTTTATAGTCCATTGGGAAAAATATTTCCCATAAAATTCCAAAAAAACTACACATTGTTATGTATTTTTCTTATGATTTTTATTTATTTTACGTCTAAACAAACTAAAATAAACAGTTACATAGTAATATTTACTCTTAGAAACCTTATGGTCCTGAAAGGGTTAATCGGAAAATTTGCAGATCTTTATAGGAAAAGAAATATTAAACATATAAAAACTTTATTACAATATGTAACTGAACACTTCCCATGGTATGTGAAAGGAAAGTCACATTCAATGCTCCCTAACTTGGAAAATGCAATTTTTCTGAGAAAATGTTAAGAGAGATAAATTCAAGAGATCACTCAAATCACAAAATTATTTCACAAATTGATTTTCACAAAAATCAATATTTGTTTTTCGTGATATTCTTTAGATACATAAAGAATTATGGAAGCTAAAACGTTAATTCTAACTTTTGCTAGTCATGGAAATTTACGTCAAAAGTAAAAATACAACTTTTATAACAAATTGTTCACTAATATTTGAGGTTTGTTGGATTGTTTTACCTCTGAGCGGCGCTTTCTTTTTGCACAAAATGGGCTAAATGACCAGGTCACAAGGACTCCAAGTGCCCCGAGAAGGTTGGGGGCAGGGGATCCACTGGATAGCTGTTAGGAGACAGATGGCAGCCTCCCATTAAGTCCATCCAGCGTGTTCTTTAACGTGCACAGGTTGCGGCTCTCCCCGCACACGAGGCCACGGCTTAACGTCCCATCCAACGGACGATGGCTTATCCAAGCCCATCGGTGTCCCTTGCTGACCGTGGGCAGGGTGGGGAGTTTATGACTCCGCGCCTTGCCTACGGTCAGCAAATGGCTACCGACTGAGCCACTCCCGCCCACAATTGTACTGAAGCAGCCACCAGTCACTCCCCCCCTCCTCCAATTTATTTTTTTTCTAAATCTAGTATCAAACCCATATAAGCATAGCAAATGATCCGAAGCAATCTGGGGCGGGGGTGGATCAGTCGATAGCGCGCCAGGCTCGTAATCTGCAGTTCCCAGGTTCGAGTCCCAGCTGGGTCAGCGTTGAGATTTATCTCCGCATAACTCCCCGCCCTGCCCGCGGTCAGTAGGGGACACCGATGGGCTTGGAAAGGCCGCCGTCCGTCGGATGGGACGTTAAGCCGTGTCCCCGTGTGTGGGAGAGTCATACCCTGTGCACGTTAAAGAACACCCTGGATGGTCTTGACGGGAGGCTACCATCCGTCTCTCAATAGCTGTTCCAGTGGGTCCCCTACCCCAACCTTCTCTGAGCCTTCGGGGTCCATGTGACCTGGCCATTTAGCCCATGGTGTGCAAAAAAGTGCCGCTCAGAGGTAAAACAACCCAACCCAACAACCCAACCGAAGCAATCTGATTAATATAAAATAAATTATCCCTTGATTTTTGTTCTTAATTTCCAAAATCTCACAGTAGTATCTCAATACAACGAAAGCCATTCTGCAGTTTGTGTCTTGTAAAGGTAGAACTTCCATGATAGAAGTTAAAGGTCATCCCAAGTGCATTGAAGAAAAATCTTACATTAAATAAAATCTCCCCGAAATCTTTGCTCTTTCGCGCCACCTGCTAAGAAAACCTTTCTTATCTTTATATTTGTTTCCTTGTCCATCCTTCCATTCAATTCGGCTAGCACGCTAGCAAATAAACCAACATTATCATAAAGGGATGAGGCTCCTTAAGAATCCTTAAGCGTTTATGCGGTTATTGGCAAAATAATCTTCCAAAGTGGCTTCAGCTTTATGCTTCCTACCATTTCAAACGAAACCATGGCTAATAGGTAACCATAAGGAACCTCTGATTTGCCCAACAGATTTAAGTTGATTTGGTGTTACATAGAAAAGGAATATGTTAATAATGATGATAATATCGTTTGTTTGTTTGTTGTTTTGCACTTCTTTTATCGCTTTATATTATCTCCATTTTTAATAGATTTAAGGAAAAAATCATAAATGTATTGATAATTCTCAAGTACACTGGTTTCCATAAATTAAGGAATAACCTATGTTATGTCAATGAGAAGTTAATGTCGAAGCTTTTCAACTTCTAAAATAAATTTTTGCTTTGAAAAATGTGATAGCAGATAGAGATCTCGATTTTCAACAATATTCGTTCTGTATTTAATGGATCTTAATTTTTAATTGATTATTACAGATTTAAACTTGAAAGTTATAAAGCTTCCAAGGGCGGGGGGTGGCTCAGTCGGTAGCGCGCCAGGCTCGTAATCTGCAGTTCCCAGGTTCGAGTCCCAGCTGAGTCAGCGTTGAGATTTATCTCCGCAAAATTCCCCGTCCTGCCTACGGTCAGTAGGGAACACCGATGGGCTGCCGTCCATAGGATGTGACGTTAAGCCGTGGCCCCGTGTGCGAGAGGGCCATACCCTGTGCACGTTAAAGAACACGCTGGATGGCCTTGACGGGAGGCTACCATCTGTCTCCCAACAGCTGTTCCAGTGGGTCCCCTCCCCCAACCTTCTCTGAGCCTTCGGGGTCCGTGTGACCTGCCCATTTAGCCCATGGTGTGCAAAAAAGCGCCGCTCACAGGTAAAACAACCCAACCCTATAAAGCTTCCACATTAGTTTCCCCTTTACATAACAAAGGGTTGTTCCTTAATTCATGGAAACCAGTGTATTACGATAACTTTAAAAAATAATTCATTGTTCAAAATTCTTCAAATAATTTGATTTGTTCACTTAAAACTAACAGTACACGTATGCAACCTACATTGATGCATGTAAATTCAAAAGTGTCAAACACTTTTATTTTGGAAATTAAAAAACTTTATTGCTTCCTCAGATCAGTATGAGTTAAAGTCAGATGATGATATTAATTACAGGATACCACATTTGCATAAAGACATATTCGGATGCTATTATTTATTCTTAGCTCCAAAATTTCTCTCCTGCATCTCAAATGATATTGAAACGATTAGAAATGATTATTTATTCGGCAGATAATTGAAATTTTACGTTTGGAATCTTAATCACAGGGGGCGGGGGTGGCTCAGTCTGTCGCGTGCCAGGCTCATAATCTGCAATTCCCAGGTTCGAGTCCCAGCTAGGCCAGCGTTGAGATTTATCTCCGCAAAACACCCCGTCCTGCCATCGATCTGTAGGAGACACCGATGGGCTTGTAAAGGACGCCGTCCGTCAGAAGGGACGTTGGGTTGGGTTGTTTTACCTCTGAGCGGCACTTTTTTGCACACCATGGGCTAAATGGCCAGGTCACATGGACCCCGAAGGCTCAGAGAAGGTTGGGGGAGGGGACCCACTGGAACAGCTCTTGGGAGACAGATGGTAGCCTCACGTCAAGGCCATCCAGCGTGTTCTTTAACATGCACACAGGGTATGGCTCTCTCGCACACGGGGCCACGGCTTAACGTCCCATCCGACGGACGGCGGCCTTTCCAAGCCCATCTGTGTCCCCTACTGACCGTGGGCAGGGAATTTTGCGGAGATAAATCTCAACGCTGACCCAGCTGGGACTCGAACCTGGGAACTACAGATTACGAGCCTGGCGCGCTACCGACTGAGCCACCCCCGCCCCAGATGGGACGTTAAGCCGTGTCTCCGTGTTCAGGGAAAGCCATAACCTATGAACCTTTTCGAAATGGCCTTCACGGGAGGCTTCCGTCTGACTGCTAACAGTGACTAGAGGATCCCTTCCCCGATTGTATGCTAAAAAAAGTGCCGCTCAGAGGTAAAACAACCCAACCTTAATGGTATAGAAAATTTTTACATTAGAAGTTTCTATTATTTCAATGGATATAAATTATTTTTACACGTGTTATTCTTATCTTCCTAAATATTATTTGTATTTTTCTGCATTAAATTTCTAATATATTTTCTATGTGTAAAGTTATAAATTTTCAGCATTGAAAACTCACGCACAAGAATACTCTTGTCAGGGCACGCGCTCCAGGCCTCTCAGCGCCCTGTGCAAGATTTTACGTTGCGCCCTATTCAACTTAGAATTACAATAAATCGATGGATTTGGGGCGCATAAATGCGCTCCATAAATTTGGCGCCCTGTGCTGTTGCATCGCTCGATCCTGTCTTAAGCCGGCCTTGGCTTTTGTAGGCTTATATTTGGGGTGGGGGTGGCTCAGTCGGTAGCGCGCCAGGCTCGTAATCTGTAGTTCCCAGGTTCGAGTCCCAGCTGGGTCAGCGTTGAGATTTATCTCCGCAAAATTCCCCGCCCTGCCCACGGTCAGTAGGGGACACCGATGGGCTTGGAAAGGCCGCCGTCCGTCGGATGGGACGTTAAGCCGTGGCCCCGTGTGCGGGAGAGCCATACCCTGTGCACGTTAAAGAACACGGTGGATGGCCTTGACGGGAGGCTACCATCTGTCTCCCAACAGCTGTTCCAGTGGGTCCCCTCCCCCAACCTTCTCTGAGCCTTCGGGGTCCTTGTGACCTGGCCATTTAGCCCATGTTGTGCAAAAAAGTGCCGCTCAGAGGTAAAACAACCCAACCCAACACAATATATTTATGTATATTTGTTTTCAGAAAAACTAAATTATTATTATATATTTATTGTTTATAATCATAATTTAGTTTTTCTGAAAACCCGATCTTCTTCCGATTCTTTCCCCGAGTTTCAAGAGCTCTTAAACCTCACAGAAGCAATGCCGAGTCATTTCTTCATATCAGAACAAAACACCATCGACTAATACATGTTTAAACACTATTATTCACAAATTCTTATATATTACTGAACCCAAACTTAAAGAAGTTGGGTTGTTTTACCTCTGAGCGGCACTTTTTTGCACACCATGGGCTAAATGGCTAGGTCACATTGACCTCGAAGGCTCAGAGAAGGTTGGGGAGGGGACCCACTGGAACAGCTGTTGGGAGACAGATGGTAGCTTCCCGTCAAGGCCATCCAGCGTGTTCTTTAACGTGCACAGCGTATGTCTCTCACACACACGGGGCCAAGGCTTAACGTCCCATCCGACGAACGGCGGCCTTTCCAAGCCCATCGGTGTCCCCTACTGACCGTGGGCAGGGGGAGGGGAATTTTGCGGAGATAAATCTCAACGCTGACCCAGCTGGGACTCGAACCTGGGAACTACAGATTACGAGCCTGGTGCGCTACCGACTGAGCCACCCCCGCCCCCACTTAAAGAAGTACTAGAAATAGATTAAACAAAAAGTATGACATATCATCATCATCTTCAAGCAGCGATGGGGTACTGAGATCAAACCAGAGCGTGCAATTTAGTTCTCCAAGCAAGTCTGTCCTGAGCTACATCTGCTGCATCTGGCCACTGCACACCAATTCTAACAAGGTCCTGTTTGACATTGTCTGCCCACCGCATCCTAGGTATCCCCAGCTTTCTGAGGCCTTTAGGCACACTGTTCATAACCCTATTCGCCAATCTATAATTATGCATATGGGCAACATGGCCAAACCAACGGAGTCTCTCTGCACAATATACTGCTCAAAGGAGATTGCCGACTCCTTTGCCTAACCTCGTCATTACTTGCAAAGTTGAACCACCTAATGCCGAAGATACTGCGTAAGCATCAAGTTTCCTGCTATGTTGTTTACAAAGCGTCCAAGTCTCATTTCCATAACTAACTCTATAGAGAGAACCAAATTATTATACAGTTTAACTTTTGTCTCATCTCTGGCTAATACACACTAAATAAAAATAAATAAATACCCGCTCAAGCAGCTGCTTGCCACAGAGGTCTGACAGGAGCCTGTCAGTTTATACGCCATAGTAGAAAGTTTGTGAGGATGTCGGGACCCTGGGATGTCGCAAGATTAGACGCGCCCTGAGGCAAACAATTAAATGTCGCCCCTGATGGATTATGGACCACCACAGGCGCCGTGAGCAGGCTGCCTCTATGCTACACCCTGTCGACGGTATTGGCGAGACCTTAGCAGAAAAACAACACCCACATCCATGCCGTATCCGGGGCTCGAACCCAGATCCCTTAGATCAGTAGCCAAGCGTGCAACACTTGCAAGAAGTTATGCAAATGTGACGAAATTTAGGGAGACGGTAGTGTAAGGAAATGCTTGGAGTGTAAGGAAATTGCAGGACGATCGAAACGATTGGGCAGTCGCAAACTGACGTGACAGGTTCTCTGGTTGACAAAAAGCTGTGGAAATTGTTCTAAACCACTAGAGATGCTCTTACGCAGATTGTTCTAAACCGCAACAGATGCCGATTTTAAGTGTCAAAATCTGCGTAAGGGAACGCAGACTTGAACGCTTTAACGGTTAACAACAGTTAATCGCTAAAATTAGCAACAGTTAACAGACTTTGAGCGTGGAAGAATCATCGGCCTTAGAGAAGTTGGATTGTCATATAGAGATGAGCACCCGTCCCGTGGCCGAGTGGTTAGCGCACTTGGCTACTGATCTAAGGGATCTGGGTTCGATCCCCAGATAAGGCATGGACGTTAGTAGGGGGCGGGGGTGTCTCAGTCGGTAGCGCGCCAGGTTCGTAATCTGTAGTTCCCAGGTTCGAGTCCAAGCTAGGTCAGCGGTGAGATTTATCTCCGCAAAATTCCCCGCCCTGCCCACGGTCAGTAGGGGACACCGATGGGCTTGGAAAGGCCGCCGTTCGTCGGATGGGATGTTAAGCCGTGGCCCCGTGTGCGGGAGAGCCATACCCTGTGCACATTAAAGAACACGCTGGATGGCCTTGATAGGAGGCTACCATCTGTCTCCCAACAGCTGTTCCAGTGGGTCTCCTCCCCCAACCTTCTCTGAGCCTTCGGGGTCCATGTGACCTGGCCATTTAGCCCATGGTGTGCAAAAAAGTGCCGCTCAGAGGTAAAACAACCCAACCCAACCCAATCCCAGCACCATCGTATACATACAGCGCCAGTAGGTTCAAGAAGGATCCAGCACATGCTAACAAGGATCAAGTAAACGACATATGACCACGGAGCGACAGGACCGCCATTTGCGATTCATGGCATTGCGTGAGAGATTCGCGACCACAGCGCAACTGCAATGGGACTGGCAACTGATAACACATCGAATATCTACCAAGCAGGCGGAAAACAACAGGCTTTTACAGTTATCACTGCGAGCCTATCGTCCAGCACTGCGTTTGCCCCTCACATCTGCCCACGTGCAAGCACGTCTTCAGTGGTGTGGCCTCAGACAGAAATGGAATGAACAAGAATGAAGTACCGTGGTGTTTAGTGACGAATCTCGTTTTTGTCTTGGTCAGCACGACGGTAAACAACCTGTTCGCCGTCGTCCAGGGAAAAGGAACACCACCTAGTGCGTGCGACATCGTCACACAGCTCTAGCACCTGGTGTCTCGGTTTGGGGTGCCATTACTCGGACATCTCGGTCAGAACTGGTCATCCTAAGGAGATCTCTAACTTAGATAACATATCGTTGGGTACAACGATATGTTACCAACATTTTGCAGCCAGTGGCTGTCCCCTTTGTTCAGCAGCATGGAACTTTTTATCGGCAAGATAACGCCCGTCCCCACACAGCCCGCATTAGTCTGCATTATCTGCATGAAGCAAAACGTTCAGGTACTACCATGACCAGCACGCTCGCCGGACCTTTCACCTATTGAACACGTCTGGGACATGATGGGCCGACAGCTCCAACAATACTCAAGGGGTGCGCCAACCACTGTCGCTGAAACGGAGCAGCCACTTCGCACTATTTGGCGTTCTATCCCTCAGGAGGATATTATAGAGCTGTACGATAGCCTTCCTCCTCCGCGTTCATGAATGCATTGCTGTACGGTGGCTGCTTGAGGATGATGATGATGATGATGCGGTTCAACATCATATACTAATCATACCACTTTACAGGGGAGGTAGAGTGGTAATTTTCCATATTTTTTTGTGATGATGTCTGCGTTTCAATAAAATGGGTTGGGTTGTTTTACCTCTGAGCGGCACTTTTTTGCACACCATGGGCTAAATGGCCAGGCCACAAGGACCCCGAAGGCTCAGAGAAGGTTGGGGGAGGGGACCCACTGGAACAGCTGTTGGGAGACAGATGGTAGCCTCCCGTCAAGGCCATCCAGTGTGTTCTTTAACGTGCACAGGGTATGGCTCTCCCGCACACGGCGCCACGGCTTAACGTCCCATCCGACGGACGGCGGCCTTTCCAAGCCCATCGGTGTTCCCTACTGACCGTGGGCAGGGAATCTTGCGGAGATAAATCTCAACGCTGACCCAGCTGGGACTCGATCCTGGGAACTACAGATTACGAGCCTGGCGCGCTACCGACAGAGCCACCCCCGCCTCCAATAAGATGGCATTAATCCTTCCAAGTGTTGCAATTTTTTTTCTCGCAATGTAACACGTTCATTTTCAGAGAAAATTTTTCATCATCCAAATTTTGCATCCTTTAGCAGTAGTAACTCTTACTATTAGGTGATTCGAAAATGTAAATAATAATAATATATAATTAGCCCTATAAACTGCATAAAACATATTTAATTTTTCCCTCAAAACGGAAATGTTAGCTTTTCTCATCCCCTAGGTTAAGGGGCAAATCATCTAATGTGTATAAAAAATTTTATTTATTATTATTGTATTGAAATATTATTAAAATTTTTAAAATTAAGTACTGAATTTTTAAAAATTATAATAACCGATTGAAGTGTAATCAGTTGTAATTTAATAAAAAAATATGATTATTGTATTCTCTCTACATTAATACATTTTATCAGAAATCTGCAGTTCCCAGATTCGAGTCCCAGCTGGGCAGCGTTGAGATTTATCTCCGCAAAATTCCCCGCCCTGCCCACGGTCAGTAGGGGACACCGATGGGCTTGGAAAGGCCGCCGTCCGTCGGATGGGACGTTAAGACGTGGCCCCGTGTGCGGGAGAGCCATACCCTGTGCACATTAAAGAACACGCTGGATGGCCTTGATAGGAGGCTAATCTGTCTCCCAACAGCTGTTCCAGTGGGTCTCCTTCCCCAACCTTCTCTGAGCCTTCGGGGTCCATATGACCTGGCCATTTAGCCCATGGTGTGCAAAAAAGTGCCGCTCAGAGGTAAAACAACACAACCCAACCCAATCCCAGCACCATCGTATACATACAGCGCCAGTAGGTCCAAGAAGGATCCAGCACATGCCGACAAGGATCAAGTAAACGACATATGACCAGGGAGCGACAGGCCGCCATTTGCGATTCATGGCATTGCGTGAGAGATTCGCGACTACAGCGCAACTGCAATGGGACTGGCAACTGATAACACATCGAATATCTACCAGGCAGGCGGAAAACAACAGGCTTTTACAGTTATCACTGCGAGCCTATCGTCCAGCACTGCGTTTGCCCCTCACATCTGCCCACGTGCAAGCACGTCTTCAGTGGTGTGGCCTCAGACAGAAATGGAATGAACAAGTGTGAAGTACCATGTGTAGGTGGTACTTCACACTACACATGGTACTTCACACTTGTGGTACACATGGCACTTCACACTACACATGGTACTTCACACTTGTGGTACACATGGCACTTCACACTACACATGGTACTTCACACTTGTGGTACACATGGCACTTCACACTACACATGGTACTTCACACTTGTGGTACACATGGCACTTCACACTACACATGGTACTTAGGGTGTTTAGTGACGAATCTCGTTTTTGTCTTGGTCAGCACGACGGTAAACAACCTGTTCGCCGTCGTCCAGGGGAAAGGAACACCACCTAGTGCGTGCGACATCGTCACACAGCTCTAGCACCTGGTGTCTTGGTTTGGGGTGCCATTACTCGGACATCTCGGTCAGAACTGGTCATCCTAAGGAGATCTCTAACTAGATAACATATCGTTGGGCCCAACGATATGTTACCAACATTTTGCAGCCAGTGGCTGTCCCCTTTGTTCAGCAGCATGGAACTTTTTATCGGCAAGATAACGCCCGTCCCCACACAGCCCGCATTAGTCTGCATTATCTGCATGAAGCAAAACGTTCAGGTACTACCATGACCAGCACGTTCGCCGGACCTTTCACCTATTGAACACGTCTGGGACATGATGGGCCGACAGCTCCAACAATACTCAAGGGGTGCGCCAACCACTGTCGCTGAAACGGAGCAGCCACTTCGCACAATTTGGCGTTCTATCCCTCAGGAGGATATTATAGAGCTGTACGATAGCTGGGGCGGGGGTGGCTCAATCGGTAGCGCGCCAGGCTCGTAATCTGTAGTTCCCAGGTTCGAGTCCCAGCTGGGTCAGCGTTGAGATTTATCTCCGCAAAATTCCCCGCCCTGCCCACAGTCAGTAGGGGACACCGATGGGCTTGGAATGACCGCCGTCCTTCGGATGGGACGTTAATCCTGGCCCCGTGTGCGGGAGAGACATACCCTGTGCACGTTAAAGAACACGCTGGATGGCCTTGACGGGAGGCTACCATCTTCTCCCAACAGCTGTTCCAGTGGGTCCCCTCCCCCAACCTTCTCTCAGCCTTCGGGGTCCATGTGACCTGGCCATTTAGCCCATGGTGTGCAAAAAAGTGCCGCTCAGAGGTAAAACAACCCAACCCAATGTACGATAGCCTTCCCCCACCGCGTTCATGAATGCATTGCTGTACGGTGCGGTTCAACATCATATATTAATCATACCACTTTACCTGGGAGGTAGAGTGGTAATTTTCGATATTTTTTTGTGATAATGTCTGCGTTTCAATAAAATGCCATTAATCCTTCCAAGTGTTGCAATTTTTTTTCCCGCAGTGTAACACGTTCATTTTCAGAGAAAATGAAGTTTTTCATCATCCAAATTTTGCATCCTTTAGCAGTAGTAACTCTTACTATTAGGTGATTCGAAAATGTAAAAAATAATAATATATAATTAGTCCTATAAACTGCATAAAACTTATTTAATTTTTCCCTTAAAACGGAAATGTTGGCTTTTCTCATCCCGTAGGTTAAGGGGCAAATCATCTAATGTGTATAAAAAATTTTATTTATTATTATTGTATTGAAATATTATTAAAATTTTTAAAATTAAGTACTGAATTTTTAAAAATTATAATAACCGGTTGAAGTGTAATCAGTTGTAATTTAATAAAAGAATATGATTATTGTATTCTCTCTACATTAACACATTTTATTACCAGAAATCTGTAGTTCACAGGTTCGAGTCCCAGCTGGGCAGCGTTGAGATTTATTTCCGCAAAATTCCCCGCCCTGCCCACAGTCAGTAGGGGACACCGATGGGCTTGGAAAGGCCGCCGTCCGTCGGATGGGACGTTAAGCCGTGGCCTCGTATGTGGGAGAGACATACCCTGTGCACGTTAAAGAACACGCTGGATAGCCTTGAAGGGAGGCTACCATCTGTCTCCCAATAGCTGTTCCAGTGGGTCCCCTCCCCAACCTTCTCTGAGCCTTCGGGGTCAATGTGACCTGGCCATTTAGCCCATGGTGTGCAAAAAAGTGCCGCTCAGAGGTAAAACAACCCAACGTTAAAGAACACGCTGGATGGCCTTGACGGGAGGCTACCATCTGTCTCGCAACAGCTGTTCCAGTGGGTCCCCTCCCCCAACCTTCTCTGAGCCTTCGGGGTCCATGTGACCTGGCCATTTAGCCCATGGTGTGCAAAAAAGTGCCGCTCAGAGGTAAAACAACCCAACGTTAAAGAACACGCTGGATGGCCTTGACGGGAGGCTACCATCTGTCTCCCAACAGTTGTTCCAGTGGGTCCCCTCCCCAACCTTCTCTGAACTTTCGGGGTTTTTGTGACCTGACCATTTAGCCCACGGTGTGCAAAAAGGTGCCGCTCAGAGGTAAAACAACCCAACCCAATCACCAGAAATTCTCATTTCTCTCATAAACATACCGTTTACAATATTACCTCGTTTTATATTTTCTATATTTAGCGTCCTGTAATGATGGGAAATTTAGGTCATTTAGAGGATTTGAAAACTCTACTTTCGTTAGTACATATTCAACTCAAAAAGAATTTATCAATTCCTCAAAACAAAGAGTTGCGTTTTCCCACCCACCCGGGGGGGTAAAAGAACAAATTATTATTGCCAATGTCAACCCCTTGATCATCACACTCCACCACTAAAATATCAGGGTGATAGCCCAAACAGATCGTTTGCAATATTCGTTCAAAATTTTCAAACTTTTCCACCGTCAGAGGGCGCAATTAAAGCTTCTGGAAGATTATAAAAGTGTGAATCACGATAGCTCATCAATAGCTATCCAACCCAAAAATAATTTTCATCTTATCTCTAAAAGCAAACAATTTTTCGCTTAAAACTCAAAAGAAAGTCTTAAGTTCCTTAGTGAGTACGAAGGAAAACCATTGTTCTCAATGCAAACTTCATGAAACACACGAAACACAACGTCTTCTCTACTTTTCAGCCAATGAAATCGTTCCCTGGCCTTCGCTGATGTCTTATTAACACAAAAGTGTCCTCCAGTGGCACTATCATAAACCTCTTTCATCACTAGTACCACTCGGGAGAGAGGAAGGATTATCTGCCAACGGATCAGTCGTCCGGTGGGATTCTCCCATCCTCTGTATAGTACACCGTCTTTCACTTCTAAGGAGTCCCACTGAGTCCAATACATTTTAGTAGTTGGGCTATATATCTCGAGATTTACTACGAATTAGGTCTTATATCACATTTTTTAATCAAATTTATTTTTGGCCGTCCCATGGCCGAGTGGTTAGCGCGCTTGGCTACTGATCTAAGGGACCTGGGTTCGAGTCCCGGGTAAGGCATGGATGTATGTGTCGTTTTTCTGCTGAGGGCCTGCCATCCTCTCAGATCTTCTACTATGGCATATAAACTGACAGGCTCCTGTCAGACCTCTGTGGCAAGCAGCTGCTTGAGGGGGTATTTATTTTTTATTTTTTATCATCATCGTCTAATTGGGCCTTTCAAATTTCAATTGAACTGCAGATTTTAGGAATATCACTGTTTGCTTGTGTTGATGTTATTTGTCTTATGGGCATTATAGCTTTAGTCATCATCATCATCATCATGCAGCCATGGGCTATGGAGGTTCAACCAGACCGTGTAATTTAGTTCTCCAAGCATATCTGTCCTGAGCTATATCTGCTGCATCCAGCCACTGCACACCAATTTTAACAAGGTCCTGTTTGACATTGTCTGCCCACCACATCCTAGGTCTCCCCCTCTTTCTGAGGCCTTTCGGCACACTGTTCATAACTCTCTTCGCCAATCTATAATTATCCATACGGGCAACATGGCCAAACCAACGGAGTCTCTCTCTGCACAATATGCTGCTTAAAGGAGGTTGCCGACTCCTTTGCCTAACCTCATCATTAGTTACAAAGCTGAACCACCTAATGCCCAAGATACTACGCAAGCATCTACTTTCCTGTTATCTTGTTTACAAAGCGTCCAAGTTTCACTACCATAACTAACCCTAGACAGAAACAAACTATTATACAATCTAATTTTAGTCTTGGGTATACGCCTATTTCTCCACACTCTCCATAGATTCTTAAAAGTCCCGGCAGCAATTCCTATTCGTTTGTTAATCTCATGCCGCACATCACCAGTATCTGTTACATAGCTGACAAAATAATTAAACTGTGACACCTGCTCAAGACTACTGAAATTTTGATTAACTAAATCACAGCCTTCCTGACCAATTTTCATCACTTTAGTTTTCTCTCTGTTGATAACCAAACCTTCTCTACTACCAGTTTCATTAACAGCCTTGATGAACCAGTTCATCTCATCAACATCATTTGTCAAAAGTGCTAAATCATCAGCATAATCTAAATCAGAAATTTTCGTATCCCCAGACCATTTAAGGCCAAAATCTTTCGCTTGCAGTGAATTTCTCATAACATAATTAATAACCAAACTGAAGAGAAAAGGAGACAAAATGCACCCTTGTCGAACACCAGAAGTAATGCTAAACCAATTGCTACAAGACTTACCAACTCTCACATACAACTCAGTGTTATTATAGAGAGCTTTCTTTATGTGATTGATTACCTGATTACCTGTCCGTTTTCTACCACACAAAACATTAACTATCTGGTACAGCACTCTGCTGTTGTGCTGTCTAACTGCTTCCTCGGCTTTGTCAGCCAAGCCATCAAGCCACAGATTCTTATCAGCAGCTAACTGTTTCTTTACACGTTTATTAAGCTCTCTGTAATGCTTTCTATTTGGACTAGTAGGGTATTGATTAAGGATATTCCTGAAGTTCTTTCTTTCTGAAATAATCCTCAAGTGCCTTATCACTCAAATAATTCTGCCTCCTCTGCTGCTTTTTTTCCTAAAAGAGTACAGTTGGTTTCCAAAAAAGTCTGTTTAAAATGGTTCCATTCTTCCTCAACTTAGTAGTAAGCAAACCATGTCATAGTGACTAAGTAACCTATCATGGTAAGCTTTGGCTATAACTGGGTCTTTCAGAGCTTCAGTATTAAAGGTAAATATTTTAACCTTAGCACAACACTTTTTAAGTTCAAGTTGCAAGGCACTTTTAACAAGGAATGGTCAGATCCAATTTCAGCTCCCCTATATGCCCTGGTATTTCTAACAGAACTAGCCCATTTGCTGTTAATTAATATATAATCAATCATATTTCTATGCAGCCCATCAGGTGAAACCCATGTGTATTTATGTATGTCACGGTGTTTGTAATAAGTGTTAGTTATTCTGAAACCATAGAGTTTACTTACCTGTAGGAGGCGTTGCCCATTGCCATTGCAGCTACCAATACCAAAAGGGCCTATTACTCCTCCCCAAAGGTCAGAGTCAGTACCAGTTTTGGCATTGAAGTCACCTAGAACATGGATAATATCTCCTTTCTTGACAGAATTAAAAATATCCTGAAGTTGTCTATAAAACCTATCTTTCTCATCCTCATCGGCATCCTCAGTGGGGGCATAACAGCAGATAATATTCAAGTTTTGAATGCTTGTCTGAAATTTTGCTGTAAGAAACCTTTCATTAGTGCACTCATATCCTAGAAAAACATCACTAGCATGTCTGCTGAGAAGCAGACCCACGCCTTGGTGCTGCTTATGTCGTCCCTCCCTGAAAAGAGAAATTTAAGATTATTTTTAAGAATCTGACCTTTATCTGTCCATTTGGTCTCTTGCAAGCAGAGAATATCTAAAATATAATGGCGGAATTCTTATGTGTGGACATCAAGAGAAAAATCTCTGTGCAGAGTCCTCACATTCCAACTACCTATGGAGAGAAAACGGTTAGTGGGATGTTTAAAGAAACTATGTTTATTGAGAGCAGGAATGCCGGCAATATCAAACAGCCCCCTAATCGCAGACATGGGGCAAAGACCCGTTCCCCCACTACTAAAGGCTGAAGCCATCTACACTGGAAGACTTCCTCCAATGTAGAATTTGACGATGCCAATAGAAGCAAAGAGTTCAGGTGCCTGCGATGACTTCTGCTCAGGATTATCCACCAGCTGATAAACATATCCTGTGGATCTATTCACTTGGGGCTGTCAACCCACAAACAAAAAGAAAACACAGCGGAAGATTTTCCCTCCACAGAAGCCCACCAGTACAGCAAAATCAGGATCCATAATCAAGCTCAGAGCCATATATCTGTCCAGTCCAGTGGGTTTATATGGTCAGCACCAGGACCCTATGTGGTTGACCACTCCTCAGCAGGGTAGAAAAAAAAGAAAAGTAGCCATAGTTATCCAGATCAGTAGGCCACACTAATCTGGCAGCTCTCCTTTTCCGTTCACTTCCACAAGAGAGTATCTCTTTTGAAAGGTACTAACGGTCTGCACCACGAGAAGGCGGGTCGGATATTAGGTGCTAGGCCCGGCCGATTCTATGCATCATCACAGGGAATTGGTGTATAGCTCTCCTTCCAGTGACTACCTAGCTACCATTTTACCATATTTCAACTCTGCATTATAACAATGCTTACATTTGTCAATACATGGACGTCTGGAAAAGACATCTGCATTCCTATGTAGCTTGCCACTTCGATGTTCAGTGGAGAAATTGTACTCTTTGGACTGCTGTATCCACTTAGCAATTTGTTCTTCAGGTTTTTTTTAATTTAGTAGCCACCTCACAGCAGAATGATCAGTACGAATAAGAAATAGTTTCTGGCCATAGAGATACTGATGAAAATGTTCTATTGCTTTTACTATTGCTAAGAGTTCTTTTCGTGTGACAAAATTTCGTTCTGGTTTGGATAAAGTTTCGCTGAAATCTGCAATAACTCTTTCTTTGTCCGTCTCGTCGTTGTGAAAGTACAGCACCAACTCCTGCGTTACTTACGTCAGTATCTAATATGAACTGTTTTCCAGCTTGTGGATATGTTATTAGAAGGCCACTTCACATTCGGTGGTCCACATGAACAGCTGGTCCTCCTCTATCAAAGGATGCAATGGCCTTGCGATGTTCGAAAAACCGTTGACAAATCCTCTATAGTATATGCAAAGTCGAATGAAGCTAAGAAGCTGATGAACATCTTGTGGTGGAGGCCAGTCTCTTACAGCTTCTATCTTATTAGGATCAGTTCTAATCTCTGATATAGTTATGACATGAAGAAGGTAATAGACTTCTTGTTGGAACATTTTACACTTAATGCCTGGGGCGGGGGTTGCTCAGTCGGTAGCGCGCCAGGCTCGTAATCTGTAGTTCCCAGGTTCGAGTCCCTGCTGGGTCAGCGTTGAGATTTATCTCCGCAAAATTCCCCGCCTTGCCCACGGTCAGTAGGGGACACCGATGGGCTTGGAAATGCCGCCGTCCGTCGGATGGGACGTTAAGCCGTGGCCTGGTGTGCGGGAGAGCCATACCCTGTGCACGTTAAAGAACACGCTGGATGGCCTTGACGGGAGGCTACCATCTGTCTCCCAACAGCTGTTCCAGTGGGTCCCCTCCCCCAACTTACTCTGAGCCTTCGGGGTCCATGTGACCTGGCCATTTAGCCCATGGTGTGCAAAAAAGTGCCGCTCAGAGGTAAAACAACCCAACCCAACAACCCACTTAATGCCTAGCTAAAATAAAATGGCAGCCAAGCTAAAATAGTTCCAATTTTAGCTTGGCTGCCCTACGTATTTCAAACACTTGACGATGATTTCTCAAATGTTTCCCAAAAGTCTTTTCAAGAACGATGATGTCGTCCAAGTAAACCAGGCAGACCTCCCAAGACAAACCTTTGAGCGCCGACTCTATTACTCGTTCAAACGTTGCAAGTGCGCTACAAACTCCAAATGGCACCACTTTAAACTGCTAAAGTCCATTACCTGTAGTGAAAGCTGTTTTATGTGGGATGTATAACAACTTGCCAATAGTCGATCTTCAAATCTAATGTCGAGAACCATTCTGACCCAGATAGAGTGTTAAATGTATCATCAATCCTGAGTAAAGGAAAGCAGTCTTTCTTTCTTATATCATTTAATCTGCGGTAATCCACACAAAATAGGGTGGACCCATCCTTTTTCTTGACAAGAACCACTGGTGATGTTCAGGGACTCGATGAGGGTTATATAATATCCTGAACTTCCATGTCCCTTATAAGTTGTTCTATCTCCTCCTATTTTGTTAATGGAAGCCTTCTTGCTGGTAAATGGATTGGAGGAGAATCACCAGTGTTGATCTGGGGCGGGGGTGGCTCAGTCGGTAGCGCGCCAGGCTCGTAATCTGTAGTTCCCAAGGTTCGAGTCCCAGCTGGGTGAGCGTTGAGATTTATCTCCGCAAAATTCCCCGCCCTGCCCACGGTCAGTAGGGGACACCGATGGGCTTGGAAAGGCCGCCGTCCGTCGGATGGGACGTTAAGCCGTGGCCCCGAGTGCGGGAGAGCCATACCCTGTGCACGTTAAAGAACACGCTGGATGGCCTTGACGGGAGGCTACCATCTGTCTTCCAACAGCTGTTCCAGTGGGTCCCCTCCCCCAACCTTCTCTGAGCCTTCGGGGTCCATGTGACCTGGCCATTTAGCCCATGGTGTACAAAAAAGTGCCGGTCAGAGGTAAAACAACCCAAACAACCAGTGTTGATCTTATGTTCTGTCAGGTTAGTATGGCCATAATCGTTTGATGTAACTGAGAAAATATCGCAAAACTCAGCAAATAAGTCCTCGGCCTTAGCAGCTTTGTCTTCAATTAATAACTTTTGTGTTCCTCTCCACAAAATAGTAAGATGGGATGGGATGTCTGTCTGATGTTGGTCTGAATCAATAACTTCTGTTGTATTTGCACGCGTTATCATATAACAGTTCACATATTGCTAGTTCTTTACCTCTTTTCAATAATATACTGGTTTCGTTGCAGTTCATCACTCTAACAGGAAACTTGTTGTTGTTGTTGTTGTTTTACCTCTGAGCGGCACTTTTTTGCACACCATGGGCTAAATGGCCAGGTCACAAGGACCCCGAAGGCTCAGAGAAGGTTGGGGGAGGGGACCCACTGGAACAGCTGTTGGGAGACAGATGGTAGCCTCCCGTCAAGGCCATCCAGTGTGTTCTTTAACGTGCACAGGGTATGTCTCTCCCGCACACGGGACCACGGCTTAACGTCCCATCCGACGGACGGCGGCCTTTCCAAGCCCATCGGTGTCCCCTACTGACCGTGGGCAGGGCGGGGAATTTTGCGGAGATAAATCTCAACGCTGACCCAGCTGGGACTCGAACCTTGGAACTACAGATTACGAGCCTGGCGCGCTACCGACTGAGCCACCCCCGCCCCCTAACAGGAAACCGTTTTTGATCTACTTTGTGTAGAGTCCTTGCAACTAGGATTCCACGAGCCGAAGCTCCTTTTACAGGGGTATCAGTGACTGCCAATTGGAAGGCCCCTGAAGTCTCCGCCCAATGTACACAAACTACAACTTCACTTATGTGCTGGGATCTCTGTGTCTTCCATCACTAATACTGTGGTCACACTTGATAAAGAATCAGATGTTCGGTTAAGCAGAGGGATCTCTTCTGTCTTATAGACCAGTAGGCTGTCACTTGGTCTAATACTGAATCCGTGTTGCTTTAGGAAATTAAGGCCTAGTATACATTCATCGTGGATGTCAGCGATGTAAACAGGATGGCATCAAGACAGTTACCAACTCTGATGTTGAACCGCTGTATCCACCTAGTTCTATCCTTCCACTGACTTTAGCACGATCTCCAGTGAATGTTTGTACGGTTATATTAGACTGTATGGCATTCCAGTTTGGGTGAAGTGTTATCTTCTTTTTTTTGATCTGAGTAAAGTCACATTTGCACCAGTGTCTACTATCATTCGACACGGCACTCCATTCATGGTTCCATCAGCTACTAATCCGTTGCCTCCACCATGCAGTGCTGAAACTTCCTGCTGCGACTTCCCTGGGGTCAACCAATCAACAGCCAGTCTTTGCCCTTCACTTTCCTTACGAAGATTTTGGTGTCTGTTAGACGTGCTTAAACTTTGCACCCACCAATTTTTACAGTTGGCATGAATGTGTCTAGTCTTCCCACAATTCCAACACTGTAAGTCTGTGGAAGTTCTTGCGAGGAACCTTTAACTTCTTTTAAGAGAGTTAGTATTGCTTTCATTAATTCTCGCATTTCAATATTCCTTTACGCAATTCCTTCTGCATTCAAAAATCTCACCATTCCTCTGTTTATTCAAGAGGTAATCCTGGAGTACTCATACTTCATGGCATATACCACAGCTGAATTTAAGGGTTGGGTTGGGTTGTTTTACCTCTGAGCGGCACTTTTTTGCACACCATGGGCTAAATGGCCAGGTCACATGGACCCCGAAGACTCAGAGAAAGTTGGGAGAGGGGACCCACTGGAACAGCTGTTGGGAGACAGATGGTAGCCTCCCGTCAAGGCCATCCAGCGTGTTTTTTAACGTGCACAGGGTATGGCTCTCCCGCACACGGGGCCACGGCTTAACGTCCCATCCGACGGACGGCGGCCTTTCCAAGCCCATCGGTGTCCCCTACTGACCGTGGGCAGGGCGGGGAATTTTGCGGAGATAAGTCTCAACGCTGACCCAGCTGGGACTCGAACCTGGGAACTACAGATTATGAGCCTGGCGCGCTACCGACTGAGCCACCCCCGCCCCCTGAATTCAAGGAATCACCTTCCAACATCCTCAGGGATTGTTGTGTTTCAGCGTCGGCAATACCATCAATAAACTGTTGTTGAGCTAAGCTATCTTGCCTATCTAGTGGGCAGTTACTATTAGCTAATCTAGCTAGGCGCTCTATCAGTGGCTAGTCCTTGAAAGTTTCACCACTCTTCTGCATGCGATGTTTCAAATCTTAGTTCTAATGCAGATATAATCTTTTATAATCAAGTCGCTTTTACTCTGGAACAGACTGAAACAGACTTCTTAAGACTCTGAAACAGACTTCCTTCATAAATGCTGCTGTATTTCTTAAGGAAGCTACAAGAACACGGGCCTTCTGAAACTCATTCCACTCATTAGCTCTAGCGATGACTTCAAATTGTATTTTAAATGCAGTCCAAGGTGACTGACCATCATACGTGGAAGGTTTAGTTGTATTTCTATCGATATGTGTAAACACATTATTGTCACTAAAATTACCATTATCACAAAAAGAGGGTAATCTTTCATTTCTTAAAATCTAAAACTGGAGTTTACAATCTATTTTACACTATCAGTACGATGCTTACAACCTATGCTACAAATTTAACGTACTACACTATCAATCTGTTGTTAATGTGTAATGTGTCACAAGTAACTTCATTTACTTTACACTTTACACCATCAACATCATTTTTACATCGTCAATTTCGACCTTTAAACTATCACACTGTTTGTTGAGTTCGGTTTTAATCTCTTACACTAGTCAGTAATTTCACTGACTTTTTTGTTCAGACCATTATTCTGATCAGTAACCTTACTAATTTGAGAAGCTACTTCTGCTCTCATCTCATTATTTTGTGAAGCCATTTCACTTCTGTGAGTAGCTATTTCTACTTTCAAGTCATCGTTTTGACTAGAATCACCAATTTTACTGCTTTGTGTAGCTATATTACCTCTTATATCAGTTATAAGTTTTACTAGCTCATCGATACTTCTAGTGAATGACATTAAATATATATTGTTGCGAATTACAGAATGGATTGGCATTGGGCGTGAGTATTAATAAGTATATTTTAAAGCCTATTTCAATACAATGCAAATTGTTACAAAAATAATATGGATGAAGTATTCTATAAACAAATTAACTACTAACATGCAAAAGTCATCAACCTTCCTGCACAGAGAACCCAACAACAGCTCTGTCTATTCTACTAAATACTACCTTTTCAACCTTGTTTACCATGTCACTTGAACATCTTGAGACGTAAAAAAATTATCGTCCTCTGCTAGTTCACTAAACTTCTCACACTAGCCAAAACAAGAGGACCGTCAGCGCACACAACACATAAAAGATTCTTCTTGTCTTTTACTTATGCGCACAGACTCAGACCATCTGAACAACCTTTCAGATCTCAGAACTTTAACACGCTGCACTGCTATATTTTCATTCTTCTTCTTCAGAACTGTTCTAAGTTCCAAATCGTTGGCTAATTGAATCTCACGCAGAAGCACACACGAGGGCTCCAGTCACGTTAACTCGTGAAGTCACTGTTGCTCGTTCATCTGACGTAACAATATATATATCCCATTCCTGACACCAAAGGTTATAAATTTAGTAGATAAAAACTGAACGTGAGTTCAAAAGTATGCTTACCAAACATGAAAATAAGTGAATTTATTACAAGAGTATAAAACCATACAAATAAAGCAATCTTATCTAAACACAAGTTTTGCTCTTCATCAGTATAAAGTTAAACCATAAAAAAAGAATGGTCTATTATGCTTAACTAATTTTCCAATGTTTACACTACAATGTTTTCAATATTTACTCCTAGTACGAAATAGAACCTTTCATTTCATAACATTTAAAAAACAAAGCAAATATCTGTTGAAATTCCTTTGTTAACCATGGTTACCTTAACCCTTTCAGGACCATAAGGTTTCTAAGAGTAAATATTAGTATGTAACTGTTTTATTTTAGTTTGTTTAGACGTAAAATAAATAAAAATTATAAGAAAAAAACATAACAATGTGTAGTTTTTTTGGAATTTTATGGGAAATATTTTTCCCAATGGACTATAAAGGTAACACAAATTATAGTTAGGCTTATTATGCAATGTCTTTTATTTATTGGTTTATTAGAACAAAATGTTAACTAAAATAATACAAAATCATGAAATAAAATTACTATACAAAATGATGTGCTAATTATGATATTCTTCGAAGCAATTTCTTTTGGTTGTGAAGCAAAGATGGACATTGCACAGATGCAACATTATTGCAAAGATGGACATGGACTAAACGTTCCCGTTTACGTAATTGCGTTCGGCATACGTTCTATTTTGACATTCTGTATAAAAAAAATGCAGATAAGGTTATAATTAAATACGACAATCACCAATTTTAAAATGGGAAAAAGGTTTCCCTTAGTCGTGAAAGGGTTAACAATATTTTATACCTTATTTATGCGTGGCATCAGACGAAAATATCTCCTTAAAGAGGACCTAAAACAAACTTTTCCTGTTGGCTTCTTTTCACCGGCGCGGGGGTGGCTCAGTCGGTAGCGCGCCAGGCTCGTAATCTGTAGTTCCCAGGTTCGAGTCCCAGCTGGGTCAGCGTTGAGATTTATCTCCGCAAAATTTCCCCGCCCTGCCCACGGTCAGTAGGGGACACCGATGGGCTTGAAAAGGCCGCCGTCCGTCGGATGGGACGTTAAGCCGTGGCCCCGTGTGCGGGAGAGCTATACCCTGTGCATGTTAAAGAACACGCTGGATGGCCTTGACGGGAGGCTACCATCTGTCTCCCAACAGCTGTTCCAGTGGGTCCCCTCCCCCAACCTTCTCTGAGCCTTCGGGGTCCTTGTGGCCTGGCCATTTAGCCCATAGTGTGCAAAAAAGTGCCGCTCAGAGGTAATCCAATTCTTTTCACCAGTGGAACTAGGCTTCATCTTGAACAAAATATAAACAATCTTTTCACTCAGAATCATATAACACTAACCTAACAAAAAGGTCGTAAAGAAGACGTATTGTGATCAACACAATGTCTTTTTTTTTACTACTAAACAAGAACTTCTCCTCCTCAATTCCTGTTATTCAAAGTCTCTCTCTGTTCCAATAATTTGATGACGTAATTGTCACGGTGAAGCATACGCCAGCGTCATTGACACATCTATCATGGGTTTATTGTTACACATTCATCTGTCGTAATAATATTGATATTTCGCAGACAAAATTTAAATCTGTGACGCAATTACATCGGTTTCAAAATTAATTTGAAAGCTAGCAATTTGACAATTGTAGTTTTAACGCAATGGTAGCGGATAGGAAAATTCGGAAAGTGCGAATCGTAACATTTCGTCAATCCATCCCAAGAGAATTTTTAATTCATCTCTAAAATTAAAATAAGCCCGATGTTTACTGACGGACAGACAGGCTGGAAAGTGAAAATATTAGCTCGTTTTTCCTGAAAATGAGCTAAAAAATAACTAAATCACTATAGCCAATTACGGAGAGCTAAATCAACTACATATAACCGAAGTCATTCAAACAATAATTTCTTGTAATTAATCCGAAAAAAAAAGCTTATTGGAGCACAGATTGATTTCATTGAACAAGAAACAATATAATGTGAAATATTCATTTCCCAAGAAAGTCGTGTTTGTGGAAGAAATATTGCTTTATTATCAGTGTTCTATGTCAAAAGAATATTGTGTTTATTTATTTGTTATTATCAGTGTTCTATGTCTGAAGTGATTGATGTATCTTATCACTTCAGGGGAAGTGAAAGAAATAAAAGAAAAAAAATCGTTTTAATCGGATTGAATTACTCTTGTTTCACTTTATGAATCGGTCCTGATGGAATTATTTCTTATTTTTTTTCAATTCAGAAATTGATTCCGATTGAAATATTTTTTCTCTTTTTTATTATTAATTGAGCTTTTTTCTTTCACTTCAGGGGAAAACTCAGGGGAAAACTCAGTTCGGACCTATTACTAAAGCGAAAAAAAATCCATTCTGAAACAAATTCTGGACGAAAAATAATAATAATTCAATCCGGACCAATTGCTAACCTGAAACAAAGTCAGTCTTCACTAGCTCCTAAAATGAAACGAAAAACAATAATAGTAATTCAAACTAGAACACTTCATAAAGTGAAAAAAAACATTTCAATCAGGATCAATTCCTAAAGTGAAAAGACAAATTCAACCCAGAACAGTTCCGAAGCGAAAAAAAATAATTCAATCCCGACCAAATATATTAAAAAAATTTGACTATGAACAACAGAAAATGATCATTTAACGACAAATCCTTACAAAAACGAAAAAAAAAATTCTTTTGCGAATAATAATTTTCCTATTCCCTGACTAAACAAATTCAAAAAGACCATATAAATAATTTTAACCAGATTAAAAAAAACTGTTTAAACTCTTTTACAAAAAAAAAATCGCCGGACAGTCTGCACTGGCAGGTAACGAGACGTTACCGATCCCTTGCAAAGGCTTTAACGAACACGTAATCCTTAAAAAGTTACATTGCGCGAATGATGTGCTTCATTTTTAACTCCACGACACCCAAAAAGAAAAAGTCTCGAATCGATAACGAAACCGATATGCCTAATAAAAGACTGAAAATGCAGAATTCGTCCCAAAGCATGAACCATTTCCGTGTATTTCCAAAGTGCAATATTCTATCCTTAATCCCCGATCTATAGCGCTCGGAACTGAACGGTCATTTTTGAGGTGAGCACAGCCTATCTCCATGGACAGAGGAGCATACCGCCCAGCAAAGCACGAGCGCCCTTATCTCCACAACCCCACAATGGGAACTGATAACGTGTGCCTTGATTAAGAGTGAGGCAGTGGACCGCGCCCAACTCTCGGCACACGCCCAGCCTGCCACGGGTAGACCATCAGTCATCGGCCGTGCTGCCAAGGCAGACAGAGCACTAGCAGTCGTCGTGCCTCGATGTACCGCCAAAGTTTGTTTGTTATTACCATTTGTCACCTGCACAAGGGGAATGGGAGAGAGAGTGGCCAAGGCTGCTAACATGAGGAACTGCATAGCAGATGGGCTTAGGCGTAGGAAAGAAGAAGTCGCCCTGGAAATGGCGGCTTGCCTCGATGCAGTTCGATTTTCGCACTTATCTCAAGCAGGCGCTGAAAATTTGTTGTTTTTTCAAAAAAAGTTGGAGACGTTGAAATCGAAAAATAATAATGCATGACTTAAATTAATATTACAGATACCTTCAGTTTCTTTTTCTCATCTTGGAGAATAAAATTAATTCTCACACAGCATCATCTTAAAATGGCAGCGGCGAATGTTGGCGCGGTCGGTAGTAATAATACAAAAGCTAAATCCTAACAAAATCGTTAACCCCAGACAAGTAATCTAAGTTGGGTTGTTTTACCTCTGAGTTGCACTTTTTTGCATGCACTAAGTTAAATGGTCAGGTCAGAAGGGCCCCGAAGGCTCAGAGAAGGTTGGGAAGAGGGAACCCACTGGACAGCTGTTAGGAGGCAGATGGTAGCCTCCCATCAAGGCCATCCAGCGTGTTCTTTAATGTGTGCTTAGGATTATAGCTCTTACGCACATAGTGCCACGGCTTTATGTCCCATCCGACGGACGGCAACCTTTCCAAGCCCATCGGTGTCCCCTACTGATCAGAGGCAGGGTGGGGTGTTCTGCAGAGATAAATCTCAACACTGGCCTAGGCGGGACTCAAACCTAGGAACTGCAGATTACGAGCCTGGCGCGCTACCAACTGGTTCAACCTCCTCCCCGTAAGTTGATTTTCCCAGATTCGGGTCCCACCTATGTTGAGAATTTTCATCTGAACCCCCGTTTTGCCCTCGTTAAGAAAGGATACACTAATTGGCCTACAAATGCCGCTATATCCTGGGTAGGTAATTCAGTCGGTAGTGCGCCATTCTCGTAATTTGCAGTTCCCAGGTTCAAAACAACCCTACCTTGATCTTTTGTGCAGGGAACCATACCCTGCGCACGTTAAAGAACACTGTACATGACCTTGATGCAAAGTTTCCGTCTCCTACCAGCTCTCCAGTTGATCCACTACCACCAACATTTTCTGAGTCTTTTTGATCCTTGTCACTGATCATTTAGCAAGTGAGTAGAAATGTTTCGCTCAGAGGTAAAACAACACAACAATACTAAAATGGTCTGACAAAATCTTGTGCAAACATAAATCACACTAGAGTTGACCGTGTGATTCCGAAATTCTCAAAATAAAACTAAATACGAGCAAGATCCTAAAATTCGGATACACTGCGAAATAATTTTTCCACTGTATCCGAAATCTCAACATTATTAGGATGCAGTAAAAAAACTCTTTTCCACTGTATCCAAATATTTCACATACAAACTAAATTGCAAAATTTGGATACTTGGAAAAAGATTCTTTTTCGATGCACACGTTTCGATTAGCAGAGGGGAGAGTACTTTGAGAAAGGTAAAAACTGCTGGGGTTTCATCATCATCATCCTCAAGAAGCCATGGGCTACGGAGGTCCAACCAGACCGTGCAATTCAGTTCTCCAAGCAAGTCTGTCCTGAGCTACATCAACTGCATCTGACCACTGCACACCAATACTGATAAGGTCCTGTTTGACATTGTCTGCCCACCGCATCCTAGGTCTCTCCCTCCTTCTGAGGCCTTTAGGCACACTGTTCATAACCCTATTCGCCAATCTATAATTATCCATACGGGCAACATGGCCAAACCAGCGGAGTCTCTCTCTGCACAATATGCTGCTTAAAGGAGGTTGCAGACTCCTTTGCCTAACCTCATCATTAGTTACAAAGTTAAAATACCTAATACCCAAGATACTAACTGTTTACGTAATATGCCCATGCTTGATCCAATTAGTTCTTAAACCATGCTTTAACTAAATAGTTTCTACACCATTCTTTAACTAGTATTTTCCAACGGGAGAATTTTAGATATTTGAGAGGCACTTTCTTGAGTTTTTCGGTAGAAACTGATAAAAATAGAAAATCGAACAGTTCTTAGAGGTCTATGCATGTTTTGTATATCCATGCTATAACTTCATAGCCGCAAAATCCTTGCAAATTTGTATTCACGCTAAATAAAATTTCATCTGGTTTTATGTAAGACTGATCTATGGGCCTGGGTTCGAGCCCCGGATAAGGCATGGACGTCTGTGTTGTCTTTCTGCTGAGGTCCTGCCATCCTCTCAGACCTTCTACTCTGGCATATAAACTGACAGGCTCCTGTCAGACCTCTGTGGCAAGCAGCTGCTTGAGGGGGTATTTATTTTTATTTATTATTAAGAAGGGCGTTAGAAGGCGTGAAAAAGCGTTAGGATCAAAAAGGTTGAAAACCACTGATCAAAGGTCTGAAAAGTTCAAATGCACTGCAACCGACTGTTAAGATTTTGTTAGGATTTAATTTTCCATTTCAGTTTTTCGGATACACTGAAATAGATTCGTTTCCCCTGTGTCCGAATGTTAGAATTTTGTTAAAATTTCGTTTGTATCTGAAAACTTCCGATACACTGAAAAAGAATATTTTTCCGTCTATCCGAATGTCAGGATTCTGTCCCGATTTAGTTTGTATCTGAAAATTCGGATACACTGAAATAATTTCCACTACATCCGAAATTTAGGCTTTTCTTAGGATTTAGTTTGTAACTCAAAATTGTGAATGCAATGAAAAAGGATCTTTCCCACTGTATCTAAAAGGTTAGAATATTTTTACGGTTTAGTTTGTATCTGGAAATTTCGGATACAGTGGGGAAAATTTTACAGTGTATCTGAAAGTTAGGATTTTGTTTGTACCTGAATTTTTCTGGCACGGTGGAAAAAATCTCTTTCTCTGTATCCGAATGTTTTGATTTAGTTTGCATCTCATATTTTCAGATTCAGTGGAGAAGAATCTTATCCAGTGTATCCGAATGTTAAGATTCTGTTAGGATTTAGTTGTATCTGAATTTTTCTGGCACGGTGGAAAAAATCTCTTTCTCTGTATCCGAATGTTTTGATTTAGTTTGCATCTCATATTTTTCCGATTCAGTGGAGAAGAATCTTTTCTAGTGTATCCGAATGTTAAGATTCTGTTAGGATTTAGTTGTATCTGAATTTTTCTGGCACAGTGGAAAAAATCACTTTCTCTGTATCCGAATGTTTTGATTTAGTTTGCATCTCATATTTTCAGATTCAGTGGAGAAGAATCTTATCCAGTGTATCCGAATGTTAAGATTCTGTTAGGATTTAGTTGTATCTGAATTTTTCTGGCACAATGGAAAAAATCTCTTTCTCTGTATCCGAATGTTTTGATTTAGTTTGCATCTCATATTTTCAGATTCAGTGGAGAAGAATCTTTTCCAGTGTATCCGAATGTTAAGATTCTGTTAGGATTTAGTTGTATCTGAATTTTTCTGGCACAATGGAAAAAATCTCTTTCTCTGTATCCGAATGTTTTGATTTAGTTTGCATCTCATATTTTCAGATTCAGTGGAGAAGAATCTTTTCCAGTGTATCCGAATGTTAAGATTCTGTTAGGATTTAGTTGTATCTGAATTTTTCTGGCACAGTGGAAAAAATCTCTTTCTCTGTATCCGAATGTTTTGATTTAGTTTGCATCTCATATTTTCAGATTCAGTGGAGAAGAATCTTTACAGTGTATCCGAATGTTAAGATTCTGTTAGGATTTAGTTGTATCTGAATTTTTCTGGCACAATGGAAAAAATCTCTTTCTCTGTATCCGAATGTTTTGATTTAGTTTGCATCTCATATTTTCAGATTCAGTGGAGAAGAATCTTTTCCAGTGTATCCGAATGTTAAGATTCTGTTAGGATTTAGTTGTATCTGAATTTTTCTGGCACAGTGGAAAAAATCACTTTCTCTGTATCCGAATGTTTTGATTTAGTTTGCATCTCATATTTTCAGATTCAGTGGAGAAGAATCTTATCCAGTGTATCCGAATGTTAAGATTCTGTTAGGATTTAGTTGTATCTGAATTTTTCTGGCACAATGGAAAAAATCTCTTTCTCTGTATCCGAATGTTTTGATTTAGTTTGCATCTCATATTTTCAGATTCAGTGGAGAAGAATCTTTTCCAGTGTATCCGAATGTTAAGATTCTGTTAGGATTTAGTTGTATCTGAATTTTTCTGGCACAGTGGAAAAAATCTCTTTCTCTGTATCCGAATGTTTTGATTTAGTTTGCATCTCATATTTTCAGATTCAGTGGAGAAGAATCTTTACAGTGTATCCGAATGTTAAGATTCTGTTAGGATTTAGTTGTATCTGAATTTTTCTGGCACAATGGAAAAATTCTCTTTCTCTGTATCCGAATGTTTTGATTTAGTTTGCATCTCATATTTTCAGATTCAGTGGAGAAGAATCTTTTCCAGTGTATCCGAATGTTAAGATTCTGTTAGGATTTAGTTGTATCTGAATTTTTCTGGCACAGTGGAAAAAATCTCTTTCTCTGTATCCGAATGTTTTGATTTAGTTTGCATCTCATATTTTCAGATTCAGTGGAGAAGAATCTTTTCCAGTGTATCCGAATGTTAAGATTCTGTTAGGATTTAGTTGTATCTGAATTTTTCTGGCACAATGGAAAAAATCTCTTTCTCTGTATCCGAATGTTTTGATTTAGTTTGCATCTCATATTTTCAGATTCAGTGGAGAAGAATCTTTTCCAGTGTATCCGAATGTTAAGATTCTGTTAGGATTTAGTTGTATCTGAATTTTTCTGGCACAGTGGAAAAAATCTCTTTCTCTGTATCCGAATGTTTTGATTTAGTTTGCATCTCATATTTTCAGATTCAGTGGAGAAGAATCTTTTCCAGTGTATCCGAATGTTAAGATTCTGTTAGGATTTAGTTGTATCTGAATTTTTCTGGCACAATGGAAAAAATCTCTTTCTCTGTATCCGAATGTTTTGATTTAGTTTGCATCTCATATTTTCAGATTCAGTGGAGAAGAATCTTTTCCAGTGTATCCGAATGTTAAGATTCTGTTAGGATTTAGTTGTATCTGAATTTTTCTGGCACAGTGGAAAAAATCACTTTCTCTGTATCCGAATGTTTTGATTTAGTTTGCATCTCATATTTTCAGATTCAGTGGAGAAGAATCTTATCCAGTGTATCCGAATGTTAAGATTCTGTTAGGATTTAGTTGTATCTGAATTTTTCTGGCACAATGGAAAAAATCTCTTTCTCTGTATCCGAATGTTTTGATTTAGTTTGCATCTCATATTTTCAGATTCAGTGGAGAAGAATCTTTTCCAGTGTATCCGAATGTTAAGATTCTGTTAGGATTTAGTTGTATCTGAATTTTTCTGGCACAGTGGAAAAAATCTCTTTCTCTGTATCCGAATGTTTTGATTTAGTTTGCATCTCATATTTTCAGATTCAGTGGAGAAGAATCTTTACAGTGTATCCGAATGTTAAGATTCTGTTAGGATTTAGTTGTATCTGAATTTTTCTGGCACAATGGAAAAATTCTCTTTCTCTGTATCCGAATGTTTTGATTTAGTTTGCATCTCATATTTTCAGATTCAGTGGAGAAGAATCTTTTCCAGTGTATCCGAATGTTAAGATTCTGTTAGGATTTAGTTGTATCTGAATTTTTCTGGCACAGTGGAAAAAATCTCTTTCTCTGTATCCGAATGTTTTGATTTAGTTTGCATCTCATATTTTCAGATTCAGTGGAGAAGAATCTTTTCCAGTGTATCCGAATGTTAAGATTCTGTTAGGATTTAGTTGTATCTGAATTTTTCTGGCACAATGGAAAAAATCTCTTTCTCTGTATCCGAATGTTTTGATTTAGTTTGCATCTCATATTTTCAGATTCAGTGGAGAAGAATCTTTTCCAGTGTATCCGAATGTTAAGATTCTGTTAGGATTTAGTTGTATCTGAATTTTTCTGGCACAGTGGAAAAAATCTCTTTCTCTGTATCCGAATGTTTTGATTTAGTTTGCATCTCATATTTTCAGATTCAGTGGAGAAGAATCTTTTCCAGTGTATCCGAATGTTAAGATTCTGTTAGGATTTAGTTGTATCTGAATTTTTCTGGCACAATGGAAAAAATCTCTTTCTCTGTATCCGAATGTTTTGATTTAGTTTGCATCTCATATTTTTAGATTCAGTGGAGAAGAATCTTTTCCAGTGTATCCGAATGTTAAGATTCTGGTAGGATTTAGTTGTATCTGAATTTTTCTGGCACAGTGGAAAAAATCTCTTTCTCTGTATCCGAATGTTTTGATTTAGTTTGCATCTCATATTTTCAGATTCAGTGGAGAAGAATCTTTTCCAGTGTATCCGAATGTTAAGATTCTGTTAGGATTTAGTTGTATCTGAATTTTTCTGGCACAGTGGAAAAAATCTCTTTCTCTGTATCCGAATGTTTTGATTTAGTTTGCATCTCATATTTTTAGATTCAGTGGAGAAGAATCTTTTCCAGTGTATCCGAATGTTAAGATTCTGGTAGGATTTAGTTGTATCTGAATTTTTCTGGCACAGTGGAAAAAATCTCTTTCTCTGTATCCGAATGTTTTGATTTAGTTTGCATCTCATATTTTCAGATTCAGTGGAGAAGAATCTTTTCCAGTGTATCCGAATGTTAAGATTCTGTTAGGATTTAGTTGTATCTGAATTTTTCTGGCACAATGGAAAAATTCTCTTTCTCTGTATCCGAATGTTTTGATTTAGTTTGCATCTCATATTTTCAGATTCAGTGGAGAAGAATCTTTTCCAGTGTATCCGAATGTTAAGATTCTGTTAGGATTTAGTTGTATCTGAATTTTTCTGGCACAGTGGAAAAAATCTCTTTCTCTGTATCCGAATGTTTTGATTTAGTTTGCATCTCATATTTTCAGATTCAGTGGAGAAGAATCTTTTCCAGTGTATCCGAATGTTAAGATTCTGTTAGGATTTAGTTGTATCTGAATTTTTCTGGCACAGTGGAAAAAATCTCTTTCTCTGTATCCGAATGTTTTGATTTAGTTTGCATCTCATATTTTCAGATTCAGTGGAGAAGAATCTTTTCCAGTGTATCCGAATGTTAAGATTCTGTTAGGATTTAGTTGTATCTGAATTTTTCTGGCACAGTGGAAAAAATCTCTTTCTCTGTATCCGAATGTTTTGATTTAGTTTGCATCTCATATTTTTAGATTCAGTGGAGAAGAATCTTTTCCAGTGTATCCGAATGTTAAGATTCTGGTAGGATTTAGTTGTATCTGAATTTTTCTGGCACAGTGGAAAAAATCTCTTTCTCTGTATCCGAATGTTTTGATTTAGTTTGCATCTCATATTTTCAGATTCAGTGGAGAAGAATCTTTTCCAGTGTATCCGAATGTTAAGATTCTGTTAGGATTTAGTTGTATCTGAATTTTTCTGGCACAATGGAAAAAATCTCTTTCTCTGTATCCGAATGTTTTGATTTAGTTTGCATCTCATATTTTCAGATTCAGTGGAGAAGAATCTTTTCCAGTGTATCCGAATGTTAAGATTCTGGTAGGATTTAGTTGTATCTGAATTTTTCTGGCACAGTGGAAAAAATCTCTTTCTCTGTATCCGAATGTTTTGATTTAGTTTGCATCTCATATTTTCAGATTCAGTGGAGAAGAATCTTTTCCAGTGTATCCGAATGTTAAGATTCTGTTAGGATTTAGTTGTATCTGAATTTTTCTGGCACAATGGAAAAAATCTCTTTCTCTGTATCCGAATGTTTTGATTTAGTTTGCATCTCATATTTTCAGATTCAGTGGAGAAGAATCTTTTCCAGTGTATCCGAATGTTAAGATTCTGTTAGGATTTAGTTGTATCTGAATTTTTCTGGCACAATGGAAAAAATCTCTTTCTCTGTATCCGAATGTTTTGATTTAGTTTGCATCTCATATTTTCAGATTCAGTGGAGAAGAATCTTTTCCAGTGTATCCGAATGTTAAGATTCTGGTAGGATTTAGTTGTATCTGAATTTTTCTGGCACAGTGGAAAAAATCTCTTTCTCTGTATCCGAATGTTTTGATTTAGTTTGCATCTCATATTTTCAGATTCAGTGGAGAAGAATCTTTTACAGTATACCCGAATGTTAAGATTCTGTTAGGATTTAGTTGTATCTGAATTTTTGAGACACAGTGTAAAAGAAACTTTTTCAGTGCATCCGAATGTTGGAATTCAGCTTGTATCCGAAAATTTCGGATTTTTGTCTATATTATCTTCTCCAGTATATCTGAATGTTTGGATTTTGTTTCTACCTGAAAATTTTACATGCAGTCGAAAAGAATATTTTCCACTCTATCGGAAAATTAGGATTTTGTTATGATATTGTTTGTGTCTGGAAATTTTGGATACAGTCGGGGAAAAAAACTTTTCTACTAAATCCGGATGCTTTTGTTACAATTCAGTTTTTGCCCTAAAATTTCGAAAACACGGGGATTCGATTGGATTGTTTTACCTCTGAGCGGCACTTTTTGCACACCATGGGCTAAATGGCCAGGTCACATGGACCCCGAAGGCTCAGAGAAGGTTGGGGGAGGTGACCCACTGGAACAGCTGTTGGGAGACAGATGGTAGCCTCCCGTCAAGGCCATCCAGCGTGTTCTTTAACGTGCACAGGGTATGGCTCTCCCGCACACGGTGCCACGGCTTAACGTCCCATCCGACGGACGGCGGCCTTTCCAAGCCCATCGGTGTCCCCTACTGACCGTGGGCAGGGCGGGGAAATTTTGCGGAGACAAATCTCAACGCTGACCCAGCTGGGACTCGAACCTGGGAACTACATATTACGAGCCTGGCGCGCTACCGACTGAGCACCCCCGCCCCAAAACACGGGGAAAATAATCTTTTCTATTGTATCTGAATGTTAGGATTTTTCTAAGATTTAATCTGAACCTGAAACTATCGGACACAGTAGAAAAGGATCTGTATCCAAACATTAGGACTTTATTAGTATTAACATTTATCTAAAATTTCGGCTACAGCGAAAAAAACGTATCTTTTCTAATAAAATTCTATGTTATTTTCACTGGAAAATGAACTATTCCACTGTATCCGAATATGATGATGATGCAGTGGAAAACGTCATTTCCGCTCTCTGCTATTATTCGGTAATCGCCAATCGGTGACAAAGGAGACACTGAATGCGAATAAGGACGAAATTTTATGAGGAGAAATTTGCATAAAAGCAAAGTAAGAGCGATCAACACAGGAAACTGAATCCATCAGAAATGTAGACAAAAGAATAGCGATATATGCAGCTCCTTGAAACATGGGAGAAAATACAACTCAGAGTACGAAAGAGACGACTTCTAAATGTACTGGCTGGTCAAGCATTCAGTGCCAAAGCGCAGAACATCCACCAGTTAATTGAAGCAGCCATTGCGCTTTCTCATATGCAGCAGAATACTGAACAACGGCATAAGTTAACGACGCCAGAAGAGCACCCCCTCCCCATCCATCATTTTATGACACTTGGCTAAAACGCACGGGTTTCGCCGTACCGCCGTTTGCCGTTTTATGCCGTCGGGAATAGTTTGTACAAGACGGTACATATTCGTACTCTATATTAGCACATGTAGTTTGTGCATTATAAGGTTTTTCGCTTTAAATGTAGTACAATGTTTTCAAATTAGACATCTTTAGAATTCAAATGTGTGCAGAAATCAAATATTTCAAGGAATAAATATACATTTAAATTGAGTCCAGAAAGCTAAGGTAAGTATATCTCCTATTACTGTGTTGGGTTGTTTTACCTCTGAGAGGCACTTTTTTGCACACCATGGGCTAAATGGCCAGGTCACAAGGACCCCGAAGGCTCAGAGAAGATTGGGGGAGGGGACCCACTGGAACAGCTGTTGGGAGACAGATGGTAGCCTCCCGTCAAGGCCATCCAGCGTGTTCTTTAACGTGCACAGGGTATGGCTCTCCCGCACACGGGGCCACGGCTTAACGTCCCATCCGACGGACGGCGGCCTTTCCAAGCCCATCGGTGTCCCCTACTGACCGTGGACAGGGCGGGGAATTTTTGCGGAGATAAATCTCAACGCTGACATAGCTGGGATTCGAACCTGGGAACTATAGATTACGAGCCTGGCGCGCTACCGACTGAGCCACCCCCGCCCCTTCTATTACTGTGAACGATGAATTTAAGCTATTTTAAAAAACGTTACGGACAAGTCCATGTTACGTGATTGGAACGTCATAGTCATAGCTACCCTAAGTTTGAAAATAAGCTTTTTAAGGAAAAATGTAACTCGTGAACTGGGGGGGGATGGATCAGACGGGAGCGTGCCAGGCTCGTAATGTGCAGTTTCCAGGTTCGAGTCCTAGTTGGGCCAGCGTTGGGATTTATTTCCACAAAACTCCCCTCCCTGCTCTCCATCAGTAAGATACATCGATGGGCTTGGAAAGGCAGGCGTCCGTTGGATGGGAGGTTAAGTCGTGGTCCGTGTACTGGAGAGCTATAAGTTGAGCACATTACGAAACACGCTGGATGGCCTTGATGTGAGACTACCATGCTGTCTTCTAACATCTGTCCAGTGGGTCCCCTCCCCCAACCTTCCCTGAGCCCTCGGGCTCTTTGTGACCTGGCTATTTAGCCCATTGTGTGCAAAAAAAATGCTGCTCATATGTAAAAGAATCCGACAAAAATCACTCAATCTTTCCAATTCTCGATTTTCAACAATATTTGTCTGATATTTAAAAAGTTATAACGCCTTGCAGCATTTAAAAGCAACGTCACTGATCATAACAATTTACTTCAAAAGACCACTGAGACAAATTATAATTGTTAAACAGGTTGCTGAAAATAAATACAAATTTAGAAGTTTCAGTAATGCATCTTTGAATTGATTTTGAAAGTGTTTAAAACGGGTATAATAGCAATTTTTACTGTTGAATTGGGGTTGTTCTATCTATTAATTTTTTTTATTTTATTTTTTTCTATCTGTTCTATGTTATGAACGCGCTGGTTGGGTTGGATTTTGTTTTTTTAACCTCTGACCGTCCCTTTTGTGCATTCAACGTGCAGGTCACAAGAACTCCGAGGTTTAATAGAGGGTTGGGGGAAGAGGACCCACTGGACAGTTGCTAAGAGACAGCAACCTCCCGTCCAGGTCATCTAGCATGTTCTTTAACGTGCACATGCTATGACTCTCAAGCATACGATGCCACAGCTGAACGATCCATTCGACGCACAGCATCCTTTGCAAGCCCGTCAGTGTCTCCTACTGACCGAGGGCAAAGCTGGGAATTTTGCGGATAAATCTCAAAGCTGGCCCAGCTGGGACTCGAACCTCCTGGGAACTGCAGATTACGAGTCTGGCGCGCTACCGACTGAGCCATCTCCCTTTACTGTTGAATGTTTCGAACTTAATAACTCTATAAATAAAAAATGATCGTGGTTGAAAAAATGAGAATTAGAAAGATTTGAGAGAGATCTTTAATTTATGTCCAAAGATATAATTCCACAAAAAAAAACTTATTTTCAAAGTTAAGGAGTTCTGAAGGTGATATTTCCTTCACGTAACACGAAAAGTGCCAGGAAACGTTTTTCCAATGTAGTGTATGATGAACGATAATTCACTGATCCACTTAAATATATATCACACCAGGTGCAATAATGTTAGGAAAAACAGTTAAAATATTTTTACTCGGTTTTGCAAATAAAGGACGTTAGTTTCGTACGTTACAATGATACCCAAAAAGTATGAAACTTAATTTTATAAGAAAGAATTAACAAAGATATAACAAAGAGCTGGGTGTAGCTCCTAATCTGCAGTTCCCAGGTTCGAATCCCAGCTAGGACAGCGTTGAGATTTATCTCCGCAAAATTCCATCATACTCTCGATTATTAGGATACTCCTATGGGCTTTGAAAGGCCACCATCCGTCGGATGGGACGTTAAGCCGTGACTACGCGTGCCAGAGAGCCATCCAACATCGATCTGGCCTTGAAAGACACCGTACCTTAAATTTCTTAACATTTTTAAGATCAACTATCAAAATACCTCTTTAAAACCCTGTAGCCTCTTACTTATACAGCGTTTGGTGAGTAGGTATAACTACCCCTATGGCCTCTTGCTATTAGAGGCTTGGGATGAGGAAGTAGAATCTTCTTGTTCCTCTTACTAGCAGAAGTTGTGGCGAGGAGATAGAATCCTCCCATTGACTCTTACAAGCGAGAGTTGTAAGTAAAGAGCTAAGAATCTTCCTTCCCCTCTTTATAGTATAGGATTATGGTGAGGAGTTGGAAGGCTTTTTTGCCTCTTTCTAGTAGAGGGTTGTGATGACCAGCTCCATCATCCTGTTGCCTCTTACTGAAAAAGGTTGTGGTCAAGAGCTAGAATCGAGTTTTCGCTTCTTTCTAGTAGAGGGTTGTGGTGAACACCTAGAATCTTCCGGTTGCCACTTTCTAGCAGAGGAAAGAGTTGGAATCCTCCTCTTGCCCATTTCTAGTAGAGAGTTGTAATAAACAGCAAGATTTCTGTTGCCTCTTAATAGCAGAGAGTTCCAGTGAAAAGATAGAATCCTCCTATTGCCTACTTCTGGTAAAGGGTTGTAGTGAGGAGCTAGATTCCCCTTTTGCCTCTTTCTACTACAGGGTTGTTGTGACCAGTAGAATACTCCTGTTCCTTTATTTTCATAGAGGATTCCGATGAGGAGGTAGAATCATCCTGTTCCTCTTACTAGTAGAGAGCTATAGTGAACAGCTCGATATCGATAGCTTGTTGAGTCTTTCTAGTAGAGGACTGTGGTGAGGGGCTAGAATACTCTTTTTCCCTCCTTCTAGTAAAGGGTTGTGATGACCAGCTAGTCTACTCCTATTCTCTCTTACTAAAAATAGTTATGGTGAAATGGTAAAATCCTCCTGTTGCCTCTTATTAACAGACAGTTCAAGTGAAGAGCTAGAATACTCTCATTTCCTCTTACTAGCAGAGTTGTAATGAAAAGCTAAAATCTTCAGATTACCTATTATAAGAAGGAGGTCATAACAAAAAGCTAGAATCCTCCCGTTGCCTCATACTAGCAGAAAATTGTAATCAAAAGCTAGAATCCCCTTGTTGCATTTTATTAGCGGAAAATCGTAGTGAAAAGCTAGAATCATCCTGTTCCTCTTACTAGTAGAAACTTGTAATGAAAAGCTAGAATCCTCATTTTCGTTTTACTGGAAGAAAGTCGCAGTGAAAAGCTAGAATCCTCCAATTGCCTTTTACTAGTAGAAAAGCGTAGTGAAAAGCTAGAATCCTCCTGTTCCTCTTACTAGCAAAGTGTTGTAGTGAAAAGCTAAAATCCTCCTGTTCCTCTTACTAACAGAAACTTTAATGAAAAGTTAGAATCCGCATGATGCCTTTTACTGGAACAAAGTGGCAGTTAAGAGCTAGAATCCTCATGTTGCCTTTTACTGGCAGAAAGTCTTAGTAAAAAGCTAGAATCCTCCTGTTCCTCTTACTAGCAAAGTGTTGTAGTGAAAAGCTAAAATCCTCCTGTTCCTCTTACTAACAGAAACTTGTAATGAAAAGCTAGAATTTTCATGATGCCTTTTACTGGAAGAAAGTGGCAGTTAAGACCTAGAATCCTCATGTTGCCTTTTACTGGCAGAAAGTCGTAGTGAAAAGCTAGAATCCTCCTGTTCCTCTTACTAGCAAAGTGTTGTAATGAAAAGATAGAATCCTCCTGTTCCTCTTACTAGCAGAAACTTGTAAAGAAAAGCTAGAATCCTAATGTTGCTTTTGACTGAAAGAATGTCGCAGTAAAAAGCTAGAATCCTCCAATTGCCTTTTACTAGTAGAAAGGCGTACTGAAAATCTAGAATCCTCCTGTTCCTCTTACTAACAGAAACTTGTAATGAAAAGCTAGAATCCTCGTGTTGCTTTTGACTGGAAGAAAGTCGCAGTGAAAAGCTAGAATCCTCCAATTGCCTTTTACAAGTAGAAAGGCGTAGTGAAAATCTAGAATCCTCCTGTTCCTCTTACTAACAGAAACTTGTAATGAAAAGCTAGAATCCTCGTGTTGCTTTTGACTGGAAGAATGTCGCAGTAAAAATCTAAATTCTCCAAGTGTCTTTTACTAGTAGAAAGGCTTAGTGAAAATCTAGAATCCTCCTGTTCCTCTTACTATCAGAAACTTGTAATGAAAAGCTACAATCCTCATGTTGCTTTTGACTGGAAGAATGCCGCAGTTAAAAGCTAGAATCCTCCCGTTGCCTTTTACTAGCAAAAAGTCCCAGTGAAAACATAGAATCCTCCTGTTCTTCTTACTAGCAGAAACCTGTAATGAAAAGCTAGAATCCTTACGTTCCCTTTTACTAGCAGAAAGTCGAAGTGAAAAGTTAAAATCGTCCCGTTGCTTCTTACTAACATAAACTTGTAATTAAAAGCTAGAATCCTCACGTTGTCTTATACTAGTCGAAATTTGTTATGAAAAGCTAGACCCATTGCCTCTTACTATCAGAAAGTTGTAAGGAAAAAATAAAATCATCCTGTTCCTCTTACTAGCAGAAACTTTCAATGAAAAGCTAGAATCCTCACGTTGCCTTTTACTAGCAGAGAGTTGTTATGAAAACCTAGAATCATCCTGTTCCTATTACTAGCAAAGTGTTGTAATGAAAAGCTAGATTCATTACAACTTCTTACTAGCCGAAACTTGTAATGAAAATCTAGATTCATCCTGTTCCTCTTACTAGCAGAAACTTCTAATGAAAAGATAGAATCCTCACGTTGCCTTTTACTAGCAGACAGTTGTTATGAAAAGATAGATTCATCCTGTTCCTCTTACTAGCAAAGAGTTGTAATGAAAAGCTATATTCATCAGTTCTTACTAGCAGAAACTTGTAATGAAAAGCTAGATTCATCCTGTTCTTCTTACTAGCAGAAACTTGTAATGAAAAGATAAAATCCTCACGTTGCCTTTTACTACCAGTTGTTATGAAAAGCTACAATCCTCCTGTTCCTCTTACTAGCAAAGAGTGGTAACAAAAAGCTTGATTCATCAGTTCTTCTTACTAGCAAAAACTTGTAATGAAAAGCTAGATTCATCCTGTTCCTCTTACTAGCAGAAACTTGTAATGAAAAGCTAGATTCATCCTGTTCCACTTACTAGCAGAAACTTGTAACGAAAAGCTAGATCCATCCTGTTCCTCTTACTAGCAGAAACTTGCAATGAAAAGATAAAATCCTTACGTTGCCTTTTACTAGCAGAGAGTTGTTATGAAAAGCTACAATCCTCCTGTTCCTCTTACTAGGAAAGAGTTGTAATGAAAAGCTAGATTCATCAGTTCTTCTTACTAGCAGAAACTTGTAATGAAAAGCTAGATTCATCCTGTTCCTCTTACTAGCAGAAACTTGTAATGAAAACCTTGAATCGTCCCATTGACGTTTTCTAGTAGAAAGTCGTAATGTATATCTAGAATCCTCCTATTCCTCTTACTACCGAAGCGTTGTAATGAAAAGCTAGAATCCTCCAGTTTCTTCTTGCTAGCAGAAAGTTGCAATGAAAATCTATATTCGGCCTGTTCTTCATACTAGCAGAAACCTGTAATGAAAATCTAGAATCCTCAATTGCCTTTTACTAGCAGAAACCTGTAATGATAATCTAGAATCCTCAATTGCGTTTTACTAGCAGAAACCTGTAATGAAAATCTAGAATCCTCAAGTAGCGTTTTACTAGCAGAAAGTCGTAGTGAAAAGCTATAATCCTCCCGTTGTCTCTTGCTAGTAGAAAGTTGTAACGAAAAATCTGGAATCCTCCTGTTCTTCTTATTAGCAGAAACCTGTAATGAAAATACTAGATATAGAAATATATATAGAATCCTCAAGTTGCTTTTTACTAGCAGAAAGTTGTAATGAAAAGCTAGAATCATCACCTGTCCCTCTTACTAACATAAACTTGTAATGAAAGCCAGAATCCTCCCATTGCCTTTTACTAATAGAAAGTCGTAGAGAAAATTTAGAATCCTCCTGTTCCTCTTAATAACAGAGCATTGTAATGAAAAGCTATCATCTTCCCATTGCCTCTTGCTAGCAGAAAGTTGTAACGAAGATCCAGAATCCTACTGTTCTTCTTACTAGCAGAAACATCTAACGAAAATAGAGAATCCTCAAGTTGCCTCTTAATAAGAGAAAGTTATAACGAAAAAGTAAAATCATCCTGTTTCTCTTACTAGCAGAACGTTGTAATGAACAGCTATAATCCCATCATTGCCTCTTTCTAGCAGAAAGTTGAAATGAAAAACTAGAATCCTCCTATTGTTCTTACTAGTAGAAACCTGTGATGAAAATATAGAATCCTCAAGTTGCATTTTTACTAGCAGAAAGTCGTAATCAAAAGCTAGAATTCTCCTATTCCTCTTACTAGCAAACTGTGGTAATGAAAAGCTAGATTCCTCTTGTTCCTCTTAGTAGCAAAGTGTTGTAGTGAAAAGCTAAAATCCTCCTGGTCTTGTTACTAACAGAAACTTGTAATGAAAAGCTAGAATCCTCATGATGCCTTTTACTGGAAGAAAGTGGCAGTTAAGAGCTAGAATCCTCATGTTGCCTTTTACTGGCAGAAAGTCTTAGTGAAAAGCTAGAATCCTCCTGTTCCTCTTACCAGCAAAGTGTTGTAATGAAAAGACAGAATCCTCCTGTTCCTCTTACTAGCAGAAACTTGTAATGAAAAGCTAGAATCTCAGGTTGCTTTTGACTGGAAGAAAGTCGCAGTGAAAAGCTAGAATCCTCCAATTGCCTTTTACTAATAGAAAGGCGTAGCGAAAATCTAGACTCCTCCTGTTCCTCTTACTACCAGAAACTTGTAAAGAAAAGCTAGAATCCTAATGTTGCTTTTGACTGGAAGAATGTCGCAGTGAAAAGCTACAATCCTCCAATTGCCTTTTACTAGTAGAAAGGCGTAGTGAAAATCTAGACTCCTCCTGTTCCTCTTACTACCAGAAACTTGTAAAGAAAAGCTAGAATCCTAATGTGGCTTTTGACTGGAAGAATGTCGTAGTGAAAAGCTAGAATCTTCCAATTGCCTTTTACTAGTAGAAAAGCGTAGTGAAAATCTAGAATCCTCCTGCTCCTCTTACTAGCAAAGTGTTGTAGTGAAAAGCTAAAATTCTCCTGGTCCTCTTACTAACAGAAACTTCTAATGAAAAGCTAGAATCCTCATGATGCCTTTTACCGGAAGAAAGTGGCAGTTAAGAGCTAGAATCCTCATGTTGCCTTTTTACTAGCAGAAAGTCGTAGTGAAAAGCAAGAATCCTCCTGTTCCTCTTAGTAGCAAAGTGTTGTAGTGCAAAGCTAAAATCCTCCTGTTCCTCTTACTAACAGAAACTTGTAATGAAAAGCTAGAATCCTCATGATGCCTTTTACTGGAAGAAAGTGGCAGTCAAGAGCTAGAAAACTCATGTTGCCTTCTATTGGCAGAAAGTCTTAGCGAAAAGATAGAATCCTCCTGTTTCTCTTAGCAGCAAAGTGTTGTAATGAAAAGATAGAATCCTCCTGTTCCTCTTACTAGCAGAAACTTGTAATGAAAAGCTAGAATCTCAGGTTGCTTTTGACTGGAAGAAAGTCGCAGTGAAAAGCTACAATCCTCCAATTGCCTTTTACTAGTAGAAAGGCGTAGTGAAAATCTAGAATCCTCCTGTTCCTCTTACTACCAGAAACTTGTAATGAAAAGCTAGAACCCTAATGTTGCTTTTGACTGGAAGAATGTCGCAGTGAAAAGCTACAATCCTCCAATTGCCTTTTACTAGTAGAAAGGCGTAGTGAAAATCTAGAATCCTCCTGTTCCTCTTACTACCAGAAACTTGTAATGAAAAGCTAGAATCCTAATGTTGCTTTTGACTCGAAGAATGTCGCAGTGAAAAGCTAGAATCCCCCAAATGCCTTTTACTAGTAGAAAGGCGTAGTGAAAATCTAAATTCCTCCTGTTCCTCTTACTACCAGAAACTTGTAATGAAAAGCTAGAATCCTAATGTTGCTTTTGACTGGAAGAATGTCGCAGTGAAAAGCTAGAATCCCCCAAATGCCTTTTACTAGTAGAAAGGCGTAGTGAAAATCTAGAATCCTCCTGTTCCTCTTACTACCAGAAACTTGTAATGAAATGCTAGAATCCTAATGTTGCTTTTGACTGGAAGACAGTCGCAGTGAAAAGCTAGAATCGTTCAATTGCCTTTTACTAGTAGAGAGGCATAGCGAAAAATCTAGAATCCTCCTGTTCCTCTTACTAACAGAAACTTGTAATGAAAAGTTAGAATCCTCCTGTTCCTGTTACTAACAGAAACTTGTAATGAAAAGTTAAAATCCTCATGTTGCTTTCGACTGGAAGAATGTCGCAGTGAAAAGCTAGAATCCTCCAATTGCCTTTTACTAGTAGAAAGGCGTAGCGAAAATCTAGACTCCTTTTGTTCCTCTTACTACCAGAAACTTTTAATGAAAAGCTAGAATCCTAATGTTGCTTTTGACTGGAAGAATGTGGCAGTGAAAAGCTACAATCCTCCAATTGCCTTTTACTAGTAGAAAGGCATACTGAAAATCTAGAATCCTCCTGTTCCTGTTACTAACAGATACTTGTAATGAAAAGTTAAAATCCTCATGTTGCTTTTGACTGGAAGAAAGTCGCAGTGAAAAGCTAGAATCCTCCAATTGCCTTTTACTAGTAGAAAAGCGTAGTGAAAATCTAGAATCCTCCTGTTCCTCTTAATAGCAAAGTGTTGTAGTGAAAAGCTACAATCCTCCTGGTCCTCTTACTAACAGAAACTTCTAATGAAAAGCTAGAATCCTCATGATGCCTTTTACTGGAAGAAAGTGGCAGTTAAGAGCTAGAATCCTCATGTTGCCTTTTTACTAGCAGAAAGTCGTAGTGAAAAGCTAGAATCCTCCTGTTCCTCTTACTAGCAAAGTGTTGTAGTGAAAAGCTAAAATCCTCCTATTCCTCTTATTAACAGAAACTTGTAATGAAAAGTTAGAAACCTCATGATGCCTTTTACTGGAAGAAAGTGGCAGTTAAGAGCTAGAATCCTCATGTTGCCTTTTTACTAGCAGAAAGTCGTAGTGAAAAGCTAGAATCCTCCTGTTCCTCTTACTAGCAAAGTGTTGTAGTGAAAAGCTAAAATCCTCCTATTCCTCTTATTAACAGAAACTTGTAATGAAAAGTTAGAAACCTCATGATGCCTTTTACTGGAAGAAAGTGGCAGTTAAGAGCTAGAATCCACATGTTGCCTTTTACTGGCAGAAAGTCGTAGTGAAAAGCTAGAATCCTCCTGTCCCTCTTACGAGCAAAGTGTTGTAATGAAAAGATAGAATCCTCCTGTTCCTCTTACTAGCAGAAACTTTTAAAGAAAAGCTAGAATCCTCATGTTGCTTTTGACTGGAAGAAAGTCGCAGTGAAAAGCTAGAATCCTCCAATTGCCTTTTACTAGTAGAAAGGCGTAGTGAAAATCTAGAATCATCCGGTTCCTCTTACTAACAGAAACTTGTAATGAAAAGCTAGAATCCTCATGTTGCTTTTGACTGGAAGAATGTCGCAATGAAAAGCTAGAATCCTCCAATTGCCTTTTACTAGTAGAAAGGCGTAGTGAAAATCTAGAATCGTCCTGTTCCTCTTACTACCAGAAACTTGTAATGAAAAGCTAGTATCCTAATGTTGCTTTTGACTGGAAGAATGTCGCAGTGAAAAGCTAGAATCCCCCAAATGCCTTTTACTAGTAGAAAGGCGTAGTGAAAATCTAGAATCCTCCTGTTCCTCTTACTACCAGAAACTTGTAATGAAAAGCTAGAATCCTAATGTTGCTTTTGACTGGAAGAATGTCGCAGTGAAAAGCTAGAATCCCCCAAATGCCTTTTACTAGTAGAAAGGCGTAGTGAAAATCTAGAATCCTCCTGTTCCTCTTACTAACAGAAACTTGTAATGAAAAGTTAGAATCCTCCTGTTCCTCTTACTAACAGAAACTTGTAATGAAAAGTTAGAATCCTCATGTTGCTTTTGACTGGAAGACAGTCGCAGTGAAAAGCTAGAATCGTCCAATTGCCTTTTACTAGTAGAAAGGCACAGTGAAAAATCTAGAATCCTCCTGTTCCTCTTACTAACAGAAACTTGCAATGAAAAGCTAGAATCCTCATGTTGCTTTTGACTGGAAGAATGTGGCAGTGAAAAGCTAGAATCCCCCAAATGCCTTTTACTAGTAGAAAGGCGTAGTGAAAATCTAGAATTCTCCTGTTCCTCTTACTAACAGAAACTTGTAATGAAAAGTTAGAATCCTCCTGTTCCTCTTACTAACATAAACTTGTAATGAAAAGTTAGAATCCTCATGTTGCTTTTGACTGGAAGACAGTCGCAGTGAAAAGCTAGAATCGTCCAATTGCCTTTTACTAGTAGAAAGGCACAGTGAAAAATCTAGAATCCTCCTGTTCCTCTTACTACCAGAAACTTGTAATGAAAAGCTAGAATCCTAATGTTGCTTTTGACTGGAAGAATGTCGCAGTGAAAAGCTAGAATCCCCCAAATGCCTTTTACTAGTAGAAAGGCGTAGTGAAAATCTAGAATCCTCCTGTTCCTCTTACTAACAGAAACTTGTAATGAAAAGTTAGAATCCTCCTGTTCCTCTTACTAACAGAAACTTGTAATGAAAAGTTAGAATCCTCATGTTGCTTTTGACTGGAAGACAGTCGCAGTGAAAAGCTAGAATCGTCCAATTGCCTTTTACTAGTAGAAAGGCACAGTGAAAAATCTAGAATCCTCCTGTTCCTCTTACTAACAGAAACTTGTAATGAAAAGTTAGAATCCTCCTGTTCCTCTTACTAACAGAAACTTGTAATGAAAGTTAGAATCCTCATGTTGCTTTTGACTGGAAGAAAGTCGCAGTGAAAAGCTAGAATCCTCCAATTGCCTTTTACTAGTAGAAAAGCGTAGTGAAAATCTAGAATCCTCCTGTTCCTCTTAATAGCAAAGTGTTGTAGTGAAAAGCTAAAATCCTCCTGGTCCTCTTACTAACAGAAACTTCTAATGAAAAGCTAGAATCCTCATGATGCCTTTTACTGGAAGAAAGTGGCAGTTAAGAGCTAGAATCCTCATGTTGCCTTTTTACTAGCAGAAAGTCGTAGTGAAAAGCTAGAATCCTCCTGTTCCTCTTACTAGCAAAGTGTTGTAGTGAAAAGCTAAAATCCTCCTATTCCTCTTATTAACAGAAACTTGTAATGAAAAGTTAGAAACCTCATGATGCCTTTTACTGGAAGAAAGTGGCAGTTAAGAGCTAGAATCCTCATGTTGCCTTTTTACTAGCAGAAAGTCGTAGTGAAAAGCTAGAATCCTCCTGTTCCTCTTACTAGCAAAGTGTTGTAGTGAAAAGCTAAAATCCTCCTATTCCTCTTATTAACAGAAACTTGTAATGAAAAGTTAGAAACCTCATGATGCCTTTTACTGGAAGAAAGTGGCAGTTAAGAGCTAGAATCCTCATGTTGCCTTTTACTGGCAGAAAGTCGTAGTGAAAAGCTAGAATCCTCCTGTCCCTCTTACGAGCAAAGTGTTGTAATGAAAAGATAGAATCCTCCTGTTCCTCTTACTAGCAGAAACTTTTAAAGAAAAGCTAGAATCCTCATGTTGCTTTTGACTGGAAGAAAGTCGCAGTGAAAAGCTAGAATCCTCCAATTGCCTTTTACTAGTAGAAAGGCGTAGCGAAAATCTAGAATCATCCGGTTCCTCTTACTAACAGAAACTTGTAATGAAAAGCTAGAATCCTCATGTTGCTTTTGACTGGAAGAAAGTCGCAGTGAAAAGCTACAATCCTCCAATTGCCTTTTACTAGTAGAAAGGCGTAGTGAAAATCTAGAATCATCCGGTTCCTCTTACTAACAGAAACTTGTAATGAAAAGCTAGAATCCTAATGTTGCTTTTGACTGGAAGAATGTGGCAGTGAAAAGCTAGAATCCTCCTGTTCCTCTTACTAGCAGAAACTTGTAATGAAAAGCTAGAATCCTCATGTTGCTTTTGACTGGAAGAATGTCGCAATGAAAAACTAGAATCCTCCAATTGCCTTTTACTAGTAGAAAGGCGTAGTGAAAATCTAGAATCATCCGGTTCCTCTTACTAACAGAAACTTGTAATGAAAAGCTAGAATCCTCATGTTGCTTTTGACTGGAAGAATGTGGCAGTGAAAAGCTAGAATCCTCCTGTTCCTCTTACTAGCAGAAACTTTTAAAGAAAAGCTAGAATCCTCATGTTGCTTTTGACTGGAAGAAAGTCGCAGTGAAAAGCTAGAATCCTCCAATTGCCTTTTACTAGTAGAAAGGCGTAGTGAAAATCTAGAATCATCCGGTTCCTCTTACTAACAGAAACTTGTAATGAAAAGCTAGAATCCTCATGTTGCTTTTGACTGGAAGAATGTCGCAATGAAAAACTAGAATCCTCCAATTGCCTTTCACTAGTAGAAAGGCGTAGTGAAAAGCTAGAATCCTCCTGTTCCTCTTACTAGCAAAGTGTTGTAATAAAAAGCTAGAATCCTCCTGTTCCTCTTATTAGCAAAGTGTTGTAGTGAAAAGCTAAAATCCTCCTGTTCCTCTTACTAACAGAAACTTGTAATGAAAAAGCTAGAATCCTCCTATTCCTCTTAGTAGCAAAGTGTTGTAGTGAAAAGCTAAAATCCTCCTATTCCTCTTACTAACAGAAACTTGTAATGAAAAGCTAGAATTCTCATAATGCCTTTTACTGGAAGATAGTGGCAGTTAAGAGCTAGAATCCTCATGTTGCTTTTTTACTAGCAGAATGTCGTAGTGAAAAGCTAGAATCCTCCTGTTCCTCTTACTAGCAAAGTGTTGTAGTGAAATGCTAAAATCCTCCTGTTCCTCTTACTAACACAAACTTGTAATGAAAAGCTAGAATCCTCATGTTGCGTTTTACTGGCAGAAAGTCGTAGTGAAAAGCTAAAATCCTCTTATTCCTTTTACTAGCAAAGCGTTGTAATGAAAAGCTAGATTCCTCCTGTTCCTCTTATTAGCAAAGTGTTGTAGTGAAAAGCTAAAATCCTCCTGTTCGTCTTACTAACAGAAACTTGTAATGAAAAGCTAGAATTCTCATAATGCCTTTTACTGGAAGAAAGTGGCAGTTAAGAGCTAGAATCCTCATGTTGCCTTTTTACTAGCAGAAAGTCGTAGTGAAAAGCTAGAATCCTCCTGTTCCTCTTACTAGCAAAGTGTTGTAGTGAAAAGCTAAAATCCTCCTATTCCTCTTATTAACAGAAACTTGTAATGAAAAGTTAGAAACCTCATGATGCCTTTTACTGGAAGAAAGTGGCAGTTAAGAGCTAGAATCCTCATGTTGCCTTTTACTGGCAGAAAGTCGTAGTGAAAAGCTAGAATCCTCCTGTCCCTCTTACGAGCAAAGTGTTGTAATGAAAAGATAGAATCCTCCTGTTCCTCTTACTAGCAGAAACTTTTAAAGAAAAGCTAGAATCCTCATGTTGCTTTTGACTGGAAGAAAGTCGCAGTGAAAAGCTAGAATCCTCCAATTGCCTTTTACTAGTAGAAAGGCGTAGCGAAAATCTAGAATCATCCGGTTCCTCTTACTAACAGAAACTTGTAATGAAAAGCTAGAATCCTCATGTTGCTTTTGACTGGAAGAAAGTCGCAGTGAAAAGCTACAATCCTCCAATTGCCTTTTACTAGTAGAAAGGCGTAGTGAAAATCTAGAATCATCCGGTTCCTCTTACTAACAGAAACTTGTAATGAAAAGCTAGAATCCTAATGTTGCTTTTGACTGGAAGAATGTGGCAGTGAAAAGCTAGAATCCTCCTGTTCCTCTTACTAGCAGAAACTTGTAATGAAAAGCTAGAATCCTCATGTTGCTTTTGACTGGAAGAATGTCGCAATGAAAAACTAGAATCCTCCAATTGCCTTTTACTAGTAGAAAGGCGTAGTGAAAATCTAGAATCATCCGGTTCCTCTTACTAACAGAAACTTGTAATGAAAAGCTAGAATCCTCATGTTGCTTTTGACTGGAAGAATGTGGCAGTGAAAAGCTAGAATCCTCCTGTTCCTCTTACTAGCAGAAACTTTTAAAGAAAAGCTAGAATCCTCATGTTGCTTTTGACTGGAAGAAAGTCGCAGTGAAAAGCTAGAATCCTCCAATTGCCTTTTACTAGTAGAAAGGCGTAGTGAAAATCTAGAATCATCCGGTTCCTCTTACTAACAGAAACTTGTAATGAAAAGCTAGAATCCTCATGTTGCTTTTGACTGGAAGAATGTCGCAATGAAAAACTAGAATCCTCCAATTGCCTTTCACTAGTAGAAAGGCGTAGTGAAAAGCTAGAATCCTCCTGTTCCTCTTACTAGCAAAGTGTTGTAATAAAAAGCTAGAATCCTCCTGTTCCTCTTATTAGCAAAGTGTTGTAGTGAAAAGCTAAAATCCTCCTGTTCCTCTTACTAACAGAAACTTGTAATGAAAAAGCTAGAATCCTCCTATTCCTCTTAGTAGCAAAGTGTTGTAGTGAAAAGCTAAAATCCTCCTATTCCTCTTACTAACAGAAACTTGTAATGAAAAGCTAGAATTCTCATAATGCCTTTTACTGGAAGATAGTGGCAGTTAAGAGCTAGAATCCTCATGTTGCTTTTTTACTAGCAGAATGTCGTAGTGAAAAGCTAGAATCCTCCTGTTCCTCTTACTAGCAAAGTGTTGTAGTGAAATGCTAAAATCCTCCTGTTCCTCTTACTAACACAAACTTGTAATGAAAAGCTAGAATCCTCATGTTGCGTTTTACTGGCAGAAAGTCGTAGTGAAAAGCTAAAATCCTCTTATTCCTTTTACTAGCAAAGCGTTGTAATGAAAAGCTAGATTCCTCCTGTTCCTCTTATTAGCAAAGTGTTGTAGTGAAAAGCTAAAATCCTCCTGTTCGTCTTACTAACAGAAACTTGTAATGAAAAGCTAGAATTCTCATAATGCCTTTTACTGGAAGAAAGTGGCAGTTAAGAGCTAGAATCCTCATGTTGCCTTTTTACTAGCAGAAAGTCGTAGTGAAAAGCTAGAATCCTCCTGTTCCTCTTACTAGCAAAGTGTTGTAGTGAAAAGCTAAAATCCTCCTGTTCCTCTTACTAACAGAAACTTGTAATGAAAAGCTAGAATTTTCATGATGCCTTTTACTGGAAGAAAATGGCAGTTAAGAGCTAGAATCCTCATGTTGCCTTTTACTGGCAGAAAGTCGTAGTGAAAAGCTAGAATCTTCCTGTTCATCTTACTAACAGAAACTTGTAAAGCTAGAATCCTTATGATGCCTTTTACTGGAAGAAAGTCGCGTTTAAAAGCTAGAATACTCATGTTGCCTTTTACTGGCACAAAGTCGTAATGAAAAGTTAGAATGCTCATGTTGCCTTTTGTTAGCAGAAAATCGTTGTGAAATGCTAGAATCACCCTGTTCCTCTTATTAGCAGAAACCTGTTACGAAAATCTAGAATTCTCCCGTTGTCTCTTACTATCAGAAAGTTGTAATGAAAAACTAAAATCATTCTGTTCCTCTTACTAGCAAAGAGTTGTAACGAAAAGCTAGAATCATTCTGTTCCTCTTACTAGCAGAAACTTATAATGAAAAGCTAGAATCATTCTGTTCCTCTTACTAGCAGAAACTTATAATGAAAAGCTAGAATCATTCTGTTCTTCTTACTAGCAGAAACTTATAATGAAAAGCTAGAATCCTCATATTCCTTTTCTGGAAGAAAGTCGAAGTGAAAAGTTAGAATCCTCCAATTAGGGTCTGATTGGACCTCCTTAGTCCATGGCTGCTTGATAATAATGACGATGACCTCAAAGAACCCATAACAATCAAAATTTCGCAAGATTTCTAAGATCTACAACCAAATATACCACCACTACCAGTTTTCAGCTATCTGTCACTAATATAGCAATATTTGATCTTTGACCTTTAAGGATCATCCCGGATCATGAATTTCGTAACAGTTCTGAGATCTACCGCTCAAAACACCCCCAGACAGGGAATTTTTACGTTCCTAGCAGTCGTAGTTCATGGTTTGACCTCTATGTGACCTCCATTTGACCTATAAGGACAAGTCGAAGGTCAGATTTCGACATTTCCCCAATATCTAAGATTCGGATTATCCCTAGGCGCAAATTTTCAGAGCTTTACCATTTCTGCATTATAATTAGAATTTGCGTGATCCCCTGTCAGCTCACAATCGTCTATTGATCATATTTTGTCCACCTGACAAAATATGATGTTGATCCTCCACGTGCAGCCAAAACAGCTCTTACCCGGCGAGACACGGACGCTACAAGATTTCTAAAGGTGTCTTGTGGTATCTGGACCAACACGTTACCTGCAGATCCTTTAACTCTTGTAAGTTATGTGGTTGAGCCATCGCAGATCGGATATGCTGTTCCAAAACAAACCACAGACGCTCGATTGGATTGATGTCTGGGGAATCTGAAAGCCAGGGCAATATCTGGAAGTCTTCCTCATGTTCAGTCAACTATTCTCGAAAAATCAGGGCAGTATGGCATAGGGCATCATCCTGCTGAAGAAGGCACTACTACAGAGATAAACCGTTACTACTAGAGATAAATACCGTTACTACTAGAGATATATACCGTTGCCATTAAAGGATGTACCTGGTCTGCAATAATGTTTAGGTAGATAGTAGACGTCATAGTTTCCTGCACGTGAATGACTGGACCCAGGGTTTTCCAGTAGAACATTGTCCAAAGCATTACACTTCCTCTATCGGCTTGTTTTCGTCCCATGGTGCATCCTGGTACCAACACTTCCACAGGTAAATGATGCACACGTACCAGGCCGTCCGCATGGTGCAACAGGAAACGAGATTCACTGGACCATACGACCTTCTTCCAATCATTAAATGTCCAGTTTTGATGCTCGCGTGCCCATTATAGGCGCTTTTGACGGTGAACCTCTTGGTGAACGCCCTCAGAGTACATGCAGCTACGCGACCCCATTTTCAGCAGGGTTCGATTTACTGCATGTTGTGACTCATTACTCCCGTCACCAGCATTCAAATTACGGGCGAGTTGCGGCACAATATTCCTTCTGTTGGCATGCAGGATAGTCTTTACTCACTTCTAGCATCGATGAGCCGTGGTCCGTCCACACCTTGCCGGAGGTTCGTGGTTTGTTCCTACTCGGACCACTTTTCAAACGTACTAACAACGGCTGACCTTGAGCACCCCACAAGCCTTGCCATCTCGAAACTGCTCTGACCCAGTCGTCTGGCCATTACAGTTTGGCATTTGTCAAACTCACTTAAGTCCGCTGCCTTTTCCATCTGAAGAATAAGAAAAACACTGATTAACAGAGCTCAGTATCAGGTGTTATTTATACCGTTTTAAGACCTTCACACGCGCCATCATAATGTTTTGGCTCATCGGTGTATTATTTAGATGGCCATATCGAGTTGGGTTGGGTTGTTTTACCTATGAGAGGCACTTTTTTGCACACCATGGGCTAAATGGCCAGGTCACATGGACCCCGAAGGCTCAGAGAAGGTTGGGGGAGGGGACCCACTGGAACAGCTGTTGGGAGACAGATAGTAGCCTCCCGTCAAGGCCATCCAGCGTGTTCTTTAACGTGCACAGGGTATGGCTCTCCCGCACACTGGGCCACAGCTTAACGTCCCATGCGACGGACGGCGGCCTTTCCAAGCCCATCGGTGTCCCCTACTGACCGTGGGTAGGGCGGGGAAGTCATATCGAGTACTCTGCGCATAGTGATAAAAACAGTTGGATTTAACAGACTTTACCTACCAGGTATTAATACATACCCCTTCCCCGTCTATTAGTCCATTAAATCGATAGTTCACGCTATTTGCAATATGGACTGCAAAATTCAGAAAAAAAGTTCGAAAGCTCACTTCCAAGATTGGGCTCAGAGGAATCATATGGTTACTCGGTTGACCTCTACTTGCACTAGCAGATTTATCACGTGCGACTTATGTTACTTGTAAAACGCTCCTTGTTCTCTTTCTCTGATCTTTTCTATCTTTGCCGAGAACTAATTTAGCGTGAAAAAAAAATCCTTTTTGTTTACACTCCTCTGGCAGAAATTAGTTCTCTTAAAAAACAGAATTTGCTTTTTCTTTCAAGATTTTAGCTCATTTTTTTAACCGTTCTACGATACGGAATTTTGATCGCTTGAATATCTTCGCAGTTTCCGTAAAAATATATTGAGGATAAAGAAAACGCAAACCTATAGTAAAAAAAAGCAAATACGTATTATTCTGTCACAAAGAATTTAACTTACTTTCGCCACTTCCCTCTGAAAATGAGCACGATCCAAAGATCTGACGTCATCTCACACTTGACGGCTCTCCTTTCATCCTATTCATTACATGCATGGCTTCTTTTTACGCCTTAGTGTGCTTCATTTTGCAAACATTTAAAAACCACAAAATGTCCTCAGAATGTGTGCAAATGAACTGCTGGGCTCTCTATCCATTTGGCTGTTGGGATGTCTGTTATTGCAGCAGAGATTTGAATCAGACTGATAGAAGATGCAATTAACGAATGCAGTTGTTCCCTTGCTCTCAGTTCCAATTATTTGCATTAGAACTCTTCTTAAACTTCTGCAGTTCGTACACATCCAAAGAACCAGCAGATGAGAACACGCATTACCCTCGCAAGCACATAGAAGCGTAAATATTTGAAGAATTATATCAGAGTAAAAAGATGACACTGGACTTCCAAAGGATTAATTTCAACAGAGAAACAGGAAGAAATGTTTTTTTTTTTAATTTCGATGCGATTCAGAGACGATCCACCAGAATAAGTGATTTTAATCTATAAATTGTACTCAGAAAACAATTTATATGGGATGAATTACTTGACGTTTTCAACCCGTGGGCAAGACTGGTATGAAAGTAGTCCATAGGTTACTAATGTGTCCCATAAGGTTAGGAATGTTGCCACAAGGTTATGAACGTGATCCACGAAGTTAGGAAATGTGGCCCACAGGGTTATGAATGTACCCACCAGGTTACCAAATATAGATCATTAGGTTTTGAAATGTGGACCATCAGATTATGAAATGTGAACCACCAGATTATAAAATGTGGTCCATTAGGTTATGAATGCGATCCACGGGGGTTAATAAATGTGATCTACCAGGTTAGGTTATGAACCACCAGTTTAGGTTTCATAACCCTTAGGGTTATGAAATATAGCCACATCGTTATGCATGAGTCAGCTTTTGCGAATGTGATCCATAGAGATACGAAATGTGGCCTACCAGGTTATGAATGGGACCCACAGGATTATAATGCTATCCACAGGGTTAAGAAATGTGAGGGGCGGGGATGGCTCAGTCGGTAGCTCACCAGGCTCGTAATCTGTACTTTCCAGGTTCGAGTCCCAGCTAGGTCAGCGTTGAGATTTATCTCCGCAAAATTCCCCGCCCTGTCCACGGTCAGTAGGGGACACCGATGGACTTGGAAAGGCCGCCGTCCGTCGGATGGGACGTTAAGCCGTGGCCCCGTGTGCGGGAGACTTATACCCTGTGCACGTTAAAGAACACGCTGGTTGGCCTTGACGGGAAGCTACCATCTGTCTCCCAACAGCTGTTCCAGTGGGTCCCCTCCATCAACCTTCTCTGAGCCTTCGGGGTCCATGTGACCTGGCCATTTAGCCCATGGTGTGCAAAAAAGTGCCGCTCAGAGGTAAAACAACCCAACCCTAAGAAATGTGATCTATCACGTTATGAATGTAACCTGGTAGGTCACATTTCTAATGAGTCACATAAGGTTATGAATGAGTAATTACCTTATGATCAATTACCTTATTTTATAATTACCTTTATGATTAATTACCTTATTAATTACCTTAAGTGGTAATTAATCTTCTATCTGGGATTAATTGCTTTATGGGCTAATTAATTAATTATTTTAATTGGTTTCAACTTAATGCTTAATGAGAAACGTAAAAATAATTTTTTAACTTCATTCTCTTGTTCACGAATATTTAGAATATAAAATTTTTAAATTTTCATGCATCATTTAATAACTCTGTGGCCCACAATTTATAAATTAGTAAGCCACATTTCATACTCAGATGTCCGTATTTATAACCTGGTGGGCCACATTTTATAATCAGGTGGGCCATTTAAATCATCTGGCGGAACACACTTTATAGCCAGGTGGACTACATTTCATAATCCTATGGGTCAGATTCATAACCTGGTAGGCCACATTTCCTAACGTAGTGAATCCTATTAATAACCCTGTGAGTCACATTCCCAACATGCAGCAAGGTGAGGGTTTAGCACAGATAAATCTCAATGCTGGAGGGGGCAGTGGTGGCTCAGTCGGTAGCGCGCCAGACTCGTAATCTGTAGTTCCAAGGTTCGAGTCCCAGCTGAGTCAGCGTTGAGATTTATATCCGCAAAATTCCTCGCCCTGTCCACGGTCAGTAGGGGACACCGACGGGCTTGGAAAGGGCGCCGTCCGTCGGATGGGACATTAAGCCATGGCCTCTTGTGCGGGAGATCCATACCCTGTGCACGTTAAATAACACGCTGGATGGCCTTGACGGGAGGCTAGGTTATAACGCTGGAATTCCTGCGCAAGGACATCAAGAGAATAATCTCTATATAACGTCCTCACATTCCACGTACCTGCAGAGAGAAAATAATTAGTAGGATTTGTTCCAGTGGGTCCCCTCCCCCAACCTTCTCTGAACCTTCGGGTCCATGTTACCTGGCCATTTAGCCCATGGTGTGCAAAAAAGTGCCGCTCAGAGGTAAAACAACCCAACTCTCAATGCTGTCACAGGTGGGACTCGAACCTTGGGACTGCAGACTGAAACGCAGTGGGGCGGATTTTATACACAGAATTAATATTGGACCTTCTCATAAAAAAGCATAGTACCCATTGTTATATCCAAAAAAGTTCCAAAAACTTCTCATTTAAATTATTGTGAATTGCAAATATTCGTATTTCGGAAATTTATCGTCCTATTTTTATAATAATTCGCACAGAAACTATTTCTGTAAGTCAGTAACAAAGTTTAAACCTATCAAAACCGTTTTCGCGTGTCATTGGTAGAGCTTAACATTTTCAAAACCAATTTATATAAGTCATTGGTATAGTTTAATATCTTCAAAACTATTTTGTAAATCATTGCTAAAGCATAACATTTACTGAACCATTTCCTGCTAATCGTTGATAAAGCTTAACATTTTCTAAACCAATTCTGCAAGTCTTTTAAAGCTTAACATTTTTTAAAATCAATTTTGTAAATCACTAGTAAAGCTTAACATTTTTAAACCATTTCTGTAAGTTAAAAAATTTAAATTTTTTTAATTTATATTTTTTTGTTGTCACTAAAAAGCACCTACCTTCAAAAACTTTGATATATAACTCAGAAACATCGAGCACATTTACCGCTCTTTTGAATTCAGTTAGCCTACGACATTGGCTTTAAAGCTTTAAGTTTTAAAAGACGTCACAAATTTTAATTTGAGATACGACTCATTAAAGTCGAATCCCGCGAAAATCTCCCCCCCCCCATTTTATCAGGGGGATAGTGGGGGCAAAATTCGAAATAGTTTACGACCGTCATTATACAGGCTTTCATTTGACACCTAACTCATAACTACAGGCCCTCGTGTTCGGAAAATATAGTAGAACGACTTTCACATTTCGCGATTTTTAGGGGGAACAAAGCATGGGGGTCATTTTTAAAAGCCTGCAACACTCACCGCGTCATCAATTTTCATTTGACAAATAGCTTGTTACTTTCCGCACTCGCGTCCAGGAGATATAAAGGAACAATCATCTTCACATTTTCCCTCTTTTTTAAGGGAGAGAAAAGCATGGGGGACTCAATTTTTTTTTTGCCGCGTCAGAAGCTTTCATTTAACGAATAGCTCGTTACTTTCAGCAGTTTGTTTTGTTTGTTTTACCTCTGAGCGGCACTTTTTTGCACACCATGGGCTAAATGGCCAGGTCACATGGACCCCGAAGGCTCAGAGAAGGTTGGGGGAGGGGACCCACTGGAACAGCTGTTGGGAGACAGATGGTAGCCTCCCGTCAAGGCCATCCAGCGTGTTCATTAACGTGCACAGGATATGGTTCTCCCGCACACGGGGCCACGGCTTAACGTCCCATCAGACGGACGGCGGCCTTCCAAGCCCATTGGTGTCCCCTACTGACCGTGGGCAGGGTGGGGAATTTTGCGGAGAAAAATCTCAACGCTGACCCAGCTGGGACTCGAACCTGGGAACTACAGATTACAAGCCTGGCGCGCTACCGACTAAGCCACTCCCGCCCCTTCAGCAGTCGTGTTCTGAATATAGAGAGGAACAATAGTTTCACATTTCCCCTTTTTTGGGGAGAAAAAAGAATTGGGAGTCAATTTTTTTATAGCCTACGACACTCCCCGCGTCACAAGCTTTCGTTTGACACATAGCTCGTTACTTTCCGTACTCGCGTTCAGGAGTACACATAGGTCGTTAAATTTCGCACTCGCATTCACTTTCACGTTTGCCCTGTTTTTAGGGGGGAAAAGCGCGGGGGGTCAATTTTCGTAGCGTAGGATATTCCCCTCGTCAGAAGCTTTCATTTGATGTATAGCTTGTTACTTTCGGCCTTTGCGTTCTGGAGATGTAGCTTAAGAATTGTTTTCATATTTCCCCTTTTTCAGGGGGGCAGAAAGCAAGGGGGCAATTTTTTTTTATACCCTATTACACTCCCCGCGTCACAGGCTTTCATTTGGCGCATAAATCATTAAGTTTCTCCATCGCGTTCGAAAGATATGGTGGAGCAACGCTTTGTCAAATCCACAAACCGACCAATTGACAAATGTCGAAGTCAAAAGCAATAGAAAGATGGGTAAACCCATTTATGCAAAGTTATTGACATAATTTAAAATCTTCAAAACTATTCTGTAAATCATTGCTAAACCTTAACATTTTTTGAGCCATTTCTGCAAGACATTAGTAAAGCTTAACATTTTCTAAACCATTTCTGTAAGTCATTTCTAAAGCTCAACGTTTAAAAAAAACCTTTTCTGTAAGTCATTTCCAAAGCTTAACATTTTCCAACCATTTCTGTAAGTCATGGATAAAGCTTAACATTTTCGAAACCATTTCGGTAAATCATTGGTATAACTTAACATTTTGGAAACCATCATTTTGAACTCAGTACCAACTTTCGCCACGACCGGGTCACACTGAAATAATTCCTTCCGCAGAAAAAAATTAATGCCACGTTAACCATTTCAAAAACAAGCCGTAACAAGAAGCAGGAAGGGAACGGAATTATGACATAAAGATAGTTTAATGCTTTGCGATACGAAGAACTATTGCTACAAGATTTCAGATACACATTACCAAAAGAGAGACATTATTGGTATCCACCAGATTTCTCCGTTATGTCGTGCAGCAAATTCCCCGCACGCTACTGACGTAAGTAGTAAATAAAGCGACTCCTGACAGATTCATGGTTGCTCAACATGAAAGCCTCAATATAAATAGAACGAAGACTTTAGGACACGCACCTCAAACCGGTGTCAGAGCAGCTAAAACTGAAAAGTGCTTCTTCGTTTACTGTTTAAAATGTCAAAATCGACTTTTAGGCTCACTGGAATGAGAGTTTATCGCGAAGAATCGAGTACAACTCTGTTACTCGATTCTTCACGATAAAAAATAAATACTGTACGTGAAATCGTAAACGCAATGTAAGCAAAGTACAGTATACTATTGTGCAGTGGTTTAGAATTGCGTGACTTGCCACCAGGGAAGCGCTGGTGCAGAGCAGTCGCTCTGGTGCAAAGCTCGAATCTCAACCGAGCACTATTTTCGTCGCTTGTCTCTGACGTGAAAGGAGACGCCGAGAGCATTGGAAAGACAGTTGTTTTCAATGGGACGTTGAGACATAACCCCGCGTACATGAATGCCAATCTCTCTTTCATTGAACAATGAATGAACATGAATTTCAAGCAACATTCCCATACCCTCATGAGTATTAAATTCGAATTTAAATTATGCCTACAACTAAAATTGGCATTTTCATCAGGTTCGAATCAAAGAAAATTTACATCCTTCTCTCTTTTTCTGTTCAAATGCACATCCTTCTCTCCTTTTCTTTATTTTACTTTCTCCCTTTTCCTTTTCTCTTTACCTTTATTTCTCCCCTTTTCCTTCTTTTCCCTTTTCCTTTTCTCTTTACCTTTTTTCCTCCCCTTTTCCTTCTTTTCCCTTTTCCTTTTCTCTTTACTTTTTTTCTCCCCTTTTCCTTCTTTTCCCTTCTCCTTTTTCTTTCTTTTTCCTTCTCTTCTTCTACTCTTCTTTTTTCCTATCCTTTTTCAAAATATTCTCTGTCTTCATTTTTCTCTCTTTTCCTTTTCTTTCATATTCTTGTCCTTCCTCACCCTTATTTTTTATATTCTCTCCTCTTAGGCTACCTTTACGCTACCCCTTATTTTTTCTACCCTAAGGCTAACCTTTTTTCCGCATTGTCTCTCTTCCTTTTACTTTCGTTTCTTTCACTTTTTCCTTCTTTTTCTTGTTCCTCCTCTCTCATTTTCCTTTATTTCTGCTTTCCTCTTTCATTTTACTAGTTTTCTCTTTCTTTTTCTTCATTTTATTCTTTCGTTTTCTTTCTCCCATTTTATTTCTTTCTTTCCTTTCTCCCTTTTTCTTATTTTCTGTCTTTCTTTTTCTCCTTTTTTCATTCTTTTCCTCTCTCCAATTTTCTTTACATTTCTCTCTTTCTCTCCTCTATTCCTTTTCTTTTGTCCTTCCGCTATTCTCTTTGTTAGTTTTCTCTCTCTCCCTTTTCTTTCCTCTTCCTTTTTGTTTTTTTTTCCTCTGTTCTTTTTTCAGTTTCCTCTTTCTTCCTTTCTTTTTTCTCTACCATTTCGCCACTTTTTTTCAAGTTTTCACTCCCTCTCTTCGTTTTCGTCATTATTTTTCCCTTGCTCTATCCCTTTTCCAGTTTTCTTTCTAAGAGTTTTTCTTTCTTTTCCTCTCTTACTTTTTCTGCCTTTCTTCTCTTAATATTTCCTTTTTTCTTTTCTCTATTTTTAGTTTTTATTTTTTCGCCCTCTCTCGTTTTATTGCCTTTGCCTCCACTTTACTCCCCTTCACCTTTTTTCTGTCGTCCCTCATTCATGTTCTCTGGCCCTTGCTTTATTCCTTTTAATTGCCCTTCTTCTCACCTATGGCTTTCCTTTTGATCTCTTTCTTTTCCCTTTTTTTGCCCTTCCTCTTTTATTTCTCCTTCCTCTCACTCTCCCGCTTCTCTTTTTTATCTCTTTCTTTTATCTTTCCTTGCCCTTTCTCTCTTACATCTCCTTCCTCTGATCATCCCGCTTCCCTTTTGAACCCTTTCTTTTCTCTTTTCTTGCCCTTCCTCTTTTACTTCTCCTTCCTCTCACTCTCCCGCTTCTCTTTTGTCTGTTTCGTTTCTCTTTCCTTGCCTTTCTCTCTTACATCTCCTTCCTCTGATCATCCCGCTTCCCTTTTGAACTCTTTCTTTTCCCTTTTACTTCTCCTTCCTCTTTTACTTCTCCTTCCTCTCACTCTCCCGCTTCTCTTTTGTCTGTTTCATTTCTCTTTCCTTGCCCTTTCTCTCTTACATCTCCTTCCTCTGATCATCCCGCTTCCTTTTTGATCTCTTTCTTTTCTCTTTCCTTGCCCTTCCTCTTTTATTTCTCCTTCCTCTCACTCTCCCGCTTCTCTTTTTTATCTCTTTCTTTTCTCTTTCCTTGCCCTTTCTCTCTTACACCTCCTTTCTCTGATCATCCCGCTTCCCTTTTGAACTCTTTCTTTTCTCTTTTCTTGCCCTTCCTCTTTTACTTCTCCTCCCTCTCACTCTCCCGCTTCTCTTTTGTCTGTTTCGTTTCTCTTTCCTTGCCTTTCTCTCTTACATCTCCTTCCTCTGATCATCCCGCTTCCCTTTTCAACTCTTTCTTTTCTCTTTTACTTCTCCTTCCTCTCACTCTCCCGCTTCTCTATTGTCTGTTTCATTTCTCTTTCCTTGCTCTTTCTCTCTTACATCTTCTTCTTCTGATCATCCCGCTTCCCTTTTGATCTCTTTCTTTTCTCTTTCCTTGCCCTTCCTCTTTTACTTCTCCTTCCTCTCACTCTCCCGCTTCTCTATTGTCTGTTTCATTTCTCTTTCCTTGCCCTTTCTCTCTTACATCTCCTTCTTCTGATCATCCCGCTTCCCTTTTGATCTCTTTCTTTTCTCTTTCCTTGCCCTTCCTCTTTTACTTCTCCTTCCTCTCACTCTCCTTCTTCTCTTTTTTTTTATCTCTTTCTTTTCTCTTTCCTAGACCTCTTTTCCATTTACTTGCACATCCTCTCGCCCTCCCACTTCTTTTTTGATCTCTTTGTTTTCACTTTCCTTGCCTTTCCTCTCTTCCTTTCCCTTATCTATCACTTTCTTTCTTGTTATGTTGTTTTACTTTTCCCGTCAAGGCCATCCAGCGTGTTCTTTAACGTGCACAGGGTATAGCTCTCCTGCACACGGGGCCACGGCTTAACGTCCCATACGACGGACGGCGGCCTTTCCAAGCCCATCGGTGTCCCTTACTGACCGTGGGCAGGGAATTTTGCGGAGATAAATCTCAACGCTGATCAACTCTCAACTACAGATTACGAGCCAGGCGCGCTACCGACTGAGCCACCCCCGCCCCCCCCATTATTTCGAGCCACTTAATAAACAAAATATACGTTTCAGAAGCTCACGTAATGATTACTTCAATATGAAATAAATATAAATGATTATTTATAAAACAATTTATTGTCAAATACTCCAGCTACAATAACTCTCTAAATATCGAACGACTACTGCTGAAAACAGAAAATTAAAAAAGTTTGATTATGATCTTTAATTTATCGTCAATCACATTTCTACATTAAATGCATATTTTGGAAGTTATATAGCCTTTAAATTATCAGAGTATTTCCGTGTTTGACATAACACGGAAATACTCTAATAATTGGATACGGCAGTGCATTTTACTAAAAAAAATTACAAAAGTATTTTAATCGCTTTTTTTTTACGGTCGTTTCAATTTTCGCAAATTTTGAATGTTTTTGCAGCAAAAGATAATTTCTAAAACCTTTCAATTTAATCTCTCTTTAACATCAAAGAAATATCGTTGGAATCGAGATTTAGATTAATTCGATTGAGAACTTTTAACTTTATTCACATTTTTGGGATTAAAAGTTTACTTTAGAAGTTACCATTAACATGTATCTTTCATGACGGAGGTGGAGGTTCAGTGGGTAGCGCGCCAGGCTCGTAATCTTCAGTTCCCAGGTTCGAGTCCCCAGTTCTGCCCTCGATCAGAAGGGGACACCGATGTGCTTGGAAAGGCTCTCATCCGTCAGATAGGACGTTAGTCCATGGCCCCATGTGCAGGAGAGCCATACCCTGTGCACGTTAAAGAACACGCTGGATGGGCTTGACGGGAGGCTACCATCTGTCTCCCAACAGCTATCCAGTGGGTACCCTTCTCACAACCTTCTCTGAGCCTTCGGGGCCCTTGTGACTAGGTCATTTTGCCCATTATGCGCACCAAAAGTGCCGCCGCTATTAGGCAAAACATTGGAAGGAAACCAACCTAGACCACCTCTCATATTCATCTCCGTTAAAAACCCCATCCTGCCCCGGTCATAAAAGATCACCAATGGGCTTGGAAAGGCCGCCGTCTGTCGGATGGGATGTTAAGCCGTGGCCCCGTGTATGCGAGAGCCGTACCCTTTGCACTTCAAAGAATAGCTGGATGGCCTTGACAGGGTTGGGTTGTTTTACCTCTGAGCGGCACTTTTTTGCACACCATGGGCTAAATGGCCAGGTCACATGGACCCCGAAGGTTCAGAGAAGGTTGGGGGAGGGGACCCACTGGAACAGCTGTTGGGAGACAGATGGAAGCCTCCCGTCAAGGCCATCCAGCGTGTTCTTTAACGTGCACAGCGTATGGCTCTTCCACACACGGGGCCACGGCTTAACGTCCCATCCGACGGACGGCGGCCTTTCCAAGCCCATCGGTGTCCCCTACTGACCGTGGGCAGGGCGGGGAATTTTGCGGAGATAAATCTCAACGCTGACCCAGCTGGGACTCGAACCTGGGAACTACAGATTACGAGCCTGGCGCGCTACCGACTGAGCCACCCCCGCCCCAGGCCTTGACAGGAGTCCACCATGTTTAGGGTTACCAGATACGTTCTAAAATGAGGACAAGAAAGCTTCAGATGGAGGACAAAGGAGAACATGTTTTCAATTTGTGACGTAATATAAGTTTTTTCCTACTAACTTTATTTCAATTACCGACTAACAGGGGCGAAATCAGTCGGTAGCGCGCCAGTCTCGTAATCTGCAGTTATTCCAACTGTGTCAGCGCTGAGATTTATCTCCGCAAAACTCCCCGCCCCTCCAAGTAGGGGACACCGATGGGCTTGGAAAGGCCGCCATCCGTCGGATGGGACGTTAAGCCGTATCTCCGTGTGCGGGAGAGTCATACCCTGTGCACGTTAAAGAACACGCTGGATGGCCTTGATGGGAGTCAACCATCAGTCTCCCAAAAGCTGTTCCAATGGGTCCCCTCTTCCAACTTTCTCTGAGCCTTCCCGGTCCTTGTGACCTGGCCATTTAGTCCATTGTGTGCAAAAAAGAGCCGCTCAGAAGCAAAACAAGCCAACCGACTTCAGTCAGAAAAAGGAATAATACTAATTATTAAGTACAGTTCAAAAATATTAAATTAATATATGGTAAAAAATATATGGCAAAATTGAATCTTACCATATGCCTTTTTTATTTCATATTTGATTATCAATCAAGAGTACAATTTACATTTTCTTTACAATCTGGTATATAAATTGTTGACACTGAGTGTTGCAGAAAATAGAGACGCTTACAACGCTAACAGAATAACTTTAGCATTCACGATTTGCAGCAAATTATTTCAGTTAACAACGTACACAGCTCGACATTGAAAGTGCCCCACCCAGAAGGACATGTCTTACAAACTTGCAAATGGGAGGGTGGGTGTGCGCAGCTGAGATATGCAAATGATGATAATCCAGAGCCAATGACGTATGTGGCTCAAGAGCTAAAAGGTGCAAAAAGGAACAGTGATGGTACTGTGTTTATGCAGGTGGAAATCATGCGAACGGTTGAGATTAGGTGGTTCCACCTGTAAATTGTTCAGCGAAGGCTGAAAATGCCTGGTACACGCTGTCGTCAGATTTATCGCCATTTGGAAGCTTTTCAGAGAGGAAGAATTATAGTCCTATATGAAGCTGGATGGATTACACATCGTGTTGCTGGCCATGCTCATCGGGATGCACAAACTGTTGGACGCTGTTGGTAACAATGTGGAAATGAAGGTTCTAGTGTGCGTTGCACATGGAGTGGTTCCATCCGACAAACGTCAGCATGGATTGATAGACGCATTGTTCGACATGCTCATTCGTCATCACAGAGCACTGCAGGCGATATTCGACGGGCTGTGTCAGCAGCCATGGATGTCCCCCATAAAGACCCGAATGGTAAACCAAAGGTTGCATGAGGCACACCTGTGCTGTAGGCAACTGTTACGTTGACTGCCATTGACTGCAAACCATCGCAGCACTCCTCTGGCTTGGTGCTAAAGTCGTGCGAACTGGGGTCACGAATGGAACACTGTTGTGTTTAGTGATGAATCCCGGTGGGTGGACGATCAATGGGGCTGTGTATGGTGACAACCTGGCGAGAGGACAGATCCAGCTTTTGTTTGCGACCGGCACACAGTCCGTCAGTCAGGCATAATGATATGGGGTGCTATTGGATATGAGAGCAGGTCACCTCTTGTCCGCATCACGGGAACACTGACAGCTGCACGTTACGTTACTACTGCTCTGCCACCCGTTTTGTTACCATTCGTGGGAGACATGCAGCAGCCCATTTTCTAGCTTGACAACGCCCGTGTACACACTGCAAGGGTCTCCAGACAATGTTTGCAACATGTTCAAGCATTGCCATGAGCAGCACGATCTCTAGATTTATCTCCAATAGAAAATCTGTGGGATCACATTGGACGACGTGTCCAATCTCTCACCGGCCGGCGCTGAATCTCGATGTATTATGGGAGCAAGTCAACGCTGCTTGGTGTGCAATTCCTCAGGACCATATCCATCAACTGTACGACTCCCTGCCACGCCGTATTGATGCCTGTATTGCCTTTCACGTCAGTACCAAATTATTACTGAGGTAGTCATTGTCTGAAATTATCTCATCTTCTAAGAGTTGTAAGTGGCTGCAAATTAAATCATGGTATGCCAATATATATTGCTATGTGTGCAATACGTTTCACCCCTATCCCCTCATTCCTTCTGGGAGGGGCAATTTCAATGTCGTGCAGTGTATTATATGGCAGTCACGATTGAAGGGGGCGGGGGTGGCTCAGTCGGTAGCGCGCCAGACTCGTAATCTGTAGTTCCCAGGTTCGAGTCCCAGCTGGGTCAGCGTTGAGATTTATCTCCGCAAAATTCTCCGCCCTGTCCACGGTCAGTAGGGGACACCGATGGGCTTGGAAAGGCCGCCGTCCGTCGGATGGGACGTTAAGCCGTGGCCCCGTGTGCGGGAGAGCCATACCCTGTGCACGTTAAAGAACACGCTGGATGGCCTTGACGGGAGGCTACCATCTGTCTCCCAACAGCTGTTCCAGTGGGTCCCCTCCCCCAACCTTCTCTGAGCCTTCGGGGTCCTTGTGACCTGGCCATTTAGCCCATGGTGTGCAAAAAAGTGCCGCTCAGAAGTAAAACAACCCAAAAAACAACACGATTGAAGAAATTTAAAAAAGGAAAATGCAAAAAAAACATTTTAATTTTAGTTTAAAACAAGTTCTTATGAGGTTATACAAAAAGGAGGATATTTCATGTTTTTTTTTAAATGTGGGAGCACATGAGGTAAAGAAGGAGGACATGTCCTCCTTATGGAGGACGTATGATAAACTTAATCATGTCTCCTAACAGCTGTACAGTGAGTACTCTACCCATAACCTCCTCTGAGTCCTCGGGGTTAGATTGGATTGTTTTACCTCTGAGCGGCACTTTTTTGCACATAATGGGCTAAATGGCAATGTCACAAGGACCCCGAAGGCTCAGGGAATATTGGGTGGAGGTACCCCACTAGAACAATTGTTGGGGGACAGATGGTAGCCTCCCGTCAAGACCATACAGCGTGCTATTTAACGTATAGCTCTACCATACACGGGGCCACGGCTTAACGTCCCATCCGACGGACGACGGTCTTTCCAAGCCCATCGGTGTCCCCTACTGACCAAGGGCAGGAAGGGGAGTTTTGCAGAAATAAATCAACGCTGGCTTAGCTGGGACTCGAACCTGACAACTACAGATTACGAGCCTGGTGTTCTACCGACTGAGCCACCCTCCCCCCCCCCCCCCCACACCCACCCTTGCTGAGTCTTCAGGATTTTTCTGACCTGGCCATTTTTCCCGTTGTGTGCAAAAACAGTCCCCTCAGCAGTGCTCCAGGCTCGTATTGTGCAGTCCCCAGGTTTGAGTCCCATCTGGGCCAGCCTATGAGCTTGGAAAGGTTGCTGTTTGTGAGATGGGATATTGAGCCATGATCCGCGTGTAGTAGAGTCATACCTGTGCACGTTAAAGAACACGCTGGATGGCCTTGACGTCAGGTTAACTCTCCTAACAGTTGTCCAGTGAGTCCCCTTCCTCCAACCTTCTCTGAATCCTCGGGGTCCTTGTGACCTGGTCATTTAGCCCATTGTGAGCAGAAAAGTGCCTCTCAGGGGTAAAACAACCGAAACTAACCCATGGATCACCTACTAATCTTGTTGCCATTGAATGATCTGTGCATACGGCCAGTTCTCCACAATGTTAAGCATTAAAACTGATGAATGTTAATATTTACTCTAATAAATGCATTGTGAAATGGATATCAAGAAACACCGTCAGATTTCGTTAGTGATAACGCCAGAGGAGTCGCTTTAATTGAAGAGCGGCACAAAACACTTTTCACTCTCATCACTTGCACTTCTGTTGCAATTAAAATCGAAAGGTGCAGCAAGAGCGTGCTTTGGCTACAAAACCCAAACAACGACGAAACGTGGAAGCAAATACATCAGAACTGTGGTAAAATAAAAGGCGGTTGTTTCGTTTTTCTGTGAGAAAACATCCATCTGCTGCTAGAGTTTTTGCCTGCCTTATTTCACATCTATTAATAGTTAATTCATTTTAATACTTATACTAATAACTGGAAAGGAAATAGGTAGATTAGGTGAGAAATTACTTGCATGTTTGTGAGTAGTTTGTCATTCTAATAGAGTGGAATAAAAGGCTATGTAACAAAAGTTCAGTGTCACGAAGTCTCTAGCAAAATATATGAGTGATTGGGATAGTTCGTGCTAGTGTAAGGGTGGTATGGTTTGAAAAAGACACCTAGATGGTTTGAGGTATGGCGTTCATCATAAAAGGACGCACGAAATCGATTACACGTTCAGAAGAAATTGAGATGAAAACGAATCACTGAATATAAATAACAATAGAGTTAACCATCGCATTAATAACATACAAGTATAATAAGGGCTATTTTTGTGAAACATCAGATAGGAATGGAGCAATTGTTAATATAATCACAACTTGTCGTTTCCATATTACAGATTTCTTTGAATCATCATCATCATCATCAAGCAGCCATGGGCTAGGAGGTCCAACCAGACCGTGCAATTTAGTTCTCCAAACAAGTCTGTCCAGAGCTACATCTACTGCATCTGGCCACTGCACACCAATTCTAACAAGGTCCTGTTTGACATTGTCTGCCCACCGCATCCTAGGTCTCCCCTTCTTTCTGAGGCCTTCAGGCACACTGTTCATAACCCTATTCGCCAATCTATAATTATTCGTACGGGCAACATGGTCAAACCAACGGAGTCTCTCTCTGCACAATATGCTGCTCAAAGGAGGTTGACGTCATTAGTTACAAAGTTCAACCACCTAATACCCAAGATACTGCGTAAGCATCTGAAATCAAAAGCATCTAGTTTCCTGTTATCTTGTTTACAAAGTATCCACGTTTCACTACCATAACTAACCCTAGAAAGAACCAAACTATTATACAGTCTAATTTTAGTCTTTAGGTGTATACGCCTATTTCTCCACACTCTCCATAGATTCTTAAAATTCCCGGCAGCAGTCCCTATTCGTCTGTTAATCTCATGCCGCACATCAACAGCACCTGTTACATAGCTCCCAAGAAAATTAAACTGTCACACCTGCTCAAGACTGCAACCATTCAGATGAACTGAATCACAACCTTCCTGACCAATTTTCATCACTTTAGTTTTCTCTCTGTTTATAACCAAACCTACTCTACTACCAGTCTCATCAACAGCTCGAATGAAAGAGTTCATCTCATCAACATCATTTGCCAAAAGGGCTAAATCATCAGCATAATCTAAATCAGAAATTTTATTATCTCCAGACCATTTAAGGCCAAAATCTTTCCCTTGAAGTGAATTTCGCATAACATAATCAATAACCAGGCTAAAGAAAAAAGGAGACAAAATGCACCCTTCTGAATCACCAGTAGTAATGCTAAACCAATTGCTACAAGTCTTACCAACTCTCACACACGACTCAGTGTTATTATAGACAGCTTTCATTATGTTAACTAACTTGTCTGGTATACGATTATGATCTCACAATCAACCACAAATTATGACGGATCAACAGAATCAAAAGCCTTTTTGTAATCAACAAAGCTAGCAACCAAAGGTTTCTGAAACTCTAAACATTTCTCAAGAATCTTCCTAAGTGAAAATATCTGATCCACAATCCCCTACCACTTCTGAATCCACATTGCTCATCACGCAATTGACTCGCAACTTGATTCTTAATTCTATTAAGCACAATCATGGAAAGAACTTTACCTGGAACAGAGAGTAGGCTGATACCCCTATAGTTATCATAAGAACTGCGATCACCTTTTTTGAAAATAGGGATAACAATAGCTCTGGTAAAATCTTTAGGAACCATGCCTTTATCATAAATAATATTCAGAATTTCAGTCATCCAAGTGGTAACTGAAACATTTCCAGCTCTAAGCATTTCCGTATTAATTTCATCTACACCTGGGGATTTATGAAGTTTAAATTTAGGAATAACCAAAATAACTTCAGATTGTGTTATAGGGCCAACATTAAAGCCACCGATGCATCTATCATCATTGCAAATAATGGGAATAGAACTAACCACATTGTTTAGAATATCATTGAAATGCTCAGCCAACCTAGCCATGACAGAATCCTCACCTTCTATAACCTTGCCTTGTTTATCCTTCAATCCCTGTATACCTGTCTGTTTTCTACCACACAAAACATTAACTATCTGGTACAGCTCTCTGCTGTTGTGCTGTCTAACTGCTTCCTCGGCTTTGTCAGCCAAACCATCAAGCCAAAGATTCTTATCAGCAGCTAACTGATCTTTTACACGTTTATTAATTTCTCTGTAATGCTTTCTATTAGGACTAGTAGGGTATTGATTAAGGACATTCCTGCAGTTCTTTCTTTCCGAAGTAAGCTCAAGTGCCTTATCACTCAAATAATTCTGCCTCCTCTTCTCCTTTCTTCCTAAAAGAGTACTGTTAGTTTCCAAAAGAGCCTGCTTAAAATGATCCCATTCTTCCTCAACTTCAGTAGTAAGCATACCATGACTGTCATAATGACTAAATAAGCTATCATGATGAGCTTTGGCTATAACTAGGTCTTTCAGAGCTTCAGTATTAAAAGTAAATTTTTTAACCCTAGCACAACACTTTTTAAGTTCAAGGTGCAAGACACTTTTAACAAAGTAATGGTCAGATCCAATTTCAGCTCCCCTATATTTCCTTGAAAGGGTTAGGTAAACAGTGTCCAATAACTGGACTAAGCGGCCGCATAAGGCCCCAGCTATTGAGGGGGCCCCAAAATCGTTCTGCGAAAGGTTCATAATTTTACAGGTAATTTCAACTATACACCAAAGGGGCCCTACATATTGTTCCGCTTAGGGCCCCTGTACCTCTAAATCCTCTACTGTAGGGGCTAAAGTTAAGTATTGATCACATAATACGCTATTAATTACACTTGACTTCTGAGTGACACTTTTTTATACACGCATTGGGCTAAATGGCCAGGTCACAAGGAACCCCAAGGGCTCAGAGAAGATGAGAGCAAAGGGACCCACTGAGCGGCTATTAAGGGATTTGAAGAGTTAAAAAGTATTACCTGTTGAAATAGCAGTTAGCCTGCTGCCATGGCCATCCAGTGTGTTCTTTAACGTACACAGGGAATGACACTCCTGCATACAGGGCACTGGATTAACGTCCCATCCGACGGATGGCGGCCTTTCCATGCCGATCGATATTTACTTTCTCATCATGATCGTGGCGGGAGTTTAGCGGAAATAAATTTCAAGGCTGGCCCAGGTGGGACTCGAACTTGGGAAATACAGATTACGAGCTTGATTCACTACTGATTACGCCAATCGCGCCTGTCATGTCCCTCTAATTTATTTATTTTTCTTTATTGTTGCATTTTATTGTATTTTTGTTGTTGTGAATATTTTTATGTATTGAGTGTGTTCTTGGAAATGCTATTGTGGGGATGTGACTCATAGATGTTACTTTCGGATCTGAGCTGGCTGTCTGCCCACGACGAGTCTGAGAAGCCCTTTTATGGCCTTTTACAACTTGCCACGGGCACGAGCTCGAGCGCTTGAGACTACGGCAGACAGAGTAAACAACAATCTTGACCGTCGCTGTCAAACAGGAAGGACGTTTGAACACGCATCAAGGGACGCCGCTCTTACTCAAACAAAACCCTTGAGAGGGTTCGATTCTGAGTGAGAATCAAGATTCTTGGTGAATCAAATACAGTTCTGCGGAACTGAAGTGGATTCTGTGTGAACCACATTGTAGACAAAGGTCCTTTCGCCAAGTTTGAGGTCGATAAAGCGAGAATCTACAAAGTGCGGTTCTCCGCCTCATTGCATAATTGTTTGCAGCAACAAAGGCCTACGGGTTGTGGGTTGTTTTACCTCTGAGCGGCACTTTTTTGCACACCATGGGCTAAATGGCCAGGTCACATGGACCCCGAAGGCTCAGAGAAGGTTGAGGGAGGGGACCCACTGGAACAGCTGTTGGGAGACAGATGGTAGCCTCCCGTCAAGGCCATCCAGCGTGTTCTTTAACGTGCACAGGGTATGGCTCTCCCGCACACGGAGCCACGGCTTAACGTCCCATCCGACGGACGGCGTCCTTTCCAAGTCCATCGGTGTCCCCTACTGACCGTGGGCAGGGCGGGGAATTTTGCGGAGATAAATCTCAACGCTGACCCAGCTGGGACTCGAACCTGGGAACTACAGATTACGAGCCTGGAGCGCTACCGACTGAGCCACCTCCGCCCGCAAAGGCCTACGGAGTCGAGACCATCCCCAGCACGTGATTGTGTATAAGTGTGAATAAACTGTGTCGTTCCTACACAACTCTTGTGCATTTAATCGTTGGACGTACCACGGCGCACGACAGCACCCAGCACCCCAAGGGAATAAAATATTTCACGCCATATATTGAAGTATGTTGAACACGAAACGAAACTTGAAAAGTTTCTTGGCATTTCATTCATTTGGAACACATAAAGGAAAGAGAAGAAGCATAGAAGCTTCTCCAAGCTTTTACAGGCCTTCTGATACAACGGCAAGCCCCTACTAAGACCGAAGTCCCTGCTGACCACTTTTTGCCCGTCTGGAACAGTCGCTAGCTGCCTAACGATTATGTCAGTTAATTTTGTACATTCAATTGCTTTCGTTGTTTAACAATTTATTAAAATATAAAACATACTGAATTATTAGTATTCTTCTCTAATAACCCTATTTATAGATATGTAGGTAGGTTATAGTTCTATATCGAAGTTGTATGTCGTGCCCACATTTGTTTTAAAACGTGGACACGACTGTTGGCGCAGAAGGCCTCAGACACCGAGTGCCTCCATTTTGCCTCCATTTTATCCATTTCCTCTACCTTGCCTCCATTTTGGCGTACAACTCGACCGGAAAAGAATATCGCCGGCGGCACGGACCCATACAACGTGGTCCGGTGCTCCCCAGATGGTGGGTAATATACGTGATCGTCGAAGTAAACAACTCATGACAGATGTGTTCAAGATTCACACCTCAGCCTACGCGAACCTGGGGCGGGGGTTGCTCAGTCGGTAGCGCGCCAGGCTCGTAATCTGTAGTTCCCAGGTTCGAGTCCCAGCTGGGTCAGCTGAGATTTACCTCCGCAAAATTCCCCGCTCTGCCCACGGTCAGTAGGGGACACCGATGGGCTTGGAAAGGTTGCCGTCCGTCGGATGGGATGTTAAGCCGTGGTCCCGACGTTAAGCCGTGGAGAGTCATACCCTCTGCACGTTAAAGAACACGCTGGATGGCCTTGACGGGAGTCTACCATCTGTTTTCCAAACAGCTCCTTTTTTTTTTATTTGCGACATATAGGACAGAGAAGAATCCTGGAAGCTACTCCTAGCTTAATACAGGCCTTCTCATACAAGGACATGCCCTACTAAGACCGAAGTCACTGCTGACCACTGCCTTAGTTGAGCTAACACAACACACAAAGTTTGCCTTGCTGGAACAGTCGCTAGCTGCCTAACCACTATGCCAGTGGGTCCCCTTCCCCAACCTTCTCTGAGTCTTCGGGGTCCATGTGACCTGGCCATTTAGCCCATGGTGTGCAAAATAGTGCCGCTCAGAGGTAAAACAACCCAACCCTACGCGAACCAATGAGGCCCACGCGCGGGCTCGGGTGACCTCTACCAGGGAGCTAACGAAGAATAAAACGGAGAGGACACAATTTCTAAGCTTTTTTTTTTCGTCAAAAGATTCTCGTCCTTGAACTGGAGAGAGGAAGACGTGGCGAGTCGTCTCGGGAGAAGGAAAGGGAACCGAGCCAGACGTAAGCATGCACGCGAGATGTAGCAGGAACCTCTCCACCTGTAGGCGTTCGAGCCATCGGCAGCGGCAAATCGACGCGATGACTTCCCTTTGCTATCAACCCGCAGCGAACGATGTAAGAGGGTCAAATCCGTTTTGGTCTGGCAATAATTTTCCCACATAATACTGTATTCACTTACCGCCGTCGCGCAGCTTCCCACGTGATCATAAGAGACTGCCTAGAGCCCTATCGCCTATTGAGCATTGACTCAGACTGATGACCTAGAAATCGGCTTATCGCTTCACTCTGTAATGTTCCCTTAAAATTAAAAGAAACCGCGTCTAATGCGCTCATCTGAATTGTTAAAAAGATTAGTAGACAAATGTGCAATTCGAAATGTGTAATTCGCCTAGATGTTAACTGTAAATAAATGTTGATATTTGGTTGATATATGTCTTCGTCGAGGTTAAAATTAGTCTCAGAGCCTGTCTCAGTTTGGCAGTAAGAAAAATATATGACCACTAGTAAGATCACGGCTACCAAAGGTTGGTCACGACGATACGTATGACCCTCCCTTTGACATGTAACAAAATGGCTTTCATCTGCAGATCCCGAGTTCAAATCCAGGAGAAAATCGGACGCATTTTTTTTCACGCTTGCAAGTGGGATAATATCCAGCATTTAAAACGTTCTTTAACGTGCACGGGGTATAGCTCTCCCTCACACGGAGCCATTGCTTAACGTCCGATCCGACGAGCGGCAGTTTTCCAGCCCATAGGTGTCCCCTACTAACCGTGAGTAGGGCGGGGAGTTTTGCGGAGATAAATCAATGCTGACCGAGCTGGAACTCGAACCTAAGAACTGCAGATTACGAATCTGGCGCGATACCGACTGGGCATACCCTGTCATATCTTATGTTCTAAAAGATACTCCTCATTACATATCAATCATTACAATATTATCATCATCATCATCATCATCCTCAAGCAGCCATGGGCTACGGAGGTCCAACCAGACCACACAGTTTAATTCTCCAAGCATATCTGTCCTGAGCTACATCTGCTGCATCCGGCCACTGCACACCAATTCTAACAAGGTCCTGTTTGACATTGTCTGCCCACCGCATCCTAGGTCTCCCCCTCCTTCTGAGGCCTCTAGGCACACTGTTCATAACCCTATTCGCCAATCTATAATTATCCATACGGGCAACATGGCCAAACCAGCGGAGTCTCTCTCTGCACAATATGCTGCTTAAAGGAGGTTGCAGACTCCTTTGCCTAACCTCATCATTAGTTACAAAGTTAAACCACCTAATACCCAAGATACTGCGTAAGTATCTAGAATCAAAAGCATCTAGTTTCCTGCTATCTTGTTTACACAGCGTCCACGTTTCACTACCATAACTAACCCTAGAAAGAACCAAACTATTATACAGTCTAATTTTAGTCTTTAAGTGTATACGCCTATTTCTCCACAATCTTCATAGATTCTTAAAAGTCCCGGCATTGGGTACCAACCTATTCGTCTGTTAATCTCATGCCGCACATCACCAGTATCAGTTACATAGCTCCCAAGATAATTAAACTGTGACACCTGCTCAAGACTGCAACCATTCAGATGAACTGAATCACAACCTGCCTGACCAATTTTCATCACTTTAGTTTTCTCACTGTTTATAACCAAACCTACTCTACTACCAGTCTCATCAACAGCTCGAATGAAAGAGTTCATCTCATCAACATCATTTGCCAAAAGGGCTAAATCATCAGCATAATCTAAATCAGAAATTTTCGTATCTCCAGCCCATTTAAGGCCAAAATCTTTCCCTCGAAGTGAATTTCGCATAATATAATCAACAACCAAACTAAAGAGAAAAGGAGACAAAATGCACCCTTGTCGAACACCAGAAGTAATGCTAAACCAATTGCTACAAAACTTACCAACTCTCACACATGACTCAGTGTTATTATAGAGAGCTTTCATTATGTTAACTAACTTGTCTGGTATACCATATGATCTCACAATCAACCACAAATTATGACGATCAATAGAGTCGAAAGCTTTTTTGAAATCAACAAAGCTAGCAACGAAAGGTTTCTGAAACTCTAAACATTTCTCAAGAATCTGCCTAAGTGAAACTATCTGATCTACACATCCCCTACCACTTCTGAATCCACATTGCTCATCACGCAATTGCCTGTCAACCAGATTCTTAATTCTATTAAGCACAATCATGGAAAGAACTTTACCTGGAACAGAGAGTAGGCTGATACCCCTATAGTTATCACAAGAACTGCGATCACCTTTTTTGAAAATAGGGATAATAATAGCTCTAGTAAAATCTTTAGGAACCATGCCTTTATCATAAAAGTTATTCAAAATTTCAGTCATCCAAGTGGTAACCAAAACATTCCCAGCTCTGAGCATTTCTGTAGTAATTTCATCTACCCCTGGGGATTTATGAAGTTTCAGTTTAGAGATAGCCAAACTAACTTCAGATTGTGTTATAGGGCCAACATTAAAGCTGCCAATGCATCTATCATCATTACAAACAATGGGAGTAGAACTAACCACTTTGTTTAGAACATCACTGAAATGCTCAGCCCACCTAGCCATGACAGAATCCTCACCTTCTATAACCTTACCTTGTTTATCCTTCAATCCCTGTATGCCTGTCCGTTTTCTACCACATAAAACATTAACTATCTGGTACAGCTCTCTGCTGTTGTGCTGTCTAACTGCTTCCTCAGCTTTGTCAGCCAAGCTATCAAGCCAAAGATTTTTATCAGTAGCTAACTGATCCTTTACACGTTTATTAAGCTCTCTGTAATCTTTTCTATTAGGACTAGTAGGGTACTGATTAAGGACATTCCTGCAGTTCCTTCTTTCTGAAATGAGCTCAATTGCCTTATCACTTAAATAATTCTGCCTCCTCTGCTCCTTTTTTCCTACAAGAGTACAGTTAGTTTCCAAAAAAGCCTGTTTAAAATGGCCCCATTCTTCCTCAACTTCAGTATTAAGCAAACCATGACCGTCATAATGACTAAGTAACCTATCATGGTAAGCTTTAGCTATAACTGGGTCATTCAGAGCTTCAGTATTAAAGGTAAATTTTTTAACTCTAGCACAACACTTTTTAAGTTTAAGTTGCAAGACACTTTTAACAAGGTAACGGTCAGATCCAATTTCAGCTCCCCTATATGCCCTGGTATTTCTAACAGAACTAGCCCATTTGCTGTTAATTAATATATAATCAATCATATTCCTATGCAGCCCATCAGGTGAAACCCATGTGTACTTATGTATGTCGCGGTGTTTGTAATAAGTGTTAGTTATTCTGAAACCATTGAGTCCTGTAGGAGACGTTGCCCATTGCCATTGCAGCTACCAATACCAAAAGGGCCTATCACCCCTCCCCAAAAGTCAGAGTCGGTACCAACTTTGGCATTGAAGTCACCAAGAACAAGGGTAATATCTCCTTTCTTGACAGAATTCAAAATATCCTGAAGTTGTCTGTAAAACCTATCCTTCTCATCCTCATCAGAATCCTCAGTGGGGGCATAACAGCAGATAACATTCAAGTCTTTAATGTTTGTCTGAAATTTTGCTGTAAGAAACCTTTCATTAATGCACTCATATCCTAGAAGAGCATCACTAGCATGTCTGCTGAGCAGCAGACCCACTCCTTGGTGATGCTTTCCATCCTCCCTCCCTGTAAAGAGAAATTTAAAGTTATTTTTAAGTATCTCACCTTTACCTGTCCATCTGGTCTCTTGCAAGCCTAGAATATCTAGGTTATAGCGCTGGAATTCCTGCATGAGGACATCAAGAGAATAATCTCTATGTAATGTCCTCACGTTCCACGTTCCTGCAGAGAGAAAATGATTAGTAGGATTTTTAAAGAAATTAGGTTTATTGAGATTGGTAGGGCCAACAATATCAAACAGCCCCCTGATCGCAGGCATGGGGCAAAGACCCGTTCCTCCTCCGCTAAAGGCTGAAGTCACCGATGCTGGTAGGAACTTCAGGCACCACCTTTTCAAGTGGACTTTTTCAAGAGCCACATGGCCTGCCTGAGACGCATTACTCCAGTTTAGGCTTGACAATGCCCAACTAGCTAAGTAAGGTTCAGGTACCTGCGATGGCCTCTGATTAGGATTATCCACCAGCTGATATAAGGTATCCCATGCCTCTCTTCACTTAGAGCTGGCAACCCAGAAGCAAACAGAAAACACAGCAGCAGACTCTCCCTCAACAGAGGCCCACCAGTGCAGCAAGTGCAGGATCCATAATCAAGCTCAAATCCATAAACAAGTCCAGTCTAGTAGGTATAAATGGTCAGCACCAGGACCCTGTGAAGTTGACCACTCCTCAGCAGGGTTGAAAAAAAAGAAAAAAGTGGCCATAGATGACCAGTTCAGTAGGCCATACTGAACTGGCAGCCCTCCCCTTCCGTTCCCTTCCAAAAGAGAATATCTCTTTTGAAAGGTACTAACGGCCTGCACCACGAGAAGGCGGGGTCGGACATTAGGTGCTAGACCTGGCCGGTTCTGTGCATCATCACTAGGGATTGGTACACAGCTCTCCTTCCAGTTTACGCCTAGCTACCATTTACAGGCCTACAATATTATAATCAAATAAAATTAGATATCATCATGAAATACTTAACCGGATTTTTTTTAGGGGGAGGGAGAAGAGATCCTGATAATTAGCTTCGGGGGTGATCTTGGAATAACACTTGATTAGGGTTTCTCTATTAATAGACCGGACAGGAAAGATTCAAACAATATTCCAAAGGGGTTGGGTTGTTTCATCTCTGAGCGGCACTTTTTTGCACACCATGGGCTAAATGGCCAGGTCACATGGACCCCGAAGGCTCAGAGAAGGTTGGGTTAGGGGATCCACTAGAACAGCTGTTGGGAGACGGTAGCCTCCCGTCAAGGCCATCCAGCGTGTTCTTTAACGTGTATAGGGATTAGGCTTTCCCGCACTCGGAGACAGGGTTTAACATCCCATCCGACGGATAGCGGCCTTTCCAAGCCCATCGGTATCCCCTACTGACCGTGGGCAGGGCGGGGAGTTTTGCGGAAATAAATCTCAACGCTGACCCAGCTGGGACTCGAACCTGAGAACTACAGATTACGAGCCTGGCGCGCTACCGACTGAGCCACCCCCACACCCTATTCCAAATGGAATAAAATTTTACAGTTTTTCTGATCTATTTAGTGTCGGGCATAAAATTATACAAAGGTAACTGTTTTGGATTTCAATGCAGGTACACAAGTTTAAGATTTCGTATAAGGCGACCGAATTTTGGGGGTGGAGTCCGGATCCCTAGTCCTCCTCCCCACCCAACCCTCTGGGTACGTCCCTGTCAATCATTATAAAATTACAATCAAATAAAATTAGATATCAAAAATAAATGCTTCTAACACGAATTGCATCTGAACGATAAAGCTAATTTTCAGTTGGAAAACAAGAACAGAAGAAAAGTCAACAACAAGCATTCTTGTAGAAAAATTGAAACAGATATTAATAATTGAATGCAACCGATTATCTTACATGATTGGTTGTGGACGTCCCCACACTCCGGAAACAATCCTCTAACTCAGTGGTTCTCAACCTTTTATGCTTCACGTATCCCCTGGAAATGTGTATGTAACTGGCATATCCCTTGTATAGATAGATAAAACTGTAGTTATAGTATAATAATAATAAAAAAATAAAATACCCCCTCAAGCAGCTGCTTGCCACCGGGTCTGACAGGAGCCTGTCAGTTTATATGACACAGTAGGAGATCTGAGAAGATGGCAGGACCTCAGCAGAAAAACGACACACACATCCATGCCTAATCCGGGGCTCGAACCCAGGTCCCTTAGATCAGTAGCCAAGCGTGCTAACCACTAGGCCACGGGACGGCAGTTATAGTATAACAATGGTTATTTTTACTCTGTTGCTAGATCTAGCGACTTTTGAGTTCTCACGGCGTACCCCAAACACTTTTACCGCGTACCCCACGTTGAGAACCCCTACTCAACTTCTGCAGCAGTAATTTTTCTCTCGAAATTATTCTCACATCATAAACAAAACATCATAAACAAAACTATTAGGCAGCAATTGCAAACGCATAACTGAATAACTCGTGTTCATTTCGTTAAAAATAATAAGAACATAATCCATGATATATTTCTCCTTACCAATACGATTTAAACACCGTAAGAAAAGGGGCGGGGGTGGCTCAGTCGGTAGCGCGCCAGGCTCGTAATCTGTAGTTCCCAGGTTCGAGTCCCAGTTGAGATTTATCTCCGCAAAATTCCCCGCCCTGCCCACGGTCAGTAGGAGACACCGATGGGCTTGGAAAGGCCGCCGTCCGTCGGATGGGACGTTAAGCCGTGGTCCCGTGTGTGGGAGAGGCATACCCTGTGCACGTTAAAGAACACGCAGGATGGCCTTGAAGGGAGGCTACCATCTGTCTTCCAGTGGGTCCCCTCCCCCAACCTTCTCTGAGCCTTCGGGGTCCATGTCACCTGGTCATTTAACCCATGGTGTGCAAAAAAGTGCCGCTCAGAGGTAAAACAACCCAACCTAAACACCGTAAGTCGCTTCTTCTTCATCGATGGTTGTAGTCGGTAAGCTTGGATTTCAGCCACAGACCAGAACTGTCACCATGGCACTGAAGTTCAGAGTACTGCTACTTCTGTTTTCACCTAGCACTAAAGCAATATAATCAATGGCTTTGCCAAGAATTTTGTTTTTCTGGGAGAGAGAAACTAAGGTCGGAGCGTTTCTTAACTCACCAAAGAAAATCGGAAAGATTTTTTTCTCTCCCTAGGAATGACACGAGAAGCGAATTAACGTGAAGAAAGAAGTGTAAAAGAAGCGGAGAGTAAGAATGGTGGTGTCTTTTGCCGTGAGAGACAGTCGAGAGTGATGTCCTCGTCTCTTCCTTTGGGAAAGAAAGGCATCAAGCAAACAATTGAGATTTGTAATGCTTATATTTGGGTTCTTAAGCACCAAACTAATGAATTTTTCTTGGGAAATTGTTATAAATGGTTATTGATAACTTAATGTTATATTTTTAGTGTGAAGTATTTGCAGTAATGATTAATGTAAATCATAGGACGGGAGTTTGGCTCTTAAACTGCAATTCCCATATTTGAGTCCCAGCTGGGCTAGCGTTGAGATTTAGGGGAGCTCCGTAAAACCTCCTACCCTCGGTCAGAAAGGGGTTGTTGAGTTGTTTTATCCTGAGCGGCACTTTTTTGCACACCATGGGCTAAATGGCCAGGTCACATGGACCCCGAAGGCTCAGAGAAGGTTGGGGGAGGGGACTCACTGGAACAGCTGTTGGGAGACAGATGGTAGCCTCCCGTCAAGGCCATCCAGCGTGTTCTGTAACGTGCACAGGGTATGGCTCTCCCGCACACGGGGCCACGGCTTAACGTCCCATCCGACGGAAGGCGGCCTTTTCAAGCCCATCGGTGTCCGCTACTGACCGTGGGCAGGGATGGCAATTTTGCGGAGATAAATCTCAACGCTGACCCAGCTGGGACTCGAACCTGGGAACTACAGATTACGAGCCTGGCGCGCTACCGACTGAGCCATCCCCGCCCCAGGTCACAAAGGGGACACCGATGGTCTTGAAAAGGCCGCCGTGCGTCGGATGGGACGTAAAGCCGCGACCCTGTGTGAAGCAGAGAGACATATTCTGTGCACTTTAAAAAATAAGCTGGATGGCCTTGACGAGAGGTTACCGTCTGTCTCCTAACAGCTGTCCAGTGGGTCCTCTCTCCCCAAACCTTCTCCGAGTCCTCGGGGTTCTTGTGACCTGACTGTTTAGCCCATTTATACAAAAAAAGTGCCGCTCAGAGGTAAAACAACACAACCTGATCATGAGATAAACCGTTTTCCAATCCAGTTGTCTTTTATGTAGAAGTAAAAGGCATCTATATAAATATAACTTTCTCAAGGATGATATTTCATTACTTACATACTGATAATTTACATTTCTAATATTGCTATTTGAAATAGGTTTCACAATTTTCCTTTGTAATTTCACCAGAGGTAGTAGGTTTTATATATAATCCTTCCGCGCAGAATAAGTGATTTCATAGTCTATAATTGAATGAACTTAAGGGAAATAAACTGAAATTAACAACTTACAATAAGAACATAATTTAAGGTTACTGAATGGACTGAATTTAAGGTCCGCTTAATTGACAAATTATTATATACACCCTGATAAAAAAAATACGCAAAGCAGAGGTATCGCGTCTATTCACGTGGGACGCTGAAATTGGCTATGCCTATAAATAGAACAGGTCTCTACGCATTGGAAATCACCTCCACGAATATACGCAAGCTTCAGGTCTTGCAAAACAAAATATTGAGGTCTGCGGTCGATGCCCCTTGCTTTGTTACTAACAGACAACTTCATAAAGACTTGGGCATCGACCAAATATATAATCATATTAAATGCATCTCAAAACGGTTTTTTGAGGCTGTTAAAAATAATCCTAATGAGATTATTTCTTCTTTGCTTATTTATGATCATAATGTTCTTAATAAGTACAAGAGGCCTAAAATGATGGCTTTCTCTGAGAAAAGCTACTCGTTTTAGATCTCTTGTGAATGATATATGCTATTTTTAGCTTGTGTTTTATGCTATCCTCTAGGGACCCACCCACGGGTGTTTTACTTATTTTATGTTTTTACTTATGTCAACTGGGCTTATTCTCAGATGGAGATGGTAATGGGTAAAGTTTGATCTGGAAGATATGATAGGTGGTCATATTATTCTGATACCACTGTGTATACATTTTTACTTATGCAAACTGGGCTTATTCTCAGATGGAGATGGTAATGGGTAAAGATTTACCTGGAAGTTATGGTAGGTGGTCATATTATTCTGATACCACTGTGTATACATTTTTTCTTATGCCAACTGAGCTTATTCTCAGATGGAGATGGTAATGGGTAAAGTTTTACCTGGAACATCGCATATCCATACACGATCTACGATCTACGCATTGAAACCAGTCACGAAATCATGAGTAAATGCAGCGACGAAAGTGAGTTTGACCATAGCCAGATAGTAGGTGCTAGTAAGGCCAGTGGTTCAGTCCCCGCAACTGCTGAACTGTTGGGACTGCCATGTCAGACCGTATCATGTGTCTCACCAAGACTACGTGAAATAAGACAAAACTTCCAACCTGCGAGAGAAATGTTTACCTAAACATGTAATTGACTCTCGAGGTGATCGCAGACTGTCCCGCATCCTTACAAGGACTCGCACGGCTACCATGAAGCAAATCACGTCGGAATTCAATGATTATGCACAAAGACTATTCAGCCTACCATGGGACAGTTGAATAGACGGTTGAGTCAATGTCCACATCATGTCCCCTTGTTGACTGCAATGGTACCGAAAGATTAGGCTGCTGCAGTTTGCAAAGCCTATCACAACTGGAGTGTGGAAAACTGGAAACACGTCATGTGGTCTGACCAATCACAGTTTCAACTTTATCACGCCGATGAGAGAGTTCATGTGTTCCCTGCATTGCAAAATTCTCGATTTCTCCCTCCCCTCCCCACAACCATAGTCCTTCGCTATGCCCCTGTCATTCATATCCGTCGAGATCTGCGTCATCGGCATAAGGGTGAGCATCCTCGCCAACCATCTACACCCGTTTGTAACGATTCTCTTTCCTCACCATGATACCATCTTTCAACAGGACAACGCCACACCGCATACTTGCCGAGTGACGACCAATTGGCTCTAGGACCATTCAAGTGAGTTTACCACACACCAATAGGCCCCCTCAATCTCCGGACCTCAACCCCGTTGAGAATTTGTGGGGCGAACCAAAAAGATCTGTTCAAGCCCGGCAGCCAAACACGGATCCTCGCTTCGGCTCCGTGTTTTCAACACTTCATTGAGTCCTTACCAAGACGTCTGGCTACCGTTGTGAAGGCAAAATGTGGAGCATCAAGTTATTAGGTAGGTGTATATAATAATTTGCCCATTCATTTTATAACCTGCACAAAGCAAAATAAATGCTTTTTTTTTAGACTGTATCAATAGGTTTTTCCATTTTAGATTTTGTACCTTTTACTATGGAATATAAACTGACAGGCTCCTGTCAGACCTCTGTGGCAAGCAGCTGCTTGAGGGGGTATTTATTTATTTTATTTTACAAAATAAACGCCTAGATATTTAACATATTCAACCTGTTCAATAGTTTTAACCCTTTCAGGACCATAAGGTTTCTAAGAGTAAATATTAGTATGTAACTGTTTATTTTAGTTTGTTTAGACGTAAAATAAATAAAAATCATAAGAATAATACATAACAATGTGCAGTTTTTTTGGAATTTTATGGGAAATATTTTTCCCAATGGACTATAAAGGTAACACAAATTATAGTTAGGCTTATTATGCAATGTCTTTTATTTATTGGTTTATTAGAACAAAATGTTAACTAAAATAATACAAAATCATGAAATAAAATTACTATACAAAATGATGTGCTAATTATGATATTCTGCGAAGCAATTTCTTTTGATAGTGAGGCAAAGATGGACATTGCACATAGTACATATATTATGCGTCCTGACAGTTCTGTTTTTGTTTTCTAAACGTTCCCGTTTACGTAATTGCGTTCGGCATACGTTCGATTTTGACATTCTGTATAAAAAATGCAGATAAGGTTATAATTAAATACGACAATCACCAATTTTAAAATGGGAAAAATGTTTCCCTTGGTCGTGAAAGGGTTAAACAGATAAATTAGAAATAGATAGCATTAGTTTTACCCACATTTATTTCCATTTCCTAGCAATGAAACCAGTTTCTTATGCATTTTAAGTCATTGTCAATTTTAAGTAATAAATCATTATTAATTTTAGTCCAGTACATAATTGCTGTGTCATCTGCATAAGTTATGATTTCACCAACTAAAAAGAGCGAGGGTGGTTATATCGGGAACGCGCCAGGCTCGTAATCTGCACTTCCCAGGTTCGAGTCGCGCCTGAGCCAAAATTGAGGCTTATCTCCTGACACAGCTCGGCCTTCGAAAGATCGTCGCCCGTCTGATAAACCGTGGTCCCGTGTGCGGGAGAGCCATACTCTGTGCACGTTAAAGAACATGCTGGTTGGCTAACGGGAGGCTACCGTCGGTCTCCTAACAGCTATCCAGTGGGTCCCCTCTGCCAATCCTTCATCTGAGCCCTCGGGGTCCTTGTGACCTGATCATTTAGTCCATTATATACAAAAAAAAAGTGCCGCTCACAGACAAACACCCAACTCGCCGAATAAATTTAAACTGCATAACATGGAAATTCTTAATATTTTGATAGGGGCAACGTATATATTTCTCTGTTACGTTATTTTTGTGATAAATATACGTAACATTGTATAATTTTATTGGCCCATAAATCCAGAATCATTGACTATAGGGGAGAGAGTATAATTCAGAATAATTGCACTGGGTGCCAGAATATCTTACTCCCACACTGCAGATAACCTTTGGGTTGGGTTGTTTTACCTCTGAGCGGCACTTTTTTGCACACCATGGGCTAAATGGCCAGGTCACATGGACCCCGAAGGCTCAGAGAAGGTTGGGGAAGGGGACCCACTGGAACAGCTGTTGGGAGACAGATGGTAGCCTCTCGTCAAGGCCATCCAGCGTGTTCTTTAACGTGCACAGGGTATGTCTCTCCCGCACACGGGGCCACGGCTTAACGTCCCATCCGACGGACGGCGGCCTTTCCAAGCCCATCGGTGTCCCTTACTGACCGTGGGCAGGGCGGGAATTTTGCGGCCATAAATCTCAACGCTGACCCAGCTGAGACTCGAACCTGGGAACTACAAATCAGCAGATAACCTTTATTAACCTGTCTGCAGCAATGTTTTTAAAGTAACACTATAAATTTTATTCCACACCTGGATTTAAAAAAAATGGCGGAAGGAGGGAGCTCAATTTTATATTCTTGCCTTAGGTGCAAAATAAGCTAGTTACTGCACATGGTCGGAAATCTGTGGCAGCGGAGCTCTCTGAAACGCAGGGCAGGTTGTAGTTGTTTATCTCTGAGCGGTATTTATTTTTTTCACGAAATGGGCTAAATGACACGTCACAAGGACTCCGAGGAGCAGAGAAGGTTGTGAGGAGGGGGACCCACTGCCAACTTTGTTGTTGCCTTGTTTTACCTCTGAGCGGCACTTTTTTGCACACCATGGGCTAAATGGCCAGGTCACATGGACCCTGAAGGCTCAGAGAAGGTTGGGGGAGGGGACCCACTGGAACAGCTGTTGGGAGACAGATGGTAGCCTCCCGTCAAGGCCATCCAGCGTGTTCTTTAACGTGCATAGGGTATGGCTCTCCCATACACGGGACCACGGCTTAACTTCCCATCCGACGGACGGTGGCCTTTCCAAGCCCATCGGTGTCCCCTACTGACCGTGGGCAGGGCGGGGAATTTTGCGGAGATAAATCTCAACACTGACCCAGCTGGGACTCGAACCTGGGAACTACAGATTACGAGCTTGGCGCGCTACCGACTGAGCCACCCCTGCCCCCACTGCCAACTATTGGGAGACAGATGGTAATTCCCGCTAATGCCATCCAGCGTGTTTTTAATGTGCACAGTGTATGGCTGCTCTTCCCGCACATGAAACCACGGCATGGTGTCCCATCTGACAGATGGCGGCTTTAAAAAGCTCATCTCTGTCTCCTACTGATTAAGGAAAGGGCGTGGAGTTTTGCGGTGATAAATCTCAGCGGTGACCCAGGTAGGATTCGAACCTGGGAACTATAGGTTACGAGCCTGGCGCGATACCGTCTATACCACCCCCCACCCTTATGCGAGGGGGAGGAGATCTAAGCTTTCATTACCTTCAATTTTCTCATTCTCTCATCCCTCTTATTCTTTCTCCCATTTATTAATCGGAAAAGTTTGTCATTTTATTGGTTTTCTTTTTTATTCAATTTTTTTTCACCTTCATTTTATATCGTAATATTGATGTAATCAAGTTCCCGCTGATAAGCTTCTGCTCATTAGTAAATTTTATGTAAAATAATTGTACAGATGATATTTTGGAAAATAAACATGAATTTGAAAAATTGGAATCTTCCCTAAAAACTTTACATATTTCCCTCCTTGAGTGAGGGGCGAGGGTGGCTCATCCGGAGCGTGCCAGGATCGTAATCTGCAGTTGCCAAGTTCGAGTCCCAGCTGGGCCAGCGTTGAGATTTATCTCCACAAAACTCCCCGCTCCGTCCTCAGTCATTGGGAGACCCCAATGGGCTTGGAATGGTCGCAGTTCGTCGGATGGGACGTTAAGCCATGGTCTCGTGTGCGGAGAGCCATATCCTGTGCTCGTTAAAGAACACGCTGGATGGCCTTGACGGGAGGCTACCATCTGTCCCCCAACAACTGTTCCAGTGGGTCCCCTCCCCCAACCTTCTCTGAATCTTCGGGGTTCATGTGTCCTGGTCATTTAGCCCATTGTGTGCAAAAAGTGCCGCTCAGAGCAAAATAAAAAATTTAATCAAACAACCTAGCAGCTGTCCAGTGGGTCCCCTTCCCCCAACCTTCTCTGAGCTCTCGAGGTCCTTGTGACCTGGCCATTTAACCAATTATGTATAAAAAGAAGTACCGCTCAGAGATAAAACAACCAACCATTTATCCACCAGAGTTAATTTTTCTAAATCATCCCAGTTCTCAAACATCATAGCCAGTACCGAGTTAACTTCACATTGGTATGATTTGTTTGAAATTTGATCAAAATTTAAACTTTAGGTAGATTGAAATGTTGTTGTTGGATTATTTTACCTCTGAGCGACACTTTTTTGCACACCATGGGCTAAATGGCCAGGTCACATGGACCCCGAAGGCTCAGAAAAGGTTGGGGGAGGGGACCCACTGGAACAGCTGTTGGGAGACAGATGGTAGCCTCCCGTCAAGGCCATCCAGCGTGTTCTTTAGCGTGCACAGGGCATGGCTCTCCTGCACACGGAGCCACGGCTTAACGTCCCATCCGACGGACGGCGGTCTTTTCAAGCCCATAGGTGTCCCCTACTGACCGTGGGCAGGGCGGGGAATTTTGCGGAGATAAATCTCAACGCTGACCCAGCTGGGACTCGAACCTGGGAACTACAGATTACGAGCCTGGCGCGCTACCGACTGAGCCACCCCCGCCCCACTGAAATGTTGTTCATTGAACTATGTCAATATTCTTCAATTAGCATGACCAAGATTATAGTGGCTAAAAGAAAGAAGCCAAGTACTTAGGATGCTGCACTCGACATAAACACAGTTGACAAAATGTGCGTTGAAGTATACCTGACAGCGTTAATTAAAGCATTAAGTTGTGGCAGGCTTCGATTATCCAAGCGTCGTCTCCAAAGACGGAACGAATCGCGTGTTTTCGGCTGCCTAGCTAAACAGAATCAATCTGCAGTCTTGCAAAGAACTGCCGGAAATTTTATTAGCATTTTTCTGTCCTGTGAATTTCTGTTCCGCACAGGAAGTGTGACATCCTGTCACTGTTACTGTGGGCGCGGTCAAGGGACGGCGACTCAACATAGTAACAAATTCTCTCTTGCATGAGCTCGTCTGCAGAGTGCGATTTCACTTCTGGGAAGTACGAATTGTTTTATGCTCGATCTCAAGCAGACACTCTAATTTTCAATCGTAAACCTGCTGAACGTCAATTCGTTTTTGCAAAAGATGATAAAAAGATGGATAAAATGATTAGAATAATGAATAATTACCTTTAGAACAGCAGAAGTTGAAATTTTGTAATAACTTTGTTCTCGGGCTTTTCAAAACATCAACTGCGATCAGTGTTGCCAACTTCCTTTCTAAAAGCTATAATATTTGAATAAAACTAAATCTGACGGGAACTTTTCAGTTTATACGCCATAGAAAAGATTTGTAAGGAAGTTGGCTCTTTTTTTAGAAGCTGTGTAGCTTGGAAAATTTAAAATTTGTTTCCCATGGCCGAATGGTTAGCGCGCTTGGCTACTGATCTAAGGGACCTGGTTCGAGCCCCGGTTAAGGCATGGCTGTTTGTGTCGTTTTTCTGCAGAGGTCCTGCCATCCTCTCAGACCTTCTACTATGGCATATAAACTGACAGGCTCCTGTCAGAACTCTGTGGCAAGCAGCTGCTTGAGGGGGTTATTTATTTATTTATTTATTTTATTTATTTACGACTTGAAATTTGGCATTTTTCATCAAAACACTGGCTTTTTTTAATTTTATCATTACGTTTTTTTAAACTACTTTATAATTATTAATAGTTATTGGATTAATATTTATAATGATTAATAGTTATTAGAATGGAGTTCTAACTCCATTCCAATAAATGCTATTGCGATAATCTTTGTCTCTTATACATAAAGTGCTTGATTCCAGTGAAATAATGCCTCCAAGCATATCAGGTGACCCACGGATAAAAGGGCTGGCCGATCATTATTCTGAACGATTTAAATTTCATGATGGCGATCAAAGGAGGAATGATAAAGTTTAGCCATACTTTAATAAAATATGAATCCGTAACCTCGCTTCACAATCTTTTTACATAAATTTAATGCGACCAGTGAGCTTCTAAACAGGCGGGGGCCATAAAAGTATTGTATGTAGAGAAACCAACTAGGAAGGGAAGGTGATCGCTGAGATGGTAGTGCGTAACTTCGGTGATTTTCGCGCCTAACCCCAATTCTGTAGTCGATGAAAAAAGGAACAACGATTGCATTAGGAAAGAGTTGGGTTGTTTAACCTCTGAGCGGAACTTTTTTGCACACCATTGGCTAAATGGCCAGCACACAAGGACCCCGAAGGCTCAGGAAATGTTGGGTGGAGGGAACCCACTAGAACATTTGTTGAGAGACGAATAGTAGCCTCCCATCAAGGTCATCCAGTGTGTTTTTAGCGTGCATAGGATATGGCTCTCCTGCACACAGGTCACGGCTTAACGTCCCATCCGACGGACGACGGGCTTTCCAAGACCATCGGTGTCCCCTACTGACTGTGGGAAGTACAGGGAGTTTTGCGGAGAGGACTAGAAAAGAACAGATACGCCGAAGAGCCAAAACATTGTGACCAGCGTGTCTTTATGCAAATCGAAAGAACTGCTGGTAAACGACGTCGTTTTGAAGGTCATGAAACGATTTAAATAATACCTGATACTGAGCTCTGTTTATCAGTGTTATCCTTGTTCTTCAGAAGGGAAAGGCAGCGGATTCAATTGAGTTTGACAAAGGCCAAATTGTAATGGCCAGACTACTGGGTCAGAGCATTTCCGAGACGGCAAGGCTTGTGGGATGCTCAAAGTCATCCATGGTTAGTACCTTCAAAAAGTGGCCCGAGGAGGGAAAAACCACGAACCGCTGGCAAGATATGTCCGACCGCAGTTCATCAATGCTAGAGGTGAGCAAAGGCTATCCTGCATGGTACGAGCCAACAGAAGGGATCCTTTGGCGGAACTCCCCCATAATTTGAATGCTGGTGACGGGAATAATGTTACAATGCACATTACATCGAACCGTACTGAAAATGGGGCTGCTGAAAATGGGATACTCATGGTAACCTCAGTTCATCGTGTCGAAAGTGCCTACAATGGGCACGCGAGCATCAAAACTGGACCTTGAATGATTGGAAGAAGGTCGTCTAGTCCCATGAATCTTGTTTTCTGTTGCACCATGTGGACGGCTGGGTACGTGTGCATCATTTATCTGAGGAAGTGTTGGTATCATGATGCATCATGGGACGAAAACAAGCCGATAGAAGAAGTGTAATGCTTTGGGCAATGTTCTACTGGGAAATCCTGGATCCAGTCATTCACATGCAGGAAACTATGACGTCTACTACCTACCTGAACATCATTGCAGACCACGTGCATCCTTTCATGGCAACGGTATATATATTATATATCTAGTAGTAACGGTATATCTCTCTAGTTATCTCTCTGCCTTCTTTCAGCAGGATAATGCGCTATGTCATACTGTCCGGATTGTTCGAGAATGGTTTGCGGAACATGAGGAAGACTTCCAGGCATTGCCCTGGCCCCCAAATTCGCCAGACATCAATCCAATCGAGTATCTATGGTTTGTGTTGAAACAGCATATTCGATCTGCGGCGGTTCAACCACGTAACTTGCAAGAGTTAAAGGATCTGCTGGTAACGTGTTGGTAACCAGATACCACAAGACATCTTTAGAAATCGTGTACGTCCATGCCTCGCCAGGTAAGATCTGTTTTAGTGGCACGTGGAGGACCAACATCACATTAGGCAAGTGGTCATAATGTTTTGGCTCTTCGGTGTATATGTACGTGTAATAAAATTTCCTTATATACATATTGTAGCTTATGTCAGGAACGTACCCCAGGATTTAGTTTCAGGGCGGGGGCTCGATAATATTTAAATGAGTAATATTTTATTAGTGTGTAATATTTCGCGCTGATAATTAAGGCACGCAAGACAGTTACGATTGTATATTTTCACTAAATGCTTTTTGAATTTAAATCGGGTTGGGTTGTTTTACCTCTGAGCGGCACTTTTTTGCACACAATGGGCTAAATGGCCAGGTCACATGGACCCCGAAGGCTCAGAGTAAGTTGGGGGAGGGGACACACTGGAATAGCTGTTGGGAGACAGATGGCAGCCTCCCGTCAAGGCCATCCAGTGTGTTTTAACGTGCACAGGGTATGGCTCTCCCGCACACGCGGCCACGGCTTAACATCCCATCCGACTGACGGCGGTCTTTCCAAGCCCATCGGTGTCCCCTACTGACCGTGGGCAGGACGGGGAATTTTGCGGAGATGAATCTCAACGTTGACCCAGCTGGGACTCGAACCTGGGAACTACAGATTAAGAGCCTGACGCGCTACCGACTGAGCAACCCCCGCCCCAAATAAATCGGGTAAGATATTTTAGAGAGCAGATATCCGTGTAAAATATTATTTTCATTATTATTCCAATTCAGAATTTATGTTTTAGTATATATATTACAGAAATGCTTCGAGGAGCCGTCCCCTCTGGACCCTAATGACGAGCTGCCACTGAATGCATCCTGCAGTGTATCTTTAGTTACCTATTTGGGAAGTATATTTGCATAATGTGAAGTGAACACACCTGACAATGGTAAAATGGACTAACATTACGATTATATTCAGTGATGGAATGAAATCAGCTTATACCGAAATGCCTCCGTCCTAAATCCACTTGAAGCTTTGATTGCTAGCTTTGATTTCACTCTCTTTGCGATTTCATGAATAACGCTGAACTGAAATGGATCTTTAGCCAAGAACCTACTCAAAAAATAAAACCCAATATGGAATGAAACACTAAAATGGGGAAATATATTTTAGCTATTCGATCAGATCTTAGGCGATAAACGAAATGCCATAGCGATTATGAAATCTTCAGGCTGCGCTTTATAAGATTGATATCATTTATTTATGCTTGCCCAGGGAAGGACTAGAGTTTCCAAAAGTGCTGCCACCTCAAATACTTTCTCTAAACTTAGAAGTTCCAGTGCACATCTAAATGAATTTCTCCCAATCCTGAAGATACCGGCATTGATAATCCAGCAGATTAAATATTTAAAATATTTATTAAAAATTTAAAATATTTCTTGAGAAATGCATGAAATGCACATAAGTGTAATCACTCTTTGCCTCCATTACCCCCACCCTGCCCACGGTCAGTAGGGGACACCGATGGGCTTGAAAAGACCGCCGTCCGTCGGATGGGACGTTAAGCCGTGGCCCCGTGTGTGGGAGAGCCATACCCTGTGCACGTTAAAAAACACGCTGGATGGCCTTGACGGGAGGCTACCACCTGTCTCCCAACAGCTGTTCCACTGGGTCCCCTCCCCCAACCTTCTCTGAGCCTTCGGGGTCCTTGTGGCCTGGCCATTTAGCCCATGGTGTGCAAAAAAGTGCCGCTCAGAGGTAAAACAATCCAATCCAATCCTCCATTACCCTTACTAGCATTCTCAATGGGGAATAGGAGAGGGAGGTGGCAAGGGAGCCAAATGGCTCCCTTGTCCCCCCCCCCCTCTCCTAAATTCGGCTCTATATGGATGTGTTATAGTAAATAAAACTCAAAGCTATAAACACATTTACTATATAGACTCTTCATAATTCAAATTAATATATTTAAGAGTAGTAAACCTTTTCTTCTGGGGCAGGGGTGGCTCAGTCGGTAGCGCGCCAGGCTCGTAATCTGTCAATTCCCAGGTTCGAGTCCCAGCTGGGTCAGCGTTGAGATTTATCTCCGCAAAACTCCCCGCCCTGCCCACGGTCAGTAGGGGACACCGATGGGCTTGGAAAGGCCGCCATCCGTTGGACGGGACGTTAAGCCGTGCCCCCTTGTGCGGGACAGCCATATCCTGTGCACGTTAAAGAACACGCTGGATGGCCTTGACGGGAGGTGCACAGGATATGGCTGTCCCGCACAAGGGGACACGGCTTAACGTCTGTCTTCCAACAGCTGTTCCAGTGAGTCCCCTCCCAAAACCTTCTCTGAGCCTTCGGGGTCCACGTGACTTGGCAATTTAGCCCATAGTGCCGCTCAGAGGTAAACAACCCAACCCTTTTCTTACTGCATATTCTTACACTCTATTGAGAGCTGGTAGCAGTGACGTCATCATTTTCCTAAATTTAACCTAAAATTGGCTGCATATCATTGTGTACCCAACTACTCCAAAACAAAATAATTCTAAAAAAATAACTGAATGGCTCATTAATTTATTATTATATATATGGAGATCGGCTGATATTGAACCAGAGACTTCTGAATTGAAAGTCAAAAAGAGAGTGCTTTATGCCGACTTTGAAAAAGAAATAACTTGTTAAAATATTGTTACGACAGATGAATGTGCTCTAATGAACTTGTGATGTGATATTTCGTCTTGTCGTCTTGATGCTCGCGTGAACTACAGCGTGAGAATTACATCACAACCTACTTCGAACGAACTTAAAAAATAAAGAATAAGTTGTTGTAATTAAGAGGAATTAAGAGTGTGGAGAAAGACGTAGTTTGTTTCAATCTGTGCGGTATAGTAAAAGGAAGAAATGTTTTTATTTGATGTGTTCGCGGGAAGTTAAATGAGTTTATTAGTGTTGATCCTGTTAGCGGACTGTGCTTAGGACACTTAAAGATGTGGCTGAGGAGGTTTTATGTTAGTCGAACAAGCAGAGTTGATGTCAGTTATTCTGAAGGAAGACTTCATCGTTTGATGCATAGTTATCTTTGTTTACAAGAATTGGTAAGGTTATTCTCGATAGATTGGAGATTGTTCACAAATATGATTGTGCCACTTATCAACTGATGTAATCAGCCTTATTTTATGTTTTGAGTGTAGATAGTAAGAATTTTAAAGGAAACATTTCTTTGTATGAATAATAAAAATGGTGCTTTGTCCTTCTGAGGGTTTATTTTTATACTGATATAGATTTATATTAGTTGAGTTCAGTTTATATAAATGTTTCCATTCATACTTTTGTGATAAATTACATTATTTTAGAATTATAATTGTTAAATACTATTTTTTAATTCACGCTGTTTTAATCCGTTTAATTCATAACAATATATTATCAGTGTTCTATTGCAGATCGAACGTTCAACACGTTTTCATATCTAATGTTCTTCTTAAATTGTTCAAACATAAATATCCTTCAAAAAGTTGGCAATCCAGTTTAAGTTCAATTCCAACACATTTTGCCAGGAAAGTTTAGGTCTTCAACAGACCTAAACTAAACAGGATAAATAAATAATATGGGAAGATTTTCCCAAAGTAAGAAGATCTTAGACTATTATTTGCCTGGGTAGAATAAGTCAACAGTGTCATGGGCCACCTTTAATCAACCCTACCTCCTGCAGTCCATCACTATTGCATTTCAACTCATGCGCATTTGTGAAATCGATATAATAGAAAATTTAAGATTCAGGGCTGTGGCTGTAATGGAAAAATTTGCATTACATAAACTAAAGCAGACGAGGTAGCATTGATTCACAAAGTGAATGTTGTGACTGTCTACAAAACATGGCAAATAATGATTACAAAACGAATATAAAGATATTAGGTTGATTTAGATATGAAAAATAATGTTTACTAAGTCTGAAATTAGTTTATTTTTGTGAATAAATAAGAGACATCTTTCGACCTTTGTGTTCAATTATCAAGAAAGGTATCACTCTGAATTTAACGTCAATATCAGTTTTTCGTCCGCTATTGCATTTTTTTTAATAATAATAATAATCTTTATTCATATTCATGTTAGTTATACAAAAGTTTAAACAAATGACCCTAAAAGCATCTGCTTATCTGCAGAAGAGAAGATTAATAACGTTGCATGAAAATACATAAGATAGAGTTTAAAACAATGTCATCGAATTATGTGAATTTCAGTGGAAACTCCATTGTGGTGGTTAAAATTTTTATATTGATTTTAATGCCTAGAAGAAAATTTTTGGTCTTATTTTTGATATCTTTAAATTTGTTAAATAAAATAATTTCCCTTGGCAGTTGATTGAACACGTAAGGTATTGTATATGCCCTTGTACATTTCCCGTAATTGTTTAATATTTTTGGAAGTTGGAAATAATTTTTGAATTGTAACCTTGTGTTTTTCCCATGAAAGATTTTAGATTTAAATTGACTGTCAAAAAATATTTTAAAGTGATGCTGTATTTGTAAAGGTTGTGAAAAGAAAGTATGTCTAGATAATTTAGTCTTTCTTCGCTATGATAAAATGAATTTCTTAAGTTGTATGGGATTATATTTTTAGCAATGGATGATTGAATAGTTTCTATTTTCTTTATATTTGTGAGGTTAGTTGAGCCGTATATTGTCAAACCATAAGTCAATATATGTAAAGTCCAAGATATTTATGGCTCTCAACACGCTCAATAACATCACAGTCGCAGCAGTCAGGGTCATGAGTTATAATGTTATGAGGACTACAAGGGTTCGTGGTTTTTAATTGCATAAGATGAAAGATCATAGTATCCTTGTGAATGAAACCTCATCCATTTGGTTTTATCTGAGTTTATGTAAATACGATTGATGTTAGACCAGTTGATAATTTTGTTAAAATCATCCTGTGTATCTCGGACTGCGTCTCCTATATTGTGATTCACGTCAACCAAGGCGGTGTCATCAGCATATATATAAGGAGCCCTTCACTTTAAGGTTAGCTAGATCATTAATTTAAATAATGAATAAAAGCGGACCTAAAACTGAACCTTGTGGAACACCAGTGTACACTGTTCTCTTCTCACTAAAAACGCCATTAATTTTGGTAACATGCACTCTGTTTTTTAAATAATTTTCAAACCATTTAAGGGTAATACCTCGGACACCATAGGTATAAAATTTTTGAAGTAAAATATCGTGACCATTTCGGTACCCATGACCTCCTGATGATATCAATTCAGGTCAGGAAGTCGTGGGTTTGTATCCAAGATTAAAATCTAAAATTTTCCTCTAAAAACTTGATAGTTTATTATTTCTTGTAGTTATTTTTGGTGGAGCAGTGACCCAGGTAGCCTAATGGACAAGCCGCACCTGGAAGCCATCCAGGTATTAATGACGAATGATTTTATTTCGATCCCCAAATTCTTTAAGTTAATAAGAGAGGGCAGCATCATAGCAGTCCTCAAAGTTATCCATGTTCTAAAATACTTTTAATCAGAACGAATAGGAATTTGTTTTAAATGTTGTACTGTACTACAGGAATGCTCTTTCGTATGTTAAGCGAATGTGTTACAGCAGAATGTTTCTAATGCAAAATAAAATGATGGACTTTGACTTTGACCTTCTGTGACTCTAAGCTAAGGCGTATTTAAGAGGCCCTAAGCTATTCAAATTTAAGATGCCCCAGAAATTCGAAAAATATTTAGTTATTCTGATCGTTTGAGGGGTACATTGAAAAATAAACCTTAAATTGATGTGGTGAAAACATTATTCCAGCATTGGTAAGCAAAGATGAACTAGATTAAATATTAGAAATTTTTCGCAACATAGTAAACCTTGAAATACATTTTTTAAGGCCCTAGGCTGTAGCTTAGATAGCTTATGCGTAAATCCGGTCCTGCCTTTACCCCAACTAACATTATACAAAGTAAAATTCCTTTTCATATTATCCGTTATTTAACTTCCTTGTGTTTTCAAGTAAGTTTATATTTTACATTTACCTGGCATTGCGTTTTTTAAGATCTTCTGCAAAAAAGGATATCCTCCTCGTGTTTCTCTCTTTCTGTCGCTAACAAAATATTTCTTTACTCATTTCTGAAATGACTTTATCATGCAGAAGCGGAAACAAATTACACTATTTCCTCTTTTAAATATGGGGAGGGGAAAATGTGTGGCACTCCAGGCTCGTAATCTACAGTTCCCTGGTTCGAGTCCCAGCTGGGCTAGCGTTGACTTATATCCGCAAAACTCCCCGCCCTGCCCTCGGTCAGTAACGGAAACCGATGGGCTTCGAAAGGAAGCCGTCCATCGGATGGGACATAAAGCCGTGGACCATGTGCCGAAGAGCTATAACCCTATGCACATTAAAGAACACGCTGGATGGCCCTGATGGGAGGCTACCATCTGTTTCCCAACCTTCTCCGAGTCCCCGAGGTCCTCATGACCAGGTCATTTAGACCATTGTGTACAAAAAAGTGCCGCTCAGAGATAAAACCGAACCTCTTTTAAACATATATAAGACAATAATTTTCAATAACCGCTAATGTTAAACCTATGAGAATTTCAAGAAATTCAACCCTATCTACACCGGTTTCGGTTTATCCCAGCAGATTCGCACGTAGCTTATTATCCTCCCCTGGGTTGAATAAAAGGTTCATGTAGTTTGGTGCCTCTTAACGTGGGCGGGGGTGGCTCAGTCGGTAGCGCGCCAGGCTCGTAATCTGTAGTTCCCAGGTTCGAGTCCCAGCTGGGTCAGCGTTGAGATTTATCTCCACAAAATTCCCCGCCCTGCCCACGGTCAGTAGGGGACACCGATGGGCTTGGAAAGGCCGCCGTCCGTCGGATGGGACGTTAAGCCGTGGCCCCGTGTGTGGGAGAGCCATACCCTGTGCACGTTAAAGAACACGCTGGATGGCCTTGACGGGAGGCTACCATCTGCCTCCCAACAGCTGTTCCAGTGGGTCCCCTCCCCCAACCTTCTCTGAGCCTTCGGGGTCCATGTGACCTGGCCATTTAGCCCATGGTGTGCAAAAAATTGCCGCTCAGAGGTAAAACAACCCAACGCATAAGCGGATAGACAAACATGTTTCTTTATATATTAAATAAACAAATACTTGATTGCAAAGTTTTACACAGAAACCGAAACGTTTATATAAAGATTTTAATTTTATGCTTAACAGAAAACTATATATCTCGGAATTAAGACCACTAATTCCTAATATTTCACGAGAAATTTAATAGCTATATACGCTGAACAATCGCTGAATTATGACCATTCTCATTCAGAATGGAACAAGCCCAGTAGGCTACAGTATAAAGGATTACGCCCCGCCTTACGCAAGCTTAATGTTGTAGGAGATATGCTCATGTAACCATTATTAATGTTACTGTCAAGAAAAAAATTTCCGAAATGGCACGACTGTTGGGACTTGGAAATCAGATGCCTCAATCTCGGAAACATCATGTCTTGTTGGTTGATCACGGTTCACAGTAGTTTTCACAAAATGGCGGTCAAGCAGACAAAGTCACCTATCACTGACAAAACCGGTGAGTACACAAGGTGGATGCCTGTAGGGACAGAAGGGTGTAAAGCCTTATGTTGGTGAGTGTTGTTGGTAGTGGAGCTGATGGACTGCTTCACCACCACCAACAGGTAACGGTGGCACAGTTGACATCACAGTAAAATGTAGTAAGGATACGTGGAATATCCCGGATGATATCCAGACTGCATGTTTGTAAGTATGGGGTTCTAGAGCTGAAGGCCCACAAAACACCCACTGCTCACCAGAAGACAAACAATGCCAGTCGTATAATCGAATGGAAAAAAATGAGCTGATCCCAGAGTCGAAAGTTTTGCTCTACAATGCAGGAACACATTTTCAAGTATGGTACAAACAACATGAATCAATGGACCCTTCATGCAGTGTGTGTCCAATGTCCTTGTTGGTAGTGGTGATATCATATTATGGGACGTTTTGCTGCTCTGAATTAGATCCCTTCATGCATATGGATCGATCTGTGCCATGTCTGCACTACCGGTATATTTGAGCAAATTTCATATCAGACCATGTTCACTCCATCATGTTCCATCTGTTCCCAGACAGGGGCAGAATCTTCCCGAACAATAATGCCCCATATCGCTGGATCTGGACTATACAGGAGGGGCCAAGAAACACAGCATACATCACTCATCTTTCCTGGCCACCAAATGCAGCTGATATCAATCTTCACTTGTAAGACACTGGAGCATAATGTGAGGTGTAGAGATCCACCACTGTCCTCAATTTAGGAACTGTGAAATGCTTTGCAGACAGCATGGCTACAGATCACTTCCATCTTCAGACATCATGTGGAACCAATGCCAAGGTGGCTATAGACTGTTATTCATGTGAATAGTGCCCAGCACGATATTAGGAAAGTAATCATATTTCAATAATCCCTCAATGTTTAATACTGCTTCTAGTCTATGAAAGTAGGAGATACTTTTCATTTTACTCTGCATCAAAATTCCTGCTCTGGTCCTGATGAAAATGGGACAGGGACTCTCTTCATCAGTATCTGTTAAGCTCATAATCTGCCGTTTCCAGCTTCGAGTCCCAACTATGACAGCATTGGGATTTCTCTCTGTTAACTGCCACCCTGTCTTCAATAAGAAAGTGGACACCAATGGACTTGGAAAAGATATTGTTCATTGGATGAAACATTAAGCCATGCTTTGTCTTCATCAAAAACACAATGGATGGCCTTGACAGGTTCCCATCTATCTTCTTTGATAGATGGGAACCTTGACAGGTTCCCATCTATCAAAAGCCATTTAGCCCATTGTGTGCATAAAAGTATATCTCAAAGGTAAAACAATCTAGTGAAAATTCATTCATTAGCTCATTTAGGCCACTGCTGTCTTTTGTAATACAACTAGAAACGGAAAGTAATGAAAAACACACTGCTCATCAATAGTTAAGCACAGATCACCAAAATGTGAATGTAACAATAACCATCAAAATAAACGATTTTAACATACCTATGCAATAATGGTAATTTTAAAAAATCAACATGTAATTCCTACATAATGTTACATAAAACAGATTTTCCTACAGAAGTACTTTCATAGTACCGCGATTACTTCAAATTGAAACGCTACTTCGCAGTCTGGAATAGCCGACTGCTTCATGATGTCGTCCCGTGGCCGAGTGGTTAGCGCGCTTGGCTACTGATCTAAGGGACCTGGGTTCCAGCCCCGGGTAAGGCATGGACGTTTGTGTTGTCTTTCTGCCGAGGTCCTGCCATCCTCTCAGACCTTCTACTATGGGATATAAACTGACAGGCTCCTGTCAGACCTCTGTAGCAAGCAGCTGCTTGAGGGGGTATTTATTATTTTTTTATTCATGATGACTCAAAGAAAACGTTTAGATGACTCAAAACGATGGAGAGCCATTAGAAGATTGGAGGCTAATCAATCGTGGAGGTGGCCATATTCTTTGGTATCCACCATTTTCATCTCAGTGACATGGCAGCAATTTTAAACAATTATCAAACCTGTTTAAGGGTGTCCTAGGTTTAGAGCCTTTCAAAATATTCAACAAATCGAAGCGAAACAGGAAGAAAAAAGCCAAATTTTTAAATTCGGACCTCATTGCAGTATGTCTGAACTGTGGCCAGAAATCTTTACAAAGTCACACTCTATTCCCCTGGACTTGTTTATGTCCCTTTAACTACCAGACAGCACACTAGAAATTATGTTACGATCATGTAGCCTGAAACCCAGAACATTTAAGACACGTTCTGTTCAAGGATAAGTTGAGATATTCTTTACAATCAGGCAGCTGAAGTGTACCGATCTGGAGAGAGATGGGAACAGAGAACCAACTCCAAAATATTGTTGAGAGAAGTACATTTGGGGTGTTTAGTGTTGGCTATTTTCATTGGGTGGATACCAATCTTCATGTGTGTGATGGAGGTTCTATGAATATTCAGAGATATCGGGACGAAAGCATGGCTCCCTATGCTGGTGCAGTATGTGATGGTCTCTAACAGCGTTGTTATGATGTAGCACTAGTATAGCGTCAAGGGTGATCATTAGACTGCCTTCCCAAATTAAAAACAAATGGCTTTTTTTTTAAATAAATAGATATTAGTAAATTCCAATATTAATAAAATAGAAATAGTCATCTGTAACAAGTTATAGTTATATTATTTCGCAAAAATTTTATTATTGCTATATAGTAAAGCTATCTGTCTCGCCACTGGCGCCGGGTTTTTAAATTCTCAGGAGGTGGAAGGCCTCACATACAATAATGATACCAGACATATTTATTTGTCTGTTGGATATATATATATATAGAAATTTTTCAGGAGGGCCGAACCCCGAGCCTTCACCCCCTACCCCGTAATCAGCGCCAGTGTGTCTCGCGACATCTTAATGAAGTCCGTTTCAAATCGACAGCGAGATTCCACTTTTCCAAACTGAATTTTTGAGACTAATAAAGACTGTATTTCTCTCATTTCTAGCAATAATTTTAACTTTTCAAACTATTGTATATGCTAATTACAGCTGATTCGTGAGTACTGTTTCATAAAATATTATATAAATACTAATTTGACAAAATAAAACACTCTGTTTGTACAAATGCTTAACTTCTAATTTATATTCAATTCATAAGTATCTTTAAAATTCGATAGTCTACATCCAGGGACGTACCTAGGCGGGGGCTTATTCGGTGTCTTATACGAAATCTCAAACTTGTCTACATATTTTTAAAAACACCCAATTCTGCTTTTACTCCGTAGATAGGTTCCCGAAAAAAGTGCATATGAAAAAATAGAAGATTGGTTCCAGACGTGAAAACCCAGTACAAATAATAAGTTGTTTTCAAACAAATCATATCAAAATCTTAAATCTTTATTTGATTTTTATTCATTTAAGCACATTTTTTTCTTTAATAAATTTATACAGATAAGTATATGTACAAAATATCAACAAAATTTATATTACGCACACGAAACTTCAAAAACCGAAACAAAAATATTTTCGATTTCTTCTGTTAAATATCTAAACACTTCTAACTTTAAACACGAAATGAGAGACCAGGTCTAACATATGTATTAAAGATAAAAATTAAGGGGAATTCCCGGAACTCAATGTTGCCACTTTATTCCGAATGAAGTAGGTTTTGTACAAATTTTCCATAGAGAATAAAATAGAGAAAACTTGCTGTGTAGTTTTATTTTGGCGATTTTAGTGCACAAAATGTGTATCTATAATACATTTTAAGAGTTAAATCTATTTCAAAAAATGTGACCATAAAGAGGCTCCATTATAAATGCAAATTCTAGGAATTTTTTCTTGAATAGGAGTATATTTTCAAATTAAATTCCAACGGATTTAAAAAGGCGCCGTTTGGACCGTGTTCGATCAAAATAAATCGTGTAATAATAGTTTGGTTCTTTCTAGGGTTAGTTATGGTAGTGAAACTTGGACACTTTGTAAACAAGATAACAGGAAACTAGATGCTTTTGATTCCAGATGCTTACGCAGTATCTTGGGCATTAGGTGGTTCAACTTTGTAACTAATGATGAGATTAGGCAAAGGAGTTTGCAACCTCCTTTAAGCAGCATATTGTGCAGAGAGAGACTCCGTTGGTTTGGCCATGTTGCCCGTATGAATAATTATAGATTGGCGAATAGGGTTATGAACAGTGCGCCTAAAGGCCTCAGAAAGAAGGGGAGACCTAGGATGCGGTGGGCAGACAATGTCAAACAGGACCTTGTTAGAATTGGTGTGCAGTGGCCAGATGCAGTAGATGTAGCTCAGGATAGACTTGCTTGGAGAACTAAATAGCACGGTCTGGTTGGACCTCCGTAGCCCATGGCTGCTTGATGATGATGATGATGATGATGATGAGAAAGACAATTGGAATTTTTTCCTAAACCGTGTTAAATCAAAATCGTGTAAAAACAGAATTGGGTGTACAAAACAATTCTCCTTGTATGATTTTATTATCCATTATTTATGTCCGACACTAAAAATAGATAGAAAAAAACTAAAATATTATTCCATATAGAATATCATTTTAACCTTTAATGATCGGTGGAATATTTATATCCTGGATAGTCCGTGTCTACGTCATTAACGATGACTATTTTTCGTGGCCAAAATGAAATGTACGAGAAATTAAAATTATCTGAATTAGCGCAAATAAAGTACGAAACAATGTTACATTAATTATCATTATTACTTCTGAACTGAAATTTGAGATAAATATGTATAAATAAAACTTTAAAAGTACGTTTTATTCGTATCCAAAAAAAAAAAATTTTTCATACCCTATTCTGCTTTTTTCCTAAGTTGTTGGTTTCGATTTGCACAGTTTCAATTTGCATAGTGATTTCTTGAAACCTATCTATCGCGTAAATCGAGGAACGGGGTATATGTAAATTATAAGGCAAAAATTTTCATTACTTATCAGAACATATCTTTGCAATGCCCTGTGAAATTTGGTTAAATTTGTCCAAATATATATATATATTTCGCTATATGCGCATTTTATTGATCCACGCTTAACTTTGGATGAGCAGTGTGTAAGACTCACTTGTTCATTTTTTTTTGCATAAAACAAAAAAAAATGTTCTTTAGGGAAATGTTTTTTAAAATAAAGAAAAAAAAATATCTTTTACACAGTTCAAAATAGATCTGTTCCATTTCAATTCTCTATGCCTGACTATAGTTCCTACTCACCACGAAGCCTAACAAGTGTATGTCCAATTGATGTCCACACATATACAAGTGGGAGCTCTGATGCGACTACAGAAAGAGAAAACTTTTGCTATAGAGAGTTGCCCTCCCCAGGTGAAACCAGTGATCCTATGTGGGCAAAATAAGACTGCCAATTTCTTTGATGGAACCAAAAGTAATGTGAATATTGGAAGCTTAGTATCACATCCTTTACACAAAACGTAAAACTTTTGATCAATATCAATGCAGAAAAACCACGAGGGGGAGTTTATTACCAAGGAAACCAAAGCAGCTGAACATTCATTGAATACTACCATCACTTACAGGGCTATATACTGCTGTTATTTGGATAGAACATAGTGCAGTTTAGTAGCAAATGATTTATAGAATTGGTATAGTACTGTACACAATTTCGATGACGAAAATATGATGAAAAGTAAACTGGCATGTAAATTTAGCATTGCCTTCAAGATTTATGAATAATAAAGAAAGATAAGAAGATAAAGAAAGAATAATATTACTCAATTTTGTCATAGGCCATTTTATTTTGAAGCAAAAATGTGCTATGAAAAAATTCATTAAATTTGGCAACCCTGTTATGGACCCATCCTGCATGATTGGGATATCGGAAAATGGTTTGCAGCGATTCTGCAATTAACTTAATTATCAGGAAATATTTCAATGAAAACATCACAACTTTCGATTTCTTATTATGTACTATCTCAATATCATTACTTTCAAATACACCCATGCAATCACATACACATGGAGGGGGGGGAGGTTGATGTTTAATCTTGGATTTCCAGGAACTTCCTAAATGAATATGTTATTCGTCAGAAAAGGGAGTTCCTTCCTTGGATATATCACTGCACTCTTGAATGGTCTTTTAATATTTTTTTTTACCAAAAAATGGGTTCATAAAGTTTGTTGCTAACCACAAGCAAACTTCAAAATGAACAAGACATTGGTAATTTTAATGGAACTTCTAATTTTTTTCTATGTTTGCTCTGTTTGTTTTCAACTTATTTTTTTTCAGATTTCTCTCGTGCTTTCTACTTTTTACACTGAAAACCACCAGTATCTGCAAAAATTTTATTTTGAAGGGATCTGGAATAGTCTTTTGGTTGGCCAGCTGTGGTCTAATTTAACAGACAATAGAGAAGTGAAGAAAACAGTGACAATATCGGGAAATATTTTTCAGAATTAATGTGATCATGTATTCCATGTGTATATAAAATACTTATGTAACATATCCTGAAATATGCACTGAAACACTTAAGACGAAAATCGGAAATTAGAAATTTCGATTAAAAGTTTCAGATAATGGAACAGATAGGAGGGGCCGCTGCACCAATCGAAGAATTAGTTGATGTAGGTGTTTTAAGACATTTGTTGAAAAACTAATTATCAGCTAATCGATGGATCCGTAACTGTGTCTGAAGATAGGAAGTGCTGTGAGTGAACTCTCCGTTTAGAAAGTTTATAAAATCTATTATTTCAAGTGTTCGAGTTAATTACAATTATCACTGTAGATCCACAATCTCTCACTGTAGAGTGTAATCCACAATCTTTCAATGTAGAGTGTAATCCACGTCTTTCAATTTCAGTGTTTTCAACTACAAGACGAAAATCAGAAATTCGAAATTTCGATTAAAAGATTTCAGAAAATGGAACAGATAGGATTAGGAGATGCAGGTGTTTTTATAGATTTTTGTTGGATCCGTAACTGTGTCTGAAGATAGCAAGTGCTGTGAGTGAAATGTCCGTTTAAAACTTTATATAATCTATTATTTCAATTTAAGTGTTCGAGTTAATTGAAATTATCACAGTAGATCCACAATCTTTCACTGTATAGTGTAATTCCACATCTTTCAATTTGAGTGTATTTTCAACTACAAGACGAAAGTCAGAAATTCGAAATTTCGATTAAAAGATGTCAGATAATGGAACAGATAGGAGGGGCCGCTGCACCAATCGAAGAATTAGGAGATGCAGGTCTTTTATAACATTTGCAGAAAACTAATTATCAGCTAATCGATGGATCCGTAACTGTGTCTGATAGTAAGTGCTGCGATTGAACTGTCCGTTTAAAAAGTTTATATATTATTTCAATTTGTGTTCAAGTTAATTGCAATTGTGCTGATCATCCTAGGATCGAAGTGAGAATTTCAAATCTGTGAGTATATAAGATAATAAGTTTAGGTATTCAAATTCTTCCTTACGCTGTGCACTGCCTATTGGGCGTGTCCGTTAAATCGTTGCCATCATAAATAACTAACTCCTAACATCCTAGCCTATTGATGTCGTCTGCTTAAGTGATGTATTGCAGAGTAGCCATGATTAGTAAGACGAACGTTCCTCACATTTTGTGCTGATAGCGATAACTTTGAAGTAACATTACATCATAGGAACTTATAAACTTCTGCTGCGTACAATCCTAAGAAACCGAGAATATGGATACATTAAATTGTGCACATTGCAAAGGTAATATCAAGACAATAATGATATGCTGAGATGTTCAGGTGAGTGTGTCAACAGTTTCCACTCAAGTTGTGCTGGCTACAATGAAGATATTTTTCAAAAAATGAGTAAAAACACAAAAATGCGGTGGCAATGTACGAAATGTAAAAACGAACTCGGTATTTACACCAGTCAAATGTCCCAACAACAGAATTTGATAAATTAAAATGGTTCATGCAACAAATGACCTAGATAAAGAACGATACCGCAGCAACCAGTGAAATTAGGTTGGGTTGGGTTGTTTTACCTCTGAGCGGCACTTTTTTGCACACCATGGGCTAAATGGCCAGGTCACATGGACCCCGAAGGCTCAGAGGTTGGGGGAGGGGACCCACTGGAACAGCTGTTGGGAGACAGATGGTAGCCTCCCGTCAAGGCCATCCAGCGTGTTCTTTAACGTGCACAGGGTATGGCTCTCCCACACACGGGGCCACGGCTTAACGTCCCATCCGACGGACGGCGGCCTTTCCAAGCCCATCGGTGTCCCCTACTGACCGTGGGCAGGGCGGGGAATTTTGCGGAGATAAATCTCAACGCTGACCCAGCTGGGACTCGAACCTGGAAACCACAGATTACCAGCCTGGCGCGCTACCGACTGAGCCACCCCCGCCCCAGTGAAATTAGGACTTTTGTAGAATTTACTTCAGAGAAATTAGATGGTGATAAAAAAATATTACTGGACTTACTAAAGATATATGCGAAAGAAAAGAAATTCTGAGTTGGAAGAAAACAATCACTTTCTGAGGAAAGAAATATGTCAAATCAGAGATGAACTAACTGATCTACAATATTCAAGGAGCCAGAATATGGAAGTTGTGGGTATACCAGAGGAACAAGTTTGAAGATCTATTGGAGTTAATATTAAAGAGGGAGATATATTGGTGAAACCACAGAGTGCCAACAGTAAATAAAAATAGGATAAAGCTTATAATTGTAAAATTTAACAATAAGAATACGCGTGATCAATGGTTCATTGCAAACAAACACTAATTACAATATTAATTGTAGAGATATTGATGAAAGATTTAAGAGTGCCAAAATATATTTAAATGAACAGTTGACTCCTGTATTTGTATTTAAATAGTTATACAAACCAAAAACTGTGGGTAAAACATCCGGTTATAAATTCATATGGGTTAAAGAAGGTAAGTTCTTTATGCGTTTAAATGAAACAGTAAAAATATGTCGAATTAGAAATGACCATGATTTAAGAGGTGTATTAAAGCAAAATGGCTCAGCTGTTAAGTGATGCTGGATGTGGTCAATAATGATTGTAATGTAATGGTTTTGGATAGATTAAAATCATTTTTGTTTTATAATTATCCGTCTATTTGCATATTAAATCTTAATCTACGCGCAATATTAGGAATAAGTTTGAAGAAATAGAGGCAATTATAAATCATAACTTAATAGATATATTAACAAAAATGTGGATTAAAGCGGATGAAATCCGTTTATGCAACCTTAATGGGTATAAAACATTCTATAAATGTAGATAGTACAACAAATCAGGAGGTATCTTAATATATGTTAAAAATTCTATAAATATAGTTATAAATGATGATATAGAGATGGAAAAGCAGAATCATTGTGCTTGACACTAAACAATTGTAATCTTTGTATATTAGCAGTGTACCGGTCTCACTTTTACGCACAATGTCAGTTCATTCACGAATTAGATACGAGTATTAGGAAAAGTTGATACGAAAAATGTATTGCTTACAGGAGACATAAATATTGATTGATTTATTGACGAAGAGTATGTAGATGACTATTTGCTACTGATGTCGACATACGGTTTCCAATCGTATTTAAACGAAATAACCAGAAGTGCACTGGCCAGTTTTTCGTGTTTGGACCATGTATTTGTTAAAGGAAATTCTGATATAGATGTGAAAGCAGTAGTTGTATTTTCGGGCATATCTGATCCAGTGGCGGCTCGTAGCTAAAATTAGTGGGGGTGCTGCTCCAGAAAATTTGTTTTAAAATTGTGTAAAAGGAAACAAACATGTATAAAAAGAAAATTTATTCACAAACTTGATAAAATCCTAAAAGAACAAAATCAAACATTTTTTACTTACTTTAACCTAAATTATTACAGTTCAAGCTTAATCTATTCATTTAAAAATGAAATCCATTCTTCTTGTTTTAATTTGCGCGAAAAAAAAAATGAATCAAATAGAATAGCTGGAAGCAGGATAATAATCTAATACTACACTTTATGACATTCAAGAATATGGTATACGGTTTTTAAGCACAACACACGCGGAGTAAAAAAAAACTACCTTCAACCAGCACGCCAGGGTCGGCACTGCGGGAACGACAGTGCTCTCTCTCTCCCTTGCAGCCTTGCGTGTAGCTTCCTATGTGAGCATGCGCACAACAGTCAAACACCTCGCCGCTAGTACTGTGAAGCGCACAGTTCCATACAAAGATTTTTGTATTTTTTTCATAAACGGGGGGATGGCTACTGACATTAAGCTTAGGATTATATATTGTACAAAGTATAAAGAAAGAATTAAAGAAAAAAGGACTCATTATATTAAATGTTATCGATAACATCAAGTTGAAATTGGGGGTGCTGCAGTTCCACAGTGCCTATACGCGAGCCGCCACTGATCTGATCATTACCCAATTGGTATTAAAATTAGTTTAATTAACGAAAATTGTAACATAGAGGAAAAGAAAAAAAATTTACATATAGAATAGACTATACACTACTTATTAAAGACTTGGAAAAGGCTTATTGGGAAAACATTAAAAATATAGGAGATACAAATTTCGCATACAAGATTTTTATCGACAAATTTTCTGAAATAATTAATAAATCCAAACAGTATTGCTTAAAAAAAAACATAAAATCAAAAAAAATTGGATAACAGATAAAATTATAAACCTTCAGACATCTGTGGCAAGCAGCTGCTTGAGGAGGTTTTTTTTATTAAGAGATAAATGCTATAAGAAATTTAAAAAATATCCGCATAATATGAAACGAATTATAAAAATGTAAGAAATCAGCTTAATACCAAAGTAAAAAATACAAGAAATAATTACTACCGAACACAATTTCAAAAATGCAATGGTAATAGTAAAAAACAATGAAATTTATAAATGAACTGATGAAAAAAAGAAAATATCTGTTACACTGCAATTGTTTAATATTGGTATGGAAACAAATGATAGCGATTTATTAAAAATAGCAAATGAATTTAATCTTTATTTCTACTGGAGTTGCAGAAAATATTATTAAATGCCAAACATTATTATTAAATGCCAAACACATGAAACTACTACCAATGCATTCGAGCACAGTACTAGAACAAACAGTTCTATGTTTCTGCAATCAATTAGGGAAATTGAAAATACTATTTTAGAATTGCATGACAATAAAAGTCCGGAATTGATGGATTTACTGCCATCATATTAAAAAAATCTGTAAAGTATATTACTAACCCTCTTTCATATATTTTTAACGTGTCAGTTCAAAATGGGGTCTTCCCAGATGAATTAAAGAAAGCAGTTGTGGTTCCTGTTTATAAAAATGGAAATAAAAATATGTTATCAAATTATAGGCCAATATCCATCATTTCAATTTTTGGGAATATTTTTAAAAAGCTAGTTAAAAAAAAATTATTTTTCAATGAAAAACAGTTTTTTTTTTCCAATAGGCAATTTGGCTTCAGAGAGGGTAAAAATACGGAGGATGCCACAATTGTATTTACTAAATACATATGACTCCTTAGAAAATAATTATCAATCTATATTTTTGGGCATACAAAAAGCATTTGACACCATCTCCCACAACGTACTATTGAATAAGATGGAACATTCCGGAATAAGGGGAACTGTACTAACATGGTTTAAAAGTTATCTAAAGAATAGAAAAGAAGTTGTTAAAATAAATGGCATTATTAGTTCAGAGTTAAAGGTAAAATATGGCGTGCCACAGGGTTCTGTACTGGGGCCGATTTTATTTTTGATATATATGAACGATTTTTGTCCGATGAACATAACAGGGAGAATTACTAGTTTTGCTGATGAAGGAGGAATTTTTTGATTTTACTAAATACACATGACTCCTTAGAAAATATGCCATCACTTTTCGAGCTAAAAATAAAACAGAAATAAAAACATTAATCAAGTGAATTGAAAATTATTGGTACTTGGTTTAGTACTAATAAATTAACTTTGAATTTAAATAAAACAAAATTAATGTATTTTAGTTTGAAGAGCAGAATTACTGAAGATCTGGATATTAGAATTCATAATGAAGTCTGCAATCAAGATTTAGCTTGCAATTGTAAGACTATCGAAATTGTTGATGAGACTGACTACTTAGGTACAAAAATTGAACTGGAAACCGTATGCGGATAAAATTAAAATAAAACTTTGGTCAATGTTATACAAAATTTATTACTTAAATAAATTGGTAGATGCAGATATGATGTTAAATATATATAATTCCTGGATTCAGTCTGTATTTTATTATGGGCTATTGCTCTATGGGGGAACCTATAAAACAATTCTCAAACCAATAATTACAATTCAAAGCAGGATAATAAAAAAAAACCAACAAATAATATTAATAGGTCTTCTAATGTACATTGTAGTTATATACATGTGGATATCTTGCCTTTAAAACATATTTATGTATATAAGCTAATGATATAAGTATATAAAAATAACAATTATCTTCAAGAAAAAATATTTGAACATCATTTGCACACTGAGGGGAAACAATATATTGTCCCATTAGTTAAAAAAAAAGATTTTACATAAGCATTCAATGTATTTAGCTCCCAAAATGTTCAATAGCTTACATTAAGAATTAAGAAATTTCTCTGGTAATATTTGTTTAAAAAAAGTTAAAGTTTTTCTTATGGGGTTTGCTGATATTGAATTTATGTATAATATACTAAAGTAAATCTTTTTGTCTATATCCTGAAGCTGCAAATAATTTTTCATTTGCATTATTATATAATTGAATATCGGATAGTTTGAATTTTTTAAAGTATGTATGTATACACGTTAATATGTTTAAATTTCTGTGTATTCTATGTTATCTTTATACAATGTAATATGTAATATAACAACCTGGAGAAGCTTGGGTTGTTTATAGGAAAAGAAATGTATATTTATTTGTAAAATAAGGTTGAAAGTTGAAATTGAGATAAATACAAGCCAAAATGAGAAAAAAAAAACTATATAAATGAAATATATATTTGAAAATAAGCTTTTTTCGAAAAACATCACTGTAGACAAATACGAAACAAAATGAGATTTTAAAAAAACCTATACAAATGAAATATATATATTTGAAAATAAGCTTTTTTCGAAAAACATCACTGTAGACAAATATGAGCCAAAATCAGATTTAAAAAAAACCTATACAAATAAAATAATATTTAAAAATAAGCTTTTTTTGAAGAACATCACTGTAGACAAATAAGAGTCAAAATGAGATTTAAAAAAAACCTATACAAATGAAATATATATTTTAAAATACGCATTTTACAAAAAAAAAAAACATCACTATACACAAATATGAGCCAAAATAAGATTTAAAAAAAAAAAAACAAACCAATGAAATATATATTTCGAAATTTTTATAAGCTTTTTATGGGAAAAAATGTCACTGGAGATAAAATTAAAATCTCACTTAAATGTCTCATCTCGATTTTCAACAATATTCACTTAATATTTAGCATTATTAAATCTGGAACATTTAAAGCAGATAATGCTGTTTTTATTCAGATTGTCCCAATTTTTTATTTCAAAATTAACAAAATATGAATCATTCATTTCACTAACTTTCAAAATTATTAATTTGATTTTTATACTTGATCCTGATTTTCAGAGGCTGCCCTAAAAGATATGTTATTCAAGTCTTTGGGGGGAAGGGTTTTAATATCATCTCCAACATACCACTGCGACAATTACTGCAGTTAAATGCCTCAGCTTTCACAATAATATTAAATGATTATTAAAAAATATTTAGATAGATCTCAGCGAAATTTTTCTCATAAAAGCTCATTTATTTATGAACAGTAGATTTTCCTTCACATACCACAAGTGTCAATACACTTTAGAGTATAGTGTATATTAATACAGGTATTAATAGCTCGAATATCAATAAAAACCTGAAAAAAAATTCTTAGGCAATATCACCTATACTTTCTGTAAAAAATGTGTAAGTAGTATCTCTCCTGTTTCCTGTGAGAATATTGTCATGTAGTAAACCTGTATAAATACAAAATCCATTACTTAATTTTCACCAAACGTTATATATTACTATGCTTCAAAATGTTATCAGAACTGCCTCATATCAGTTTTAATCTGCTATTAAAATAAAAATGTTACAATTTTGTCATCTCTTCTGCAACACATTATTAATATTTTATACATGAAGATGCATTTGTGACATTTCAACATATACTGCAGCATATACAATGCACTGAATACGTCTTCACATTTTCAGTGAAGACATATTTATGAATTGTATCGTTGCATTGATTTTTATTACTTATTTTGGTCACTGCAGTGCAAAAATAACGCTAATGCAAAAATTCTTAGGCTTCATAGCAAATAGTCACCTATGAAAGCTTCTGATGCTCAAAAAATTACCAACTTTGTAACATTCGTGTTCTTTCCTCAAAATCCAATATACATTTAAATGGATGCTGGGAATTTTAAGTTTCATGTATTACATAGATGCATTTTAGGAACTGGGCCAGTTATGCATGTGACAGATGCCTCAAAAATGTGAATATTTCATTTGATAACATCACTACTTCAAACAATCACAACTGTATTAACTAAGCAATGTTGGAAACAGCAATCTTGAAATGATTGTTTTATCACTTCTAATTAAAGGCATTATTTTACTATTATGCTTTTATTTCCTATTTCATTTTAGTATTAACTACAGGCATTATTAATTTAAAGTAGTGTTCAAAAGCAACAATCTTCTGTTTTCAAATGCACTGTATTAAAATTTTCACTACGTCCTTTTATATCTTTATAACTTCACTATTGATTCAAATGAATGTGGGACTCTGCAAAAATGTCTGATGAAATCAAAAATTTTTCAAGGAATATATTTTTATAGTTTAAAATTAGATTACAAAGTAACATTCAAACAGGGAAAAAATTTATATTAATTATATCCCCAAATTTTAATGTAAAGTTTCTGAATGACTTTTTATTTCTCTTTAAGAATAAAGGGTTTAGCTTATATTTGAATAAATGCGATATACAATATTTTTTAGTGACATAGTATAACTTGTTGACTGGAGAATATAATTTCTAAGAAAACTACTAATAATGGATTGAAACACCATTCTAATACCTAATACTTTTGAAAATACCTTGACTACTGAATGTGGTTTTTCATTCATATAGAAGTGTCCTAATATATGTTGGAAAGTAGTGTACAGTAATCCTCATAAATCCAGCACCCTCAGAGCCTAACACAAATCAGATTTTAGAAAGTTTTTTGAAAGTGCTGCTCAACTTTCTGTATCTCTTACTCTGTTTACGGTAACACATACTACAAATATTATATTTCAGGTATTGATCAGCTAACAACTGGATGTATGCTGACTGGCTGCCTGCAAATTATTTATAGAATTCATTGATTTTTGATGTGAAGCAGTATATTCACTTTTCTGTAGTCCAAAATATATACTTTTCAAAAATGTGAAGGATGTTTGATAATTCTGGAGTTTCTGAGTGCCAGATTTATGAGGTTCTATTGTATATTACTATGGGTATTAATAACTCCACTAACAATAAAAACCCTGAAAAAAAAACACTTAATCAATATTTACTGTATTTTCTGTGAGAAATATATAAATAGTATCAGCTATATTTTTTGTGAGAGTATTGAAATGTAATAAATTTGTACTTTCCCACCTGTTTAAATAAAATACAAAACCACTAGTTTTCATCAAAAGTTATATTTACATATCACTATACTTCAAATTGTTATCACAACTAGTTCGTATGGAAGTGAATCTTTATCTACACATTAAAATAAATGATAAAAAAAATTATAATTTTGTCATCTCTGCAACACATTAGCATTTTCTACATTAGCTTTACTTGCTGGGTCTTCTTTGATAACTGCAATATCTTGGAAAAGAAGAAAATTCTTCAGACGCAAAGGAACTTCCAACTTATTTACCTTTGAAACAACGTTTTCTTTCATAGTCTGTCGAATGACAATGCGGCATAATTCTGTTAAGTTCATAGGATTTCTTTTCATGTAGATCAACCACCCTTTGATGCTACTGATGCTATAACTATGAGGATATGGTGATGGTAAAATTTCTAACCATGATGTCTGGTTCAAGTCAAAGCCTGCATAAACTAGTAATTGTACAGTGCGGAAATGATTTTTTCGTTTTGCTAAACACAGATTGTCAATGGTACAAGAATATACATTTCCTATATTAGGATCACTTCCACTTCTAAGTAGTTCCTCAGCAAATAAAAACTTATCAAGTAAAATAGATCGGTATAGAGGGGTATCTCCAGGTGTATAACTCTCTGAATTCAATCTTGCACCATTCTCAAGTAATAACTGAAGAATGACATTGAAACTTGAAAGTTCTAATTCAGGTATGCTCTCCACAGCTTCATGTATAGCTGTCTGACCAGACACACTATTTGTTAATTTGGCTGAACTTCCTGCAAATGAAATTTTGAAAAATGTTATAAATACAACACATATTCATATTTTGAAGTTCATAATTGCATTATTCTTATATAAATACCAAAAGTTAGGTATAAAACATTTTGGGTAATTTTGAGTCTTGTAGAATTCTGTTAATTTAAAAAAAAAATTACTTATAGAAATAATTTAAATAAAATTTTGCAAGGTATATGCTTTTATTTGGCGGCATATCCATCCAACAGTAAACTTATCTATCCAGAGAAGTTCATCATCTTAAGTGAGCACCAATAACAAGTCATCAACAGAGAAAAGTGGCTGAGATTCAGATGTTTACCAGTAGAATAGGTAGAGCCAGTGAAGTAGATGAGAGAGAGTTTTCTCTTATGTGGCATGCCAGTTGTCAAAGTGAGCTCTGACAATTAATAAGTCAGTGCAGAAGGATAAGCTGACTAAAACTACTTGGGAATTTGCTGGCTGTGCACATGAAAATCATGTATTTTTGAATAGCATCAGCCAAGAAAGACAATAACACATTTTTGCTTTTACTTTAGCCATGCTTGGAGTTGTATTTAAATACACAATAAAAAGGATCTTCTTGCTCAGAAATTAATTAAAAATAACCTAAAATTCTCTATCATTGAGCAATAAAATTTTAAAGTTTATCCTTCAACCTATTAGCATGTTAAAAGCTTTTATTTGCTCCTAAAAACTTTTAACATGCAAATAGTTTGAAGGATAAACTTTAAAATTTTATTGCTCAATGACAGAGAATTTTAGGTTATTTTTAATGTAGTTAAATAATATAACTATCTGCACTACTGAGCAGATTAAGAGTTTATATGTCAAGAATTTTTAAAATTGGTTAGGTCACCTTTCAGGTTAAAATTATTCTACTGTATAGAAGTCACCAAAATAGGAATAAAAATACTTCCCATTTTCCTTCTGAGTTAGGTTGGGTTGTTTTATCTCTGAGCATCACTTTTTTGCACACAATGTGCTAAAATGGCTAAATCACAAGTACCCTAAGTGTTGAGAGAAAGTTGGTTGGGTAAAAGGGACAGGGCAGCTGTTAAAAGACAGATGATGGCCTCCCATCAAGGCTAATCCAGAATATTCTTTAATGTGCACAGAGTATGGCTCTCCCACACACATGGCCAAGGCTTTACGTCCCATCCAATAGACAGTGGCCTTCCCAACCCATCTATGTCCCCCTACTAACTGAGAGCAGAGAGGGGAGTTTTCTAAAGATAAATCTCAACACTGGCCCAGGTGGGACTTCAACCTGGGAAATGCAGATTACAAGTCTGCCATACTACAAAATGAGCTACCCTACCACTTATCCTTCTGATGAGAGCCTTTGTTTCAAATACACTAAACATTCATACTGACCATTCAATGCAGAGTACATTGTGAGGCCAACCAAACTATTAGATTGAATTCCAGAGAGGGAATTCAGAAAAGGCATATCTCATACCTAATGTATCATTAACACTTTCATTTCTAAGGGTTTAAAAAATTAGTTTGTTCCCACAGCCTGTACCTTTTAGATATTTTTTTTTTAAACTTGTATCTGAAGTATGAAGTATCCTAGAGATAAATATTTACATTATTATAATTATATAAACGAAAAACAAGCACTAGCATAGCACAAAAAAGTTCAAAACTTCACAAAAATATTTTATATTTAACTCCTTTTCCTAAAAATGAAAATGTGTATGCAATATCTATAATCAATCAATAACAATTTCACAGATTACCTGTTGACATATTATTCAAGAAATAATTTTGTGGAAAAAATGAATTTCACCAATGAATAGGCCCCACTCATTGATGAAACTAATTTTTTCCACAAGATTATTTCTTTAATTTCTATAATTTTAATATTTTCATAATAATGTAGGAAATGTAAATAACTTAAGAACACAAGAAATCAAAATTGCCATCTATTTCTGACTATAAATTGTTATGGTCATCAGGATATCGATCATGGTTGGATTATAATTGCTTACAGTACATGTATAGTATGATATTGATCATGGTTAGATTATAATTGTTTAAAACCAGTGGATTTATCTTGTTTTTCCTGCTAATGAGTTCTTGAAAAATTTTGTACCCAGCTAAGTAACTCTTCTCCTCTGCATTTTGAGTCACAGAACAAGTACTTAAGACTAACAAGTTTGGAAGCCACAAATAAAGCATAAGCATGTCTACAGCTAATGCATATAGTTGATTATAAGTCTGGCAATCTGTCTAATAACCAGATTCAATATGGTGTTTATTCTCTTTATTACCCACATGCTCACTTTCTTATTGGTGCCACCTAGTGATACCACTATTATCAATTAATACAGCTTAATGGTAAATATCAGTGGCAAAGGTATTTTTAGCAGTTGATGCATTTTGGTCTGTATATGGTAACTAGGCATAATCTAAAAGGAAAGTTGTGTACCAATCCCCAGTGACGATGCACAGAACCGGACAGGGCTAGCAACTAATGTCCGACCCTGCTTCCTCATGGTGTGGGCTGTTAGTACCTTTCAAAAGATATATTCTCTTCTGGAAGGAAACAGAAGGGGAGAGGTACCAGATCAGTGTGGTTTAATCAACTGATCTAATCAACTATGGCCACTTATTTCTTTTTTTTTTCTGCCGTGCTGAGGAATGATCAACTTCACAGGGTCCTAGTGTTGGCCATTTATACCTACTAGACTGGACTTATGGCTTTGAGCTTGATTATGGATCCTGGACTTGCTGCACTGGTGGGCTTCTGTTGAGGTTTGTTTTCTGTGAGGATTGTTTCATCAATGAGTGGGGCATCACTGTGTTTTCTGTTTGCTTGGGGGTTGCCAGCCCTAAGTGAACAGAGACACAGGATACCTCATATCAGCTGGTGGATAATCCTGATCAGAGGTCATCGCAGGTACCTGAACCCTAACTTAGCTAGTTCGGCATCGCCAATTCCAAACTGGAGTAATGTATCTCAGGCAGGTCATATAGCTCTTGAAAAGGTCTACTTGAAAAGGGTGTACCTGATGTTCCTACAAGCATGGGTGACTTCAACCTGCAGCAGTGGGAGAACAGATTTTTGCCCCATGCCTGTGGGCATTTTGATATTGTTAGATGAACAGATTTAGATTGTTTAGAGAACAGATTTTTGCCCCATGCAGGGGGCTATTTGATATTGTTAGTCCCCACCTCTCTCAATAAACCTAGTTTCTTTAAAATCCTACTAATCATTTTCTTTCTGCAGGTACGTGGAACGTGAGGGCATTTACACAGAGATTATTCTCTTAATGTCCTCTGCAGGAATTCCAGCATTATAACCTAGATATTCTAAACTTGCAAGACACCAGATGGACAGGTAAAGGTGAGAAACTTAAAAATAACTTTAAATTTCTCTTTTCAGGGAGGGAGGATGGAAAACATCTCCAGATGCAGGTTTGCTTCTCAGCAGAAACATTAATGATGCTTTCTAAGATATGACTGCATTAATAAAAGATTTCTTACAGCAAAATTTAAAACAAAAATTAAAGACAGGGGATTGTACCAGATTGTTAATGTTTTGTGTGGGAAGAAGCCTTCAGGTACACAGGAATTGAGGGATAAATATAGTAAGGTGGCTGAAGGTGAGAATTCTGTGATGGCTAGGTGGGCTGAACATTTCAAAGATGTTCTAAACAATGTGATTATTTCCATTGTTTGTAATGAGGATAGATGCATTACAGGCTTTACTGATGGCCCTATATCACATTCTGAAGTTGCTTTGGCTATCTCTAAATTAAAGATGCATTGTTTAAAGATTATCCAGATGCAGGTTGCTGCATAAATCTATTGGGGTGGATGAAATCATTACTGAAATGCTTAGAGCTGGGAACACTTGTGTTGTCATATGGCTGATTGATATTTTGAATTTTTTTTATGATAAAGGTGTTGTTCCTAAGGATATTACTATTCCTATTTTTAACCCTTCCAGTGTCCACGTCGTCTGTATACGTTCAAAAAATCTGAATTGAGGTACCAAGGACGTATGTATACGTTTTTAGTACAACAAAAAATATCGATTTTTTTTAAAATTGACATTGTAATTTATATACATATATTATAAAAATATATAATTCAGGCTTCAAAATTAATATTTCATTTTTTAATGATGCATATTTTATTAAACTACAATAAAAATAGTTTTATATAGCCATATATTATAAAAATATATAATTCAGGCTTCAAAATTAATATTTTGTTTTTTAATTTGATGCATATTTTATTAAACTACAATAAAAATAGTTTTATATAGCCATATATTATAAAAATATATAATTCAGGCTTCAAAATTAATATTTTGTTTTTTAATTTGATGCATATTTTATTAAACTACAATAAAAATAGTTTTATATAGCCATCTGATTGCCATTTCTTAGACGCACTAAATGGTATTACTGATTTGCTTGTTAATGTTCCCATTTTGCTGAAGCAAGCTTGTGATTTAAGCTCACAAGTTTGATATTAGTTATTATCAACAAATTTTTCCTTAAATTTTCGAAAATCTCCTAAAAATTAACAAAAAAAACTGCTATTTTTAAAAATGATAGATTTTGGAAGTAATTACGAAATATGTACTGCCATTTTCTTCCTCGTTTCACTCTTTTCTGTCATAAACCTATTTCAGTATTCCCAAGTTATTTTTATCATTTTTCCCAGCATTCTATGCATCTTTCCCACCTTTAAAATCGAAACTGGATGTAACCACATCCTTCTTAGAAATTCTGGTTGCAGCTGCATTTAATTAGAGAGGATGGAAAGCATCTCCAGATGCAGGTTTGCTTCTCAGCAGAAACATTAATGATGCTTTCTAAGATATGATTGCATTAATAAAAGATTTCTTACAGCAAAATTTAAAACAAAAATTAAAGACTTCAATGTCATCTGTTGTTATGCCCCCACAGAGGACTCTGATGAGAATGAAAGAAATAAAGTTTTACAGGCAGTTTCACGATATTTTGAATTCTGTGAAGAAAGGAGATGAGAATGAAAGAAATAAAGTTTTACAGACAGTTTCACGATATTTTGAATTCTGTGAAGAAAGGAGATATTTCTCTTGTGCTCATTATAAATATACATGAGGTTCTACTGATGGGTTGGCACAGGAATATGATAGATTATATTTTAATTAACAACAAATGGGCTAGTTTGGTTAGGAATATCAGCTCCTACAGGGGAGACAAAAAAGGGTCTAACAATCACCTGGTCAAAAGTGTCTTGCAACTGAAGATTAAGAAATGTTATGATAAGGTTAAGAAAATTACCTTTTCAACACTGAAAGTCTGAAAGATCAAGATGGCATTCACTGAGGCAAACAAGATGCAGATGGCCGACACATGCAATCTCCGTTGCGTGTGCTGTAAGTGTTGTTTACGGTTTTGGTCCAACATATTGGATGCCCTTTGTAAAGTTAGTATTTTTTTATATTTAAACATTAGTTTTCATGTCAGTAGATTTATTTTCGGAAATTAGCAATTTTTTTTGTCCGATCGACAAGTATTGATTTTTTTTTTCATAGTTATGCTACACTGTATGGCTGGCCTACAACTTGTTGCTGTAGATATTTTAACAACGCATTAGGCTATATGTTAATTTTTATTTTATTATTTATTACTTTTTCAGTAAAACTTTGATCTAGTATCATTTTCTAAAAAAAATGAGGTCTTGGATATGGAAGCAAATTAATTTCTGTAGATTTATTTTCGTTAGTTAGTGATCTTTCGATCGGCTGATTTATCGATCTTTCCAAGTTATGCTAGATTGGAGGCCAGCTTAAAAGTTGTTGTGGATATTTTATTTAACGTCCCCCATTAGGTTATGTGTAACTTCTATTTTATTATTTCTTGTTTTTTCAGTAAAAAAACTTTGAGCTTGTACCATTTTCTGAAAATGAATGTTTTGGATACGGAAGCAAAATAGACTTCCTTGCTTGGAAATCGGTAGTCATGTGTGAGGACAATTTCGGGAAGGGCTGGTGCTTTGGTGCACAAACCTTTCTGCACTTGGCCAAGATTGCCGAACTTCAACACCCAAAGAAAAAATTCATAATGTTTAGTAAAAAAAGCAACCAAGGAAGTTTTTTCTATTTTATAACCAGTTCAGAAAATCCCATGAATGTGAGAAGTCCAAGTCATATTGTATCATCATCATCATCCTCAAGCAGCCATGAGCTACGGAGGTCCAACCAGACCATGCAATTTAGTTCTCCAAGCAAGTCTATCCTGAGCTACATCTACTGCATCTGGCCACTGCACACCAATTCTAACAAGGTCCTGTTTGACATTGTCTGCCCACCGCATCCTAGGTCTTTTGTCTCCCCTTCTTCCTGAGGTCTCCCCTTCTTCCTGAGGTCTCCCCTTCTTCCTGAGGTCTTTAGGCACACTGTTCATAACCCTATTCGCCAATCTATAATTATTCATACAGGCAACATAGCCAAACCAACGGAGTCTCTCTCTGCACAATATGCTGCTTAAAGGAGGTTGCAAACTCCTTTGCCTAACCTCATCATTAGTTACAAAGTGGAACCACCTAATGCCCAAGATACTGCGTAAGCATCTGGAATCAAAAGCATCTAGTTTCCTGTTATCTTGTTTACAAAGTGTCCAAGTTTCACTACCATAACTAACCCTAGAAAGAACCAAACTATTATACATTGTAAAACACTGTTTAAAAGATACAGTTAGATTATTGCTGAGGGATTGTTACCTGATGTGACTTTTAATAACCCATGGAGAGTGTGCAAAAATAGATGTTTACACTTAAAGACTAAAATTAGGTTGTATAATAGTTTGGTTCTTTCTAAGATTAGTTATGATAGCGAAACATGAACTCTTTGTAAGCAGGATAACAAGAAACTTGATGCCTTTGATTCTAGCTGCTTGCAATAGAATCTTGGACATTAGATAGTTTGACTTTGTAAGTAATAATGTGGTAAGAAGGAGTCATCAACCTCCTTTGAGCAACATTTTGTACAGATAGAGATTGTTTGGTTTGGCCATGTTGCCTGTATGCATTATGCAGATTGGCAAACAAGATTATGAAAAGTGAACCTAAAGGCTTCAGGAAAAGGGGAAGACCTAGGATGCGATGGGCAGACAATGTCAAGCAGGACCTTGCTTTGGCCTACAGTGGACAAATGCAGCAGCTGTAGCTCAGAACAGACATATCTGGAGGGGAAAATTACACAGTCTGGTAGGACCTCCATAGCCTTTGCTGTATGAGAATTCCATATGTAGTATGCATTTCACTCCCTCAAGGGGGATTATTAGTGTTACTTTATGATACAAATTTGTTACTAAAATTAACAGAGAAAAATTATTCTTTTCTTCTTACAAAGCTGGGGGAATAAATTTATATACATACAGGAAAATATGGTAAAATTTCATTTCACAGACTGATGGTACAGGATTTTTCTGTTGTATGCTGCTGCACATTGAAGAACAGTGATGTAAATTTTCCCTGCATTTACATCATTTGCTTATTCAGAGTAATGCCTTGATTTGAATCTTGTGCCAATACCACCATCACATACCAGCATTCACTGCAATGCTCCTAGGTTTCACTTTGTTCTCTCATGTTGTGACTAGTTTCAATATTAAAAATTTAACTCACAAAAATTCCCTGTTAAAAACCTATTGTTCTCAGATTATGATATTCTTAAACAAGCTAACTTCAGGTTAACCTATTTTTCCAGTGAGAAAAGGAACTGAGCCTTTCTTATACAAGATGTTTTGGGCACATGCTTACTGCTAATCAATTACCGGTAAGTTCTCAACATAGTTAGTCCTTGTTTGTGCAGTAGCTGGTGCACTTAATCCTCTAGTTCCACTTAGCATCAGGTCTTTCAATGTTAATCACTGCTGAATTCCATGGTTGTTTGGTGGCACTTTCACTCTGTCGATGTTCTTTTATGGGGATATCAGTCCACGTTGTTGCTGTGAGCTGTTAATAGACTGCGTGGTGATTCTTCTGAATTTCAGTTGTACTTTCTTGTGATAGCACAACACACTTTAAATGATGATGTATTTCATTTCACTATCTGAGAACACTCATTTTCTAAAACCATCCTTCCAACTTATATTATTCTTACATGAACATATAAATGAAAAGAAATTAAAAAAACACCTATGTGGCTCGACAAGTTTCATCTGTCGACCAACACCATTTTCAGATGGTGAGATTCCATGTTAGTGGGAGGGAATATCAGTATTACAAATTTTATTCCTTTGGATAAATTATGTAATGTAATTATGTTATGTATGATAATAAGTAGATTCTCTAAATAATTAAACTGAAACTTCGTAGGAGGTGTGCAATTATTTTGGGTTTTTTGGTCAATCCGGGTTATGTGTAACTTATGTTCCAGCATTATGTAAGTTAGGGGTGTGTTTCCTTATTATTTCTTAAGGTCTAATTCATGTTCTTTTTGTCATTCTTCTGTCTAGGAGGTGCTGCAATTATTTTGGATGGAAGCAGATGGATAACTTCCATACCAATAAGTTAAAACACAGCTATACTTTATAAACGATTTTATCACGATAATGCTGTGGTACAAAGTTAAAACAAAGACTTCCAGGGAGTAATTCTCAAACTAGGAAAGTGCTGTACATACCATTGCCATATATAGGATCTACTTAACTAACATCTCATAAAATTACTCAAAACTTTATACATTAATTCAAAATTAACTCTTCCTACAAGAGCTCAATTAGAACCATATACAAAGCGAAAAACAAATTTACCACTTATGCTGGTACAATTGCATATTTTGCAGCATTGTCATGCTGTAGATGGTATTTTTATATGCTACCAGTCCTAATAGTAGATATTGTTCTTGCAGTTCACAATAGATGTTATGAAATTGACGATATTTTCTTTGGTTTCCTCATTCACATGTTGAAACTTCCTTTCATTTTTGCTGCACAAACAGGTGGTGGTATAAGTTCAATTTCTTATTGCATAAGTTGTTAGATACAGCGATGCTTTTTTTGCACATTGAAAACCTCAAGGTGATGGTATTTTTACGTTTGAGAAGTGAATTAATTTATTAACTCATTTAAGAGTATAATGCCCACAATTAAGTTCAACACCGAATCCGAAAAAAATGGTCAATTACCATACTTGGATATTAAAATTACTCGAAAATCACACTTCTGTGAGAGTACTGTATATCAGAAACCAACACATACCCCCAATTATATACCAATAGATTCTTCACATCCGATGAAATATAAAAAAGCGAGTATTATTCCCCATTGTATCAGAATCTACAGATATTGTTCACAACAAAAAACTCTACAAGAAGAATTACAATATATTCGGAAAACCGCAGAAGAAGTAGGATACCCAAGAGAGTTATTGTAAAAAAGGGAAAGGGAAGCAAATTACACTGTAAAAAGAGATATCCAACCAAATCCACAACAAATAGAAACTAAAAAACAATATGCTAAAAGTTTCCCATATATGAAAACTATAACGAAAACACTTGAAAATACTTTAAGAGATCATAACATTATTTTACCCAATATCATCACCCACTCCATTAAAAATTTAATTTTAAATGATACAGATCAAAAACCACCCACAGGGGGAGTATACAAAATCGAAATTCTCGACCCTGATAACATATTGGGGGGTAAAAATAAATATATAGGAAAAACATACAGACAATATGAGACACGGATGCACGAACATTTCACAGACATAAATAAAAAGAACCTTACAACAGCTTTATCAAGAACAATAGTAGAAAATAATATTAAAAGAGACAAAATTAACTTTAAACCCGGAATAGCCCCAAAAACAAAATTTCAATTACAATACGGCGAGACTTTAAATATAATAAGCATTGAGACGAGGTCTGCAATACCGAGATTCCACCCCTTCCGTCGGCATGGCATCTCCTACTGCAGCCTTCATCACGAGTTGAGCATGCAACACTCGACACGCAAGGGGCTGGGCTGGACTAATGGCGGCTTCTTAAACATCAACTATCTACCATCGTATTCGCCTGAAGATGCCACGTAGTAAGAGATCGTGGTGAAACGCGTAGCGTAGTGAACCTGGAGAGTTCGTGTTTTTAAGATGTTTTTTAAAAGTTTTAACGTTGTAAAAGCAATGGCTTTTGGCCAATATTAAATTAATGGTCATCAGAACATTAGCTATCTTCCAGTAAGAGAGTTACTAAAATCATTTCAAGCAGGGAAAAGTGCTTCTCACCGCATGAGAAATGCCCATGTATTACCCTATGTAAAAATAGCATCACCTTGAGGTTTTCAATGTGCAAAAAAAGCATCGCTGTATCTAACAACTTATGCAGTAAGAAATTAAACTTATACCACCACCTGTTTGTGCAGCAAAAATGAAAGGAAGTTTCAACATGTGAATGAGGAAACCAAAGAAAATATTGTCAATTTCATAACATCTATTGCCAGCATTGTAAACTGCAAGAACAATATCTACTATTAGGACTGGTAGCATATAAAAATACCATCTACAGCATGACAACGCTGCAAAATATGCAATTGTACCAGCATAAGTGGTAAATATGTTTTTCGCTTTATATATGGTTCTAATTGAGCTCTCGTAGGAAGAGTTAATTTTGAATTAATGTATAAAGTTTTGGGTAATTTTATAAGGTGTTAGTTAAGTAGGTCCTATGTATGGCAATGGTATGTACAGCACTTTCCTAGTTTGAGAATTACTCTCTGGAAGTCTTTGTTTTAACTTTGTACCACAGCATTATCGTGATAAAATCATTTATAACTTCCATACCTCATCTTATTAGAACGATATGGGGTAAAATGTAAAACAGAGGTTTATATCCACATTTACACCAAATATTATAGCAAAAATTCCACACACCCAGCTAATTACAAAAAATCATTTCACACTTGTTTTACAAGGAGCATTAAGATACTGCTCCACAAAAGGAACCTTAGAAAAAGAACTTCAACATATATTCAGCAAGCAGGATTCCATAAAGAATATATGGAAAAAATTTACAAAATAAATAAATGTATGTATGATAAGGGAACACAACCAAAACCACCACAAAAAATTTCTGAAAAAGTAAAATATACTATATACCATACCCATATTTTGAAACTTTAATGACTACCCTTAGAACTATTACATTAAAGCATACCATAAATATACCTATAACTATTCAAAACAATGTAAAATCATTAAGTGTTAATAAAAATAATTAACTAGAGAAAACATAGAGACAGTTAGATGACAAAAAGAACATGAATTTAAATCTTAAGAAACATCAAGGAAACATAGCTCTAACTCAGGTAATATTGGAACATAAGTTAGCCATAACCCATATTCAACCCAAAATAATTGCAGCACCTCCTATGAAATTCCAACTTAATGATTTAGAGCAAGGGTTCTCAAACTTTTTTTTTGGCCTCGGAGCCCTTTTTAATGATGAAAAATTATGCTGAGCCCCTGTCTCATGTTGCTTCCATATATGTGTTTATATATATATATTTATTTTATTTACTCGTAATTATTACATACATAAAAACCAAAACTACACTTCTTGAATCATTATAATTGTTCATTGTTCTACCTATCAGTGTTTACCGCACTAGAAGCGAAAACTTTAGAGAAATTTTGTAAATATATATTTCTTAATTCATTTAATTTTAATCATAAATAACTTGATCAAAAAAAATAAAAAATTCTATTACTTGTTAAACATATTTTTTACTGCTTTCAAAACAAAAAATATTTTATTTTTTAGTGAGAAGAGCAGCATTCATTTTTGAGAAGTTCTTTAATGTCTGGCTTAATAGAAGACAGCTGGAATCGCATGTCTGCTTCTGCATTCATTCTGTTATGATACTTTGTTTTGGTTGAAGCGTATAAAGAAAATTGGCATCACAAAGATATGTAGTTGGAAAAAGGAAGAGTTCTTTAAGAGCTTTTTGCAATGGTTGCAGATATCTTGCACTCTGGTAGAATGCAATGGCTCATTTAAAAAAAAATTTAAATGACACTTAGTCAAATACAGAGATATTAAATATGCAATGTTACAAATAATAATTCTACTACAAATAATGACATCTGTAATAATTGGATACTGCAATTATGACATTAGTTCTATCCAAATGAAAACTAATAATTATTCAATAAATCAATGTTTCTCAATATGTGCTCACAGAGCCCCTGAAGGGATCTTGGGAAGCTCCAGGGTTCTGCAGAGCACACTTTAAAAAATGCTGATTTAAAGAATTTACTTATTAATATTCAAAGGGATAAATTATGTAATACTGATATTACCCCCCCCCCCCTCTCACCAGCATGGAATCTCTTATACATCAGAGGCAAGGAGAGTCTGCATCACCACCAAAGGGCAATTACTGTAAATAACACTACTTTTAACATCAGCAGTCACTGCTGAAGATGCTATCGGTTGAAGACAAAACACATCTTGCCATATAGGTGTTTTATAAATTCTTTTTTCATTTATATGCTCATGTAAGAATATTATAAGTTGGAAGAATGGTTTTAGAAAATAAGTATTCTCAGAGAGAGAAATGAAATACATCATTTAAAGTGCATCTTGCTACCACAAGAGAGTGTAAATGAAATTCAGAAGAATCACCAATTATCTATTAACAACTCATAGTAAGAATATGCACCGGTATCTCTGTTAAAAAATATCAACAGAGTGAAAGTGCCACCAAACAGCCATGGAAATTCAGCAGTGAATAACATTGAAAAACTGGACATTAAGCGTCAACTTGAGGATGGAGTGCACTAGCCATTACACAAAAAGGACTAACTATGGTGAGAACTTACCGGTAATTTATTAGCAGTAAGCATATGCATAAAACATCTTGTATAAGGAAGGCTTGGTTCTTTTGTCAAGTGGCAAAATAAGTTAACCTGAAGCTAACAAGTTAGTTTAAGAATATCATAATCTGAGAACCTTTTAGATTTTTAACAGTGAATTTTTGTGAATTAAATTTCTAATTTTAATATTAGCACTGCATTCCTATATTTATTCATGAATGGTACCCTCTAGTATTGTATTTGGTAGTGTATTATAGTGATGATCAGATAGCAGATGCCAAACCTCAACCTTTATCCCCTCATGTAACAATTTATCAATTCCTTCAATCAACCAAACAAGCTCATTATTTCCTACTTAAGAAGGTTTATAGTTAAATCCTTTAAAAAATGTTCTTCTATGCATTTTTAATCATGTTTTGTATGTGTCTTTGCAAACAAATATAAGTAAATCAATTTCTAATCTTGGTACAATATAAAAAATGACTTATGATTCTGTCCCTATGCCTCTGCATTTACATATATTGTTATTGTAAATGATTCCCCGATATAAGTAATCTAAAGTGATGTAATGCTCTTACAATCCCATCCCCTTGTATTTACATGTGTTCTTATGGAGGAAAATATATATTACATTTTACACTGTTTTGATTAATATCATGACTTTCTGTCCCTAACCACAATGTATAATGGAGATCCCCTGTAGCTCATCTATTTACTGTTTCAGAGCTATTGGCTGTTACAAGAGAGATAGTATATTACAATCAGAAGATTTTATGAGACAATTCTCTTGAAACCTAGTCAAGGAGCAAGATAACCAGTGATTTAAGATTTTCTAACTGCCAGTTACAGATGAACCCATATATTCTTGTGTTATGATACCAGTTCTATTATTATATTCTGTTCTCTTCAAAATGAATCAACGTGGTGTATAAGCTGACTCACAAATACACCTCTGTGGAAGGGGTTTACAAATTTCTCCAAAGATCATGGAAAGACACATCTATCAGGTTGTGGTTTGACAATTTGAATAGATATTCAGTGATAAGCCCAATAGGGCTAAGCAACTCCTTTCCTGAATGACTTAGATCTCTGGAAGTTCATAATTATCGCTAGAAAAATGCTCATTCATATGTAAATAATTCATTTCATGTATTAAATTTGAATAAACTCGACTTTTCTGGTCACAGACCAAGGAAATACCACTCTTATGTCAATGCAATCTTTTTAGAGGAAAAATTATCTTGAGCCAGGTGGGATACAAACCCACAATCTCCTGATAACGTCAGGTGCTCTGGACCACTGAGCTATCAGCCACCAATAGTTCAGTGGTTCAGAGCATCTGACATGCTATCAGGAGGTTGTGGTTTTGTATCCCACCCAGCTCAAGACAAGTTTTCCTCTAAAAAATTGCATTGACATAAGAGAGGTATTTCCTTGATCTGTGAACCAGAAAAGTTGAGTTTATTCAAATTTAATCAACTGTATACTCGTGTATAAACTTTCCATCTTCATGGCATGCTTGTTGTCTGCTGCTTACGGCTTGATTGCCAGAACAGTGGCTACATGCAACAAGTGGAATGTGTACTGTAGGCAGAAATGTCCATATCATCAATTACAGGAGATCTTGATCGGTGACCAGTAGCTCAGTGGTCCAGAACATTTGACATGTTATCAGGAGGTCGTGGGTTTGTATCCCACCTGGCTCAAGATAATTTCTTGTATGTGTTTCTATATTACTGTTATACTGTAATTTTGTATGTTTTAAAATCTGTTGTAAAACTGCTTTATATTACAAAAATGATAGATATAAACCTTATAAATAAACTTACCATGATTTAATAATTCTGTAACTATGTCTACCTGAGCACTTCTAACAGCAATGTGCAAAGGGGTATCGCCACTATCATCTCGAATATTCATAAAAGCACCAAAGTTGAGCAGAAGCTGACATAGTGAAAGAGAATGATGGAGTACAGAATAATGCAATAAATAGTGAGGACCTGTCACCTTGGCACCTGCTTCCAATAATAAACGAACAAGTTCACAGTTTTTCTGCCATACTGCTTCAGACAATGGTGTGTAACCTTGAAAGAAACATGCACCAAACTTACTTTTCTATAATATAAAAATTGCACATTAACAAATTATATACATTAGTTCAGTGATAAAGTATCACAGGAGATGTCCTGTATATATGGAACATATAAAATAATAAGCTGAAAAAAATTAGTTTTGCCATAGTTTGGTTGTTTGGGGTTTAATGGCACAAAGGCAACTAAGGCCATGATGTGCCAAACGAGGTGTAAAGGGTAAAAAGATCTAAAAGTTAAGGAAACCCACAACCATGTTAAAAGACATTAGAAAAGACAATAAATGTAAACACTAAAACAACAAACAAAAAAAATCGATTTAAAAGATAAAAAATAACAATAACAATGGGTGTATAGGATCCATATAAAAAACAATGTCAAAAGGTAAAAATTAGAGACAGTTAAAATAGCCAGTAAAATGTAAAAAGGCTAAAACAGAGTCATCAGATAAAGGATGTCCAAGTGTAAGGGGCTCGGACGTAAAATCATGTGGTTTCGCCATAAGTGGGATTCAAACCCACATCTCCCAGCACCAGCCAGGTATGCTAACTATTACAACACCACCAATTGCTAGTGTCACTAGCTGAATAAGAAAACATTAGTCATTGATGGTGTAATGGTTAGCATTCGCGGCCGGTTACTGGGAAATGTGGGTCCGAATCCCACTCATGGCAAAACCAATTTTTTTCAGCTCATTATTTCACGTGTTACATACATTATTATGTACAGGTCACAGTTCTAGTACAAAACTTCAGGAATACTGACAATTTACCAATTCATTTGATTCATTGAAAAATAGTTCCTATGAATAACATAATACATATTAGCCATAATCTCCAAATGGACTGGCAGTTTCCCTGTGGTTCCATGGCTGCTTGAGCAATTGGTCCTGAATTTGGTGGGGTGGTCTCACTTAGTTCTGACCCTCTTGGGTCATGATGGATGGGGTTCCTGGCTGCCTTGGGTTTGGAGCAATCACTCAAAAGGCATTTGAGATTTCTGGAGTGCTGCTGTCACCTGCTTTGCGAATGCAATTATATTGATGTTACTCTTCGTGTGAATGAACTTAACAAAGAGTTTCATGCCAAAAGTTTGGCATGGGTATTACTAGTTAAGATGAATTTTAGTGACTTTAACAATCAGCAAAAATGCATTATAACATCTCATAATGATTCATTGGTCATTTTCACAAATAGACAGGCTTTGATAAATCTGGAAACAATAGTACAATTTTATAGTTATCCCAAAGTTAACTGAAGTATCTATCAAAAAATATAACTAAGGGTCACAGAAGTATGAAGTAAAACTATTTGAGAGATAGTATTCTGAGTGTTTTCAAAATTCTATTAAATATCCTGTGGCTTTATCCAAAAAAATAACTCAGAGACAAATAATGTTATACTCATACTGCATTAAACTTTGAAACAAAGACAACTCAACCTTTTTTTTTTAAATAAATAATTAAAATCTTATTTTAGCAACTTTGCCAAATGATATAATTAACAGTAGTTTATATTATGTACACTTGGCAGCTTTAACTTGGCATACTTTTGAGCAAAACCTCTCTAAAAAGAAAGAAATCTACAGCAATAACAGATAATTCTGATTTAGGAGCTTCCCTCTTAAAGAATTATCAATTTCAATAAAATAAGCTTTATCCATAGTTACTTTCACAACTACAATCTTTTATTACTTTATTATACTTAATTAATGCTTAGAAGAACACTTTTAATTATAGCATTCCACTTCAGAATGTCATAAATTTGTGTTTTACAACAGTAAATTTCCCTCTTATTGCTTAAACAACTTGTTTAGTTTGTTTTCCTTCATTTCAATAACAACAACTTAATAAGATGTTTTCTTAACTAACAGAATTTTGCAAAAAAAAAAACCCTTTGATTTTATTAGTAATATATCATTGTGCAGCCTTAAAGATAAAGGAATCAATGAACACATCCATGTATTTGCTATCAGTGACCTCTTCAGTGTGTCACACAAAGTGTTCAACACCATAACAGCCAATACAAATGTAGATTTCAGAGAGGGGATTGACTCAGTTGGTAGCATACCCAGGCTAATAATCTGTAGTTCCCATGTTTGAGTCCCACCTGGAATAGCACCAAGATTTTATCTCCACTAAACCACCATCTTATTTTTTGTCAGAAAGAGGACACTAATGGAAACACTTGGAAAGGCCACTGTCCATCAGATGGGATGCAAAGAAATGACCCTATATGCAGGAGAGCCATACCCTGTGCACATTAAAGAACATGCCACATGGCCTTGAGGGAAGCTCCCATCTGTCTCCTAACCGATGGTGACCTGGCCATTTTGTCCACTGTGTGGGAAAAAAAGTGCAGATCAGAGGTAAAACAACCCAACTGGAGATTTCATATATATATTGGGACATTTCCATACAAATCAGCTCTAAACAACAATTAATATTCTAAAAATCAAATTTTCTATCAAAAATGTAAAATATTTACTGGCCACAGCATCATCATCATCATCCTCAAGCAGCCATGGGCTACGGAGGTCCAACCAGACCGTGCAATTTAGTTCTCCAAACAAGTCTATCCTGCGCTACATCTACTGCATCTGGCCACTGCACACTAATTCTAACAAGGTCCTGTTTGACATTGTCAGCCCACCGCATCCTAGGTCTCCCCTTCTGCCTAAAGGCACACTGTTCATAACCCTATTCGCCAATCTATGATTATTCATACGGGCAACATGGCCAAACCAACGGAGTCTCTCTCTGCACAATATGCTGCTTAAAGAAAGTTGCAAACTCCTTTGCCTAACCTCATCATTAGTTACAAAGTTGAACCACCTAATGCCCAAGATACTGCGTAAGCATCTGGAATCAAAAGCATCTAGTTTCTTGTTATCTTGTTTACAAAGTGTCCAAGTTTCACTACCATAACTAACCCTAGAAAGAACCAAACTATTATAAAGTCTAATTTTAGTCTTTAGGTGTATACGCCTATTTCTCCACACTCTCCATAGATTCTTAAAAGTCCCAGCAGCAATCCCTTGAAATATAAAAATTCCAATTGGCAATAGTAATTTTTAGCGTTCAAGGTTGGCAGCTCTAATTTCATAAGACTACATAGCTGCCAAACTTGAATGCCAAAAATTATGATTTGGGAGAATGAAAAATTGAAGGAAATCAGAGTACAGCAGATCTGCAGTTCACAGTGTGCAGGTGCCATTTTTTTTTTTACACAATGCAATAGCGTGTTGCATCTTGACAGAATGCTCATTTCCTCCTAGCAGACTCCTAGCAGAGATTGATGACAATGAAAAAAATTTTGATTTTTCCAGAATTATACCAAGTTCCTTAAAATTGCTTCCATAAAAAAACTTCAGAAAATATGCAATTTAAACTAACAAAAAACACATTTCAATATCACATTAGAAAGTTCTACAAATAATAACATAAACAATCATATTACTAGCAGTGAAGAGGCCATACAATGAGAATATGCTGAGTAAAAAATATAATGATAAACAGTCCTAAATACAAAATTTTGTTTCTGCAAATTAAAGAAAACCACCAGAAGAAATAGTATCTAAGGCATTTTTTTATTATCTTAAGGCATATAGTACTGTGCATATCTTTATACGATGAACATCAGCCAGTACCATCTGAGGCCACTTGCTTCAACAGCCTATTATCATTAACATTCATTCCATAATTAAAAAGAAACTCCCAAAAAAAAATAATTGCATCACAGACAGCTATTCTAACAAGCACATACCACTAAACAATGTATTGCCATTCTGCAATTTAAGAAAATCCCAGAACAAAATTATGGGAGACAACCATTTTAACCTGAGCATACTGTTAAACAAGGAACCACCATTCCGTTCATTTAATTTACCCCCCTCCCCAGAAGAAAACAATCTTACACAAGCCTAAAAAACAAAATTGTAAATAATTCACCACTGACCTGCAGTATAAAAAAGGTCCCAGAACTAAATAATCCCATAAAAGACAACTAGCCTGAAATGAATCAATGTAAATAATGAATCACTGATCCATAGTATAAAAAAGCCTCAGGAACTAAATAACCTCATCAGAAACATCAAGCCTAAAAAACACGAATTATAATAAACAATCCACTCCTGATCTGCAGTATATTGGGTTTGGGTTGTTTTACCTCTGAGCGGCACTTTTTGCACACAATGGGCTAAATGGCCAGTTCACATGGACCCCGAAGGCTCAGAGAAGGTTGGGCAGAGGACCCACTGGAACAGCTGTTGGGAGACAGATGGCAGCCTCCTGTCAAGGCCATCCAGTGTGATCTTTAACATGCACTGCGTGTGGCTCTCCATCACATGGGGCCACGGCTTAACGTCCCATCCGATGGGCGGCGGCCTTCTCCTAGCTCATCGGTGTCCCCTACTGACTGTGGGCAGGGTGGAGAATTTTGCAGAGATAAATCTCAATGCTGACCCAGCTGGGACTAGAACCTGGGAACTACAGATTATGAGCTTGGTACGCTACCAACTGAGCCACCTCCGCCCCATCTGCAGTAAAAAAAACCCGCGGAACAAAATAATCTCATTATAGAAAATATGCCTTAAAAAAACATGAATTATCATACACAATTCACTGCTGGTCCACAGTATAAAAAAAAATCCTTGGAATTAAATAATCCCATCAGAGACAACAAGCCTAAAATACACGAATTATCATAAACAATTCACTGCTGCAGGATTAGAAAGTTCTGTGAAACAAAACTGACATCAACCTATAAATGACAAGCGAAATGCAATAGGAAGTAACATAATAGTAGTGAACATAAAGTGTATAATTGATTATAATTAAAAGTGCCTCAAGTCTAATGAAAGAAAAGTTTTAATCCTTTATCAACCATTAGCCCTACCTAGCAAACAACAAAAATGCAGGAGATTCATTCAAGTTGCAATGTCAATCATGTACCACAGATCAGGGAAATTCTCTAATCTGTATTATCTCCTTCACTCTGAAATTTCCAAATTTTTCTAATGGCAGTAAACAGCCATTTAGAAACAATTAAACAGCCTTCAACTCTGTAAAAGAATTTAAGTGTGGGCTTTGCAAGGTGTTCTGTCCAGAAATGGTCAGTCTTGTAGATTTCTTCTGATTGGTCAGCAGGTGAGCCCACAAGCAAGCACAGATTAAGGAGTAAGCTGCATTTTTATTACAGTAAAAAAGCTAAATTGGAAGCACTTCCCTTTCATTAACATTTTCCATTTGGGAAAAGAGCAAAAATTACTGCACAATTTAGAAGCGGCTTTTCTTAAAGCGTAAAACTGAAAAAACCCTAAAAATTCTGATTTTTAGCAGCTAAATTGTATTTTCGGTTTTTAATCCAAAAATCGGAGTTAGTTGGCAGCTCTGAAACTAGTATATTACCACAAAAAACATAGATATGATCTTCTGTTCATGCATACTGATAATGTCCATGACAAGCATTTTCTTAATGCTAATATGTATATTTTTATACTTCTATATAATAGCAATGTTCAGGACAGCAAATATCTGCACTATGCATATTCAATTTCAGAATAGCTGATGGTCAGTAGCCTACCCAGAAACTTCCAGTGAAAGGGCATTTAGTGTTTGACCTGTTTCAGTCTGCATTTGTGGGTTGGTTGTTTTTGTGGACTGCCTTAGAAAATATAGGGTTGATGCAAAATAGGAAAACACAAGACATGAAAGAATAATCATTTACATGATTAACCTTTTAATGCCCAGGAAATTTCAGAAAGAGGTAGAGGGTATTAAAGACAAAGAAATAGCAATATTTGGACGAGTCCATTTCAAAATTTCAGTCATTTTGGGCCATTATGGACATTAAAGGATCAACCAATGTGTTATTTATGAAGAACACAATTACCATTAGTAGATATGGCCATGTTCCAATGATCTACAATTTTGTAGATGACATTCCTATAGAAACTTGTCCTTGGTGGCAAAGAAGTTGGCAATGCACCCTTTCACCAATTCATCATTCCAAAACTTCCTATCGGAAATGAAATTATTCAGGGATTGGAACAGATGAAAAACTGAGGGAGCCAAATCCAGCAAATATGAGGAATGTGTCATTTCCCAGCACAATTACCACAGCTTCTGCTGTCTATACAATGCAGCATAGGGCATCGCATTGTCCTATTGGAACATGACTGCACCTAAATGGTACAACTGTTCACACCAGTCATAAGAGTTGATGGTTTGGGACCATTATAAAAACTCACAGTGGATGATACCCCTGCAATCCCACCAAAAACAGAGCATCATCCTACAAGAATGCAGTTTGAGTTTTGCTGAAGCCTGGGACAATCCTCCTGCTTTTAAATGGTCATCATTCAACTCTACCAAACAGTCACTTTGAGGTTCATTTCCAAACTGAAAGTCACCTGACTGGAACTTATCACACTACCATATTTGTTTTTGTGGACTGCTTTAGAAAATATAGGTGCTTTTAGATATGACTTTGTGCCCATAAGCTTTGCACAGTTTACACAAACATCCTTGGACACCAACAGCACTTCTCAATTCGTACAGCATGATGGAATGAATATGTTGCTATTGTGAAATGTCTGTTGCCACTTGTACAGCCGTAGGTAGAGAATGTTATTAGATACTGGAGATATGTATGCACTTTATTTTACATTATTTACAAGACCACTGCACATTTCCTTGACAACAGCAAACCATGGTTCACACTTTTCCCCATTACTTTTGCATCAACCCTATATCTCATATTGAAGCCTCAAAAAAAAATGAAAATCAGTCATAATCAAGCTGAGCTTGATTATGAATCCTGAATTTGCTGCACTGGTGGGATTCTGTGGAGGGAAAATCTTCCGTTGTGTTTTCTGTTTGTTTGTGGGTTGACAGCCCCAAGTGAATAGATTCACAGGATATGTTTATCAGCTGGTGGATAATCCTGAGCAGAGGTCATCACAGGAACCTGAACTCTTTGCTTCTACTGGCATCATCAAATTTTACACTATGGCTGATGGAAATGTATGAAGAACAAATGACTCAAAGCTAATGATATACTCCCAATATCTGAAAGCAATGCATGAACCCATAACCAGCAGATGATGCTGAAATGCTAGGAACTGTCATTGCCCACAGGTTGGAATTGGAGTGCGGAGGGATACTGCTTACTGAAGAGTAACAAATAAATTTAAAGCTATTATTAGGGATATAAAATATGCTAATTTTAAGGCATATGACCAAATGAATGTCTTTAATACATTCAGAATTCACTAGCATTACTAAAACAATCAAGCAATGATTGTGACAGTTATATACTTAAACTTTATATACTTCCTAGTGAAAACTTTAAAAACCATGCACAATTTACCATAACTGGTAATGCAAAGCACAGATATACAAACGACAATGCATGTCACAGTCATGCAATCCCCTTAGTTGTCATGCACAAGCAGCACAGAATTCAAGCAACCAACACTCAATAATGAGATGGGAAATTATTTTTTCTATTTTAAACTAGTGTACATGTAACACTAGTTTTAAGGAACTATAATGCACTAGTTCCCTATACTAGTTTTATGCTGTAATGCATGCTTGCACAATGTAAGACTCACATGCCAAATCCAGCCTGCAAAAGCATTTTCATTGACCCACATAACAATTTCCATATTTAGTGTAAAATAGCTGTTATTTTCATGTATAAGTTATTTAGGGAGTTTAGAAAGAGAATATATAAAATTTTTCTGTACAGTAATTATGTGACAAGTTGTACATGAAAATAAAAATAATATTGTTATCAAATTTCATAAACTAAAGTTATTTTTAGTTTGATGCTAATATTCTAAAATAAAGTGTAAAAAAGTGTAAACAAGTGGAATTCATCAATTTTCTTTTAAATTGTTCTTTATCATCTGTAATATGAGTAAAAAACAAGATGAAGCAGTGCAATATTAGGATTTCTTATGCTTAACTCTTTTAGACAGTTTAGATTTAGAAGCCTAAGCACTGGATGAACAGTGGCCATACATGTATAAAAGGAGAATCGCTGGTTCACTTACAACCCTTACAGTGTCAGCATTATAAGACACACTATGGCAATTCTTCCATAGTAAACACACAAGATTACCTGCAGATAAAGAAATTCAATAAATACTCATGTGAAAAAAAAAATTTATTGTGGATGGGGCAGGAATCAAACTTACAACTCTCCAGATACATGTCAGAGCACTCTCCAGTTAAACCACCCATCAGGCAATAATTTGCTTCCACAATATGACCTATAAATCTTTCACTAAATGTGGTGGATCTTGTGCCATCTACACTCAGGAAAGGCAACTTATTGTCCAATTGTTGCTAATGATTCAGATGTTAATGAGGAAGTCACTCATGTTTAAAATTATTTATGAAAAATCCATCCATAATAAATACAGAGATTACCTGAAGATACAGAATTCAATAAATAGTCAGTAATATTTCAGTAAAAGATTTATAGATTTTTATATCACGTAAGCAATTTATCATCTGACAGGTGGTTTAATGGTAGAGCAATCTGGCATGTATCTGGAGAGCTGTGGGTTTGATTCCCACCCTATAGGCAATAAAAAAAATTTCACTAGTATTTATTGAACACTAAGACAATTTTTTCTTTTTTTCAGTGAACACCAAATGAACTTTAAAACACTATTCTGCAGTAATTTATAAACATACATAAATCATGCTACATACCACTGAAATGATGGCCATTTAAGGTTTAATTTTAAACAATACCTAACCTACTTCCAACATTTAAAGGTGATGTTGTAATGTACAAAATAATCAATTTAATCAATCGTGTCACAGGTCTGTAAATGGTAGCTAGATAGTAAATGGAAGGAGAGCTATGCATCAATACCTTGTGTATAGAACCAGCCAGGGCTAGCACCTAATGTCTGACCCCACCTTCTCGTGGTGCAGACTGTTAGTACCTTTCAAAAGAGAAACTCTCTTGTGGAAGTGAACAGAAGAGGAGGGCTGCCAGATTAGCATGGCCTACTGATATGGACAACTATGGCAACTTTTTTTCTAACCTGCTGAGGATTGGTCAACCACACAAGGTCCTGGTGCTGTCCATATAAACCTACTGGACTGAAATAAGCTGAGCTTGATTATGAATCCTGAATTTGCTGCACTGGTGGGATTCTGTGGAGGGAAAATCTTCCGTTGTGTTTTCTGTTTGTTTGTGGGTTGACAGCCCCAAGTGAATAGATTCACAGGATATGTTTATCAGCTGGTCATCACAGGCACCTGAACTCTTTGCTTCTACGGGCATCGTCAAATTCTACATTGGAGGAAATCTTCCAGTGTAGATGGATTCAGCCTTTAGTGGTGGGGGAACAGGTCTTTGTCCCATGCCTCCAATTAGGGGTCTGTTTGATATTGTCGGCATTCCCTCTCTCAATAAACATAGTTTCTTTAAACATCCCACTAACCATTTTCTCTCCATAGGTAATTGGAATGTGAGGACTTTGCACAGAGCTTATTCTTTTGATGTCCTCGCACAAGAATTCCACTGTTATAATTTATATATTCTCGGCTTGCAAGAGACCAGATGGACAGATAAAGGTCAAATTCTTAAAAATAATCTTAAATTTCTCTTTTCAGGGAGAGAAGATAATAAGCATCACCAAGACATGGGTCTGCTACTCAGCAGACATGCTAGTGATGTTTTTCTAGGATATGAGTGCACTAATGAAAGGTTTCTTACAGCAAAATTTCAGACAAGCATTCAAAACTTGAATATTAACTGCTGTTATGTCCCAACTGAGGATGCCGATGAGGATGAGAAGGATAGGTTTTATAGACAACTTCAGGATATTTTTAATTCTGTCAAGAAAGGAGATATTACCCATGTTCTAGGTGACTTCAATGCCAAAATTGGTACTGACTCTGACCTTTGGGGAGGGGTGATGGGCCCTTTTGGTATTGGTAGCTGCAATGGCAATGGGCAACATTTCCTACAGGTAAGTAAACTCAATGGTTTCAGAATAAATAACACTTATTACAAACACTGCAATATACATAAGTACATATGGGTTTCACCTGATGGGCTGCATAAGAATATGATTGATTACATATTAATTAACAGCAAATGGGCTAGTTCTGTTAGGAATACCAGGTCATATAGGAGAGCTGAAATTGGATCTCACCATTACCTTGTTAAAAGTGTCTTGCAACTTAAACTTAAAAAGTGTTGTGCTAGGGTTAAAAAATTTACTTTTAATACTGAAGCTCTGAAAGACCCAGATATAACCAAAGCTTACCATGATAGGTTACTTAGTCATTATGACAGTCATGGTATGCTTACTACTGAAGTTAAGGAAGAATGGGATCATTTTAAACAGGCTTTTTTGGACACTAGCAGTACTCTTTTAGGAAAAAAGGAGCAGAGAGGCAAAATTATTTGAGTAATAAAACACTTGAGCTTCTTTCAGAAAGAAAGAACTGCAGGAATGTATCCTGTTGGGCCTATAACACAGTCTGAAGTTAGTTTGGCTATTTCTAAATTGAAACTACATAAATCCCCAGGGATAGATGAAATTACTACAGAAATGCTTAGAGCTGGTAATGTTTTGGTTACCACATGGATGACTAAAATTTTGAATATCATTTATGTTAAAGGCATGGCTCCTAAGAATTTTACCAGAGCTATTATTATCCCTATTTATAAAAAAGGTGATCGCAGTTCTTGTGATAACTATAGGGGTATCAGCCTACCCTCTGTTCCAGATAAGTTCTTTCCATGATTGTGCTTAATATAATTAAGAATCTGGTTGACAGGCAATTTACGTGATGAGCAATGTGGATTCAGAAGTGGTAGGGGATATGTGGATCAGATATTTTCACTTAGGCAGATTCTTGAGAAATGTTTAGAGTTTCAGAAACCTTTGGTTGCTAGCTTTGTTGATTTCAACAAGGCTTTTGACTCTGTTGATCGTCATAATTTGGGGTTCATTGTGAGATCATATGGTATACCTGACAAGTTAGTTAACATAACGAAAGCTCGCTATAATAACACTAAGTCGTGTGTGAGAGTTGATAAGGCTTGTAGCAATTGGTGTTCGACAAGGGTGCATTTTGTCTCCTTTCTCTTTAGTTTGGTTATTGATTATGTTACGCGAAATTCACTTCCAGGGAAAAGTTTTGGCCTTAAATGGGCTGGAGATACGAAAATTTCTGATTTAGATTATGCTGATGATTTAGCCCTTTTGACAAATGATGTTGATGAGATGAACTCTTTCATTCGAGCTGTTGATAAGACTGGTAGTAGAGTAAGTTTGGTTATAAACAGAGAGAAAACTAAAGTGATAAAAATTGGTCAGGCAGGTTGTGATTCAGTTCATCTGAATGGTTGCAGTCTTGAGCAGGTGTCACAGTTTAATTACCTTGGGAGCTATGTAACAGATACTGGTGATGTGCGGCATGAGATTAACAGACTAATAGGGATTGCTGCCGGGACTTTTAAGAATCTATGGAGATTGTGGAGAAATAGGCGTATACATCTAAAGACTAAAATTAGACTGTATAATAGTTTGGTTCTTTCTAGGGTTAGTTATGGTAGTGAAACTTGGACACTTTGTAAACAAGATAACAGGAAACTAGATGCTTTTGATTCTAGATGCTTACGCAGTATCTTGGGTATTAGGTGGTTCAACTTTGTAACTAATGATGAGGTTAGGCAAAGGAGTCTGCAACCTCCTTTAAGCAGCATATTGTGCAGAGAGACACTGCTGGTTTGGCCATGTTGCCTGTATGGATAATTACAGATGAGCAAATAGGGTTATGAACAGTGTGCCTAAAGGACTCAGAAGGAGGGGGAGTCCTGTTTGACATTGTCTGTCCACTGCAGTGGACAGACAATGTCAAACAGGACCTTGTTAGAATTAGTGTGCAGTGGCCAGATGCAGAAGATGTAGTTCAGGGCAGATATGCTTGGAGAACTAAATTGCATTGTCTGATTGGACCTCCATAGCCCATGGCTGCTTGAGAATGATGATGATGTCCATATCATTTTTAATACATACCATGAATTTCTTCTACATTAACTTTAGCACCATGCTTCACCAACAGCTCCACGACATCATAGTTGGCTCGACTTACTGCTAGTACCAGGGGTGTACGCTCTGAAGCATCCAAAATATCTATCTTTGCGCCAAACTGTAGCAGTACTGCTACAATATTAGGAAAACCTCTACTTGCAGCAATATGTAATGCAGAAGACTTATCACTGTAACAAATTAAAAGGGTGCATTGGATACTCTACAAAAAACATAACTGCATGTTCATATTTTACATTTCAATCAGATTTTAAATTTTTTTTAGCAGAATACAGCTCAATAAGGGAAACAGACTTTATGAAAAACATGCAGAATACATCTAAAAAATGACAAATTCATATAATATACATATTAGATCCACAATTATTCTACTTTTTGTAGAATTTGGTAGACTTTACATTTATCTGGCCCAATAAAGCATTTTTGCTAAATGAATGTTACTTTATAACATACTTTATTCTACACACAATACATAATTTTGAAATATTATTACAGTGCATTACATTTAAGCAGATATATTTCTATACAAAATAAAATATTTAAACAGCAAATAAAAATTTATTAAATAAGGCATTTAAGTTCTTTGTTAACCACAAATTTCAATTATCTGACCCAATCAGCCTCATCAGCTTTCACACATAGCAATTGGCATTACTATGTGTGAAAAAAGTAAAAACAAGGTTAAGTCAGAGTAATTTTTCTGTTAGTAATAACCAAATAGTATCATTTTGAATGTCTAGTAACCATTTTGAACTAGTGTAAAGTAGTAGTATTAAAAGAATAAGATAATCAAATATAACATATTTATGAATCAATATTTTATTACAGCAAGGAAAACTGCCATTTCCAGTCACAGATATGCATACAGATGAGAATTGGGAAACAGGAATGCAGTAGGCTTACCCACTCAATGGCAATTGCATATTACTAAACACAGGTGGGTCAGTAACAATTTCTTGTAAAACAAGCAAAATTGATCAATGCTTTAGAAGGCTGGTCATAGTTCATGCAAAATTTAATGCCTCTGCAATAATGCTACTTTCTGTAGATCTACAAATGCTCATAAAACTGCATGAAAAAATTGCACAAAGGTGATCTGTATATTTGTTCTGATCACTATTATACAGTTGTCTCTCATTTTGCAATAAGAATAATAAAGTTTCCTTTTGTAGAGGGAGCAACATCACTGTTTTGTAATTAATCAGTGATGAACCTTATTTTACAACAAATAACACACAAGGTATTGTGTTGCCAAAAAGTATTCATCCTTTATTACAGAATGGTCAACCCCAAGTGTCAGTTTGAAGTGCTACAGGTAATATATTGCAAACTAATTATTGACATCCCTAACAGCAAGGATATATATTCATTAACTCTCTAAACAGTTACCATAATTTCAGCTAAACATGAGCTATATTTTATGACAAAATAAAAAAAAGCTACATATTATTAACATTACCCATGAATTCTTACGTGAATTTCTCTAACCAATAGTCAGATCTTCAAATTACTTGAAGAAATTATGTAACAGAAAAATTAGTTGATAATTAAATATATGTGGGTTATGGTTGACATACACATATTACAACATAAGCAAATGGAAATGTTTAATAATTGTGATATGTGTTGAAACAAGATGGGAATGTTTAATAATTGTAGGGCAAAACTTATAAGCATAGTAACACTATATGAGATGACATTAAACAAATGTTTAATACTTAAAATGCTAGAAGCCAGTTTTATACCAAAATCCGCACACATGCCAGAAGTTAAAAAAACACTATGTAATTACTACATTTGTATTTTTTTATAAATTAAACATCATTTTTTGAATTTTGTTTTAATTAATTACAAATGAAATTGTCTTTCCTTTTAATTTCTTTAATAGTCCTGTAAATGGTAGCTAGGTGTAAACTGGAAGGAGAGCTGTGTACCAATCCCTAGTGATGATGCACAGAACCGGCCAGGTCTAGCACCTAATGTCCGACCCCGCCTTCTCGTGGTGCAGGCCGTTAGTACCTTTCAAAAGAGATATTCTCTTTTGGAAGGGAATGGAAGGGGAGGGCTGCCAGTTCAGTATGGCCTACTGATCTGGTCATCTATGACCACTTTTTTCTTTTTTTTCGAACCTGCTGAGGAGTGGTCAACTTCACAGGTTCCTGGTGCTGACCATTTATACCTACTAGACTAGACTTGTTTTTGGATTTGAGTTTGATTATGAATACTGGACTTGCTGCACTGGTGGGCCTCTGCTGAGGGAGAATCTGCTGCTGTGTTTTCTGTTTGCTTCTGAGTTGCCAGCCCTAAGTGAACAGAGGCATGGGATACCTTATATCAGCTGGTGGATAATCCTAATCAGAGGCCATCACAGGTACCTGAACCTCACTTAGCTAGATGGGCATCGTCAAGCCTAAACTGGAGTAATGTGTCTCAGGCAGGAATATGGTTCTTGAAAAAGTCCACTTGAAAAGGGGTGCCTACCAGTATTGGTGACTTCCGCCTTTAGCAGAGGGGGAACAGGTCTTAGCCCTATGCCTGCGATCAGGGGGCTGTTTCATATTGTTGGCCCTACCTATGTCAATAAACCTAGTTTCTTTAAAAATCCTACTAATCATTTTCTCTCTGCAGGAACATGGAACGTGAGGACATTACATAGAGATTATTCTCTTGATGTCCTCATGCAGGAATTCCAGCACTATAACCTAGATATTCTAAGCTTGCAAGAGACCAGATGGACAGGTAAAGGTGAGATACTTAAAAATAACTTTAAATTTCTCTTTACAGGGAAGGAGGATGGAAAGCATCATCAAGGCGTGGGTCTGCTGCTCAGCAGACATGCTAGTGATGCTCTTCTAGGATATGAGTGCATTAATGAAAGGTTTCTTACAGCAAAATTTCAGACAAGCATTAAAGACTTGAATGTTATCTGCTGTTATGCCCCCACTGAGGATGGCAATGAGAATGAGAAGGATAGGTTTTACGGACAACTTCAGGATATTTTGAATTCTGTCAAGAAAGGAGATATTACCCTTGTTCTAGGTGACTTCAATGCCAAAGTTGGTACTGACTCTGACCTTTGGGGAGGGGTGACGGGCCCTTTTGGTATTGGTAGCTGCAATGGCAATGGGCAACGTCTCCTACAGGTAAGTAAACTCAATGGTTTCAGAATAACTAACACTTATTACAAACACTGCAACATACATAAGTACACATGGGTTTCACCTGATGGGCTGCATAAGAATATGATTGATTACATATTAATTAACAGCAAATGGGCTAGTTCTGTTAGGAATACCAGGGCATATAGGGGAGCTGAAATTGGATCTGACCATTACCTTGTTAAAAGTGTCTTGCAACTTAAACTTAAAAAGTGTTGTGCTAAATTTAAAAAATTTACCTTTAATACTGAAGCTCTGAAAGACCCAGTTATAGCTAAAGCTTACCATGATAGATTACTTAGTCATTATGACAGTCATGGTATGCTTACTACTGAAGTTTACCTTTAATACTGAAGCTCTGAAAGACCCAGTTATAGCTAAAGCTTACCATGATAGATTACTTAGTCATTATGACAGTCATGGTATGCTTACTACTGAAGTTGAGGAAGAATGGGATCATTTTAAACAGGCTTTTTTGGACACTAACAGTACTCTTTTAGGAAAAAAGGAGCAGAGGAGGCAGAATTATCTGAGTGATAAGGCACTTGAGCTTATTTCGGAAAGAAAGAACTGCAGGAATGTCCTTAATCAATACCCTACTAGTCCTAATAGAAAGCATTACAGAGAACTTAATAAATGTGTAAAACATCAGTTAGCTACTGATAAGGATCTTTGGCTTGATGGCTTGGCTGACAAAGCTGAGGAAGCAGTTAGGCAGCACAACAGCAGAGAGCTGTACCAGATAGCTAATGTTTTATGTGGTAGAAAACAGAAAGGCATACAAGGATTGCAGGATAAACAAGGTAAGGTTATAGAAGGGGAGGATTCTGTCATGGCTAGGTGGGCTGAGCATTTCAGTGATGTTGTAAACAATGTGGTTAGTTCTACTCCCATTGTTTGTAATGATGATAGATGCATTGGCAGCTATAATGTTGGCCCTATAACACAATCTGAAGTTATTTTGGCTATCTCTAAACTTAAACTTCATAAATCCCCTGGGGTAGATGAAATTACTACAGAAATGCTCAGAGCTGGGAATGTTTCAGTTACCACTTGGATGACTGAAATTTTGAATAACTTTTATGATAAAGGCATGGTTCCTAAAGATTTTACCAGAGCTATTATTATCCCTATTTTCAAAAAAGTGATTGCAGTTCTTATGATAACTATAGGGGTATCAGCCTACTCTCTGTTCCAGGTAAAGTTCTTTCCATGATTGTGCTTAATAGAATTAAGAATCTGGTTGACAGGCAATTGCGTGATGAGCAATGTGGATTCAGAAGTGGTAGGGGATGTGTAGATCAGATAGTTTCACTTAGGCAGATTCTTGAGAAATGTTTAGAGTTTCAGAAACCTTTGGTTGCTAACTTTGTTGATTTCAAAAACGCTTTCGACTCTGTTGATAGTCATAATTTATGGTTGATTGTGAAATCATATGGTATACCAGACAAGTTAGTTAACATAATGAAAGCGCTCTATAATAACACTGAGTCGTGTGTGAGAGTTGGTAAGTCTTGTAGCAATTGGTTTAGAATTCCTTCTGGTGTTCGACAAGGGTGCATTTTGTCTCCTTTCTCTTTAGTTTGGTTGTTGATTATGTTATGCGAAATTCACTTCAAGGGAAAGATTTTGGCCTTAAATGGGCTGGAGATATGAAAATTTCTGATTTAGATTATGCTGATGATTTAGCCCTTTTTACAAATGATGTTTGTGAGATGAACTCTTTCATTCGATCTGTTGATGAGACTGGTAATAGTGTAGGTTTGGTTATAAACAGAGAGAAAACTAAAGTGATGAAAATTGGTCAAGCAGGTTGTGATTCAGTTCATCTGAATGGTTGCAGTCTTGAGCAGGTGTCACAGTTTAATTACCTTGGGAGCTATGTAACAGATACTGTTGATGTGCAGCATGAGATTAACAGACGAATAGGGATTGCTGCCGGGACTTTTAAGAATCTATGGAGATGTGGAGAAATAGGCGTATACACCTAAAGACTAAAATTAGACTGTATAATAGTTTGGTTCTTTCTAGGGTTAGTTATGGTAGTGAAACTTGGACACTTTGTAAACAAGATAACAGGAAACTAGATGCTTACACAGTATCTTGGGTATTAGGTGGTTCAACTTTGTAACTAATGATGAGGTTAGGCAAAGGAGTTTGCAACCTCCTTTAAGCAGTATATTGTGCAGAGAGAGACACCGCTGGTTTGGCCATGTTGCCTGTATGGATAATTATAGATTGGCGAATAGGGTTATGAACAGTGTGCCTAGAGGCCTCAGAAGGAGGGGGAGACCTAGGATGCGGTGGGCAGACAACGTCAAACAGGACCTTGTTAGAATTGGTGGTGTGCAGTGGCTGGATGCAGCAGATGTAGCTCAAGACAGATATGCTTGGAGAATTAAACTGCACGGTCTGGTTGGACCTCCATAGCCCATGGCTGCTTGAGGATGATGATGAATTCACTCTGAAAATTAACACATTCAAAATAAAAAAATTAACTGTTTGATTTACATGTCAAAAAAGGAAATGAAATCAAGAAAATAATCTCCCTAAAAAATGTCACTGCAGCAAGCAGCCATTATTAAAATCTTGCATGGTAACAAATGGCAAAAGTTCTTTCTCTTAAAGCTTCAGAATTAGGTTTCCAATTGAGAAAGTTCTTTCAACTATTAAGATTGTTTTCTAGCAATATACTCATGACAGAAAATTCAAGAACTTGATATTAAAATATTTTCTGATTTCATAAAAATTTTGTTTATTCAAAATCTTGACTGGCAACTTCCATGTCATCATAAAACTGAATTAAAATATATTTTTCACTTCACTCTAATGTGCAGCTGTCAGAGATATCCACACTACCTATTAATGTACTTTACAATGGATGAGTGTCATGGATTGTTCCTACATGTTAGTTTGCCTTCATTTGCATTCAATATACACTGAAAATTCTCAATTATTAATACTGCTTTCTTTTCTTGCTGATATCAACAACACAGAAATTTACAGCTATATTTCTAATATTTCACAAAATCACAAGAATTCAGTAAGTTTTAATATGAATAACTTTAGAATAGTACTAGCTCATACCTAGTTTTACAATTAACACGGCTTCCTGCCTTTAAAAGCATCTCAACTACTTCTTCATGACCACGACTTACAGATAAATGCAATGGAGTTATATTGTCACTGTCAGAAACATTGACTCTGCTACCTAAAAGTAAATCATTGCCAATTAATATAATATTATATTTAAATAATATGCAAATAAATAATGTACACTGATAACATAATTTAAAAAAACCTATCTGCTACAGATGTCTGGCAATATACTGCTAGGTAAACTGTGATAGAGAAAGTGTGTAAGAGAAATGACATCTCAACAGAAAAAGAACATTGATATCCACACCTTTAACAATGATTTGGAAACAGACTTGTTTAGTATTGTTCCCAAACAGGCCATAACTAGAAAAAATAGAGTGATGCAATCAAGCCAGAAAAATGTGTGAGGAAAGGGGGGGGGGGGGGGGGGCAAAAGATTGGATTTCCATTGCAATGTAACATTTTCCCCTTTAAGATATTTTTAAAAACATTCTTGAAAAATGTGCAAAATGTGCACAAGTTTAATAAATTTTTGAACTCCATTACCCTCCTAGATCCAGTCCTATTCCTGACTATGGTATATGAGCTGAATCTGTCACATTGAGGAATATAATCCAACTCATGAGTTCCTGCCTAATTTTACTTTAACAACTTTCTGTTTCCAAACACTACTTCCACAAGCTTGACTATATAAATTCCATTATCAATTTTTCTTATGACACATATGAATACATAAAAACACTTAATATTATCTATTTTAGAAAGTGAAAGTTTCAAAAGTTCATATGCTTAGTATTAAATACATGCCAGATAATAATTTCTTTACAGTATTTAAGGGTTCTCAACTTCTGCACAGTGTCATAATGAAAGAAACGAGGTATCAAAATGATTCCTTTTGCTAAAAAGTTTAGTAAAATCACAATAATAGCTGTACAATTGTATAAAATTACCTATTTTCAAACATAAGGAGTGCTTACAAAATATCATTGTAATGTTTATATTACAACTATATTTGATCCAAACATTATCAATCTAAGTGATAACTTATATTTACATAACGTATACTAGGTTAGTTGACAAAAATATTGATATTTACCAGTGATAGTTGCTGGTGTATCTACTTGCATAGGCACGTTAGATGTCTAACATGACATATAATTGCTATGTCAGACTTTGTGAGCAGTCTTTGATGTTGAAGAATGCAATTTAGATGCCATTAACAAGAAACCAGTCCTCAAGGGCATGATGTTATAGATGTCATTTCATAACAATGTAGTACAGTTGTAATGCAGCTAAATTATTACTCCATATGCATAGTTCTTCAGGTGTGCTGGTATAATCCCAATGATACCATGCGTCATTTATATTTCTTGCAACTATAGAGTACTTAAAGCTGTAGTTGTACCATTAACTAAATGTTCTGATGTAAACTATATTATATGATTTGCAGCACTCGTTTCTATATCACTGGTGTATATCACAGATGGATCCACAAAATGCACTTTCATTACTGTTTGAGACATAGATGCATACTTTTAAACATTTTAAAACCGATAACATTAGTATAAAAACAGGATAAAAATGCTTTCATACCCCTGCATCCGATGTTAAGACAGCAAACATTTTATCGGCGCTCCAACAGTTCATTTGAGCTACGCGCGTTTCTCTGTAGTTACATATTACGGTGTCATCAGGCTCTAGTGGTGTCAAGAGCGGCATGTTACTTATACGTATCCCAGTTCCTACGTTGTTGATCATGTGATATTACATAATGTTTGATGATTGGGTGTTTAGGAGAAGGTTCCATGCAGATGGAATGGGTGCTATGTCACTATTGCATAAATTATAGCGTTGTGCGTGGATTAGCATCTTTTCGGCGTAATTCAGCTGGAATTTAGTCCTTGGAGCAATTAAGGGTTTGTATTCTACTTTATTTATTTGAATTTTATTTTCTATTATAGTTTGAGCGTAAGCTGTGTTTGGAATTTGTTTATTTAAATCAGATTGATGCTCTTTCATGCGATCAGCATATTGTCTATGGGTTTTACCTATGTATTTATTCTTTCCGTCAAGTAAATTTAAGGGGTCAGGTATATTGAGTTGATAAACTCTGCCGGTGGGTAATTTTGTGTCTCGATCATTAATTAGTAAGTTTTTAATTGTATTGTTAACTGTTGTGGGTAATACAATATTATATTTTTTTAATGTAGTATGTAATTTTTCGAAATGCCTGTCATGTCCATCCATCTGCATGGAACCTTCTCCTAAACACCCAATCATCAAGCATTACGTAATATCACATGATCAACAACGTAGGAACTGGGATACGTATAAGTAACACGCCACTCTTGACACCACTAGAGCCTGATGACACTGTAATATGTAACTACAGAGAAATGCGCGCAGTTCAAATGAACTATTGGAGTGCCGATAAAATGTTCGCTGTCTTAACATCGGATTCAGGGGTATGAAAGCATTTTTATCCTGTTTTTATACTAATGTTATCGGTTTTAAAATGTTTAAAAGTATGCATCTATGTCTCAAACAGTAATGAAAGTGCATTTTGTGGATCCATCTGTGATATACACCAGTGATATAGAAACAAGTGCTGCAAATCATATAATATAGTTTATATCAGAACATTTAGTTAATGGTACAACTGCAGCTTTAAGTACTCTATAGTTGCAAAAAATATAGATGACACATGGTATCATTGGGATTATACCAGCACACCTGAAGAACTACGCATATGGAGTAATAATTTAGCTGCATTACAACTGTACTACATTGTTATGAAATGACATCTATAACATCATGCCCTTGAGGACTGGTTTCTTGCTAATGGCATCTAAATTGCATTCTTCAACATCAAAGACTGCTCACAAAGTCTGACATAGCAATTATATGTCATGTTAGACATCTAACGTGCCTATGCAAGTAGATACACCAGCAACTATCACTGGTAAATATCAATATTTTTGTCAACTAACCTAGTATACGTTATGTAAATATAAGTTATCACTTAGATTGATTGATAATGTTTGGATCAAACATAGTTGTAATACAAGCATTACAATGATATTTTGTAAGCACTCCTTATGTTTGAAAATAGGTAATTTCATACAATTTATTGTACAGCTATTATTGTGATTTTACTAAACTTTTACCTTACTGGCTGTGTTTAGAATTATTTGGATTCCTTTTGCTGGCAGGCCAATTGTCCTAAGATCAGGTTTTGGAAAATCAGAAGTGGCCATACTGACCATCCTGGTGTACACTGTGGAGATGCTCCAAATCATTCAGTTTTTCATTAGTAGCAGCTGTAATTGAAAATTTGACAGCAAATGCCATAATATTGCACTTGTTGGAATTGTAACTTACGAGTCACACTTTCAATCACTGAAAAGTGAGCAATGGATTACTCAGTGAAATGCAAGATCTCTCACAGGAAATGCTGCAAAAGTTGTTACCTGCCATGGCAGAGTGCAGTCATGAATTGTCATGCAGAAACAGAATGTCTTTCAAAATTCCAGATGGTTTTTGCTTAATGACTATGCATAAAAACATGCCAGTTTTGCACAAAAAGTTATATATTAATTATTGTGTTTCATTGCATCATGTCTTCAAGCAATATGCCTTTACAGCACAAACCTCATTCTTTGAACACTGTTCCATGTTCAAGTAACTAATATACACAATAACAGATGGTGATTAGAGAACCATAAAAGAAGAACAAAGCCAAAAAAAATCTCTAGTTGTCATAATTCCCATGAATCCATAAACTGTGCATATATAAAACAAAGCAGAAGATGAAATGCACAAAAAATAAATACAACAAAAAACAGCTCTGGTAAAACCAAGCTACAACAAGCAGCTGTCATAAATCTCAAGTCTGTAAGAGGCTGTTTTAGGGATGTATAAAGAAAATTCTGAAGTCCAGAAATGACACTGGATTATTTAGCAATCAAAATCCTTTTTATCTGCTTATCATTTGGCTTCAGAGTACTGTGGACATTAGAGGTTTTCCTTTCTGGAAAAAAAAAATGGTAACCAAAATCCCTTTAGGAATTCAAAAATTCTGCCAGTGAAATGGAAAAAAAAACACTTGCAGGTCTCTTGTAGTAGGCCATGGTCCTCAAGGACCTCTCCTTATGCTTGCCACTGGCTATAACACTTAACTAGAAATCCTAGTTTAATAACACCAAATTAGTGCCTAGATGAAATAGAGGAATTGACAAACTTTTAGAAATTGTATCTCTTTAAAATTATGTGTGATAATTTCTGTTAATTCTATTCTGCTAATCTGTAAAGCACACATCACTCAGGATATAAAAGCACTTGTGAAGAGGCAATCCATCATTATACATGAACAGCATGAGTGGACCGACAGTAGCTTCCAGAGTGATCACATCTGTGGAGGCTCACAGATGAGGCCACTTTTTGCATCTGTGGCATTTCTAAAGGCAGCATTGACTTTATCTGATATGTCAGTGAAGACTGCATCTAAAGCTTTCCTCACTTGGAAATGCAGTGAAATACTTAAACAGCAAGAACATTTTTTGCAAAAAGACACAGCTGAATAACAGGAACTGTTAGCATCTTATAATCATACTACAGCAGAGGTTGCCCAAATATTTCAACAAAAGTATTCAGTGAGAGCAATGCATTGAGAACTGAATATCAGTTCTATTTTGTTCTAAACTGAATTCCATCTACATATTTGTTCAGATGCCTCTCACCTATCACAACAGGAAATGTAACCTAGAATAAAACATATCTATGTATAAAGTAGTAGCAGGAGCACAATTTCAATGGTGGAAGTTATACAGTCCAACTCAAAATTCATGCTAATCCACATTGATCACTGTGTCAGAGTTTGAAGACAACTGCATAAAAGTTCAAATCAAGCAACTTCTATGCTTAAGTTGGTAGCAGATTAGTTATGGCTGACTTTTGTTTGGGATTGGGTTGATTTACCTCTGAGCAGCACTTTTTTTTTGCACACCATGGGCTAAATGGCCAGGTCACAAGGACCCCGAGGGCTCAGAGAAGGTTGGTGGAGGGGACCCACTGGAACAGTGACAGATGGTAGCCTCTTGTCAAAGCCATCCAGCATGTTCTTTTGCACAGGATATGATGGCTCTCCTGTACAAGGGGCCATCCGATGGATGGTGGCCTTTCTAAGCCCATCAGTATCCCCTACTGACCGTGGACAGGGCAGGGAGTTTTGTGGAGATAAATCTCAACACTGACTCAGCTGGGACTCAAACTGGGAACTGCAGATTACGAGCCTGGCACACTACCGACCGAGCCACCCCCACCCCACTTTTGTTTGAGGAGGAAAAGGTACTGAAATGTCTCCAAATATTCATGTAACTTTGAAAACATACCTTTAACTACTAATTGACCAGGTGCAGCTTAAGAGGGTAATAAAATATCTCCCAGATAAAGGAAGTCTTCAAGATTGACATCATCACTATCCATCAAGACAAAAGGTTCAGGAAAGGTTTAGAGAGCATGAAAAATTTTTTACACAAGTTCTGGGCAGCAAAATTCACTAACCTGAATCTTATTGAACACATGCAGAACATTCCGGAGAGGTGCATAAGCAACAGGAGCAACTACCTACCAAACATCTCTCTTACAAGATATACTGTTGAAAGAGAGCACAGGAATCATCTGGACAAATTGTGACCATTTATTTATCTAATGGTGTGCCATATAGAGGCACTACTATTAATAAAGATGGCCTATCACACCAACTATGCATACATTCAAGTGTTGTTCTTTGATATTATGCAAATTTGTTTCACCACATTTATTTTCAAAAATAAATGTGAGTGATAATGAAACAAGGTTTTAGAACTTAAATTTTAATAAGTCTTAGCTACATGATTAAAGAAGGGTCAGAGGTATATGATGTATTAAAAAGTAAATATATATTTTAGACAGCAACACATTTCCACCAGAAACAATACATATGCATTTACAATAGTAATAATGAGCTTTCCATACTAGCTCTGTATTTGTCAGAATTTTAGTCTTAATGATTATGATATAAACATATCTAAATTAAATAAATATGTTTAAAAATATTCAGATAGAAAAAGTAAGATGTTTAAAGACTCCCAATACACTTGATATAAGTAATTGCACCAATCATATGTGACTGCAACAGACAACAGAGAACAATACATCACAAATTTTTTTAAATTAAATTTTTACATATTCCAGAAAATTAAAGATAAAAAATAATGGTTCTAGGTGTCAACATCTATAAAAGTTTTAGCCCTTATAATTTCTCTTGATTTGCAAATAACATATCTATTATCAAGAGAACTATAATTTGTAACACAATTCATCTAGGATAACACTTAGAATAAAGCCAAGTGTATATATGAATGTCAAAAATATTACAAATATGCAAAAAATTTTATCAATGAAACATGATTGGTGCATAAAATTCCTATCCAGGGCAGAGCTGCCAACCTTGCGTGATGAAAATTATGATTTGGGAGTGTAAAATCGGAGGAAATCGGAGCAGGGAAGTTCTGCAGTTTATGGTGCTCAGGTGCCTTTTTTTTAACACAATACAATAATGCGTTGCATCTGATGGAGTGCTCAACCTCCGGACTCCTAGGGGTGATGAAAATTTTTTATTTTTCTACAATTATACCAAGTTTCTTAATATCATTTCCATAAAAAAAAACGGCTAAATATGCAATTTAAACTGATCACAAAAGCGTTTCAATATCACATTAGAAACAGCCAGATTTTGACCTTCTGAGGCTCTAAGCTACAACAAGTTTAAGAGGCTCCAAAATTTCAAAAGTCAAAATCAGTTGCATATTTATTATTATGATTGAAGGGAACATTAAAAAATAAATATGAAATTAATGTGGTGAAAACATTTTACTAGCAGTGGTTTACACTGATAACTGTTTAAAGTGAAGATGAACAGTGTTTGCACAATAGATTAATTGAATATAAAATTTCATGACACAGTAAACTTAATTTTTGAGGCCCTTCATAATCATGAGGCCCTAAGCTGTAGGTTAGTTAACTTATGCATAAGTCCGGCCCTGCATTAGAAAGAATATTCAGCAAAAGTCATGATCCAGCAATGGCTGCCATCTTTAATTTTTGAAACCAACAGTCCTCTGATCGGCATTTTGCTGAATATTCAACTTCTTTGAAAGTTCTACAAATAATAACCTAAACAATCATATTAGTAGCAGCAAAGAGGATGTACAACAAGAATGCACCGAGTAAAGAATATAATGATAAACATTTATTACTAAGCATAAATTTTGTTTTCACTGGAAGTAATAGTATCTAGACATATTTTCCTAAACTATGCATATACTGTTATCACTAACAAATGAAAGTTCATTCCATAATTTAAAAAAAATTTTAAAAAATCAATAATTTTATTGGAAATGGCTATTCAAACAAGCACATACCACTAAACAACAAATTATTGTTCTGCAGTAAAACTCTAGTACAAAATTATTGGAGATAACCATTTTAACCTCAATATACTGCTAAACAATGAACAACCGCTCCGCTCTTTTAACTGACCAAACCCTAAGAAACCAAATTGTAAACAATTCAACACTGATCCACAGTAATAAAAAAGACCCCAGAACTAAATAATACTATCAGAGAAAACAAGCCTATAACATATGATCATAAACAATGCACAGCCATATGCATTATTAAAAAATACTCAGAACAAAATAATCTCATTGGAGACAACTATTTTAAAAGGAATCTTTTAACACATGCTTTTAAATGGAGAATTTAAAACAATGCTAAAGATTAATTAAATATCATAAATCATCTGCAACTTTCAGTAAGGCAAAATTTATACCTTTATGCTACATATATAGGAATTAAATCCAAATTTCATTTAAAAAATATAATTATATGTTAGTTAAATCCTTTTAGAAGGTTAGACCTGCAAGAAAAAAAATCAAGAATCCGAAGCCACACAAAACGTGCTAACAGAGAATCAAAGAAATCGTTCGATACAATGAAAAGCTATCTTACTATATAAATTCACTTACTTTTTCTTTAATTCTACTAAAAACAAAAGTTATTGCTTTTAAACCTTACTTTACACACCTTAAGAAGTTTAGCCACTCGTCACACCAATTAGTGAGCTTGAGTGCCATAAACTGCAGGGTTACTACCAAAACAGACATGCACAAGATCAATTGAAGTTGCAATGCCAATCATGACCCACAGATAGGTAAGTTCTCTAATCTGTATCATTTCCTTCACTCTGAAGTTTCCAATCTGTGAAGCACAAATTCAGAACACACCTGAAAGTTTGCTACTTTGAGTCATTTACTATACATTAAAGTCTTAGAAATGCCAGGCGATTCTGCTAGCGTGATGCCCCCTCATTCACTTTTATTTTATCTTAACCAGTTTTGCTAAATTTACGTTATATTTATCATTTTGGGGATTTTTAATTTCATTTTTGGCATCACAGCGCTTGTCTCCAAGAACATAGGAGTTGTGCATGCACAAATCCAAACTTTCGATTGTCACCCGCTAAAGCGCGCATGTACAAGAACACACACCCTCTTGTGTCATAGCATTCGCACTTGTCATTTTATGCAAATGTTTTTACCGGTGCAACAGCCACGTGTTGCCGAGCCTGTACACTTGATATAACCGTGACACGTAGCCACAGAAGTTAGTTGAGTTGATGTTGTGATCAGAAGTTTGTTGGTCAGAGTAGAAGTTAGATATTGATAATGTAGACGACGTTTTCATTTACGTTGGTGAGTGTTTAAAAATAATTTTTTGGAAAGAAACTTGTTTGTTTAGAAACTTTTTTGAATCTTTGCTATTTTTTCACTTGAGCAACGTTAGTTGATAAGTTTTGATTATTTTTTACATTAGTTTGACAATCATTTAATTTTTGAATTCTTACTCGCTAAATAACGCCCGCTGGTATTTGAACCCTAATTGAACTTTATTTGGCAATTTGTTAATTATTGCCTGGGCCCGATTTTGCTATCCGGAGCTTTAATAAATATTGGATCAGACAAAGGGTCCAAAACTTTAAAAATATTTAAATCTTTGGGGCATTACACTAGCAATATTATATAGCTATTTAATCCTACTTCCTATATCCACCCTTAAAATGCTAACAACTAAAAACATGCATTAAGGGATAATTTTACGTTATTCTTACACATTTTTAATTACTCTTTTTTTGGGTGGGTGAAGGCAGGGATTAAGCTACAAACATGTCAAAGTACAATAAACTGATGTTACAATTCTCAAGAATAAACATTCCCCTGTATATATTATTTTCAGTTTACAAACAAGTTGGTTTGTTTTATTTTGATTACCCTTTTTATGTATAATGAGTAAAATACAATATATCAAGGACCGTAAGGCTCAAAATGTGGTTACAGAAGAGAGCCCATTGAACACTTGTTAGGGTGTGACCACGAATAAAAGCTTTTCAGATTTTTACAAAGTGTACTAGGTATGGCCTTCTTGCACACAAGAACACAGTTTAGCATTGCATCCAATGGGATGGAAGAAGCCTTTCCAAACCCATAATGTCCTCATTCTCATAGTGAGAAATGTAAAAGTGGCATTGTGGAACCAAGGCCCAACAATTATATCTTGCATTGTTATAAAAATATAGAATAGTAAAATTTATGTACTAACTTAGCATAATATTGAGCACAGAAAACATTTATTTTACATCAGGATTACAATTTTTTTTTAGATTGAAGAAAAACTCTGAACTAAGAATATTTGAGAACATAAGTTTTAAATTAATTTCATATGATTAAGTCAGTTAACTATAAAAAAATTATTAAAAATTATTATTTGGGAATACTAAATTTAAATGTTAAAAAAAATAATTATTCTTTATCCTAGGAAATCCAAATGTTCAGAAATCACTTCACATATCAAAAAGCAGTCATCAAAGGTTAGCATAATCCTAAATTACCAATAATTTGTTGGACAATGGGTGAAATTACCAGGTTACAAGTACCAGAATGCTGAGAACAGGGCTGCAAAAGAGAATTCCCCAAATATCTGTCTTAAGTATTCACCAAATACCCAAGCAGAAGAAAGTTAGCTGTAAAGACATTCAGTATATTCTACAAAGTATGGCTGATTTGCAGTTTTAACAAAATTAAATAACTGAGAAATTCTTTTAGAATGCATAAACTTAAAGTTTAATATACAAGCAAATAAAAAATGAAGACAAAAAGTGGCACCAAACTTTGATGCTTTGCAATCTAATTCAATCACATACAAGCATCTTTCACACACCTGCTGGAATGCCTTCAGTATGTAAATACGTTTTCCACATAGTAAGGATTAAAAATAAGAAGAATTAAATAATTATACAAAAAATGTTCATTCTAAAAAAACTAGACTCATGGACACAAAAATTGCAACACCCATAAACAATGGATGCAGTGACTTCAAATCATTATTACACATAGTACTGTAGGTCCTATGCAAATGATTCCAGTGATGATAGTATGACATCACATGGAATCCGAAATAGAGGCAGCAATGTCAATCCCAAGACCAAATAAAAGCCACCATGACACATAGTACATAAGCAGTGGAAGTGAAACACTGTATATGTGTTTCAGTTATGCTTAGACAAAGAATGCAAAAGCATTATCAGCAGCTAGGCCCGTTCAAACAGGCCTGTATCATGGGGATGCACGAGGCAGGTTGGTATACCCATTATATAGTTGACCATCTCAGTTGCACAGTGAACATGTAATAGGCTGTTTAGAACAGTGGACAAGGGCAGTATGGCTTTACTTTGTCATGGCTCAGGTCCCCATAGACATACCTTAACATTAGAAGACTGCCTCACCTGTGCAATATCAAGAGCAGTCCAGTGCAATATGGCACTTGCAATACATGCACCAGTGTTCACATGAACCATCCAACAATGTTTGAATGAAGCTGAATTACAACCACAGCATCCCCTCTGTAGGTTGCCTCTGACTGTTAATCTTCACCAGGAGCATCTGTGGTGCATCACACATGTTGTGGGAGGGGGAATGGCACCACACTGTCTTCTTGAATGAGTCGTGCTTCTGTTTGGGTGCAGATGATAGTGGCATCAGGGTTTGACATTGCTGCAGCCAGTGGCAGGATGAAGCACACATCCAGGAGCACCCACAGTGTTCTGGTGTGGGGTGCCAATAGTTATGACTTCAGAACACCTTTAGGGTTTGTCCAGGGAACTTTGATATCTCAACAACATCAACATTCTGCTGTCCCACTGTCTACCTATCCTGTGGAGCTCTCCTGGTACCATTTTTTAGCAGGATAACACATGTCCCCATATGGCATGCATTGTCCTACAAGGTCTATGGAATGTCAACACCTTACCTTGGCCCACTATGTCACCCGATTTCTCTCCTATAGAGCACATATGGGGATATTACCAGCAGCATCAATAGCCAGAATACACACTGGATACCCTGCATCTCCATTTGGAGGAAGAATGGCAGAAAGTGCTTCAAGATACTATTGGGGACTTGTATACCACACCTCAATGCCTGGCTGCTTCCATCACTGTCAAGGTCATACGCAATACTGAGAGCCAATATGGGAGGAAAGGGAACCTAAATGCACACAGTATTTGTGTAATTAATCATTATTACATTGTAAGCTTGGCTATTGCTCAAAGGGACCTGAGTTCAAGCTCCGGGTAAGGCATGGATGTTTGTGTTGTCTTTCTGCCAAGGTTTCACCTTCTTCAGACCTTCTATTGTGGTGTATAAATTTACAGGCTCCTGACAGACCACTATGACAAACAGCTGCTTGAGGAGGTTTTTTTTACATATTATACCCCTCTGCTCAATTTCAAAGAGGTTCGAAGTTTGCTTCATAGTGTTGCAATTTCTGTGTCCATGAGTGTATTTTTAATAAAATAGTTTTTTTAAACTATCTGATTTTAGTATATAAAATCATTAAGATATAAATAATTAAAATCAAATACAACAATACCTGCTTTCAGAAGTTGAGCTACTACAGCCACTTTTCCTGTTTCTGCAGCATAATGAATAGGCATCCTATCATAGAAATCTGGCAAGTTGACATCACACTGACGTTTATGAAAAGTATACCTACGCAACGAATGAAAGAGTCCCAATCCAATTTCATAGGGAGATTCCCAACAATAACTACTTTGTGGACCTGTTTCTTCATGCCTTTCATAGTTTCCACTTGAGAAGGAGCTTCCTCCTCTAAAATCTAGCTGCAATAAGTATTTAATTAATTACAATTTTCAAAACTTGGCATTTTTAATTAAAATTTAGCAAATATGATAACCATGGAAGTGAATAGCAGTATTTAAATAAATGACTAAAAAAACAAAAATGATATTTTTAGAAGTGAAGGTTAAGATCCTTAAGGGAAAAAAATAGTCTAGTGCAGTGGTTCCCAACTTTTTATGCTTCACGTACCACTTGTATAGGGAAATAAAACTATAGTTATAATATAATAATGGTTATTTTTACTTTGTTACTAGATCTAATGACTTTTGAACTCTCACGACATACCCCAAAAAAATTTAACACATACCCCACATTGAGAACCCCTAGTCTAATGTATATTTAACATAGGCATGTGTAGAAATAATTAGAGAACTGTAGAAATTTATAATATATATGTTTAAAAAGCTCTAATTGCCTCTACAACAGTGGTTTTCATAAAATATTTAACTCAAGGCTACTTTAGTAAATTTAAGGCAAAAGTGATAATTGGTCTTGCATGAAAAACATCTTAATTTAACAACACAAAATATCAATATACCAAAATATTTATGTCTTTCTGTTGGTAATAGCAAAGAGATCTTGAAACTTTTATTCAACAATACAGTAAAACATATTTAAGTATAACATCATGTTAAAAGGACAAGTACCTACTACACTTCTCGTTCCCAGAGCAAATCACACAAACAAGCAAGAAGTGTTAATAAATGAGTTTGTTTCAAAATATGCATATTATAAAAAGACATACAAAATGTTTTTTTAAATATAATTATTGTTGAAAAAATGCTCAAAATTATTATAGCAATAAAAGTAACTTCTTTATAGTGCTGCTCTGAGATTTTATACAAATTACACCAAAAACTTAAAATTATTGTATCAGATAGCCAAAAATGTTCAAACAGTTTTTAAGGATAAAATCAAACCACATGTAAAAAGTGAATATAAAGATATTTTATTCAGGAAAGTAAGCACCAGCAATCTATAACTTCTTCCCAATGAGATGCAAGCTTGTAAATGTCACTCAGGTAGAACTCTCAATGTTTAGAAGCAAAGAAAGCAGTCAACTCCATTTCCACTGCTTCTCAGCTTCGAAATTGTCATGCATATGACTGTCCAACACCAAGAAAAGATGGTAGCTGGATGGCAAGATATCTAAGGAATACAGAGGGTGGGGTAGAATTTCTCAACCAAGGCTGTGGAGCTTGTCTCAGGTCACTCATGCTGAGTGAGGGCGAGCATTGTCCTGAAGAACCAAAAGACCAAAACGTCTTTGCAATGAACAAGTACAGGCTGTTTTTGGAGCAGTGCATCTACAACCTGTTGCAGCTGTGCCGAATAAACATCAACAGTGATTGTTTGACCAACGGCAAGAAGTTCATATTGAACCAGACACAAAAAAATTTTCTGTTGATGGATCCTGGGAATGTGGTACTAGTACTACTGGGATGATGGATCCTGGCCTTTGGTGTATGTGGTACAGGTTCACTGGATGACAACCGATGATCCACAGATAATCCATTTTTTTTTTTTTGCAGATCAACAACCTGTCCAAAAATGGCTCATTCTTTGTGTAAAAGCAGCAAGGAGCAGATCGCAGGCTGCTGGAGTTTGTTGTCGGCACTCAGTTCATATAGAACCATTTGCTAAGCTTTCAGACTTTTCCTAGGCAATGGAAATGCAAACAAATGGTTTTGTCACTTGCATGGATTAGGTTGTTTTACCTCTGAACGGCACTTTTTTGCCCTCCGTAGGTTTTTGCCCTCCACAGCATCCCCTCCATAGGTTGCCTCTGACTGTTAATCTTCACCAGGAGCATCTGTGGGTTGGGTTGTTTCACCTCTGAGCGGCACTTTTTTGCACACCATGGGCTAAATGGCCAGGTCACATGGACTCCGAAGGCTCAGAGAAGGTTGGGGGAGAGGACCCACTAGAACAGCTGTTGGGAGACAGATGGTAGCCTCCTGTCAAGGCCATCCAGTGTGATCTTTAACATGCACTGCGTATGGTTTTCCATCACATAGGGCCATGGCTTAAAGTCCCATCTGATGGGTGGCGGCCTTCTCTTAGCTCATCGGTGTCCCCTACTGATCGTAGGCAGGGCGGGGAATTTTGCGAAGATAAATCTCAACGCTGACCCAGCTGGGACTCAAACCTGGGAACTACAGATTATGAGCCTGGCACGCTACCAACTGAGACACCCCGCCCCCACATGAATGGAACCTTTACGCAAGTTCTTAGCAATTTGATGTAAATCCAACTCAATGCTGGCCTTCAGTTCATTGTCATCAATGACAGTCTGTCTTCCCTCGTAGGGTGCATCTTCAAGTGTCTCACTGCCTGATGCAAATTTCCTGAACGACTTTTGGGCTGTCCGTTCGCTCACTGTGTTCTCTCCAAATGCTGCACATATCTTGCCAGCTGTTTGTACCACTTTAGTTCCCAATTTAAACTCATAAAGTAAGAATGTTCAAATAACTTATTTGATGCAGACATGTTTTTGTCAACCCTTCCAAATTTCACCAAACCACTTTTCATACTTGCTACACATCAACTAACTAAGTGTGCTACATGATTTCCATTGTGTATCAATGAATGTGCACCACTTGCAATTCTGCTTAAATACTTTACGTTGAGGGCTGCCAGTTCAGTATGGCCTACTGATCTGGTCATCTATGGCCACTTTTCTCTTTTTTTTTTTCAAACCTGCTGAGGAGTGGTCAATTTCACAGGGTCCTGGTGCTGACCATTTATACCTACTAGACTGGACATGTTTATGGATTTGAGCTTGATTATGGATCCTGGACTTGCTGCACTGGTGGGCCTCTGTTGAGGGAAAATTTGCCGCTGTGTTTTCTGTTTGCTTTAAGGGTTGCCAGCCCTAAGTGAACAGAGGCATGGGATACCTTATATCAGCTGGTTGATAATCCTAATCAGAGGCCATCGCAGGTTAGGAACCTCACTTAGCTAGTGGGCATCGTCAAGCCTAAACTGGAGTAATGTGTCTCAGGCAGGAATATGGCTCTTGAAAAAGTCCACTTGAATTGGTGACTTCAACCTTTAGCAGAGGGGGAACAGGTCTTAGCCCCATGGCTGCGATCAGGGGGCTGTTTGATATTGTTGGCCCTACCTATGTCAATAAACCTAGTTTCTTTAAAAATCCTACTAATCATTTTCTCTCTGCAGGAACATGGAACGTGAGGACATTACATAGAGATTATTCTCTTGATGTCCTCACAAAGGAATTCCAGCACTATAACCTAGATATTCTAAGCTTGCAAGAGACCAGATGGACAGGTAAAGGTGAGATATTTAAAAATAACTTTAAATTTCTCTTTACAGGGAAGGAAGATGGAAAGCATCACCAAGGCGTGAGTCTGCTTCTCAGCAGACATGCTAGTGATGCTCTTCTTGGATGTGAGTGCATTAATGAAAGGTTTCTTACAGCAAAATTTCAGACAAGCATTAAAGACTTGATTGTTATCTGCTGTTATGCCCCCACTGAGGATGCTGATGAGGATGAGAAGGATAGGTTTTACGGACAACTTCAGGATATTTTGAATTCTGTCAAGAAAGGAGATATTACCCTTGTTCTTGGTGACTTCAATGCCAAAGTTGGTACTGACTCTGACCTTTGGGGAGGAGTAATAGGCCCTTTTGGTATTGGTAGCTGCAATGGGCAATGTCTCCTACAGGTAAGTAAACTCAATGGATTCAGAATAACTAACACATATTACAAACACCGCAACATACATAAATACACATGGGTTTCACCTGATGGGCTGCATAGGAATATGATTGATTATATATTAATTAACAACAAATGGGCTAGTTCTGTTAGAAATACCAGGGCATATAAGGGAGCTGAAATTGGATCTGACCATTACCTTGTTAAAAGTGTCTTGCAACTTAAACTTAAAAAGTGTTGTGCTAAATTTAAAAAATTTACCTTTAATACTGAAGCTCTAAAAGACCCAGTTACAGCTAAAGCTTACCATGATAGATTACTTAGTCATTATGACAATCATGGTTTGCTTAATACTGAAGTTGAGTAAGAATGTGACCATTTTAAACAGGCTTTTTTGGAAACTAACAGTATTCTTTTAGGAAAAAAGAAGCAGAGGAGGCAAAATTATTTGAGTGATAAGGCACTTCAGCTTATTTCAGAAAGAAGAAACTGCAGGAGTGTCCTGAATCAGTACTCTACTAGTCCTAATAGAAAGGATTCCAGAGAGCTTAATAAATGTGTAAAGGATCAGTTAGCTGCAGATAAAAATCTTTGGTTTGATGGCTTGGCTGATAAAGCCGAGGAAGCAGTTAGACAGCACAACTGCAGAGAGCTGTACCAGATAGTTAATGTTTTATGTGGTAGAAAACGGACAGGCATACAAGGATTGAAGGATAACCAAGGTAAGGTTATAGAAGGTGAGGATTCTGTCATGGCAGGTGGGCTGAGCATTTCAGTGATGTTCTAAACAATGTGGTTAGTTCTACTCCCTTTGTTTGCAATGATGATAGATGCATTGGTGGCTTTAATGTTGGCTCTATAACACAATCTGAAGTTATTTTGGCTGTTTCTAAACTTAAACTTCATAAATCCCAAGGGGTAGATGAAATTATTACAGAAATGCTTAGAGCTGGAAATGTTTCGGTTACCACTTGGATGACTGAAATTCTGAATATCCTTTATGATAAAGGCATGGTTCCTAAGGATTTTACCAGAGATATTATTATCCCTATTTTCAAAAAAGGTGATCGCAGTTCTTGTGATAACTATAGGGGTATCAGCCTACTCTCTGTTCCAGGTAAAGTTCTTTCCATGATTGTGCTTAATAGAATTAAGAAACTGGTTGACCATCAATTGTGTGATGAGCAATATGGATTCAGAAGTGGTAGGGGATGTGTGGATCAGATATTTTCACTTAGGCAGATTCTTCAGAAACCTTTGGTTGCTAGCTTTGTTGATTTTAAAAAAGGCTTTCGACTCTGTTGATCGTCATAATTTGTGGTTCATTGTGAGATCATATGGTATACCTGACAAGTTAGTTAACATCTAGTAATAAGCTCTCTATAATAACACTGAGTCGTGAGAGAATTGATAAGGCTTGTAGAAATTGGTTTAGCCTTACTTCTGATGTTTGACAAAGGTGCATTTTTTCTCCTTTTCTCTTTAGTTTGATTATTGATTATGTTATACTAAATTCACTTGAAAATTCATTGAAAATTTTTTCAAGTTTACATCAATATAACCTTTAAGTTGTCCCAAGTGCTTGCTATGCTTGGAAACAGTAAAAGGGCTGCTTTGCATTATTACATTATTTATTTTCTGATTGATTTCTTGAAACCATAAATATATGAGTGACACTGTAAAAATATGAAACTCCTAAATACCTCTTTCAAATAATTACATAATATTTGAAAATTAAATATTACTTTGTAAATTTATGTATTACTTCAGTCTTAATTTCTTGTGATTCGAGAATAATGCAATGAGACTAGAAAAAACTTGGAGAAATTGTTCTCTGTTTTTACATGAGTTATGTCAATTGTACCATTCCAGAGTATTATGAACACAACATTGATAATTGCGAAAAGGCAATTTTAGTCAACAATTTATAAAACTAAGCTTAGGTAATTGTTTAGTCAAAAAAAAAAGCATTCAAAGAGTAGAAATTGTTGTAATTCTAGCATTACATCACATTACATTTTGGAATCAAGACATATATAACATTATCATAAAATTCACACAATCACTGCAAACTTGAATCAGAACATAAAAAACATATATGATTATTGTTAAGTAGCACATTTATTGCTTTTTTTACTGGTAAGTGTCACAGCATAATAGCATAAAGTCAATCAGTTTACTTTCAAAATTTTTATCATTTTACAGGGCTAAGGACAAAATATTCTTGATTCTTCAAAATGAAACTGTTATATAAATATACTAGAAATAAATTGGTGCCTTTGGCACCTCTTGATTTCTAAACCATCACTATATAACCCCTATTTGACCTTGAATGCAACACCAGTTCAAAAAATTCCTCTTATTTCTGAGTTCTACTGCCTGAAACAGCTCTATTCACCAAATTTTAGCTTTCCACTATCAGTATATCAAAATTTGACCTTAAAGGATCCATCACATCTAAAATTTTACAAACTTCTGAGATCTGTGACCCAAAATACCCCCCAAAGGACCAAATTTAGCTCTCTGGCACCAGTAGATCTAAATAAATTTAACCACTGACCTCGAAGGACCCTCTGAATCCAAAATTTCAAACATTTCTGATATCTACAGCTTGATATTGGAACAACTCCCAGACATCAATTTTCACATTTCTAGAATTTGTAGATCAAGGTTTGATCTCTAGATACCTCCATTTGACCTTGAAAGAAATGTTGAAAGTCAAATTTTTTATTTTCCCTGAGATCTATGCCTAGGTGCAAATTTTCAAAACTCTACCAATTCTGCATCATTGTTAGAATTAGCATAATCTCCATCAGTCAATCAGCCATCAATCACCTATACATATTATACACAAGAATAATATATAGATTTCTTGAAATATGCAACTATATAAAAACTGTATTTGTAGTAAATACCTTTCCAATTTGGTTTTAATAAAATATTTTGGCAATGAACGTATAGTGTTAATATTTTAACATTCATTTTTCAATATAATTCTTCATTGCATACAGTATGCAATAAAACAATAATTAAAGGCTTTACTTAATGACATAACAGTACCAAATAAATACTGTGATGTTTAGTTCATAATAAACATGGAAATTGTGAATCCAACATAGTGTTCCCAGACTGGCATCTAGTGTGCAGCATAAATACATCTGCAGATAATCCAACTGTTAAATGCCAACGCTTCTGAATGACATCCAGAAGAAATCACAGAAAATTAATCAACCCGCACAACCAGATAAGCCAGCAGGACTACTCCATAAATGGTAATATGTTACAACATTACTTGGGAACTTTTAATACGGTTAAAAATTACTTAAGTTTGGTCATGACATGTATAACAACTCCTACTTGGACTATATTGTATAGTCTTAGTGTAGTATGATTGCTGCTTTTGAGCTCTCATTCTATTGAACAGCATAATCGTGCATTAAATTCTTTTAACTTTATTGCTGTGTAATTACAATTTATCTACATAATAAACTATTTTAAATATTGGTAATGGGTGACAAAAAATAAGTTGGTCAGATTGAATCATTTCTTATTAACCCGTAACTGCTGCTAAGCTATTTTTGGTACGCTCACACTGCTAGCTGGTCAAACTGACTGGCGCGCTTAAATCGTATTTTCTCTATATTTTCATTACATTAAAGGTTAGTAGTTATCATCAATTACATCCTTAAAATTTCCCTTAAAATATTTGTTTCACCCCTCCTCTTCATTCCTAAAATGAAATATATTATGGTCAATTTATATATTGGTCAATTTTGAATTTATTAAGACAGCTGCAATTACATGTTCCAGCTTCTGTAACTCTTTAAACAGAAAACAAACAATATTGAAATTCAAGATTTAGATAAATAAAAGATCTCTCTCCAATCTATGTTCAATCATATTTTCCATAAAAAAAATTATTTTAGAAGTCAGGGACTGCTTCAAAAATTAATTAAAACTTAGTAATAAGTATTCTATAAAAGTGTTTAATAAAATAAGTGTGTATTTTAGAACTTTGTCCAATGACTATTTCATTATTCATCAGGTTTTTATAAGTTACTTAAGAATGGCATTGCTGTTGCCAAATATTCAAACTTCCATAACTCATTAAATACTGAATGAACATTGTTGAAAATTGAGATATTGATATATTTCATTGAGATTGTTATTTGCTGTCACATTTTTCAAAACAAAAATACTTATTTAGAAGCTATAGAACTTCGACTTTAGCTTGCCACTGACATAACACAGGGTTGTTGCTTATTATGGAACCAGTGTACATCTACTATATATTTCAGAGAGTTTGCACATTTCTGTTTTGTCAAAAACTCTAAAACTTTAAGAGCTAGAACCACCAAATTCAGAACACAGTATCTCTTATATCTTAAAGCAAAAAATGCTCGATCCATAAAAAAAAATCTTCTAAATAGTAAGAGCTAGCTAGGACTATCATCATAATTCAAAGCCAGAGCTATGCCAAGGCAGGATGAGTAGGACATCTGCCTCGGACACAAAATCATATCTAGGAGACAATTTCAATTCATTATATGATCAGATTTTTTTACTACATGCAGAAACTAATCATTTAATATTCAATAGGTAGCAAAATAACTCTTGCATCTATTGTAAACATTGTCCCTCACTTGCAGCAGTTACAAAATCAGCTACGCATGACAAAAATTAGAGTAGAGGTAGACAGTGCAGTAATGAAAATTAAAGCTATTTAATTCTCTATGACACTGTTAAAAGTTTTTAAGCACTTCAACACATGGACTATGCTATCAAGTATCAACAATTATTAAGGAGAGATTTACATACCATGCTGCAAAGGATGGGTAGTAACAGGAACTTTCGGGATGCTTTTGGTGACAAATTTAATAATCAACATTCTTGCAGGCAAGTGACTGAGACGTCACTGCAAGAATGTCGATTATTAAATTTGTCACCAAAAGCATCCCGAAAGTTCCTGTTACTACCCATCCTCTACAGCATGGTATGTAAATCTCTCCTTAACAACTGTTGATATTTGATAGCATAGTCCACATACTGAAGTGTTTAAAAACATTTAACTGTGTCATAGAGAATTAAATAGCTTTAATTTTAGCTACGCATGGCCCTGCTTAAAGTAAAGAGCTCAATGACTGATTTTTCTACCCCTCTCTCCCATACACACAAAATGAAGGAATTTATGTTAAATACTAAGAGTTATGATCACCAAATTTGGTATACAGCTTCCTCTTATCATGAGTTAAGCAATGTGAGAGTTTGACCTCTAATCTTCCTCCCCCTGCACCATTAAATTGAAGGTCATCCAGAATATCTGGAAGGTAGGAGTTTCAGTTGGTAGTGCACCAGGCTTGTAATCTGCAGTTCCCAGGTTCGAGTCCCACTGTGATGCTCCCTCGTTCACTTTTACTTTACCTTAAAGAGTTTTGCTTAATTTACATTATATTTATCATTTTGGGGATTTTTATTTCCTTTTTGGCATCACAGCGCTCGTTTCCAAGAGTAAGGAGTTGCGTATGCGCAACTCCGAACTTTCGATTGTCACCCGCTAAAGCACGTGTAAAAGGACATGCCCACTCTTGCGTCATAGCTTGCGCTGCTCGTCAATTTATGCAAATGTCTTTCCCGGCGTGCAACATGACACGTGCGGGCTTTGTACCTCTTGTTATAACCTGGTGACATGTTAGTCACAGTTAGCATAGCAGAGTGTTAGTCACAGTAAGCACAGGAAGAGTGAAGTTAGTTGAGGACAGTTAGTGCAGTGTGTGTAGTCAGAGTTTTTGGACAGAGTTTTGAAATGATGTAGTATCTTCTTATTAAAGTTTTGGTGAGTGATTTTTGGAAATAAATTGTTTGCTATTTAAACCTTTTGAATCTTTACTAATTTTTTTTCTTTTGAGCAACGTTAGTTTGTTTTGATTAGCATTAACATAAAATTTTGACAATCATTTAATATTTTTGAATTCTTACTCATTAACGCTCGCTGGTGTTTCGAACCCTAATTAAACTTTATTTTTGGGAATTTGTCAATTATTGCCTGGTGCCCAACTCAGCTATCCGGAGCATGAAAATAATTGGATCAAAGGGTTCAAAGTTTAAAAGTAATTCATTTCTTTGGAGCATTATACCACATTAGTCAGCATTGAGATTTATCTCTACAAAACTACCCACCCAGCACTTTGTCAGTAGGGGACACTGATGAGTTTGGAAAGACCACTCTCAGTTGGATGGGATATTAAGCCATTGCCCAGTGTGTAGGAGAGCCATACTCTATGCACATTAAAGAACACACTGGATGGCTACCATCTATCTCCCAACAGCTACCCTTCTCCAAACCTTCTCTGAACCCTCACGGTCCTTGTGACCTGGCATTTAACCCAATATGTGCAAAAAAGTGCCACTGAGCTAAAAGAACCCAACCTAGAATATTTGGGTGTCTCTTAAATCAATGGTTCTAAGACTTACACCTCCATTTACAGCTCTCCTTGCTTAGTTTATTTCTGAGAGAAAAACTCTGATTTTCAATTGTTCCTCTTGCACCCACTGGAATCCTTCCCACACCCCAGGAATGTGGATACCCCAGGTTAAAAACCCATCTTAAATGGTAAAAGCTAGAGTGGCAAATTTGGTTACATATTTCCTAATGCCAAAACAACATAGGGATTTGGTCCCAAAACCTTTCTTTTATCCTGAAAAAAGGGAGAAATATGTAATTGACACCTGAGCATAAGTTATATCTCAAATGAAAGCTTCTGGCATGGGGGAAGATCCATGGGCTATCTCATATTATGTATCCTCTGTCTTCTCCCCCAAAAACAATGGAGGAAAATTTCAGAGGGATCTACCATGAGTTGTAGGTCAAATGAAGGCTTGCAATGTTGGCAATGCCATCTACTATATATTTTAGAAAGTTCAATCTAATTAAGGATCCAACCAACTGGGAAAATCTGCTTGTATGAAATATACTTCCCAGTCTGGCCAATTATAAACAACACAGTTCTCTCTGAAATGAGTATTTAAGTACTGCTATCAGTCATCTCTCTCAGCTGATGGAACTGCAGCAGCTCTTTTGTCACCTGTCTGTCAGAACCTTTTCCCTTCTGCATTTGCCAAGCTTGACAGAATTTTTTTGAAACAGTTGCCATTTTCCATACATTTGGGATATTGTGACCTATGATTTTAGGCTGAGTTCCACTACTTCCATTATGATACTCCAACAATGAGCCAACTTTTAAATCAGTTAAATCAGCATTTTTATCCAAGTTACACTAGACTTTGCTTTCACCAAGCCTTTAGTTTTTATAGGATTTCATAGTGACACAGAATACTAACATCAGTAAGAAATTTTACATGCATCAGCATATTTAATGGTACTTGGCACAATGCAGTATTCATACTGATTTGGCCATGTATCCAATCAGGATACATGGCCAAATCAGAAGACATTTGATTGATCAAATGAAAATCAAGAAGACATTTGATTGATTCAGTGAGATTTACGTACATATGTACATAAATATCACTGACAGTTCTATATCTCTAGGGCAGGAATTAAGAATCTTTATTTGATTCTGCCAAAAGAGAAAAAAAAAATTCTGACCAAAACAGAAATTCAAAAATTCACAAATTAATCTCTATTGAGTTAAGAGCCATAACAGCCAAAAAAAAAGGGAGGGGGGGGGGGGTGGAGTTGCAATTTATTATATTTTATTTTTAAAAAAATTATGTATAATTTTAAAATGTTTATTTAAGTGTTATATAATAGAACTACTGAAAAAAAATACGATTCACCAGACTTGAACCCGTATCTCTCCAGAAACGTGCCAGAGTATTCTTACCCATTGAACTAATGCCGGCTCATCTTTTTTTCACTAATTTAAGACTAAACTCTTCACCAATGATTTTTGGCACCTACCATTGGCACAATCTATGATCTATGGTGGCAACTATTTCTTTTTATATTCCACTGAGTAAGATGGAAATAATAAAATCTCCTCACACTATTTAGGGCTATCCATTTTTTGAGGAAAAATTGTCTTGAGCAGGGTGGAATATAAACCCACGACTTCCTGAACACCTGGAATAGGCCTTCATAAGATACAGTGATTATGTATATGCAGGTAGAAATGTTCATGCCATCAATTAGAGGAGATTCTGATCAGCAGTCAGTAGCTCGGTGGCCAGAACACCTATATGTCATCAAGAGATCATGAGTTCATATCTCACCCAGCTCAAGACAATTTTCCTCCAAAAAATTGGATATCGACAATAGAGTGATATTTCCTTTGTCTGATGAAGAAAAAAAATTTTTCAAAATTGCATGTTGAACCAAAAACATTTAGAAGCCAAAAGCCTGTGTCAATAGTCATGTTTTAGGTGTTTGGAACCATCAGTTCCCAACAACTACTGTAGAGTAACAGGCTAACTGATTATCAAAATGATGCAAGTAGCAATTAACATTATATTACCGAAGAAACAAGTAGTATGAACACAAGCGACATATAAATGGACACATATTTTGTTGACATGTTTTATTTAACACAAGTCTTACATGGTACTCAAAATCAAAGTAAAATATATCTAGAATAAAATTAAAAATATATCTGAATATAAAAGAATGACATGTAATGTGGTATACAGGTAAATTTTGTAATGCAGGAAAAATTTGTAAAAGCAGGAAAAGAAGAAAATTTATCACATTTAACCAATGCAAATTAGTTGCTATAAAAGAGCATATGGCTTCAGAGTCACCACTCATCTCCATTCCAGCATCATGGCATTAACTTTGGCAGCAATTTCATTTCCCAATATCACAAAGACAACATACATTTGGTGGAGTGATATGTATGATGGAAGTGGGTCAATACCAAGCTAAGGCATACAGGGTCTAAAATTTACTACAAAATATCCTCTCAAGACATTGGAGACAATTTCATGAAACAAGAGAGATTAACTGAAAATATTTAGTTTTGTTGTAAGTGGGATTTGAACCCAAGCTTCCCAGCAACATGCCAGGCATGCTTACACAGGAGATTATCAGTGACTAACCTTTCCTTCAGTTAATATAACTTATAGACTTTCCTGCATATTGATTCACTCGTGGCACCATCTATGTCAATAAACAGACAAGCCTCATATGATGGAATTTAATTTTGTCACTCATGCTCATGGCATTAAACACCATGAGCATGAGTGATATATATTAAATTCCATCACATGAGGCAACTCGCTAATAGCAAATCAAATAATATGCAGGAAACCATTTGCTGAAGAAAAGGTTAGTTGCTGATGGTGTAGAGGTCAGCACACCTGGCAGGTTACTGGGAAGTGTGGATTCAAATCCCACTCATGGTGAAACTAAATTTTTGCAGCTATTTCATGAGCCTCATGTTTACAGGGCATTTCCTTTGATACTTTACTACATGAGACATTAGTTGTACATGAGGACATGGTTGTCCCATTACCAAAACTGGTCAGGATGACTGCTACCTGTCATTAAAAGCAAAACAACACAGGATTAGGGTATTTAGGGTCTTATAGCACATCAATACCTAGAGCTTTACATGAAAAACAAGGTTAAGAAAAAAGGTTGGGTTGTTTTACCTATTAGTGGCACTTTTTTTGCACACCATGGGCTAAATGGCCAGGTCACAAGGACCCCAAAAGACTCAGAGGTTTGGGAAGAGGACCCACTAGAACAGCTGTTGGGAGACAGATGGTAGCCTCCCACCAAGGCCATCCAACATGTTCTAATATGCACAGGGGATGGCTCTCCCCACATAGGGCTTAATGTTCCATCCGATGGACAGCAGCCTTTCCAAGCCCATCGGTGTCCTCTACTAACCGTGGGAAGCTTCGTAGAGATAAATGTCAATGCTTACCCAGCTGGGACTCGAACCTGGAAACTACAGATTACGAGCCTGGTGCGCTACTGACTGATCCACCCCAACCCCAAGAAAAAAGGTAAAAGTCAAGCAACCCACAACAAATTCTAAAAACTAAACATATATCAGCAATAAAGTATCACAAGGAACCACCAGTTGACAAGAAATACTTGAAATAATTTTGCTGAAAAAATTTGGTTTCATCCTGAGTGGAATTCGAACCCATACCCATAGAAGGAGATGTGGGTTCGAATCCCACTCAGGGCAAAACCATATTTTTTCTGCAAAAATATTTCAACTAAACATACATTTTCCTAAAACAGCACAATGGAAATGTACAAAGAAAATATGTTTCTGTTGAAGAAACAAAGAAAAATTAACCAGTATAATTAAAATGCCAAGCTTTAATTATTATTAATTATAAACGAATAGTCATTTCATATCACTTTGAAAGAAACATAGTGTAATTAAAACATTCAAGGCCTTAAATGTACCATAAGAGGACCTGTCAAAGGATTAACTTTAAAACATTTTACTCACACAAATTAATTATTTACCTGATTATCATTTTCTTTTAATGGAATCCAATTTAACAGCTCCTCCTCTGGTAAGGGAGTTTTGGTATCTTGTGGATTGATATCTTCATCATTTGAAAAATATCCAGGAGGTAAACAGTTTTCAGCTTCCAATAACAGTTGAATAATTTCTGAGTTACCAATCTGAGCTGCTCTACCTAAAATGGTCCGGCCAGAATGAACCAATGTGTTCACACTTACACCTATTCAGTGGAAAAAAATTGTATAAATACCATAATAAAAATATTAGATATAAAGGCATAAATAAATACCATTACAGTACAGGTGTTACCCATTTAAAAGGTATACAAATTCCAGAAAAAAAGACATGCCAGATTAAACAGACCCAAAAAAAAATTATTTTCTCAAAGGAATACCATGTAAAGAGGATATTTTTGTGATCAAAATTTTTTGCATATAAATTTCCAAAACATGCTTTACAGTAAAAATTAGAAACATTAAATACTATTGTGTTGAATGCAAAATATAGTAAGAAATACAAAATTTAAAAACAAAACTTGATTAATAACCCTATGAGAAACTTGTTTAGCAGAGTTCCATTTATAATCTGGTGAGCTTAAAGGTATGGACATGAAAAATTTCCCAAATATCTGACAAGAAATTGGAAAAACAGATAACCCATTATGCAGATGCAGTGATCAGGGACACAGTAAACATTATCTGTTGAAATGTAACCAACTGAAATTAAAAGAGCAACTAAAAAACATCGATCCAACAAATCCAGCTAACTCAAGAATTACAGATCAAGAAAATCTCAACATAATATCCAATGCAATGAAGTCCCTCATTATAAACTATAACTTTTACTCTACACAATCCAAAGACTAATATGTCTCAGAATAAAATAAATCCAGTTCGATTGTGTGGCAGACAGGCATTTGCAGTTCATGACATTCAGGAAAGTAGCTTCATGCCTGGTCAGGACACCATAGCAGTGTCCCTGGCTCAACAAACAGAAAGGGTAGCTTATAAACCAAAAAAAAAATGTTTTATTGTACTCTCTTAATTACTAACAAAATAACAATTAAATTTGTGTTGTCCTACCAATTCTTTTAATGTTTAATGTCTAAGTGTATGACACAAAAAAAAACAAATAAAAATATATAAAAGCTAAAATTACAAAAACAGTGTATTTTACTTAATTTTTACTAACAAGTTACTATCATATTGTACGTTACTTAATGTTAACAATTACAAAAAAATGCATTCCTTGTATCGTTATTTGTTAAATAGCTAAATGTCTGTAACTATTCAGTGTTTTTCTTTTCTCCTCTCCATTTCCTTTCCCCAAAGCAATACATCCTTAAAGACACTCACTCTCGCAGTTTAGCTCCAACCAGGTTCACATTCCCTTTCTCCCCCCCCCCCCCCTCCACCTCCTACCTACCTCGGAATGCACTCTCAATACAACACGATTCCCGCCTTCCCCAGCGATCTTAATACTCTCCACCTGAAGCTAACACAGAAAGTGTCTTCAGTACAGATGCACTAAACTTTCACTTTAACCAGAGCAAATTTAAAGCTCCTTTAGCTTCCCTCAATATATTATAACCTCTACTTTAAAATTCAAAAAAATTCTCTATAAGATCATACATATCTTCAAAGGGAAATGAATTTCCCTTCTATTTCAGCTCCAACTGCCATATTTCTTTAATTTTATTTTTTACCTTTACTTGGCTCTAGATACTCAATGTCTTTTTTTTTATTATTTTTCTAAATCTTTTCAGTTGTCCCTACTTCACATTGAGTACCTGTCCCTTTCTTTCTCATCCTATCTCCCCCCCCCCCCCACACACACACACACACACACTGACTGCACTCCATTCATTCGACCTGTCATTTGCAGGAGCTCAGACTTCACCTGAACTCCGCTAGCCACCCAGCGTCTGTCCTCCAACACAGTTCAGCGTGGTTCACCAAACCGTGTTGGGGGACAGATGCTGCATCCAGAGACTGGGTTGACAATTGATCTACCCTTTGAAACGCTTGACTATACTCACTTTTCATCCTATACTTTAAAATGATATCATTACTCTCAAGATTGGCAATTAAAATCCATTTTATTTATTCTTATCCTATTTTTCCTAATAGTTAATAACAAGTCACCAATAGCATCTGTATTGCCTTGTACACTCTAATCATAGTCTTTAATGTCAACATGTACGTCATATCATAAAATGTCATTGAGCTATGTACGGAACTGGGGAGATTGCCTCTAATACTTGCCAGTGTAAAAGTGTGTCTGCTCTACGTGTTAACTTACACAAAATCATTGTATTTTATATAAGACTTATTTCTAGTAAAATTTAATTATGGGAGAAGATTTCGTTGATTTTGACTCCACCAATCACTGCAAAAAGACTGTGAATTAATAATATTTTGCGGGTATTCACAAAATATATATAATTTTTTTGTTGTTGTTGTTAATAAGGAATGTATCAATGTTAGCCAATACGATATTCACAGAAGTATTACAAATAAGACAAGAGTTTGAAAAATGACAGAAAGTATTGATTTATTAATATTAAGAATATAATCCTAGAATTTCTTTATTTTTAGTTCAAAATATTAAATAACAGAAAAATATTAATTCAAAATACTACGGTTTCCAAATGCAAAAATACATCAAGTCCTATGCTTCACAGCACAAAATTATAGGATTATACTACAGAGAAGTGGTTCTCAACCTTTTATGCTTCACATACCCCCTGGAAATGTGTATGTAACTGGCGTACCCCTTGTATAGATAGGTAAAATTATAGTTGTAGAATAACAATGGGAATAAAATAAAACATATATATATATAATAAAATAAATAAATAAATACCCCCTCAAGCAGCTGCTTGCCACAGAGGTCTGACAGGAGCCTGCCAGTTTATATGCCATAGTAGAAGGTCTGTGAGGATGGCAGGACCTCAGCAGAAAAACAACACACACAACCATGCCTTACCTGGGGGCTCGAACCCAGGTCCCTTAGATCAGTAGCCAAGCGTGCTAACCACTCGGCCATGGGACACACATTAAATTTTGCATTCATAAATTACATATATCGATAAACACGAAAAATGGAATAAACAATTTAACAAATCTCATAAAATTATAAACATTTTACTGGGTAATCAGTGAAATGGTTGCACTTATTTACACTTGCACAGTTCATCAATGGTTGGGGTTATCTTGCTAAGGTAGAGTTGCAAGTCATCTTCAACATCTAGCCTGTTCCTATATTTTTTCGAGCTGTTAAAGATGAAAAACCAGTTTCACATAAACAAGTTGTTGTGAAAGGTAATAAATATTTGACTGCTATTATTGACAAAGTTGGATATTCTTTCTCCACTGCAATCCAAAAATTAATCAATGGTGTTTTGGAATGAATTCTTTTTAAACTATTGTCACAAGATATCTCAATCAACTCCTCTTTATTGGACAATGGAAGATATAGCGACTTTTGAGTGCTCATGGTGTACCCCAAAAAAATTTACCACATACCCCCAAGGGGTATACATAGCCCACATTGAGAACCCCTACTATAGAGCAATATAGTGCAACTACAATAAATAATATCTACATAAAAAAATTTTTTTACCTTATTTAAAATACATAAAAGTTTTAGAATTGATGCTAGGCAATTTTTTATCAAATTAATCCACTTATCACGAATTAAAATTTAACATTAACCAAATAGAAATGAAATATTTCTTACAAAACAAAAATTTTAATATATAAAATATGAAAAATCATTAGAATGAATCAAAAAATGTGTTAACATCAAAATAATAAAGCCTTCAGATAACTAAACGCTTAAACTTTCAAAAAGTATAAATATCTATATACCAGTCTTCAATATTTATGAATTCTCACAAAATTAATGCATGTTTCACTGATAGTTCAAGCTTTGTAAATTTTGATGTAGTTTTCTCTATAGCATGTTTATGATTCTGAATCTGAAAATATAGCATTATTTGATTGCAAAAAAAAATTATTTTTATTGATAACATTTCCAAAAGTCAGCCACTCTCCATGCTAGAACCCTTAGCAGAGTCGTGCATTCCTATCATCCTCCTCCTCCCCTACCTTCCACCTACTCAGCAAGCAATTCCCATGGCATCTCCACTCCAGCCTCACCTAGTCTACTTAATCCCCTTTTGCAAAAGCCCAAACAGGAAGTGCTTTCAGTACAGATGTACTCAGCTCTGACCTTTTAAAAGACAGCCACTTTTAATGTCAAAACTCTAGCAGTCTTACACTCCACTTTTCCCCCCTCACCCTACTTCCCACCTACCCCATTATACAGCACAATACAGTCTCCACAGTCAAGGTTGCACAACACTTGTCGGGGGCAGCTGTCCTCCTCGTGACTTTTCTCTCACTTTTCAACCCAAGGTCGCATGCAGAATCTTCGGTTATCCAGACATTATCTGTCTGGTAGCCATCCACCATTCCAGTTTGGAATGATTCGATGTTCGGACCTATCCACATCGAGATTATTTTTGTGAACACTCTACCCCTCTCTACACTTTACTACACTCCCTATCATTGCAAAACCACAATTAATTATATCAATAAATTTTTACTTATTTAAATTAATCTAATTTATTAATTAGTATTTTGAATAATATTTCATAGTATTTTGAATTAATATTTCTCTGTTATTTAATATTTTGAACTAAAAATAAAGAAATTCTAGGATTATATTCTTAATACTAATAAATCAATACTTTCTGTCGTTTTTCAAACTCTTGTCTTATTTGTAATACTTCTGTGAATATCGTATTGGCTAACATTGATACATTCCTTATTAACAACAGCAACAAAAAAATTATATATATTTTGTGAATACCCACAAAATATTATTAATTCACAGTCTTTTTGCGGGGATTGGTGGAGTCAAAATCAACGAAATCTTCTCCCATATTAAAATCAATCCAAAGTGAATGCACAGTATTCCCTGTTAAGAAACATTAATTAATTGATTCTGAAAAATTCATCTCCGCCACGGCGGGAATCGAACCCGCATCTCTCCAGATTCATGCCAGAGCGCACTAACCATTGCACCACGTGTCGGACAACGAATATTTTCAGAATATGACCTTATAAATTTTCTTCTTGAGACCTGACTGAGACAGCGCCATCTATACTCCAGGAGATGCAACGTTTTCAGTCGTTGCATTTGATTATCAGATGTTAATGAGAAGGTCGCTAACGCTACTGCATTAAATATATAATTAAAATCAATCCAAAGTGAATGCACAGTATTCCCTGTTAAGAAACATTAATTAATAGATTCTGAAAAAATCTTCTCCCATAATTAAATTTTACTAGAAATAAGCCTGATATAAAATACAATGATTTTGTGTAAGTTATTATTCCTAAACCTTAAACATAATCTCAGCACCTGCAATTCTAACTACAAAATCAAAATAAATTCAAACACTGTGTGGACTTCATTCAAGACTTCCTATCTATTTTTTCCATCCCCCATTTTTCCTACTTTATTTCTCTCTATTACCATCCCCCCCTTTTTCCCTCCCCTCACATTACTTATTATCACATAATTTTTTTTTCTGTGTTATTTCGATTTCAATTTGACTTGAATTTCTATTTTCATTCAATACTTCCTATCTATTTTTCCTACTTTACTTCAATCTATTACCATACTCCCTCCCCCTTTTTTTCTCTCCTCCCTTTATCTTATGATTTTACTCTGTCTCATTTGTATTTCAATTCAAGACTTAAATTTCTATTCTCATTCAAGACTTCCTATCCATTTTTTGTATCCCACTTTTTTCCCATTTTATTTTTCTCTATTACAATCTCTCCCCCCCCCTCTTTTTTTTTTCTTCTCTCCCCTCCCTTTACTTACTACCTTATGATTTGATTCTGCCTCATTTCTATTTTCTGCACCTCTTTTTTTCCCCCCTTCTCTTGTTTTTCTTTCTTTATCTCTCTCTTTCCCTGTTATTCTCAATATCTTTTTATTATGGGGGTAGAGAAGGCGCAGTTCATAGCATGCCAGGTTTGTAATCTGCAATTCTCAGGTTCAGGTTCCAACTAGGAAAGTGTAGAGATTTTTCTCTGCTAAACTCCCCACCCACAATGAATACGGGTCACTGTTGGGCTTGAAAAGGTCACAGTCCATCAGATGGGATGTTAAGCCGTGGCTCTGTGTGTGGGAGAGACACACCCATGCATGCTAAAGAACATGCTGGATGGCCTTCACGGGAGGCCAACATTCTTTTCCCAATAACTGTCCAGTGGGTCCCCACACCCAACCATCCACGAAACCATGAGAGCTTCGAACTTGGACATCTGTCCCAAATAACTGATATTTAAGTAGCGAATATCATGTTTCTAAAAAACAAAAGAGCTCGAATTTACCCCCTAAATGTGGTAAACTTTCAGCACAATTCATGCACAGATCTGCAGTAAAAAATTAGACCAGAATGCTACTTAACCATATTGGCGATAAATCCTTGATGAATGAACTGATAGATTTAGATAATATTATAGTAATGTACAAGATAGGTACTTTCACCACTCTTCGCAGCCATAATGTCAATTTCTGTTAGGCCCTAACCAGCACACGAAGGTGGCTTTTGGTGCCATCCACAAGATGCAGTACTGTCCTGCATAGTGGAATGTCGGATGGCATCATTCAATCATATTCAAGCACTAAACATCAACAGTATTTTGGGTTGCAAATCAAAAAGCAAACTGTTGATGTTTCACAAATCAGTGAACTTTGCAATATAGTAATGGTAAATCCAAATAATGTGAACTCCCATAAAGTTTTAAGCCATATGTGTGTTTTGTAAAATGCCAATTTTATAAATATTTTCCCGTTTCTTGGATGTTCTCTACCAAAACAAATTGAAAATGTGCTTCACAGACTTCTTGTCCATCTTCCGATACCATCATCATCCCTGTGATATACAGCATTCCAAAATAGCAAGGGCAAACTCAACAAAACGATAATTGAAAAAAACCTGTCCCAAAGTTTTACAAATCTTTATATATCCACCAAAAACGCGTATATTTTAATCATCATCATCATCATCCTCAAGCAGCCATGGGCTACGGAGGTCCAACCAGACCACGCAGTTTAATTCTCCAAGCATATCTGTCCTGAGCTACATCTGCTGCATCCAGCCACTGCACACCAATTCTAACAAGGTCCTGTTTGACATTATCTGCCCACTGCATCCTAGGTCTCCCCCTCCTTCTGAAGCCTCTAGGCACACTGTTCATAACCCTATTCGCCAATCTATAATTATCCATACGGGCAACATGGCCAAACCAGCGGAGTCTCTCTCTGCACAATATGCTGCTTAAAGGAGGTTGCAGACTCCTTTGCCTAACCTCATCATTAGTTACAAAGTTGAACCACCTAATACCCAAGATACTGCGTAAGCATCTAGAATCAAAAGCATCTAGTTTCCTGTTATCTTGTTTACACAGCGTCCAAGTTTCACTACCATAACTAACCCTAGAAAGAACCAAACTATTATACAGTCTAATTTTAGTCTTTAGGTGTATACGCCTATTTCTCCACAATCTCCATAGATTCTTAAAAGTCCCGGCAGCAATACCTATTCGTCTGTTAATCTCATGCCGCACATCACCAGTATCAGTTACATAATAAATTAAAGATAATTAAACTGTGACACCTGCTCAAGACTGCAACCATTCAGATTAACTGAATCACAACCTGCCTGACCAATTTTCATCACTTTAGTTTTCTCTCTATTTATAACCAAACCTACTCTACTACCAGTCTCATCAACAGCTCGAATGAAAGAGTTCATCTCATCAACATCATTTGCCAAAAGGGCTAAATCATCAGCATAATCTAAATCAGAAATTTTCATATCTCCAGTCCATTTAAGGCCAAAATCTTTCCCTCGAAGTGAATTTCGCATAACGTAATCAACAACCAAACTAAAGAGAAAAGGAGACAAAATGCACCCTTGTCGAACACCAGAAGCAATGCTAAACCAATTGCTACAAGACTTACCAACTCTCACACATGACTCAGTGTTATTATAGAGAGCTTTCATTATGTTAACTAACTTGTCTGGTATACCATATGATCTCACAATCAACCACGAATTATGACGATCAACAGAGTCGAAAGCCTTTTTGAAATCAACAAAGCTAGCAACCAAAGGTTTCTGAAACTCTAAACATTTCTCAAGAATCTGCCTAAGTGAAAATATCTGATCTACACATCCCCTACCACTTCTGAATCCACATTGCTCATCACGCAATTGCCTGTCAACCAGATTCTTAATTCTATTAAGCACAATCATGGAAAGAACTTTACCTGGAACAGAGAGTAGGCTGATACCCCTATAGTTATCACAAGAACTGCGATCACCTTTTTTGAAAATAGGGATAATAATAGCTCTGGTAAAATCTTTAGGAACCATGCCTTTATCATAAAAGTTATTCAAAATTTCAGTCATCCAAGTGATAACCAAAACATTCCCAGCTCTGAGCATTTCTGTAGTAATTTCATCTACCCCTGGGGATTTATGAAGTTTCAGTTTAGAGATAGCCAAAATCACTTCAGATTGTGTTATAGGGCCAACATTAAAGCTGCCAATGCATCTATCATCATTACAAACAATGGGAGTAGAACTAACCACATTGTTTAGAACATCACTGAAATGCTCAGCCCACCTAGCCATGAGAGAATCCTCACCTTCTATAACCTTACCTTGTTTATCCTTCAATCCCTGTATGACTGTCCGTTTTCTACCACATAAAACATTAACTATCTGGTACAGCTCTCTGCTGTTGTGCTGCCTAACTGCTTCCTCAGCTTTGTCAGCCAAGCTATCAAGGCAAAGATTTTTATCAGTAGCTAACTGATCCTTTACACGTTTATTAAGCTCTCTGTAATCTTTTCTATTAGGACTAGTAGGGTACTGATTAAGGACATTCCTGCAATTCCTTCTTTCTGAAATAAGCTCAATTGCCTTGTCACTTAAATAATTCTGCCTCCTCTGCTCCTTTTTTCCTAAAAGAGTACTGTTAGTTTCCAAAAAAGCCTGTTTAAAATGGCCCCATTGTTCCTCAACTTCAGTATTAAGCAAACCATGACCGTCATAATGACTAAGTAACCTATCATGGTAAGCTTTAGCTATAACTGGGTCTTTCAGAGCTTCAGTATTAAAGGTAAATTTTTTAACTCTAGCACAACACTTTTTAAGTTTAAGTTGCAAGACACTTTTAACAAGGTAATGGTCAGATCCAATTTCCGCTCCCCTATATGCCCTGGTATTTCTAACAGAACTAGCCCATTTGCTGTTAATTAATATATAATCAATCATATTCCTATGCAGCCCATCAGGTGAAACCCATGTGTACTTATGTATGTTGCGGTGTTTGTAATATGTGTTAGTTATTCTGAATCCATTGAGTTTACTTACCTGTAGGAGACGTTGCCCATTGCCATTGCAGCTACCAATACCAAAAGGGCCTTTTACTCCTCCCCAAAGGTCAGAGTCGGTACCTACTTTGGCATTGAAGTCACCAAGAACAAGGGTAATATCTCCTTTCTTGACAGAATTCAAAATGTCCTGAAGTTGTCCGTAAAACCTATCCTTCTCATCCTCATCAGCATCCTCAGTGGGGGCATAACAGCAGATAACATTTAAGTTTTTAATGCTTGTCTGAAATTTTGCTGTAAGAAACCTTTCATTAATGCACTCATATCCTAGAAGAGCATCACTTACATGTCTGCTGAGCAGCAGACCCACGCCTTGGTGATGCTTTCCATCCTCCCTCCCTGTAAAGAGAAATTTAAAGTTATTTTTAAGTATCTCACCTTTACCTGTCCATCTGGTCTCTTGCAAGCCTAGAATATCTAGGTTATAGCGCTGGAATTCCTGCATGAGGACATCAAGAGAATAATCTCTATGTAATGTCCTCACGTTCCACGTTCCTGCAGAGAGAAAATGATTAGTAGGATTTTTAAAGAAATTAGGTTTATTGAGATTGGTAGGGCCAACAATATCAAACAGCCCCCTGATCGCAGGCATGGGGCAAAGACCCGTTCCTCCTCCGCTAAAGGCTGAAGTCACCGATGCTGGTAGGAACTTCAGGCACCACCTTTTCAAGTGGACTTTTTCAAGAGCCACATGGCCTGCCTGAGACGCATTACTCCAGTTTAGGCTTGACGATGCCCAACTAGCTAAGTAAGGTTCAGGTACCTGCGATGGCCTCTGATTAGGATTATCCACCAGCTGATATAAGGTATCCCATGCCTCTGTTCACTTAGAGCTGGCAACCCAGAAGCAAACAGAAAACACAGCAGCAGACTCTCCCTCAACAGCGGCCCACCAGTGCAGCAAGTCCAGGATCCATAATCAAGCTCAAATCCATAAACAAGTCCAGTCTAGTAGGTATAAACGGTCAGCACCAGGACCCTGTGAAGTTGACCACTCCTCAGCAGGGTTGAAAAAAAAGAAAAAAAAAGAAAAAAAAAAAGAAAAAGAAAAAAAAGAAAAAAGTGGCCATAGATGACCAGATCAGCAGGCCATACTGAACTGGCAGCCCTCCCCTTCCGTTCCCTTCCAAAAGAGAATATCTCTTTTGAAAGGTACTAACGGCCTGCACCACGAGAAGGCGGGGTCGGACATTAGGTGCTAGACCTGGCCGGTTCTGTGCATCATCACTAGGGATTGGTACACAGCTCTCCTTCCAGTTTACGCCTAGCTACCATTTACAGGCCATTTTAATGCAACATAATAATGGTTGGTTGATTGGCTCAAGCCATGATACTTAATTTCTAAATATATTTAAATATCAGCAAACAACATAGTACAATCACCATTACAATGTAAAAAAACCTCTTTTATCATGTCTAGGTTCTGCTGGCATATAAAAAATAAAATAAATAAAATAAATACCCCCTCAAGCAGCTGCTTGCCACAGAGGTCTGACAGGAGCCTGTCGGTTTATATGCCACAGTAGGAGATCTGAGAGGATGGCAGGACCTCACCTGTATATTAAATCCATGTCTACACTTGAACCATGCAAGAGAATAAAAATTTTAGTCATAAAATGCTTAGAGTATGTTACTGATACAAGATGTGCAGCATTATCAACTCTTCTGCCACTGTTGCACATTCATTGTTCAATAGTAGTGTTGTCTTTCTAGGCTTGGTGAAATTAAGCTGGAGATGCTATCTCCCTTGTAAACTATCACATAAATAAAATACTTTACCACTTACAACTTTCAGGAGTGGGTTCCCGTTTTCAAGATTTTACAGCTGTAGTGATGTATTCAGAGATTATATTGTTGCTGGTAATGGACTGATAGCTGGCTTGCTGATATTGCATATGTGCCATGGATGTGCTATATGCTGTCCCTTGGTTTAATGGGAGGTCCAATTCTGCTTTACTGGATTGCTGGTTACATTGCCTTTAGTATCAATTTTTCTCTTTTGATCTAATAAAAGCTTCCTTAATGAAAGACTATATATCTCTTATTATTATCACTTATATAATCAATTTTCATAAATAACAAGTTGTTCATACAAATCACGTTTTTCTTGTGTGTGGATAGGTTTGCAATAATATTAATACTATCAAACAGTGGAGTAATACTTTGTTGTTGAACAATTCTAGCCAAAACTGCATTGTTTTCCTTTGTCATATTGTTTCTTATGTTCAATAATTCTTATATTGCTTGATCTTTTTATTTTGCAATAATATAGTTTTATTTCATTACTATTCAGCAACTGTACAAGAATTTTATAGACTCCTCCTGCTGCCTTGCATTAGTTCCTGTCTTTTTTGACCATGTTTAATGCTTTATTGTAGTTGGCAGTATACCTTGAAGTTTTTATTAGATCAAGATGGAAAAGATGAAATTAAAAACAATGTAATCAGCACACCTGGTAAAAGAGAATTAGATCTATACCTACCAAACCAAGTGGAAACATCAAACATACACACATGCAATATCAGCGAACCAGCTATTAGGAATATCACCAGCAATTTGAACAATGTCACTACAGCAATAATTCTTGAAAATGGAAGCTACTCCTGAAGCTAAAGAACAGTAAAGAGCATAAAGTGTTCTATTTATGTGATAGCTTGAAATGCACCAGCTAAATTACTATTTAAATTCAAATTCAAATTCAGCCAGTTAAAACATTTGTTTTCTCAGAATCAGACTCAGTCTAAGGCAAGCAAATGCTAAATTGTTCCTACTGATCAATTTAAACAGATGTTACACATGTTATTTCCATTAAAGCAGATAAGTTTGCTAATTTAGATAAACTATGCAGATTCTTGGGATCAGAAACTAAACTTTATTAGGTTAAATGAGAAAAATTAAAATGGTGGTTTGGAAGGTGACATAGAATAAATTTTTCACAACAAAAATAATGGAAATAAGACTTTTTCTTATTCGGTTTAAGTGTTTAACCCTTCCAGTGCCCATGCTGTTTGTATATGTTGGAAATTAAATTTTCAACGTTTGTATTCATCTTGGACTCTGGAAGGGTTAATGAATATAATGCCAAAGATATGTATACTACTTATTCTAGAATGAGGTTTAAATCAAATTGAAAGACCAATTTAAATCATATTATTTAAATAAACACTATTAAAATTAATATTCTCATTTTACTAAAATTTATGATAAATTCTCTTTCTTTTGGTATATGACATGATTCATTTCTATTTACTATTTCAGAATAAGGTTCTAAAGTTGTTTTTTTCTGCTAGAGACAGTTTAAAATTAGCTCCAAGACATAATATCAGCCTGAGTTGTTTTGAAAACTTGGCAAATTTAAAAGATAGCATCAAAAGAACATGTAAATCCAATTTAAACTAAGATAACTCATCTTGAAATGCACATTAAAACTGTGTGTGAAAGAGTAGATTTTGGACCTATTTCTCTTTACACAAATGAATGGCCATAGAAAATATATGGTTCCCCTAATTTCTAATTTCTTTTTTTTTTCTGTTTGCATTTTTTGGAGTTATTTTTTTTCACCCCGCTGAATCATACAATAGCAGCAAAGTCCCAATGTTCATATAATCAATTCAGTTCTGTGTTGAGACTCCATAAATAATAACCTGCCCAATTGGCTTTATTTATTCTTTTTCTCTGACACTTGCTAGAGATGCTGAGACTAATTTGGCAGTTTAAATTGGTTGGTTGGTTGGGGTTTTTTGACGCATGAGCTACTGAGATATAATGCGCCAAACAAGATAAATAGAAGCTAAAAGTCAAGTACCCCTGAAACAAAGTTAAAACCAAGTGCGGTAAAAGGCAAAAGATAAAACCAACAAGATGTATAAAGATATAACAGAAAAACAATAAAAACAAGATGTAAATATAACAAACACAAAAAAAGGAAATATAACAAAAATAACAAGATGTATGTAGTAAAAAACAACCCAGGTGTAAAGCCTGGGTTAGACATAAAAAATACAAGGTAAAATCAAAGTCGATTAAAATAGCCACAATGCTTCAAAGAGGTAAAAACTGGCGGTAAAACACAATGATTAGATAAAAGATGTTCAAGTGTAAGAGGCTCGGACATAAAATTATAAAAGCTAAAATAGCATTGATGTTCGAAATTAAAACACGGACATTTGACTAAAATATGTTTAATAGTTAAAATGGAGTCACAAAACTCGCACTTAGGTTCATCATCCGCCTTGAGAAGAAATGAATGAGTTATAAACGAATGACCTAAGAGGAGCCAAGCAAATACAACTTCCTCCTTGCGATTCCTGTGAAAACAAGACTGCCACGGTTTGACAAGGGGCTTGATCTCGAAAAGCTTGTTAGCAACCTGTTCAGACCAAGATCTCTGCCACAGTGCTCGGAGCTCAGTGGAAAAACGCTGCCGTAAGTCCACATATGGAACCGGCAGCGGAGAGTCAGACAAGGGCGTGGCTGACTTGGCAGCAGCGTCTGCCAAGTCATTGCCCCTGATTCTGACATGACCGGGCACCCAACAGAAGATAATCGTGGTGGTGGCTGCCAGATGATGGAGCTGCTGGCAGATCATGGAGAGAACAGGGTGAGGCCGCTGCCTCACCGAGATCAAAGCCTGTAATGAACTAAGCGAGTCGGTGTAAAGCACACACTGACGATGATGCTTAGCTGCAATGTGGTCCAAGGCAATGCTGATAGCATGCAACTCTGCAGTAAAGATGGAACACTGCTGTGGGATCTGGTCTGCAATGATTACATCACAGCAGACCATGGTCGATCCCACTGATGTGCCAGACTTCGAGCAATCTGTAAAGACAGGCAAGAAGTCCGGGTTTTGGTCTTTGCAGCACGATGGCTGGCAAAGAGTTGCTGGTACACAGTCAGGTATAAAGGCCTTCCCCGTCCTGCACAGGGAAAAATCACAGGAAGAGGAAACAGCGAGCCAAGGTGGAAGTGGCTCAGCTGTCGACTGTGCGATGCTATCGAGACTGGTGTTAATGTCTCGCAGGTAACCTCGGACACATAAACCGAAAGGACGAATGGCAGTCAGCCAATTCTGGTATAAAACATTTCCCACCGGGGACTCAAAACACAGTCCCAAATGGGATGACCAGGCAGGGATCACAATTTTGCTGCATATTGTAGGGACAACTGCTGACGGCGAATAGATAACGATGGTTCATCTGTCTCAACATAGAGACTCTGAAGCGGTGAAGTGCGGAAGGCCCCTGTGCAAACACAGAGGGCCTGATGATGGAGGGGGTCCAGCACCTTCACCACCGAATCCCGGGCAGTCATACACCTGGAATCCGTAGTCCAGTTTCGACCGGACAAGTGCATGATAAAGGCGGAACAAAGAACATCGGTCTGCCCCTGCCCCCCCTAAGAGAGGGAGGAGAGGACCTTGATGATGTTTAATGCACGCGTACCACCTTACAACTGGTCGTGCGGGTGATAGAAGACATATATGTGATCCAAGATTCCTTCTGGCTCTGGTGCTGGACAAAACGGACTTTCGCCCTGGCGCGTTTGAATGCTTCTAGGTAGGAGGATGTCGGATATCTCCGAAACACCCCCCAAGCCTTGTTCTGAGCCTTTTGAGCTGCGGTGCAGTTGGGATTCCACCACAGTTTTGGGAACCGTGGAAACCGAGTCGAGGTCTGAGGAATAGTAGAGGCAGCTGCATGGACAATGCAGTCCGTCAACTTCGCCATTGCAACATTGATGGGCTCCTGGCTGACAGAGTGCTCATCGAGCTCAGACAACAGCTCGAAGCCACTCCAGTCGGCCGATCAAGCCTCCACCAGGAGACACGCGAAGGGCTGCAAGGCCCCCCACGAGAGATGGTGCACACCACGGGGAGGTGATCGCTTCCATATGGATTGTCCTTGACCTCCCATGTAAAGAGTGGAAGGATTGAGGAGGAGCAGATGGTGAGGTCAATGGCAGTGAATGTGCAGGTATGTACTGACACCGGTGTTCAACAGGGAGAGCGATGGATCCAGGAGACACTGCTCCAGGACCCTGCCCCTCCCGTTGGTGTCAGCACTGCCCCAGAGTGGACTGTGTCCGTTGAAGTCCCCCATGATGAGGAAGGGGGATGGAAGCTGCGAGACGAGGTCATCGAGGTCATCCTGGAAAATGATGCTTCTGGGTGGGAGATAGACAGAACAGACAGTCAACAAAAATCCCACAAAGAAGCAGATGGCAACCGCCTCTAAGTGCGTGGTGAGGGAAATGACCTGGAATGGTTGCTCATAAGGATGGCAACACCTCCATAAGCTGGACCATCTCCATCCCGGTCCCAGCGAATGAGAGAAAAGTGCCAGATAGTGGGATTGTTGGCTGTCTGCAAGAATGTCTCCTGAAGGCACACGCAGAGGGGTTCGTGTGCCCTCAGAAGGACCTTGATGTCGTCAATATTACTCTGGAATCCACGACAGTTCCATTGAAGGAGTGTGGCCATCTCAGGTCTTGGAAGAATTGGCGGACGACTTACGATTTATTTTAACTGTCGCCAACAACGGTTTTGGAAAAATAGGGCAGTCTGTGTCCATGTCCTCAGAGTCATCCAAGTGACATGGATCAGAGACTGCCACACGAGGGGGAGAAATGAGTTTCTTTTTGGGCCCTGGTAGGGGCCCCTTGGGCTTCGAAGGTCTTACTGTCTGTGAGCGAGTGGTCTTGCTGTCCGGAGGTGGATGTGGAAGGCACAGACACAGGAATAGAAACCGGTGTCGATGTCAAGATTGACACCGATGTCGGCTTCGCCTGCGTCAAGAGGAACTTAGCAGCAGGCGAGAAAGATTCAGCTGGTGGAACGCTGATGTCGGTCTGCACCGCCATGGAAGCCAACTTAACGACGGGCTTTCCGACGACCACACTGGCATAGGAGACCTTGCTAGGTGGGGCAGGCAGTGCAGCAAGCTTTCTTGCCTCTGGATAGCTGATGTTGTGGAGGGTCTTCAGGCACCATACCTCTTTCTCCTCCAGCCACTTCGGACAGTCGCGGGAGTACGCCAGATGTTCACCACGGCAGTTTACATAGCATGCCTTTTCTGCTGTGCAGTCAGGTTCAAGATGATCCTGACTGCCACAACGAGCACAGGTGGGCTTGCCCCGGCATGCGGTGCGGGCATGGCCAAACCTCTGGCACTGAAAACAACGCATAGGGTTTGGTATAAATGGCCGCACCTCACAGCGTAAGTATCCTGCCTTGATGGAAGTAGGCAGGTGTGGTGTATTGAAAGTTAGGATGAGTACCCAGCTGGGCTCTAACTTTACATCATGGCGTGACGAAACCCGGTGGACTGCTATCACCCCCTGGGCTGAAAGCTCCGAGAGGATTTCCTCCTTAGAAACCTCGAGGAGGCCCCACTCGGAGATCATGCCCCGGGAGGAATTTGAGCGTCTTCTGTGGAGTGACTTCAACTGCCACTCCACCAATCGCTGTTACTTTCAAAAGAAGCTCCGAATGTTTGAAGCATGCAGTCTCCACCTGCAAATCACCAGATCTTAGTGTTTGACAGATTTCTGCTCTCCCTCAAGACCTTTCAAACCCTAGTTTATAAAAAAGAGGGACATGTCCTTAAGAACCTGATCACCCGTAGAGTGGATGATCAGGAACTTCGGGAACGAAGGAAGACACGAAGATGACGGCGATGACGACAAAGAAGACACAGAAGACAGAGGCTCGTGACAAGCTCTTTTTGCGGCATTCTCCGGTGAATTTTCTTTTTTGGGGCTCGTGTTTGTTTAATAAGTTTCAGTGCCTGTTGTCCCCACCCTCCACGGAGTCCAACAAGGGGACGCCCAATTGGGTGCCAGGGCTGCCCGGGCACCATACCCCCACAGCCAGTGAACGAAGCCCTCACAACTAAACAAAATGAAAATTAAAAGAGAAATGTGGGAATCTCACCTGAGGACTCACAAAAGAAAAAAGGGAGCAAAAGATGGAAAAGTGAGAAGCAACTCGTTCTCACAAAAGAAAAAAAACTAGAAAATTAGATAACATGTAAGAAAACTTGTAAACCATTGTCCAGACATGGACAAGGTTACTCACCATTCTGCACGGTTGACCCTAGCAGGACCAGCCCACCAGTCACCACCTGAGGGGGCCGCCCCAGGACCTCCCGTTTACCTGGAGCAGAGGCCAAAGCAGTGTATAGCAGCAGCCCATAAAGTCGCTGCCCAGCCCCATGACAGACGGCAATGGCAAAACGGCCAAAGGGGACCCCACCAGTCATGAGCTGGGGAGAGAAGACGGGGACCCCTGAGCAACTGCCAGGATCCTCCTTTCCAGGGACACGGGTCACTGCGCACGGCTTAAGATTATAAGCTATCAACTTTTCTGAGATATGCAATGGCACTTCATGCAAGCTGAAGGGAAACTTGTATCTTTGGTATTTATATTTTTAATATTTTAACACATGGTGATGATGGGCTACACAGTTAAGCATAATTCCACAACAATCTGTATAAACAGGCAGACATATACCCAGGATTTAGTTTTGAGTGGGAGGGGGGTGTCATACAATAAGACCAGAGAAGGGTTACTCCACAGGACATGAAAGGTTAAAACAATATATATATATAGTTTATATATATTTATAAATAACTGTAATATATACATTATAGTTTTATATTATATAAATATATGGTTTTACATTTTATAATTTTTTTTTAGATCTATTTTCAGTTTTGGCCTATAACATGGGGCAAAAATAAAGTAATACGAAGTTACCTGTTTCAGATTTCAGAGCAGGAAGAGAAGTTTGAGAGTTTGCACAAGACAACTGGATTTCAGGTGAGGGGGGAGACTACGGTATGTTCTTGGTGACAAGCTATGTAGATTTATGTTTTGCAGCTTTGTTTTTTATTATTTTCATGTCATCTCATATTTTCTTTTAGAACTCATAGTAGTTAAATTTGAGATAGAATATTTATAGATAACTCTGTAGTTTTTTTTTTTTTTTTCTATTCTTATTGCACTAGCACATCACCAAACATTTGGCTAGACAAAAATTATTTTGTTCTCCAGCAGTTTTAGGTTCTATTAGAACTTGAAATTTTAATGCAACACAGGAAAAAACCTGTAGGAGAAATTTCAGACTGAAGGACTAAGTATCTGAATATTTAAGAGAGGTTCCAACCCATTAAATAGATATACAAATGCAATATACAGGGATAAAAAAAATACCATCTGAAATTCTATCTCTGGTTCTACTAAAGAATTCAGCCACAAGGAGGGGGGGGATCAGTTGGTAGCACGCCAGGCTTGTAATCTGCAGTTCACAGATTCAAGTCCCAGCTGGGTCAGCATTGAGACATCTCCGGAAAACTCCCCGCTCTACCCCTGGTCAGTAGGGGACACCGATGGGCTTGGAAAGGCCGCTGTCCATCGGATGGGACATTAAGCCATGGCCCCGTGTGCGGGAGAGCCATACCCTGTGCACATTAAAGAACACACTGGATGGCATTGACGGGAGGCTACCATCTGTCTCCCAACAACTGTTCCGATGAGTCCCCTCCTCCAATCTTCTCTGAGTCTTCGGGGTCCTTGTCACCTGGCTATTTAGCCCATGGTGTGCAAAAAGTGCTACTCAGAGGTAAAACAATCCAACCCAATGAGGTGGGGGGGGCAGCTACAGCAATACACCCAGTCACAAAGTTTTAATAACAACTTACATTAAAATCAATCCAAAGTGAATGCACAGTATTCCCTGTTAAGAAACATTAATTAAGAGATTCTGAAAAAAATTCATCGCCGCCATGGCGGGAATCAAACCCGCATCTCTCCAGATTCATGCCAGAGCGCGCTAACCATTGCACCACGTGTCGGACAACGAATATTTTCAGAATATGACCTTTTAAATCTTCTTCTTGAGACATGACTGAGACGTGACTGAGACAGCGCCATCTATACTCAAGGAGATGCAACATTTTCAGTCGTTGCATTTGATTATCAGATGTTAATGAGAAGGTCGCTAACGCTACCGCGTTAAATATATAATTAAAATCAACCCAAAGTGAATTCACAGTATTCCCTGTTAAGAAACATTAATTAATAGATTCTGAAAAAAATTCATCGCTGCCACGGCGGGAATCGAACCCGCATCTCTCCAGATTCATGCCAGAGCGCGCTAACCATTGCTAATGGTTAGCGCGCTCCTGTATTCTCATTAATTAATGTTTCTTAACAGGGAATACTGTGCATTCACTTTGGATTGATTTTAATTATATATTTAACGCGGTAGCGTTAGCGACCTTCTCATTAACATCTGATAATCAAATGCAACAACTGAAAACACTGCATCTCCTTGAATATAGATGGCGCTGTCTCAGTCACGTCTCACGAAGATTTAAAAGGTCATATTCTGAAAATATTCGTTGTCTGACACATAGTGCAATGGTTAGCGCGCTCTGGCATGAATCTGGAGAGATGCAGGTTCGATTTCCGCCGTGGCGGCGATGAATTTTTTTCAGAATCTATTAACAACTTACATTAAATTTTGATTTTATTCATTGCTGTTTATTTTTCTGAGAAAAAACACTGCTAAAACATATTTGAAATATAAAAAAATTGCAAATTGAATATTTCAAGTGATCTCTTTTAAAAAACCCTCTTCCAAGGTATCCATTAAAGCTGCATATCAGAAATATTTTTTTCCAAAAAAAAAGAACAACCGAGATAATAATTACAGTTAGTTGACACTGTAGCTAATAAGGTTAATTTATTATCATTTTAATAGCCTATGCCTATTTTCTTTACCCATCAAGCAGCTGCTTGCCACAGTGGTCTGACAGGAGCCTGTCAATTTATATGCCATAGTAGATCTGAGAGGATGACAAGACCTCAGCAGCTTTTCTCTTTACCTTATGTCAAACCTAAATTTAGATTATCTACTTTGCAAAAATTTGTCAAAAACTTATCATGTTTTTGCTCTTTAAAATTGCCTTTTTACCTTTCACATTTACAGAGATAACATGACACCCTAATAAAATAATCTTACAGAGATAATGCATGAAACCTCAAAGGTACCTGAAATCTAACAGTCAAAACTGCACATTACAAGTTCACCACATCCAATTAATTCCTACTGTCTTATTATTATATAAATTCCTGACATATTTGCCTGTATTTCAGTTTTGTTCATCATCCTGATATTTCACCTTTTACTTTAGTTACCTTGTTTTAGAAGAAATTTTGTAAGCTCCACATCACAGTTATTTACAGCAACATAAAGCTCTTCTTCTACTCTAGACATGACCTTTTATAGCAGCACCTATGCAAATATAATCATTACCTTTTGTCACTATGATTATAAAATTTTCAGAGACTATTCTTTACAAGAAAATATTAACAATTCACATTAACAGGTGCAAAGAACATTAATGTAATCCAAGATCAGTATACAATGTAAACTAAAACATGTAAATTTCTAATAGATCTCAAAATCATAGGTTTTTTCAGACACTATTCTAATACAAGCAATATTCAGCCTAATATAAAAATATAAATAAATGAAAAATTTCTAAAAATACCTATCTTTTTGTATGAGTGCTAAAAAAGTAGAAAATAAATCTAAACAAACAAAAGAAATTAACCTAAAGCATATCAATGATAATGCAATCAATAACCAATAGGGCATCAGCAATCTTGTTCAGAAATCGGGGCCAATCTTCCTTTAAAGTGAATATAAACTCAATAACTGATTGCACCATTGATATGCTTTAGGTTAATTTCCTACTTTTTAAGGTGTATATAGGAGATTGGTATTTTTAAAATTTTCAATTTATTTATATTTTTCGTCACTAAAAATACTACCTTCAGAAACTTTCATTTGATATATAACTCATAAACGTCGACCACATTTTTCCCCTCCCTCTTTTTACAGTTGTGTTTGAGGTAGACCATGACATTTAAGACATCACAAGCGTGAAAATCCACATCCCCTTTTATCAGGAGAGGAAGAATGATGGGAAAAGGCAAAATTTGAAATAGTTTACAACGGTCATCATCTGAACTTTCATTTGATGCCTAACTAGTAACTGTAAGCGCTCACATTTGGAAGATATAGTAGAAGAATGACTGTCACATTTAGCTTTTTTCAGGGAAGAAGAAAGTATGGGGGTATTTTTAATACCCACAACACTCCCCATGTCACAACCCATGTTCACTTTCATTGGACATAAAACTTGTTACTTTCAGTATTCATGTTCTGGAGATATAGCAGAACAATCATTTTCATATTTCTCCTTTTTTTAAGAGGAAGAAAGCATGGGGGATTCAATTTGTTATAGCCTGTGACACTCCTCACATCACAAGCTTTCATTTGACATATAGCTTGTTACTTTCCACACTTGTGTGCTAAAGATATAGCAGAACAATCGTTTCCATATTTCCCCTCTTTTAGGGCGTGAAGAAAGAATGGGGGGTATATTTTTTACAGCCTAAGACATTCCTTATATCACAAACTTTCATTTGACACATAGCTTGTTACTTTCTGCATTTGCATTCCAAAGACATAGCAGAACAATTGTTTTCATATTTCCCCTTTTTAGGGTGGGAGATAGCATAAAGAATCAATGTTTTATAGCCCATGACATTCCCCACATTACTAAGCTTTCACTTGATACATAAATCATTAAGTTTCTCCATCTCGTTCAAAAGATAAGGTGGAACAACTGTTTTCACAAATCCACAAACTGACAAACAGCAAGCAAAAAGCAATAGGAAGATAGTTATTTTATAATTTTTTTACCAAACCTAAAACATACCAATGGTGCAATCAGTCACTGAGTTCATATTCACTTCAAAGGAAGATAGGATGCCAGCAATCTTGTTCAATAGGTAAATCAGCACCCTATCTTCCTTTGAAGCAAATACAAACTCAGTGACTGATTGCACCATCGATATGCTTTAGGTTTATTTTCTATTTTTTAGGGCCCTATAGGAAGACAGACAGATATTTTTTTAATTTTTATTTATATTTTTTATGTCACTAAAAACACCTACCTTCAAAAACTTTCATTCGATATAATGACTCATAAACATCGAGCACATTTTCTCCCCTTTTGGTTTGGAATCATGTTTGACGTAGTCCATGATATTGGAGATGTCACAAAGCTTTAATTTGAGATATGACTCAAAGTTGAACCCAGCAAAAATTGCCCCCCCCCCCCACACACACACACACACGTACTTTTTATGGGGGGGAGTAGTAGGAGCAAAATTCGAAATAATTTACGACAGTCATTATACGAGCTTTCATTTGACACCTAACTTGTAACTGTAGGCACTCACATTCAGAAGATATAGTAGAACGACTTTCACATTTCCCATATTTCAGGGGGTAAGAAAGCATGTGGAGTCAATTTTTAATAGCCAATAACAGCCAATGACATTACCCACATCAGAAACTTTCATTTGGCACATAAATCATAAAGTTCCTCTATCACATTCAAAAGATACGGTGGAACATTTTGCCAAATCCACAAACCAACAAATGTCAAAGCCAAAAGCAACAGGAAGACAGGTAAAAATATTTATAAAACAACACATTTAAGTGTAATATATAGTCTAACAGTCCAATAAATTAATAATGATACAGAATGTTTCATTATGGTGGTTAGAAAGTATCTTCTACAAAAGCATTATTTCCCCTTCTTAGGGTGGGAGATAGCATGTAGGATCAATGTTTTATAGACTATAACATTCCCCACATTACAAGCTTTCACTTGATATATAAATCGTTAAGTTTCTCCATCTAGGCCTAGGTGAGGCTTCTAGGATTAAGAGCACCTATGCCTAGGTGCTGTTAATCCTAGAAGTGGCAACTGTCAAATTTTCTTCAAGTGCAATTATCCATTCTGTTAACATTTGTGCAAGGTATTATATTGTTCTCTAGCAAGAAATTTCTGTCATTAACGACAGATATCACCACTGACTAGAGTGGAGCAGTGAAGTATATAATATATACTGCTCACAAAAATTAGGGAATATTTCAAAATGAATATGAAGCGATGAAATATCCCCTAATTTTTGTGAGCAGTATATATAATATGTATCTCGTATCACTAAATAGGTCTCTAATTGGTAAATAGATAGTCACTAGAAGGAGAGCTATGCACCAATTCCCTGTGATGATGCATAGAACCAGCCAGGCCTAGCACCTAGTGTCCTACACCACCTTCTCATGGTGCAGGCCGTTAGTACCTTTCAAAGGAGATACTCTCTTGTGGAAGTGAACAGAAGGACTGCCAGATTAGTGAGGCTTACTGATCTGGACAACTAAGGCTACTTTTCTTTTTTTCTACCCTGCCAAGGTATGGTCAACAACACAGGGTCTCATGCTGGCCATATAAACCTACTGGACTGGACTGAAATAAGGCTATGAGTTTGATTATGGATCCTGAATTTGCTTCAAAGGTGGAATTTTGTGGAGGGAAAATCTTCCGCTGTGTTTTCTGTTTGTTTCTGGGTTGACAGACCCAAGTGAATAGATTTACAGGATATGTTTATCAGCTGGTGGATAATCCTCAGCAGAAGTCATTGCAGGCACATGAATGCTTTGCTTCTACTGGCATTGTCAAATTCTACATTGGAGGAAGTCTTTCAGTATAGATGGGCTTCAGCTTTTAGTGGTGGAGGAATGGGTCTTTGCCTCATGTCTGCAATTAGGGGTCTGTTTGATATTGTCGACATTCCCTCTCTCAATAAACATGGTTTCTTTAAACATCCCTTCTTCTTCTCAGCAGTCAGTGGGGGCATCACAGCGGTCTGCATCTCAGCAAACACACTAGTGATGCTATTCTAGGATATGAGCGCATTAACGAAAGGTTTCTTACAGCAAAATTTCAGACGAGCATTAAAGACTTGAATGTTATCTGCTATGCCCCCACTGAGGATGCCAATGATGACGAAAAGGATAGGTTTTACAGACAACTTCAGGATATTTCTAATTCTGTCAAAAAAGAAGATATTATCCTTGTTCTAGGTGACTTCAATGCCAAAATTGGTACTGATTCTGATCTTTGGGGAGGGGTGATGCCCTTTTGGTATTGGTAGCTTCAATGGCAATGGGCAACGTCTCCTACAGGTAAGTAAACTAAATGGTTTCAGAATAACTAACACTTATTACAAACACCATGACATACATAAATATACATGGGTTTCACCTGATGGGCTGCATAAGAATATGATTAATTATATAGTAATTAACAGCAAATGGGCTAGTTCTGTTAGGAATACCAAGTCATATAGGGGAGCTGAAATTGGATCTCACCATTACCTTGTTAAAAGTGTCTTGCAACTTAAACTTAAAAAGTGTTGTGCTAAGATTAAAAAATTTGTTTTTAATACTGAAGCTCTGAAAGACACAGTTATAGCCAAAGCTTACCATGATAGGTTACTTAGTCATTATGACAGTCATGGTATGCTTACTACTGAAGTTAAGGAAGAATGGGGTCATTTTAAACAGGCTTTTTTGGACACTAACAGTACTCTTTTAGGGAAAAAGGAGCAGAAGAGACAGAATTATCTGAGTGATAAGGCACTTGAGCTTATTTCGGAAAGAAAGAACTGCAGGAATGTCCTTAATCAATACCCTACTAGTCCTAATAGAAAGCATTACAGAGAACTTAATATATGTGTAAAAGATCAGTTAGCTGCTGATAAGAATCTTTGGCTTGATGGTTTGGCGGACAAAGCCGAGGAAGCAGTTAGACAGCACAACAGCAGAAAGCTGTACCAGATAGTTAATGTTTTGTGTGGTAGAAAACGGATAAGTATACAGGGATTGAAGGATAAACAATGTAAGGTTGTAGAAGGTGAGGATTCTGTCATGGCTAGGTGGGCTGAGCATTTCAGTGATATTCTAAACAATGCAGATAGTTCTATTCCCATTGTTGGCAACGATGATAGATGCATTGGTGGCTTTAATGTTGACCCTATAACACAATCTGAAGTTATTTTGGCTGTTTCTAAACTTACACTTCATAAATCCCAAGGGATAGATGAAATTACTGCAGAAATGCTTAGAGCTGGAAATGTTTCGGTTACCACTTGGATGACTGAAATTCTGAATATCTTTTATGATAAAGGCATGGTTCCTAAGGATTTTACCAGAGCTATTATTATCCCTATTTTCAAAAAAGGCGATTGCAGTTCTTGTAATAACTATAGGGGTATCAGCCTACTCTCTGTTCCAGGTAAAGTTCTTTCCATGATTGTGCTTAATAGAATTAAGAATCTGGTTGACAGGCAATTTGCATGATGAGCAATGTGGATTCAGAAGTGGTAGGGGATGTGTGGATCAGATATTTTCACTTAGGCAGATTCTTGAGAAATGTTTAGAGTTTCAGAAACCCTTGGTTGCTAGCTTTGTTGATTTAAAAAAGGCTTTCGACTCTGTTGATCGTCATAATTTGTGGTTGATTGTGAGATCATATGGTATACCTGACAAGTTAGTTAACATAATGAAAGCTCTCTATGATAACACTGAGTCGTGTGAGAGTTCGTAAGGCTTGTAGCAATTGGTTTAGCATTACTTCTGGTGTTCGACAAGGGTGCATTTTGTCTCCTTTTCTCTTTAGTTTGGTTATTGATTATGTTATGCGAAATTCACTGCAAGTGAAAGATTTTCGCCTTAAATTGGCGGGAGATTCGAAAATTTCTGATTTAGATTATGCTGACGATTTAGCCTTTTGGCAGATGATGTTGATGAGACAAACTCTTTCATTTGAGCTGTTGATAAGACTGGTAGTAGAGTAGGTTTGGTTATAAAGAGAAAAAAAACTAAAGTGATGAAAATTGGTCGGCAGGCTGCAATTCAGTTAATATGAATGGTTGCAGTCTTGAGCAGGTATCAAAGTTTAATTATCTTGGGAGCTATGTAACTGATACTAGTGATGTGCAGCATGAGATTAACAGATGAATAGAGATTGCTGCTGGGACTTTTAGGAATCAATGAAGAGTGTGGAGAAATAAGCGTTTACACCTAAAGACTAAAATTAGACTGTATAATAGTTTGGTTCTTTTTAGGTTAGTTATGATAGTGAAACTTTAACACTTTGTAAACAAGGAAACTAGATGCTTACGCAGTATCTTGGGTATTAGGTGGTTGAACTTTGTAACTAATGATGAGGTTAGGCAAAGGAGTCTGCAACCTCCTTTAAGCAGCATATTGTGCAGAGACTGTTGGTTTGGCCATTTTGCCTCTATGGATAATTTTAGATTGGCAAGTAGGGTTATGAACAGCATACCTAAATGCCTCAGAAAGAGGGGGAGACCTAGGATTCAGTGGGCAGACAATGTCAAGCATGACCTTGTTAGAATTGGTGTGCAGTGGCCAGATGCAGCATATGTAGTTCAGGACAGATATGCTTGGAGAACTAAATTGCATGGTCTGGTTGGACCTCCGTAGCCCATGGCTGCTTGAGGATGATCACTAAATATATAAATTAAGAGATTGTACTTCTTTTTTTCTACTAAAACTCTGCTGTTTTAGAGTATTTTTACTGCTACTTCTAACATTCAAATGAGTGTTAAACTGGTGGTGAACCTATCATCTGATTTCAATTGTCAGATACTTCTAACTTCGGGGATCGGACAGAAGAGAGTTCCTTGCTATTGTTCTTAAGGAATTTTGTCCCACCTTAATTCCCTTTGATGCCTTTACACCCCCACAATGCAAAAATGCTTATTTTCACTCAGCCTTTTTAGTACTTTGCATGTTTAAACTCAACTACCAACAGGGATGTGAGCTTTATAAGAAAACATTTACAGACAAAAAGAGAAAAAAAAAACTGATGGGTAATCAAACATTTCTATGGACAAATTTCTGCTACAAAACAAAATGGCTATGTAGGATAAAATAGAACAATACTTAAATTTTCATTATTACTCCTTAAATCTTGAAAAAAAATTAATTTTCCATGCGAGTTAATTTTTTGTCATTAAACCACTCTTGCTTATGTTCATCATACAATATTCTCTATCTCTAACGAATTTTTGGAGAAATCAAACAATGACCATTTAAAATTAGATATACAATTAAAAAGACCTTCTTGCTCAAAAATTAATTTAAAACAATTTAAAATTCTCTGTCATTGAGCAATAAAATTTTAGAGTTTATCCTTCAAACTATTTGCATGTTGAAAGTTCTTAGGAAAAAACTCTCAGAAGCTTTTCGGACTCTTTGCTCTGAAAAGCTTCTGAGAGTTTTCTCCTAAGAACTTTCAACATGCAAATAGTTTGAAAGATAAACTCTAAAATTTTATTGCTCAATGACAGAGAATTTTAAATTATTTTAAATTAAAATTAGATATTTCTATCTCACTTTTAGGTATATTTAACATTCTCTGAAGTTAAAGATTATCCTCATTTTAATCATGATTCTTGGTTATATTGAGTACTCTCTACTTGACTGTTTCAAATATTTAAAACTTTCACTGAAACAGTTGTATAGCAATTAGACACTTTTGTTATGACTATTTTTAAATAATTGGTAGATGCAAACAGTGGCAGGTTAATTAAAGGAAGCCACAAGAAAGTGCTTGAAATTTTAATATTATATTAATATGTATCACAAAAATTTAAGACTGAGATGTAACTTAACTCTGACAGTAATTAAAATAAACAGATGATTACGGTTTAAAAATCATCATTTTTGTGACTTGCTATACTGTTAAGATTCACAAATTCAAACCACAAAAGATAATAATAAAGAATAACAAAAATAATGATAAAGAAATTTTTGCACAATATTGCAAAAAAATATATACTGTATTGAAGTTTGTGATAACAGAAGATTAATAGTCATTTTTGTGCATAATTGCAAAAAAATATATACTGTATTGAAGTTTGTGATAACAGAAGATTAATAGTCATTTTTGTGCATAATTGCAAAAAAATATTGTATTGAAATCCCCACACTTTCTCTTGAAACCTCACTAGATTTGATAACACAGCATAAGAGAGTGTAAGAAACATGTTATATCTGCTGTTAGTGAATGACATCTGCCTGATCAAGCCACTTATGATGTCAATCGTACAATATGTAATCAATACTGTAAATAATTAATGAATTATTGAACTCTACATAGTGGCAGCCAGTTTCCTTTATTATGAACTTACTGATATGTCACTATTGACAATTGCAGGACCAATTTTTATAGACATTTATAGACATTAAATTTCAGTTGGTTTTTTTTTTACACATGGAAACCCTGCCTAATGACCAAAATTAAGAATTTTTTTTTCTATTGGAAACAATTCAAAATAAAAAAAAAACTACCTCCTCAAGCAGTGTGGCAACCACACAGATCTAAGAGGAACCTGTGAGTTTATATGCCATAGAGATTATCTGTAGAGAAGCCAAGACCTCTGCAAAAAGGCAACATAAACATACATGTCTTACCCAGGGTGAGAACACATGTCCCTATGATCAGTGGCTAAACAAAGCAAAACAAAATTTCTTAATTCTTCACCCTAAACTCCCCCCCCCCCCCCTATATAAATTCTACACCTCTGATCTACAATTTTCTAAAAACTTTTAATTTGAGTTCCCTTTTAAGCTCTTCCAAATCTGTTAAAATGACTTAAAAATGATTGCAGAACCAGTAAATTTCACTGAAATTAAAATGAAAAATAGAGTAAAACTGCAATTTTCATAGTTATGGACTGGACAAGTCCACAGCAATAAAAATGCTCATAAATTTAATAAAATCCAAAATTAAATGCTGATTAATTTGGCATACACGGTTGTATCAGAATAATATGACCACCTGCCTAAATGGGAATAACCACCCTTGGCCCGGATAACAGTGGCGAGGTGCGTGGTATGGACGCAATGAGGCCCTGGAAGGTTGCCAGAGGCACAAGTGCCCATTCGGATTTCAGCAGAGCATGGAGGCTCTGGAGATGACATGGTGACAACACACCAAACCTGTTGATCCAAATGGTCCCACAAGCGCTATATGGGATTGAGGTCGGGTGATTTCACCGACCAAGGGAGAACAGAGACATCACTGTCGTGTACCTGGAACCAGTCATGCACCACCTTAGCGACCTGGCAGGGCACATTCTGCTGTGGGTAGACACCATCACCACCAGGGTAAACATCCAACATGAAGGTAAGCATATGGTCAGCGAGGATGGACAAGTAGCCATTGGCATTCAGGGACCCATCCAGTGATACCAGTGGCCCCAGGTCATACCAAGAAAACATCCCCCAGACATGCACACTGCAACCACCGGCCTGTACTTGACAGACAAGCATGTCCAAGTGTTGGTTCTCTTGTGTCTATTGCCATATCCATAACAGCTAGTCACTTCTGTGGAATAGAAACCTCGATTCATCGGAGAAGACAACCTTTTTCCACTCTTCCACTGTCCAATGACAGTTCCATGTGAACTGCAGGCGTCGTTGCCGATGGACCTTAGTTAACCTGGGTGCCTTTATGCAGTGTTGACTCTGGAGACCCATGCTGTTCTACTGTTATTGGGGACACATACCTGGGTGCCCCAGCATTCATTTGAGTGGTCAATTGCTGCACTGTTGCGCATCAATTGCCCTTTACCAGTCGATGGAGGCAAAGTTCTCCTCTGTGGTCGATGGCCTTTGGGGGCTCCACAGTTATGACATCTGGAGGTATTCGGTGTGCCAGCAGTCCATTCTTGGTACACCCTTACTACAGCACCTTGCAAACAGCCCACAAAGTCTGCTGTTTCCAAGATGCTTCCACCTTTGGCACGGTAGCCGATGATCATTCCTTTTTGAACGTCCATCAAATCAATACCTCTGCCCATTGTGCTCATGTTACGCACTATGGATCATCTGTCCTGGCCGGCTGCTTATATCTCCATGTGGTCGACTTGTCATATGCACTCTGTGGTGCACCTGGGGGGTTCACTGCAATTCCATGGGTGGTCATATTATTCTGATACGACTGTGTATAACATACCATAATTCTTTTTATCAGTCATTTCACAAAAAAAAGTTCAATGTACACATGAAATAATAAGCCGAAAAAAAAAGGGTTTCGCCGTGAATGGGACTGAACCCACATCTCTGAGTAATGGAACCACAGTGCGAATAAAAAAATGCAGGAAAGCTTATTAGCTGAAGTAAAGAATATTAGCCGATGATGGTATAGTGGTTAGAATAGAGGGCATGTTACTCGGAGACATGGGTTCGAGTCCCACTCACAGCAAAACTTATTTTTTTCAGTTTATTATTTCATGTGTTACATGTCTACAGGACATCTCCTGTGATACTTTACTACTTATGTTCTAAAGTATGTTGTTGTTGTTTTTTTATCGAGCACAATTATAAAAAAAAGCCCTGCCACTTAGTACAATACAGTTTTTCAGGCCCGTAATGGTAAGGTATGCAAGTATGCCACTCTGTGGCTATAAGGAGCAGATTTTCTCTCTCCATCTCTTCATTTACATTCATCAATTTTTTTTTCTTCTTCACCTGTG